>RSEF01000001.1:42090787-42122285 GCA_003993805.1 Himantopus leucocephalus
AACCTCAACAATTCTATGATTCTATGATTCTATGATTCTAAGAAGCCGGGGGGGGAGCCCGGTTCCCCATGGAACTGCTGATGCCGGGCAGGCCCCGCCGGAAGACACGGGCCCAGAGGAGCGCACCCATGGCCATAACTAGCTTAGTCGCTCGCCATGGCCATAACGAGCTCAGCTGCTCGCCAGGAGCCCTCCCCTGCGGGGTGGCGGCCCTGCTGTCACGTACCGGCCGGCGGCGGCCCCGCCCACCACGGTGGGCACGGCGGGGGGGGGTCAGAGGTCATCGCGGGGAGGGTGGCGGGGTGGAGGTAGCCGGAGTCACGTGACGGTGCCAATATGGCGGCGCCGTGGCGGCGGTGCGGTGGCGGCCGCTGAGGGAGGTGCGTCTCTTCCGGATGATGGGGCCGCGGCGCGGCCGCAGGTTCTGAGTGCCGGACCCGGCCGTCCCCTCCCCGCCTCTTCCCTCCGCCATGCAGCCCCCGGCCCGCGAGCAGGACGCCCGCACCAAGAGCATGTTTGTGTCGCGGGCCCTGGAGAAGATCCTGGCGGAGAAAGAGGCGAAGCGGCCCCCGCACGGACAGCTGCGGAGAGCCTGCCAGGTGGCGCTGGGTGAGTCCGCCCGGGGCGGCCCGGCCCGCGGGACGCCCCCGCCGCGACCGCTTCCCGGCCCGGGGGGTGGCAGAGGGCACCGCTGGCGGCGGCGGGGGGAGTCCCCCCTCGCCCGGTCCGGCGGGGGCGGGGGGCGGTGTCACCGTCCCCCTCCGCCCCGTGTGGTGTCCTCGGCCACGTCGGATCTGCGGCGGGCTGCCGGAGAGTCCCGAGCCCCCAGCGGCGGGGATGGCGGCCGGGGCCCCGGCTGCGCTCGGGACTTTGGGGTGGGGGGAAAGTTCCGTCTCTAACACGAGACGTGCAAATACGAGGGGAAAGACCCCAAATATCTCTTTTATTAAGTTCTGGTCTCGATATGAAGTAAAAGGGGGTTGGGTTTGTCGCTTTAGAGCCAATTTTGAGAAAATTAATTATAAGCTTTTAAACTAGGAAGCAGGCTGTTTAAGGCCCTCGACTCATGGAGTCTCAAATCTTCCAGGACTAGTAATCTTCTGACACCTTCTCTCCAACTCACGGTTGGACTGGCTAAGAATGGTTAGAAGTGTAACCAAATACATACAATGTCGTGGTGTCTTGCAGAACTAAATATACTTCTTGTGAAGTTGGTAGACTGGTCCTGAAATCTCCTGCAAGTACAAATTGATCATATAGGTCGCTGTGTTAAAGTTCTGAAAACATATGGTGTATCATGAAGGGGAAAAAATAAACTGGGTGAAGCAGTGTAGCTCTTAGAGTTCTCTGTGGCCTTTCTCACTCTGCAAAGGTGACATACCTCTTACAGCTTTGTTTGCTTTGCACCAATATTTTTCCTTTGATTAGGGAATAGATTTACTGTATCCAGAACAGAAGAAAAGACAAGTTGGGTATGTAAGGAAACTGGGCAGATACAAGTTCTGTCAAATGCACTGTGAAAGCAAGCTTGAAAAGTAGCTGTCGTTTTTACCTTCCCTTCCACACCTTCAAGAAATTTGTAGGAGCTAATTGTAGTGATGGTATATCCAGAGAAGGGTAACCAGATAGAAGGGTATTTTATATTATTAAAGTTGATGTTGTGAGCAATAGGATAACATGTGTGCCCCCCAGCAGTTAGAGACTACTCTTCCTACTTACTTCCTTTTCCCGATTCTTCCGTAACTCCCCCAACATTCACCCAACTCGTTTACAGGACACGGAACCTGTTTCTCTGCTACGTAAATATATTTAGAGGCTGAGAAAGGGAACTTTCTTGAAAGATTACTAGTGAAGGTCTTTATGTTTACTAACACGTCAAAGATTATGATCTTGGGGGGTGGGTACTAAGCAATAGCCACCTATTAGCATTTGCATGTTGGATTATAACTATTCTACGTCTGTATATTTTAAGGTACAGTATGTTTGAGGTTAGTTAATGCTTGTGTTGATGGACTTTTTTTTGCTAATCTTGCTTGGAAAAAAAGTCCATGTGCTTTCCTAGGCTAAAGCAGAGGTCAGCATGAAAAGATAACCTTCTATTGCCCAATGTCCTGCCCTGGCAAGGCCTTGATTACTGTACTAAAGGATCTTTGTTATATTTGGTGAATGTTGCTGCATCATTTTAAGTTAACAACAGAAATGTGGTTTCTTTTATTTACATGTGATTTTTTTCCCCAAATTTTATTCTGTTTAGCTTAAGCTCTTTTCTACACAAATGGAAAAATCAGTTTTATTTATATTTACTTAAGCTATTTAATATAAAGACTATGACTTCACTTTCAAAAGTGTTAGCTTAATTATTGAGCCCTATGCAGGAGTAAATACGCTAGGAAACACGGGAAGAGCATTACTTGCAGTCTGAGGAATTCAGGTCGAACTTCGTAATCTACACAAACTGTTATGGATGAAAGAAGCTTCTGTGTTTTTAATAATAAAAATCCAGTTAACTCTGAGTAAAATTAATTCAGTTTGAGAGAAGTGTAAAGTTAACTTTATGGAACTGGTAGTTGTGTCATCTGTGGTCTTTTTTTTTTTTTCTTTTCTCCATGTCATACTTTGAATAATCCTTTTCTGCCTCTTACTAAATTCCATTTGCTGTGCTGGCTTACTTATGCAATGGTCTTTTTAATGGAGCCTTGAGGTATTGTACCATTTATAAACCAGTCAACACAAGCATGGGTCGTGTGAATATCTGCTCTTGGTACTCGGGAAGTCTATGATGTATCTCTTTTCTAAATAGAGAGGAACTGGTGTATTCTACAACTACTTAATATAAATTTACCTGCAACTATTTCTACAGTTTCTCCCGTAGTGTTACTGCAGTAGTGGTTCTGTTAATTACATCTGCTTTAAATTTTTTGTTTGGTGAGACAGAGGAGTGTATTTCTAACCATGGGAATGATGTTATTTTCTTTTACATGAGTTCTTTGTTGTTTTGAATATGTACAACTCCTGAGAAGTTAAGTAAATTACTACTGAAAATTGCTGTCATTCTTATGTAGGAAATATAGGGATTCTTTCATTCTAATTTTAATCTGTTCTAATAGTTTTAATAGTTCTAATTTTAAACTGTTCTTACCCTTTTTTATTTTCCTTTCCCAGTAATATAACCTTCACTGGACTAATACTGTGCAGTTTTGGACTGCAAAATACCTTCATATCTTTGTAGAAATGAGAAGGAACATAGGCTCAGATAGAATGTAAATACAAGAAGCGTGGGGAACAAAACCAGTTCCCAGTTGTGTTTTTTGGGGTGGGTTTGTTGGTTGTTGTTGGTTTTAGGGTTTTTTCCCACTCTGTCCACCCCTTCCTTTGAAATATACAGTGTTAATGTTGAGCAAGCAGAGTTTGAATACATTCCTTCATTCAGTCTCTTGCCTCATCAGTAGGTGTAACGGTTGTATCCTGTACTCTTAGTGCCAGTAACCCCCAGGAGAGATTGGGAGAAATGGAGGTTTTTAAACAGAGAAGCTGTTTTGCTCTGCTTCAGAAAGCTGTGTTTTTAAGAAAACTTATTTTCAACAGACAGCCACTGTGTTGTATAAAAATAGTTGCTTAATAAGCGTTTACATGGAGCTCTAGGTACACATGGCTTTTAGTAAATTTACTGAAATAATCTCTATCCTGAAAAATTTACAGTGGAACACAGACAGTATGTATCACAGCAGTTCATATTGGTCTAATGATAGTTGTGCACCTGGGTCTCTCACATAAACTATTACTCTTGCCCTCTTAGGACTGTTTTTAATGACATACTGTGCAGCCAACCTGGTTATGTGACCTTCTTTGATCACCTAGGCACCTCCAGGTACCTGTCTTCAAGCTTTGTAAACACCAGAATTTGTTTAGTTAGCTTGTTAATGAGTTTAAAAAAAAAATAAAATCTTAAACCATGCCTTCACTTACGAATCTAGTTGTGTGTTTAACAAGTCTCTGGGTATAAATGACAGATGTCTAAAATAAGTTTGCATTTCTTAGTTTAGTAGCCTCTTGGCTAGCATGTTTTGAGAATGCTGGGACAAAGAGGAGGTAGCCTTGCTTCATTGTGGCAGCCTTTTCTAAAGGGTTCTCTATGGACCGATAGAATCAGGAAATGTGGGGTGTTGGCTTTTTTTGATTTAAGTTTAAGGCAGCCTGGAATTAGGCAATGCAGTAAGTAGGCTTTACCGGGTTGGGGGGAGGGAAGCTTTTGCAGCTCTTCCGTGTGTTTGTATTGGCACTGCTGTCTGGTCTTCTGGCAAGCTATGGGAAGGCATTGCTTGTGTCCTTGTGCTAACACGAGCTATGCCATTTTCTGCACAGAAACTAGTTTGCTTCCACTGAAACAAACTTGACTGTACGTTAACAAGCATCTAATTGCAGGCAGGCAATTATTTCCTCCATTTTAATATATAGCTCTCAACACAAGCAAACTTAAACCATCCATCTAACATAGAACGGTAGGTACTCTCAGCATGAGCTTCATCCTGCTTTTATTATGGCCAGAAGTTCTGGAAGAAATTGCTGGAAGGCCTTGCTTGTTATTCCGGTTGTGTTGCCCGGTAGGAACGCTGACAGGCTTGTGCTGAGTGGGCAGCACACGTAGTGCCCGGAGCTGAAGGTGTTCCTGACTGAAGCAGATGCAATGTATGCCAATAACGTTCTGGCCTTGACAGTAGCAGGTAGCTGTGGTACTGAAAGCACCGAGCGAGGGGTTTGTGTTGTGCTGCGATGACCAGACATTGACCAACATTCAGAGTGTGTTCTGAAGGGAATGGAGTTGTGCCCCGTGATCCTGCGACTGGAAGAGGAGAGTGACGGTGGCAGTAGGTTTCTAGAAGCTGGCTGTGCCTGGCTGAGGCTTGGCAAGCTGTTCATGGCAGCAGACTTCAATTAGGCAACAATTTCTGTTTCACTCACTTCTGGTGGTCAGACCACCAAATGAGTGCTTCAAATGTGGAGATTTCCAAATGGGTTTGATGCAATCAGTAGCAGAGGCATGCCTGTAACTTCCTTTTGTCCTTTCATTTATTCTTTTCTGCCAGCATTATCTATTGAAATACTGTTGTGGTGCAGATGTTTTTATATGGCTTTAGAAAAGCCTTTATGTAATAAAATTGTGGGGAACTTGGTCAGGCCTTGGTTAGATTTATTATTTTAAAAAAATTATGGAGTATTTCTGAGAGTGAAATTGTTGTTGCTGTAGTATAGGACGCTATTCTTACATATTTTTCCAATGCAAGATCTAGTATGACTATCAGTAAAGGTGGGCATGATCATCTCTCCTTAAAGCTAAAATCTTCATGAAGTTTCAATTTCAAAACTTTTTTTGCTATGCTGCTTTGCTAACAAACCATATGGGGGAAAAGTAATCTCTTTCAAAGAAAGAGAAATTATTTCAGTAGGATATGGAGATTTGGAAAAAAATAGCATTACTTGATTACACCCTAAATGTGGAAGTGAGCACTTCCGTAGCTGAGGAGAACATATCCTAACAATGACACCTTTTTTTCTTGGACAGTATTAAATGTTACAAAATAACCTATTTATTTACTTGGGTGGACTCATTGCTGTGCTATTCCTACTGTAGTTTGATTTTTTTTTAATTTTTTTTTATCAAACAATGTCTAGGCGAGGAATTCTTATTTTGGGCCTCTTTCCCCCCCTCCCACCCAAAGAGACCTCCCAACAAGCCCTCCCTGTCCACCTCCCACAGAATAGCGTGACAGAATGAAGATGGGGTGTATGACCTTCAGCTTTCCTTCTGCCAGCAGCTGGGAGCAGTGGGAACAAGGATGCCAAAATTGAACTGGATGAACTGAGACAAGTTTTGAGTAATAGGTTGGCCAGACAGGCACTGAACAGGTTTCAGTTTCAGCTCAAAGATCACAAAAGTTAGGCTTGTCCACAACTTCTGAAGCAGCAGCTGCTGAGGAGCAGTGGGAAGTGGGTAAGTGTGCAAATGAGAAAGCCCCTAAAGAAAACTCAACATTCACTGAGTTAGATGTATCCAATATGGATAATTTTTTTTTTTACTGTATCACTGATGATATTCACTTTATTGATCTGCCAATGGGGAAAAAAAATTGCAGCAATTCTTTTATATGTAAAATAGCTTTCTATTTCATGTGCTGTATAAATACTTGGGAGTATTCAAAAGGTGTCTAGTCTGACTTGACCAAAACATTGTCAAATCAAGGAAGCCTTTTATTTTCAAACTAGACAAATTATCATTTTTAGTGCAAGGAGGACCACTTGGCTAACTCAGGCAATCTTTCTGCTTCGGAAAAATAAACTTAGTTCAGAGAGTGGTGAGTTTTTGCAATCATTAAAGCAAACAAACAAACAAAAAACCCAACAAGCAAACCTGTAAACCCTAGTTCTACATGGCTTCTGAAATCCAGCGTTAACTGTGATATAGGTGACCACCCTGGCATCCTGCTGTACTTGGGATTCTGGCTGTAGCTGAAGTTTGCCTTTCTCTGCCAAGACCTGGAGGCAGGACTAAGCGTTCTGAAAGCTACCCAGAAGACTGTGCTTTAAGCAACCAGTTCCTGTAGGCGATAGGAGTACGCGGCTCTAATAGTAAGACGGATCTAAGCAGGGACAACAATAAATTGGTGGGTCCTTTAGTGTATGTTATTCTCATAGCTCTGTGGATCATAATCTTGTGTTAAAGGTGGGGCAATTAATAAAATCAAGAGAACTGAATTCAAATTTTGTTGAATTGAACTTCTGACTAGCCATCTTGTTGATAAACCAACTGGATACTGGAATGAAGAAAACGGTGATCCGAGAAGTGGTGCTGTGTTGAGACTTACATTGTCTGTTTGGCATGGGAAACCTTGGTTATTTCTTATCAGCCGTCTCCATTCTGTTGACTCTCCTTATTAGTTGAAGCCTGAAGTATTAGGGGATGACAACGCTGCGCTTGTGCTGTCGCAGAGCTGCAGAGTTACTTCTAATTCTGAAATCCCAGGCACTGGGGCTATGTGCTTGGCTCTGCTCATTGCCTTGCCGCTGGCTTGTGCAATCCTTTAAAACTACCAGGCATGGTGGTTTGCGTGATGGTCTTGGTTAGAAAATGGTGGGCTTCTGAACAGGGCCATGACACATTGTGGGCCTGTGATTCTTCAGTTTTTCTGCTGTCTGTTATTTGTTGACTGTAGGGTGGATGTTTGTTCAGGTCTTGTTCCATCATTTATTGCTAATGGATGTCACACTGCTGCTTTCTTGACTGCTGACTGTGGTGACTTTCATTAACAAGAGAGTATGGCGGACAGAATAGCGAGTCCCAATCCTGCATGTAGCTTATCACTCACATCTTGTAGTTGTATAGATTTCCTCTGCATTTTCCTTCCTTTTTCTGTATAAAATAGGGGCAGTAATGTAACAAAATAGGCGTACTCTGCAAGGATTAATCCTTGCAATGTTCATTGAACAACAGAACTGTGCAAAAACCAGTAATATGTGTTTGTGGCAGTCATTGTTCCTTAGTATGTTTCATGTATTGATGCTTTGTGTATTGATGTGTGACAGAAGAAATTATTGAGGTTCACAGCACTGAAATCATCTGAACTCTGAACATTTAATCCCAAACAATGGTGCCTCTCCAGAGTTGTGGAGAATAAATATTGAGTGAATGATCTGTTTCTGGTAACTTTGCAATCGAAACAAGTTTTGTAGGCATGATAATTCTCAGGCATATGAGAGAGGGTGGGATGGATAGGACCACGTGGTGTTACAAATTATTGTAGCTGTGCAGCCTTACTGCATGTGCTATTTTTGGTATTATTTTCAGTGTTCACAGTATGTGCTTATGCTGTGTTTGGTGTAGTGCAGTTCTGGCCTGTATCGTGCATCATGGTGATATGTTAGAAATCCTCAAAAAGCCATACTAGGATCTTTGGGATTTGATGCTGATGATAGANGCTTATGCTGTGTTTGGTGTAGTGCAGTTCTGGCCTGTATCGTGTATCATGGTGATATGTTAGAGATCCTCAAAAAGCCATACTAGGATCTTTGGGATTTGATGCTGTGTATGATAGCAATGAGAAAGAAACTTTTTTCCCCTGTATTTAATTTTATGAAAAGTGTGATTTTTTTTCTTTTAATTTTTTTTCTTTTTAAAAAGCTCTGCTGGCAAAATGACAGCATGCATTCAAGATTTCTTATCTCTTGGGAGATTGTTTGTTCAGCTGATGTCATATTGTGAGGTTTAACAAAAGCAGGCTAACTAGTATTGTAGGTGACAGGAAGGTCTGATGCATTGAACTAATGGTTTATGCAGTGGCTTAAAGACTTCTGCAGACCTGGGCTCTCTAGGGTGTAGGCTTACTCTTGAATAAAAATTGCATACTATACCTGTGTTTTTCTAAAGATACATTTTGTTAAGAATGTTTGGAAAAATTAGACTTCATGTAGAAGTTGAGAGGTGTGCCTTCCAATAAAAAGTGTGTCTACAATCTCTGAAGATGTTACAGGAAAAGAATAGCAAATACTGAAGTGTAGGACTTCTGGTTTGAAGCACCTTTGCTTTATTACATTTCCTTATTTGTTTTATTGGTAACTATAACTTGAGTGTTAAATGCTTTGAATTTTTTTCTTTCTTCTAGATGAAATAAAAACGGAGCTGGAAAAGCAAAGGTAAATTATTAGTGGAAATGTAAGAGTGTGTATACATTATAGCAACGAATTTGTGAATATGTAGTTATACACGTTTCTGCCAAAAACACAATATGGCTTGTGTGTTGTAATTACACAATGTTTCTGGGTATGGGTACTCAAGCCATAACTGCCACTGAATCTCACTAGGAAAAAACTGGAAAACTTCTAAGAGGTGCTAGTTTTCATTGCCTTTTACTGGGCTTGATATAGTGTGATAGGAAATCATAAAGAGCATTAAGTATCCTCTGTTTTATAGTATATGCTCTTAACCACCTACATCAAGAATACCAATTTAAATATTACTTAAATCCAAATTTTAAAACACTTTTCCAGTACTGTGCTGTGATTTAAAATGAGCCCCCAATGTGTTTCTCTTTGCTTAGCATTCCTCATATGCCCCCTGTTTAATTAATTCATAATAACTTCGACAGATTTATCACTTAAGTTGTGTAGTTCCCCAGTATTTCAGGGAGTGGGATAGTGTTGGAGTGTAGTGAGGAAGGAGTTAAGTTGAAGCGTATATGAAAATGTTCAGATGCGATATTGATTTTTAAAGAAAATTGAACTTTCTTTAAGATGGTATGTGTGAGAGAAACTTGCATTACATTTGTGTGCTGCTGTGTACCATTCAGCTTTAAATTTAGAAAAAGAGGAAGTGTAGTTTGCTGTGATATACATGTTTAGAAAAATGAATAACTTTTCTTATCTGACCTAGAGAAGGCACTGCTGCTCCCCCAAAAGCAAACTTCATTGAAGCAGATAAATATTTCCTTCCGTTTGAACTGGCCTGCCAGTCAAAGTCTCCACGCATTGTCAGTACTTCGCTGGATTGTTTACAGGTAACTACTCTTCCGTAACTTGGACAGAGTGAAATGGAGAAACATGCAGTCACTGAAGTCTTGTGTGCTGTTGACATTCTTAGAGTGAAGAAGTACTGTCCTGAGTACACGCAGCTGTGCAGATGCCCACTGTGGCTACCTAGATGCATAAACCATGCAAAATAGATTATCAGACTTGGCTGAAAGTGCATCTTGTCAAAGTCAGAAAAGTGTGCGTGGTGTTTTATAGTGAAGCAAGCCTTTATTGAAGCTCATGAATGCTTGCGTTATTCAGTAAAGATGCTTCATCTTGTGGTGGTCTAAAAGGGATATTTACCATGCTGTTTCTTGTAGTGCTGATGTCATGGGAGGTCAGACTCCAGAGTCTTTCTACCTTGTTCCTCCTTAGATTCTTACAGAAAAAAACCAATTGCAACTTAAGGGCAGAACCTTTTTGTTGTGAATCAGTACAAAGATTGATGTTAAAAAATTTTGTCTGGTTATGATAGGAAGAAGTGGTCTGGGTGGAAAAAGGTTATGTATCGCTTACTAAATCTGTTTTGTCTAGATGAGTGAACAGTCCAAGTACTTGGTAGCCAGACTATTGATGGTGTTAAATTTTTGTGTTAAAACTGGTTAAGTGAGGTATGCTGTCTAAAACCACATTTTTTATGATATAGTTAGCTGCATTTTGCTTAACAGCATATGGTTGTCTAACCTGCATTCTTTCTACCTAGAAACTCATCGCATATGGACATATCACTGGCAATGCTCCAGACAGTGGAGCTCCTGGGAAACGATTGATTGACCGAATAGTTGAAACCATTTGCAATTGCTTTCAGGGTCCTCAAACAGATGAAGGAGTACAGCTGCAGATAATTAAGGTATCTTATTTGGTTCATTTTGGTGCAGTATTAATTTTCTCTCTCTGTCTTTGATTTTGTAACTGAAAAAAATTTAATGCAAAGCGCTCCTTAAAGCCCAGTTTCTCCATTTCTTACACTGTTAGATGTGTCATTGACTTTAGGGAGGTTGTCACCGGGTCAGACTTGGTATGTGAAATGTATTTCCTTTTCATGAAGCAGAATGTAAGGGAATACTTTATAAATGTTTGTCCATCTTTCTGGGATGAGCCAGGGCCTGCATACTTTATCTTGCGGACAGCTTGATGGTCATCTTTTAGGCTAGTAATGCCCACATTCATTAGGCTAATGAATTGCTGTCAGCTTTTAACTGAAGGCACTGTAACTGTGATGCACTATTGTGGCCTGCTGCTGTAGCCTGTCTGCTTGCATGTCCATTTTTCCAGAGATCTGCAGTATATGTTCTCAACAAGGCATAGCAGTACCAGTGGTGTGTGTTCTGGTTCTGAAATGTACTTGAGCGAATGTAGCTGAGATTAGAAGTTGGTGAACCTTCTAGTAATCTAATTTGATGGCAGTGTAGACCAACTGGCCCTTTCACAGAAATTAAGCCATAGAATATAATGATAACTGTTTCATTTGGAGGTTTCCTTAGTGGAAAACTAGTTGTGATAAAACACTTAACAGCTCAGGAGAGGACAGAGATATGTGGAAGTTCTGTTAAACTTATTTTGATTTGAAATGTCATTTCAGAGAACTAGAAGGGGGTTGGAACTAGATGGTCTTTAACGTCCCTTCCAGCCTAAGCCATCCTGTGATTCTAAGTTCCTTATAAAGTCTCATAAACAGCTATATGTGTTTCGTAACAAGCCATTATTATTATGGAAGACCTGCATAAAGTGTATTGCTACCTACTTGCTTAGATCTAATTTTCACTGTGTTGTGGACTTTTTCAGGCTCTCCTCACTGCAGTAACATCTCCGTATATAGAAATTCATGAAGGAACAATTCTTCAGACTGTTAGAACCTGTTACAACATCTATCTGGCCAGTAAAAATCTTATTAATCAGACAACGGCCAAAGCTACCCTTACACAGATGTTAAATGTCATTTTTACACGGATGGAAAATCAAGCTGTATGTAACTATTACTTTTGCTCATCTCAAATGTTTAGGCTTGACAAATGAACAGAAAACTGTTATATTACTGGGTCTGTCATTGTGGTTGGATATCTATTGGTTTGTAACTTCAAAAAAACCAAACAGTCAAATCCTGCATTGAAACATACTGAAGCATACTGACTGATTGAAAATAAAATATAAAGCTTATTGCCGATAACAAGGTTTCACGCTGTAGTTTCTGCCAAATAACTTTGTATAAACGAACGATGGAATGCTTTTAATAGAAGCTTGAAGAGCATCTTTTTAATTTGACTGGCCAAGTGATTATATTTTCACTGTTTCTTTCTTGTTAACGCGTGAATTCACAAAGGAACATCATCGACATCTGTGTTCCCTTATCATGTTTCGTGCCTTAGATTAACTTTCTCATATTGGTTTTTCAAGATACAAGAATCCAGAGAAGTAGAAAAAACAAATCAGCAAAAATCCCAGTCTCCTGCAATTCAAGTGGTGTCCAAGTCTCCGAAGATTGGTCAGTTAAAGCACAGCTGTCAAGAGGGCAAACCCACTGCTCCTGTGAGTGTGGAATTAACGAACGGTGAGCCCGAGAGGGCAGAAAATGGAGATGTGAAGTTGGAGCAGGATCTGACTCTTTCAGCATCAGGTGAACAAGAATAGGTTGTGTCTGTTGCTTCCAGTTACAATGTTACTATTGGAAAATGCTCTTTTAGGCTATTTGGGGGGGAAGTGACTGGAGTTACTGGCTCAAATCATGCATTTTCTCAGTAGTAATTCAGAGTATACAGGCCATCCTTAGCTTGTCTGCAACTTCATAACCATTGAAGAAAGGCTCACGTTTCCACTAGAATTCTAGTACAACTATATATAGTTTATGTATATAGAACTATAATGGAATTTGACTTGATTAGGTTGATAAAGGGGAAGGAAAGGAAGAGAATAATCATGGTACGTGGGAAGTGACAGAATCACTTTGAGGTAATTAAAGTCCTGTGGTAAAAATAATGTGTCTTATGAAGACCTTATCATAAGCATATACTGTATCCAATTTAGGAACGCAGGATATTCCAAAACTAAAAGTTTGTAACAGTTGATAAATATAAATGAGAAAATCATGGCATTAAAAATATCAGTGCTTTGATTTAAACAATGGAAATAACATCAATGGGTATTTCTGTATGAATTCTTGGAAATGGCCTTAGAGGAGAACTAGTAAAGAAAATAGTTTGTTTTTTTTTAACTCTTCTGCCTCTGTCATGTTTCTCCTTTTAATCTTCTTCCTAAACAAAAGTACTAATTCAAAATTATCTCTTTGTGTGTTTCATTAGAGGAAACAACTGATGGGGGAAGGGAAATGGTTAAAGGCATCTTGGAAGATGTGGTCAAGTCAGCTGTGAAAGGTAGAAAAATCTTCTGAAGTAAAATAGATGCATGTGTATTGCCAAACTCTTATTCCTGTGATTATATAAGGATGGAAGTTATCTTTTGTTACTAAGCATCTGTCAGGAACACCCACTAAGGCAGTAAGAACAGGTTTTTATTGTCTCACAATATTCTTGTTTTGTTGGTGGCTGAGAAACTTTCTAGTTTACCAGTGCTGCTTCTGTCCCACTTGGTTGCAGAGCTTCACAGAGTCATGTGATAAAAAAGCTCAATAGGTGATTTTAATCAGTTTTCCTTTTTTCCCTTTAGTGGCTGAAGAAAAGCAGGTAACAGAAACAGTTAAGGCTCTACCTGCATTAGAGACTGCAGATATTGCTCTTTCTGGCTCTAGTAATGAAAATGTACAAACAAATGGGATTCCAGATGATGGGCAATCTGTTTCCTCCACTGATAATCTGGTAAATAACTTCGCTGGATGCTAGTGTGTATTTAGGAAAGGAGAAATGTTTTTTATCATGCCAACTAATACAGTGGGATTTTTGGGGAGGGAAGGGACAGGAGCTTTAAGGTATGTATCCTGCTCAGGTTTGAAAAGGAAGCAGCAACTGCAATTTAAGTAGATATTGAAAACAACTGTTCTAAAATTGATTATGTTAGTTGTATTTTAATACAGGGTGGGGGCAGAGGGGAATAGTCAGTCAACATGTGTGAAAAGATCCACATCACTTGTAGTCCTGTTTAGGTTTAGTTTAAACTTTGCCAAATGTACCATTTTTATAATCTGTAGCTAATTCTCAGAAGAGCTGTGGAATCTTCCTAAATGCTCTGTTCCTTTGTCTCACTGAGGATCTAATGTTGTGTTTCTTGCTTTCAAGGAAACAGATATATCTGGACATCAAGCTGCTGCCAAATTTTCCCATGTTCTGCAAAAGGATGCCTTCCTTGTGTTCAGATCATTGTGCAAGCTGTCCATGAAACCACTTGGTGATGGACCACCAGATCCCAAGTAATGAGATTGTATTTATTATACTGTCCTCTTCAGGTAGCTTTTGCAGATGGTTAGGTAGCTGCTGTATAGTAAAACAGGTATTCAAAATTCATCTGTGAGGCCCTTGTTTCAGTTAGCTTGATGAATCTAGGCTTGAAACTTGCTTCAAATTATTAAAAATGTAATACTTGAGGGTGTTTTGTTTAATGGGCTTATTAATCTTACCAGTTGCAGTGGTCTTGACTATAGTATTTGTGAAGCTATTGATGCGAGTGTTGGGGGAACGCCTCTTAGTAGCACTGAGTTGCATCTATTGTCCTAGTCTAAGATGTTAATATGCCTGGAAAATCTCCAAATTAAGATGGTAGATGTTGTCCAAAAATCACCTGCAGGCTGATTTCCACCCCTCCTGTCCCCCACGTCGAAATGAATTAAAATAGCAGTCATTTCTTCTTGACAGCAGAATTGCTATAGTGCTCATGTTGAATACAAGTACGTATTCAATATTAAATGTATTTTTATTGTATTTCTGGATTTTTTTCCTAGATCCCATGAATTGCGTTCTAAGATAGTGTCTCTCCAGCTTCTTCTCTCAGTACTGCAGAATGCTGGTCCAGTTTTCAGGACACACGAAATGTTCATCAATGCAATCAAGCAATATCTTTGTGTAGCATTATCTAAAAATGGAGTCTCTTCTGTTCCTGATGTATTTGAGCTCTCTCTTGCCATCTTTCTCACGCTGCTTTCAAATTTTAAGACCCATTTAAAAATGCAGATTGAGGTGAGAGACTTTTTATCTATCATTTGGATGATGCTCTAGTTCTCAAATAAAAATACTGCAATGATAAAAAGACAGCTGGAACTTAGAAGCTAATGTCTTAGNACCCATTTAAAAATGCAGATTGAGGTGAGAGACTTTTTATCTATCATATCTATCTATCATCTTTTTGCTTGCTAAACTACTACATTACTACTGTATTCAAATTCTAATATGCACGAGATGATACCCTTCAAGAGAAATTACTGAATAGAAATGAATTTGTACACTTGACATGGTTCTAATAAGTTTCAGATCAAGTCCTTTACCTCATTTATTTTGCAGGTGTTCTTCAAAGAGATCTTCCTGAATATTCTGGAGACTTCTTCAAGCTCCTTTGAACACAAATGGATGGTGATTCAGACTTTAACTAGAATTTGTGCAGGTATTTCCATTGTTGTGAAAAGTAATCAGTTCCTCTGGCAGCAGATGAAAATTATTTTGAAGACAAATGCCACACACATACTAAGCGTGAAAAATTAAATTTGATCTCATAGTGCTTGGGTGAAATGTCTGGATTCATCCTCATTGCCTGCTCCAACTGCCTGATTCCTATTACACTGAATCCTAATACTTGCACTTTCTTTTATTTTCAAGATGCCCAGTGTGTAGTGGATATTTATGTTAACTATGACTGTGATTTAAACGCTGCTAATATATTTGAACGCCTTGTAAATGACTTGTCCAAAATCGCACAAGGACGAAGTGGGCATGAGTTGGGAATGACGCCTTTACAGGTAAGAAAAAACACTTTGAAGGTAAGGTACTATTTTCTCATAAACGGTGCTGTCTCTGCATTGTTATTGATACTTCCAGTGGTTTGTGTTCTCTGTAAAATACTAATGTTACTTATGTTTTATGAGTTAGCTAATTTGCAATTGGGTGCTGAAGCAGTACGATTAATTTACTTGATGATTTTGCTGCATATTTCCATTGTGACACTAGGCTTGTTCTGGACTCTTTTGTTGGGCTGCCGTGGGGGAGAGAATCAAATGAGCCTTCCTTTGCCTTACTCAAATTACTTTCGTTCTGGGGCTTATGAACCAGCAGTACCTTCATCGTGTGCAACTTTTTGTGCCGTGTCTCCACCACAAGTATTTTCTTTTTAAAATTAGACTTTCACAGTCCTTAGAGGGAGGGTGGAATATAGACCGCTTTCTGCAAGAGCAGGTATTTCTGACATTGGCCTTGTCCTACAGCACTGTTTTTCTAGCTCAGCCTAATGGCTTTCAGGGCTGAAGTGAGCTTGGTGCCAGTGTTGGTCTTGGAACTGCGTGCACCTCACACCTTTGATTAGAATTGTATCAATGCTTGCTTGATTTCCGCACACACCCTCCCCCCCCGTCCAGAAAATGGAAGTAAAAACCAGGAGACCTTTGTTTCAGATTTTGAATAGAAAACTTCTACTGTACAGCTAAGGTAGTGAGATGCTTGTCAGATCTCTCCACAGGAAAGACCCTATAGAGGCTTAGGTGGGTGGTCATAATACAACAAAGGTGCTGCATTTAGGATTTAGTGTATGTTGCCCCTTGGTTGTACTCATCAGTTGTCAATAGGCCACCTGCTTAAAGCAGGTGGAATGTGTTCTGATGTCAGTCTGGTTATGGTTGCTTTTGGCCTGGATGTATCCAACCTAAATAGTCAAGGGGCAGAAACTTGGTATAACCAATAGATTTCCCTCTAACTGATGAGCTTTCAAAGATTTGAATGGTGTGATGTAATGCTTTCGGAAAACTTGTGGATATACATATATTGTTTTGGGGTTTTGGTGTGTTTTTAGTTTTTATTTTTTATCTTTTAGGAGCTAAGCCTGAGGAAAAAAGGACTTGAATGTTTGGTTTCTATTTTAAAATGTATGGTAGAATGGAGCAAAGACCTTTATGTGAACCCCAATCATCAGGCTAGCTTGGGTAAGATTGTTTCCTTACGGAGAGACTAATTTGTTTAATAAGCTTGTCTTCGTGTTTATTCAGTGTTTTGGAGCTTTTCAGAAGTGTGGATGCTAGGTCTTTACATAACAATTGTTTGTAAAATACTTCATTTGTACAAACAAATAATTAATGCTGTCGCAATAATGGACTCTTCAAGTTGGAGTCTGGTTCAAATAACCAGGTTCTATTTAAGAGCTTTAGCCGGGCCACTGTCTACACTATAAAAGTTGGCTTATGTAGAACAAGGCATGTGGCAAATCTTGCGGTTGCTAAGGTGAAGTACAATAATTTCTCCATAGTTGCTGCTGCACTTCTGCCTTTTGCTTGATTATTTTAGAATTCCATCAATATAGCATCTTCATGTAGTGTAGACTGTTAAAAATGATGCGGTAAAATAAGAATATTGACTCAAATTTCTACTAAAAAGTTTTATAACTAAAAGCTGTTGACCGAACGGGGTAACTTAAGTCTTGCACTGTTTATAAATAGGTTCATATAAGCCATCAGAACAGGAAATGGCTGAGGGTAAATGCCTTGAGAGTGGAGGGAGACGGAGCAGTGTCAGTTCCTTGGACTCCACTGTGTCCTCAGGAGTTGGAAGTGTTGGTACCCAGACCACTGTCCCAGATGATCCAGAGCAATTTGAAGTCATCAAGCAACAAAAGGAAATAATTGAACACGGGATAGAACTGTAAGTCCAGTATGACAGGAAAATAAAAGTTCACTAGTAAAAGAAACAATGTGTACAACCGTATTGTTTCGTATGGTCTTACACAGTGAAACCTGCAGGGACACTTACAAATTGATCTTAATGCTGAAGACTCTTGCCTGCTGTTGTCAAAAGTGAATGCTGGAGGCTATTGTAGTTAAAAGGAATTCAGTGAAATGTTAGGTGGAGTGGAGGGTCCTTTCATGGTTTTCCTTTGTGCTGTTTCAGCTGCATAAGAGAGGAAAGTGTGTGTATACTGAGAGAGAAATTGATTTGAGCAGGCAGGCTTAATGTTGTCTTACAGCTCTTTCACGGTTTGTTGTCTTTTAATGAGATAGAGTTTGGAGAATTAAATTGTTGTCCAGCTATGCTTTATTTCTTTTTCATTAATTTGAAGATCTCTATGTGTGTAAATGCTATTAAAAAAGCCTTTAACAGCAACATTTTTAACATTTTATGTAAACTCTCTAATTTTTAGTATTTCACAAGGGTCAGTTTTTAAGTGAGTTTCCCAGGAATAACTTCTAAGCGTATCAGCAACTGAATGTACCTTATGAGATGTAGCCTAGTGATGTAGTTAATATATTTGTTGCCCATTCTTTGACTTTTTTTCTGACTAGAAAAGAAGACATAGAGCTACAGCATAGAATCTCTGGTTTAGAACGGCTCTGTAAACCTAAAATGTTATAGGCTGTGATATTTTCCAATTGTATGTCTCAATTTCCCCATGTTTTTGTCTGAATAGATTTAATAAAAAACCAAAGAGAGGAATACAGTATCTACAGGAGCAGGGAATGCTTGGCACTACAGCAGAGGACATTGCACAATTTTTGCACCAAGAAGAACGTCTCTGCTCTGTAAGACTACATGTAACATAAGATAATTAATACTCTTGCCTCTATCATCTTCTTCCCTGTCTTCTGATGTATGCATGCGCTGTGTCTGTATGCACTCTCTCTTTAGTTCATATTTCGTTAATAGATAACTGAAAGTGTAAGGGTTCTCATGAAGATACTTAATACCAATGCTACTTTCTATTTACTTGCTGTCTCAGGCTTTCTAGTAAAGTAGCTGTGTTTACAATGAAGTGTTGAAGGGATTCCCCATAAATGGGAACACGCGTTTTATCTGCATTAACAGTATCTTGCCAGCAAAGGAATATCACATACTGCAGTGGCAAAGCATTCTCCACTGCATGTGAAACTGGGCACAATTCAGCTTTCCTTGGCTGCGCAGTAATGCAGATCTTGCCTTGGGGAGTGAGGGAAGCGAGAATATGCAGACTGAAGGCATTTTCTAATGACACTGGTTTCTTGTCATCCCTCTAACGGTTACTCTGCCTGCTCAGTGAAGCATATTAGTCTTACAAAACTGACAGCTGTGCAATTCTTGTGCTGTAAACTTTCTTGCAAAGCTGGCAGTTGGATTACACAGTAATAACTGTCTCTTTTGTTTTCAGACTCAAGTAGGGGAGTTTCTTGGGGAAAGCAACAAGTTTAACAAGGAAGTGATGTATGCCTATGTAGACCAGCTTGATTTCTGTGGAAAAGACTTTGTCTCTGCTCTACGTATATTTCTGGAAGGCTTTCGTCTGCCAGGTGAAGCCCAGAAGATCGATAGATTAATGGAGAAGTTTGCTGCTAGATATATTGAATGCAACCAACGGTAATTCAAAACCTTTGTATAAGTGCCTGAAGAATGGCCATGTTGTTTGTGGCCCTTAGGGGCAAGGTGCAACTCGCAGTCATACCAGGTCAAGAATTTCTACAGGCTTGTATGAGGAGCAGATCTTGTTGCTAATATTGGTGCTGAATCTCTTCAGCAGTTAGGCAAAATGGAAACTTTGGATAGAAAGTATACTGATGCTGGCATTTCATTAAATCCCAAATACTTACTAGAAGAAATTATTGGAAGAGGGAAGCCCCGAGTATGTTAAATTGTCTCTGTATTAGCTGTTCTGTTTTTAAACAAATGTAAATCAGTCAAGTGTATACAACAGTAATAAGCAGTAGCAATCACTAAAATTAATAGCTAATAAGATGTTACGCATGTTTTTGCTTGCCCACTACACCTTGAACAAAGTGCATATATGTGAGTTGACATCAAGTAGGCGGTGTTGCTATTGTTTCTAATGCAATAAACTGGCATTAAAGTTTAGCTAGGTGTTCAGGCTCAATTGGTTGCAATTCCTTAGTCAGGTTGGTGCATCACTGGGTTGAGTTTGTATAATTCTTCTTGAAACCCTGGGAGTGAAAAATAAGCTGTTCTTTAGCTTTTGTAGGATTACCCAAGGAAGGATAATGTATAATCTTTTGGGAATGTACTTGAAAATTCCAGTCATCACTAATTTTCAACATTGTGAAGAAGATGCTTTTACATTTTTTCCCCTTTCTGTTTACATTTTAAAACACTTGGGGCTTCATGCATTTCTAAAAACTGTTAGACTCTGTTAGCTCTTTGGTTGAATGCATAGCCCTTCTGGGTATTTTTCTTGCATGTAGAAATAGAGCTAAGGGATTGAGGAATTAGAGCTCTAAAAACCTGTTTGTTTTTGTTTTTTTTTTCCTCCCTTAGGCAAACGCTATTTGCTAGTGCTGACACTGCCTATGTTTTGGCGTACTCTATTATAATGCTGACTACAGACTTGCACAGTCCACAGGTAGAAACTAACAAACAAACTTGTAAAAGTTCAAATTTCCCTGGAACTTGCATTCAAAATCTGATATCTAACTTCCATTCTTTTTTACAGGTAAAAAATAAAATGACAAAGGAGCAATACATTAAAATGAATCGAGGAATCAATGACAGTAAAGACCTGCCAGTAGAGTATTTATCCACAATCTATGAAGAAATAGAAGGAAAGAAAATTGCAATGAAAGAGACAAAAGAATACGCAATTACAACCAAGTGTAGTAAACCAAGTAAGAAGGAACTAGAAACTGGAAAGACCACAGTGCTCTTGAACTATTGCAGTAACTTTCAGGATGGCATACTGGAGTTCAGATCACTTTTTGAAAGCATCTTTGTGCAATACATAAATTACATTTAGAATGGCTAATAGAGACATTTGGAATGAAACTGGCTCAGTTATAACTTAATACTGCTATTTTTGTGATGGAAACATAGCTGAGAAAGTGCATCTGGCACCATTGCAGAGAGGCGCTAGAAACTAGATTTGGTTTGTTGTTTTTCTTTTTTAAATGGGAAGTGTAAGTGCAAGTTAACTTACGTGCTAGACAACAGGTGGGGTTTTGGTTTGGGTTGGTTTTTTTGTCTCCTTATCAGTACCACATCATAGTTCAGAGGCTGGGAAGTGCCACAGTCCTTGTGATAACGTTTGAAAAAGGGAGAGATCAGAGAATTTGTCATGATTTATAGTCACCTATCCTCAGCTAGACCAAATGTGTAGTGTGTTCTGTGTGTAGTGTACACTAGAAACCAGTATCCCTAGCTGTACTCTGCTTTTGCTCAGAAGAGCTGGTATTAATCAAATTAGTAAATTCCAAATCTTCAGCATGTTTTTCAGTGGTTTTGGTGCAGTTTTGCAGGTTTCCTAGATCAAAATAGGAACAAAATTGATTTGCTTGAAAATTGAAGTTGCAACCTTTAGTATAAGGATAAAGAAACTCTAAGTTACTAATTTATTTATAAAGTTGGTGAGGGCTAGTTTTGTTTTGAGTGTGTCAGCTGAAGAAGGTGAAGGATTTTCCATCCATTTTTACAGACAGTGACTTAGAGTACGCTGCTCTGACTTCCAATGATTAGGTCATAGTATGTGGCCTATAATAAAGGGCTGAAATAGTTATTTTGTATAGAATAAAGTCTGAAGTTGGGGTGTGGGTTTCAGTGCTGGAGTTCATCGCTTGCAACATATGACACCCTCTGGAATTCTAACATTCTGGAAGATTTTTATCTTTAGATTTTGTTTGCAATACCTTTATTTAACATTTTGTGATGCTCAACACAAAGATGTGGAATACGCTCTTACAAAAAGAAACCAATGCAACTGTGTGGTGTTCCCCTTAGGTGTAGCTAATGAGAAGCAGCGGAGGTTGTTGTACAACTTGGAGATGGAACAAATGGCTAAAACAGCTAAAGCCCTCATGGAGGCCGTAAGCCACGCAAAGGCTCCTTTTACTAGTGCCACTCATCTAGATCATGTCAGACCCATGTTCAAAGTGAGTATGAAGTTTTACTTCTATCTTCGTTGCTAGAGCTTTCAGAGTGGAAATTACTCTGAAGAGTTAAATAACGCAACAGGTGGACTCTTCGGATATATTTGGTTTCAGTTACGTAGTGTTTTGGGCTAAAATTGTAATAGATTTCTGAACTCAGTTTCTTCCTTTCTTTAGCTTGTATGGACTCCATTGCTGGCAGCTTACAGTGTTGGCTTGCAGAACTGTGATGACACAGAAGTTGCTTCTCTTTGTTTGGAAGGAATACGATGTGCAATTAGAATAGCCTGTATCTTCGGAATGCAGGTTTGTGTAAGACTTAGCATGGGGCTTGCTAAAGGCGGTGTAGGCTCTGGGAGGGAGACTAAGAATTACAAAAAACATATACATAGAAAATGAAGTATCTCATCTGATTTCTTGAAATGATAAAATAAAATACTACAATCTTGTTTTAGTGTGTTTTAAGATCTTGATATCCTCAAGCTTTTCTTCAACTCTGCTTTCCTTTTATTGCTGAGTCTCCTATTAAGAGTGTTTGCTAACTTGCCTCCTACTCTCCGTCAGCTGAAAAGTGCTATAATAGTGCCACCTATACATAGAAGGAAAATTGTGTAGGCATGCAGGACAAGTAGCTTTCTCTAGCTTTTCAGGGACTTGATTACAATGCTTGTTTCTCTATCTTGTAGCTTGAACGAGATGCTTATGTACAGGCCCTTGCTCGTTTTTCCTTGTTGACCGCCAGTTCCAGTATTACAGAAATGAAACAGAAGAACATAGATACCATTAAGACACTTATTACGGTCGCTCACACAGATGGCAACTATCTTGGCAACTCTTGGCATGAGGTAAAAACTTGATTAGTTTAAATAGTGCAACTGCATTGTCCTCTGAAAACTTGCAGGACCTTGTTCTTCTACTACTTTCAGTCTTTAGTAACTACATTTAACTCCCAGTGTGTGTCAGAACCCTGTTTAGAATGTGGATGCAAGTGCGTTATTTTGCTTGTGGTTTTTTAAAAGTGTGTGTGTGTGTGTATATATATATGATCTAGGTGATCTTTAAGGTCCCTTCCAACCTAAACCATTCTGTGATTCTATATAAAATAATGCACTGCGGTTTTTTGCAGGCCATATAGACACTGTGTGACCAATATTGTAATTTTTGTAAGTGCTTTTGATATGGAATTAAAACCATATTAAAATCTCATTTGACTTCAGAGAACTCTGCACAGAAACTCTTGCCTTCTTGTTCACGTAAACAAAAATATTCTAGCTCACAGGTCTAGACTTGTCTGTGCAGTGTTTGGCAACATTTATACCATGATCACTTGAAAAATTAGGGCTAAAATAACTTGGTGGGGGATAGGTAAGGATAGGTTATCAGGATAATACATATTTTCTTAAAGCGTATTTTCCAGGAGGAGCTCTTTAGTTGGATGTAAATCTGTGCTGCTACTAAAAGGGGCATTCCTGCTGCATTATGTTCTCTGGCAATAGTCTTTGGCTACATGATAATATGAGCCAAAAGGTACTTTAGCTGACAAAGTACTCGGACCTGGCTTACAGCTTACCCTCACAAATGCTTCTGCCAGTCCAAGGGATGTTGCGGTGGGGGAGTAAGAAAGAAGAGATAGTCAATTTTGTGCTAAAGTCAAGGCACAATTTTGGCATTTTTACTGTCTACGTTGGAACATTGTTACTCAAAGTGGTAGCTGCAATAATTCAGTCTTTTCATCTCTTTGGGACAATGAACTCTCTAGAAAATCAACTCCCAAGTTGTTTATAGTTTTGAAAGTTGATGCTGTGAGAAGTAGTAGAAAGGTTTCCTCTAGTAGTTAGAGATCCAAGTTAAATTTTTGGATACTGTTTATTTTTTCCCGTATTGGAATAATTTGTGGCAGCTGGTGATCTTGAATGAATCACTCGACTTTATTTCCAGTTGGATTAGTAACGCTTCAGCTACATCAAAACTGTTATTGTTGTCAAAGTTGTTTTAAAGGTTGGAGAACCTGAGAAGGTTATAAATATTAAATACAAATATATGTTAAGAATAAAAATATAATGGTACCCAGAAACATAACGTTTAAATATTGTTTGGTTTTAGATCTTGAAATGTATTAGCCAGCTGGAACTAGCACAACTTATAGGAACTGGAGTGAAAACTCGGTATTTATCTGGCTCTGGGCGTGAAAGGGAAGGGAGCATTAAAGGCTATGCATCTGGAGGGGAAGAGTTTATGGGCCTGGGATTAGGTAAGACTACTTGGACTTCACAAAGGTGCACGTATAAGTGAAGTATGATGGCTAAGAAAGTTTAATGTTATAAGATATTAAAATATATTTACTTGCTTCCAGGGGGAGCTATATTGGATCAATGAAACTTTAAAAAAGATGGAACTGTATATTTCAAGATGTATAAGTAATTGCCAGATATGTTCTAACTTTGTAATTGGTTAAGCTATTTAAAAAAAAAAACTCCTCCAGATTTATTTGCTGGAACATGTTTTTGTCAAAACTGTTTTGCCATACTTACTAAGTCATGATTTTGTTACCAGTTTTATCAGTTACCTTTTTTTTTTTTGGCTCTTTTTTTAATAGTAAAAACACAAGCCATTTACCTTTAGGAACTAATAGATGTTTCAATGATTGATAACTGATTTTCCAAAGGAATATCTTACCTCTGCATGTTGGGCTTGCTCTTCCAGTTCCTATTGTTCCTGCATTATGTGCAAGAAACAAACCTTAAATTTTAAGCTGTAAATTAGAGGGACAAAGGAAGTTGCCTCAATCTTTGGAAAACCATCAAGGAAACCTTTTAATTTGAAAACTCTGGAGTTGATGCTGAATATAACAGAACTGTGCCCTTGACTACTTGTATGTGACTTAAAGTTAATACTTTATCACTTCCAATTTTTATTATTTTAAACTATTAACAGCACTGCATCCTCTTAACTTAATAAACATGATGGTCAAAACACAATGCCCTAAGGGAAAAAAAACCCCATACTTCCTACTGGATGTTTATTTTGTAATAATCTGGCACAGATCTGGCAAAGGCACCATCTGCTCCATGTAAATTACAAGCTAACTGGAATTAGTAGTAATTTGGAAGCAGTAGTAATTTGTCGTCTACTTGTATAAAGTTAATATAAAGTCACAATTTCATGATGCTAAATACTGTTTTTTAATGGCTCTTATTGCAGGTAACCTTGTTGGAAGTGGAGCTGATAAACGGCATATGGCGAGCATTCAAGAGTCCGTGGGAGAGACCAGTTCACAGAGTGTAGTGGTAGCAGTAGACAGGTACCAAGAATATAATCTCTTTCCGGGGCATATGTGATTTCAAGTTACTGACCATCCTTACTTTATTTGCAGACTCTGACAGGGACTTTTGTTCTTGAACCCTATTTTTCTTGCAAGAAAGATGCTGATACTTAGATGCTTTCTCTGGACCCAATAAGTATATCTCTTTAGGCATGCAATATTCACAAAAGAAAGACTGTCGTTAAATGCAGTGTAACTAATGTAGTGTACTGTGAGAAGGGGCACTGCATGTATGCAAGTGTTTTGAGCCTTTTTCTTTGGAATAAGCCAGTGAAGACCAAAATTAGGTTGAAATTACAGTATTCAGCTATTTTTGTTTTACAGATATGTCTGATAATTGTCTCTAATTTATGTGTGTGTATTATTTGGGTTTCTTTTTTTCTTTTTTTCTTTTTTGTTTGTTTAGCCTGAACAGGACAGGTATCTGAAACTAATAAATGCCCTTATTCCAAAGAAAATCACATGATTTAAATAGTTTTGTCAACTTCAGTATTTCAACATTTCTTTAGTTGCTGTTATTCAGCTCTTTATTCATTAGTCACTGCATTCCTGTCTAAATCATTATCTTCCTCATCTGTCCTTCTAAAATGTTGTCTAAAGAGATGCTTCTATCATAAACCATGTGTTGGAAGGGGACTTTTTTTATAATTATTGACACTATTGGGAAAGTCTGTAGAATCATACATTCAGTATTGATGGTAACAGACACATTTATGTTACAATATCAAAGTCTAAAAACACTTATCAGTGTTTTATACGAACCATGATCAGTGGTCTGAACTTGTCTCAAGACTCTGAACAGCTGAGGGGACAATGGTGCATCCATAGTCTTTCTGTTGTCTGTTTTGATGGCCACAAGTTACAGTATTCTTGAACTGTGTAAAGATCAAGCAGGTGACTGACATCCAGTAAAGTCTTGTAGCAAAGCTTTCTTCGTGTCTTTTTATTCTCTCTATGAAGTTTAACATACTGTCACCCAAATGACTGCTCCAGCACTACTTGCCCTGGATAAAATTGTGAGCCTGTGCCTGTTCCCTGCAGTGGGGAAGGAGCATCATAGACTGACTTACAGCGGGGAGGAGAGTGCTTAGACTAGGGGAAGGACATGAACTGCTGCCAAGGAGTAAGAATAAAACAGTTGCAGAGTTCATGGCATGAAGGATTGTAAAGTACCTGCAGGACATGTGCTGATGTTTGCCTACAGCACTAAGATGTGATTGACTCTTGGGAATGTGCAGCTAAACCTGCAACTCATTTATTTGTTTCATAGGATATTTACAGGATCAACTAGGCTGGATGGAAATGCAATAGGTATGTATGCTGACTGTTTGGTGGGTTACAGGAACTCTTGCAATGTAACATCCTGGACTTAGAGTTGTGTGCTTTAATGTTCAGTTGACTTTGTCCGATGGCTGTGTGCTGTTTCCATGGATGAGCTGGCTTCCCCACACCATCCACGCATGTTCAGCCTGCAGAAGATAGTGGAGATATCATATTACAACATGAATCGCATTAGGCTGCAGTGGTCAAGGATTTGGCACGTGATTGGAGATCACTTCAATAAGGTATATTTTTTTAAATGAAGTTACAGAACATACATGAATAGCAGGACTTCTTTAATCAACTTTTCCTTTTATGTTCTTCATGGTGTAGGTTGTGATTAAAAAAAATCTATTAAAGGCACCTAGAGGGAGCATCTATTTAAGATCTAAAGTGTATACATAGAAATGGAAATGTTTATGGGAATGATCTTTAATCACTTTGTTATATAATTTTGTGTTTGTAATTTTTCTCTATGTCATTATCTTATCCTTCTGATCAAATGGCAAGTTAGTTTTCCTCTAAAATATATACAGATGATCCTGGAACAACAAAGTTGTTTTCCTTAGGAAGCTGGACCATGTTTGGGTGGAGTTTTTTTTAACTTAAGATTTTAATCTTTTTTACTATCTAGCTGACTATTATAGTTCTGCACCTGTTGCATACAAAATCCATGGGTTGGATCAAATGACTGAGAAAACCCTCTCAAAGTAATCCCCCTGTCTTCTAAATATGTGAAAACTAGAATGTGCTAGTGATTTTTAGTGGACTGACATGAAACTTGAATGATGAATTTGTTACTCGTATAAGTAATGGGTTAGCTGGTAAGTGTTTTACGCTTTTCTTCTAGGTTGGATGTAACCCTAATGAAGATGTTGCCATCTTTGCAGTAGACTCATTAAGGCAGCTGTCAATGAAATTTCTTGAGAAGGGAGAGTTAGCCAACTTCCGCTTCCAGAAAGACTTCCTAAGGCCTTTTGAGCATATTATGAAGAAAAACAGGTGTGATGCACTGCAATTTCTGTGTTAGCTTGCTTTAGTCCTACTTAAAGATGTTACTTGGTATGGGTTAGATTGTTGTGTACATGGAAGTAGCACAGTTACTTTGACAAGTGGCACAATTTTACACTGGCACAAAGTCTTACTTTTTTTTCTTTTTTTAAGATCTCCAACTATTCGGGACATGGTAATACGCTGTATTGCTCAGATGGTGAATTCTCAAGCTGGTAATATTCGTTCAGGCTGGAAGAATATCTTTGCAGTCTTTCATCAAGCAGCATCAGACCACGATGGGAATATTGTGGAGCTGGCCTTTCAGACTACGGCACACATAGTTAGTAAGTAATTCTCGACCGATGGGAGTACCCAAATTAGCTTAGCTGCTGTGATTCTGGTTTAAAAGGGCCATCTGAATAAGACTTGTGTTTCCAGGTAAATAAACAGAAGATCTTGCAGCCAGGCTGTTTAAACTGTGCAGATAGGTCTTACCCATTAAGTCTCCTGATTGCTATGGACAGGAGAAACTAGTTATAGATACCTCCTATGGAACTTTGGAAGTTTGGGTTAGACTAAATAAGTTTGTATGTTGCCCCATCTGTCACAATAAATTGTTTTGGATTAAGGAACACATTTCATGAACTTCCATGCTGATTCAGTATCGTATGGTGGGGATCATAAAGCTTGTGATGCTGAAATGTGACTGCTTGTAGGGCAGATAAAAATATATTTGAACAACATACTGCCGCTGCTTTCAAAGGAAGACAACCAACTGAAATATTCTTGAAGAGGACCTTCAATATTGATAGTAGCTTTCTTAAATGTCTTGAAATACCCTCTTCCCATTAAGTAGCATGGGGAAAAAGCTACGGACAGCATTAATAAGTGCAAATAGTAACGATAAATTTTTTGCTAACTTGAATTACATAGATCTTGGCAGTTGTAGTTTGTTCAAAAGCTTGTACGCCTTGGATTTGTTTTGTATTTAGTCTGTCCCTTAAGACAGAAATCTAACTGCTTCTTCCTCTCTTTCTACAGAAAATAATTAACAGGCTTAGATAATTTAGGTAACTTCATTCACAGTAGGGAAGCTAACATCAAGCTTTATTCCTATTATTTCTCAAAATATTTTAAGAGCTTTGGGTTGCATATGCTGGGGGAGTGAACCAAACCATATAAGCAATCCTAGATTATAAAATTGGTAATTATCCAACCTGAGAAGATGTGATGCTGACAAATTTGGGTGGTGGGGTGGGATGGGGAAGAATGCAAGGGAAGAGAGAACCATATTTAATCTGGAAGCGCTGGTGCATGTTTATCCACTCAGTAGTGGTATACCATGGCTGACATCTGTAGATCAATGCTAGTTTATCTATAGATTTCAATACTGGTAAATTTTAAGAAGTGTATTTGTTTGTTCTTCACAGCAAATATTTTTCAACAGCACTTTCCAGCAGCAATTGACTCATTTCAGGATGCAGTAAAATGTCTTTCTGAGTTTGCCTGTAATGTTGCGTTTCCGGACACGAGCATGGAAGCTATTAGACTTATTCGCTATTGTGCAAAATATGTTTCAGAAAGACCACAGGTATTTTCTTTTAATTTTTACCCTTGTGTATTCTTCCACTATCTTCCACTGTTAAACTGGGACTAATCTCGTAACTACAAAAGAGCTTTCAGACTCAAGCTTAAGTCTTCCAGCAGCAAATGTTTGTATTAAAAGCTTATTCGGAATTAGGAGTCATTTTGGTATTATGTAAGTAGTAAACTAGGACTAATTAGAAGACTCAAGTCGCATCAGTCCAAATTGGAAATAACTGAATGAAATAGTCTTTTTTTTACAGTGTTTGGATGACCTGGAGAACACTGCTTCTTGTTGTGTCACCCTAATGATGTCCAGTTAAATAGGTTATAAACATGCATATTTTTCTACATCAGTCTATTGTGTGAATACTTCATATAATAAGCACTTTGCTGAAGAGAGCCTGGAATTAGATTGCAGTTGCATGTTACCATTGCAAGATGTGCATGCTGTATTCAATATGCTAGAGAAGTGTAGAACTGGTTTAGGCCAAACAAATTTCCTTATTACTGATACTTGTATGGTTGTTGCTTGTCACTGTTAAATTTGCTTCCTAAACTCTAAACCGCTGCAACTTGTAAAGCCTTTCGCAGGACTTAAATAAAATGGATTTAAGTATATATTTTCCATATTTTTTCTGGTATTTTTACAAATAGTTACGTCTCTGATTTATACTTATATTTTACAGGATTTGAGTGTTATGGTGGAAACTAAGATGACTTTTCAAGTAGTATCTAGTGCCACTAGTAGTATCTAAATCTGTCAGATTTAAAAGATTTTTGAGGGTTTTTTAAATACCTCTTTTTTACTCCTGGCATCTCCAAGGTATTAAGAGAATACACGAGTGACGACATGAATGTTGCTCCTGGGGACAGAGTATGGGTCAGAGGATGGTTTCCCATTTTATTTGAACTTTCTTGTATCATCAATCGTTGCAAGTTAGATGTTCGAACAAGGTAATAAAGCTTCTTTTTTTTTTTTTTTTAATTCAGCTAGTGAAAAGATCATAGGTATGCATTTTAACATCTCTTCCTTTATTTGTTTGGGTTTATTTATAGAGGCTTAACAGTGATGTTCGAAATAATGAAGAGTTATGGCCATACCTTTGAAAAGCACTGGTGGCAAGATCTGTTCAGAATTGTGTTTCGGATTTTCGATAACATGAAACTCCCTGAACAACAAACAGAGGTAAAAACAAACAAAACCCAAAAAGCAGCAAACCTTAGAGTTGTTCTTTTAAGAACTCAAACAATCAAGTTTGTATTGTTTGTCTTGTCAGTGTGTTTCCACCCCATACTGCCCCAAACATAACAATACGTCATTGTATTCTGCTGTATTCTGTGGTATGTATGAAACTTGTTATAATATCCAGTGACCCTTCTGTCTGTCTGAATATTTTTCAAGGAGAATATTCACACTTTGTTGTGAAAATGTATAATTTTCTGAACAGTATTCATATGGCCAACTAAATGCTTCTGACGAGACATCTGCAGTAGTGAGGCTTTTTAGTCTTATCTAAATTCTACTCCTCTGCTCAGAGGCCACGTCCTTTGTTGAATAGCCATGCATAAGCCGAGTGCTGTTATCATAGAAGAACCAACATAAAAACAAAGACTTTTCATTGTTTCTGATAGAAATCTGAATGGATGACCACTACATGCAACCATGCACTTTATGCCATCTGTGATGTATTTACACAATTTTATGAAGCTTTAAATGAGATCCTTCTTCCTGACATACTTGCACAGTTACACTGGTGTGTAAAACAAGGTAGCTTATTTACTTGTATCTTTTGATTAATGTATTTTTTTAAATGCTCATTACTTAAGAAGGGGAAAGTTAACTGAATTTTGGAAGAATGAAAACTACGATTAGGGTAATACGTTATGTAATAGATGGGTGCAGTATGTTAAATATTGGAGTGTCATTCTATTTCATTAGTTAGGCAGCTCTTCTGTTAATGTGTTTATAATGTGTTTATGGTGCTATTGTGACACAGCAAAAGCTTTTAAAGAGTTGTGTTAATCTTCTGCCAACTACCTTTGTCCGTTTGGCTGCACAGATAAAATACCTCATTTACACATATATACACGTATGCATTCTGATTTATTTTTTTTTCCTCTTTCTCCCCCCCCCCGTCCTTCTCTCAACGACTTTTAAATATGACTTTCTAAAGAATTTGTTTTCTTTGGACTCCAAATCTTATGCCTGAAATCCTGCATATTGCTGGCATGGAATATTGGGGGGACTACCTCGTAAGAAATCATAAGTTTCTAATTGGTGCTTTTCCTTCCTTTGTCTCTCTGTAAGCTTCCTTTCTGCTTCTCTCCTGTCTTTTGTCTTCCCCATTTGGATTTTGGTCTCATGAAGTCTATTTTTAAATGCTATTATTTATTCAGTAGGTTCCTAAGGTTGATATTATTGTAATATAAGTAGGCTTTGAGCTATGATACCATGCATTTCACAATATTGGTAAAAATGTTTAATGGAGCAGTAATAGAGAATGCTTAGTTTTTCATTGATGTGGTAGAAGTTGATAAATATAGAACATGTCTTTCACAGATAATGAGCAGTTGGCTCGATCAGGTACAAACTGCCTAGAAAACCTTGTAATACTCAACGGACAGAAATTCAGTCCTGAAGTCTGGGGCCAGACATGCAATTGTATGCTAGAAATCTTCAAAACTACTATTCCTCATGTGTAAGTTCATAAATTTAATTCTTGTACTAATACCTGATTCCAGAGCAA
>RSEF01000001.1:42129459-42206800 GCA_003993805.1 Himantopus leucocephalus
TCCTTTTTTTTTTTTTTTTTTTTTTTTTTTTTTTTTTTTTGGTGAGCTATTTCCAAAGGGTTCATATGGTGCTCTTCAGTAAATTGGCCTGTTCTATATAAGCATTGTTTGGGAATTGTTTTGCAGTCCATAGTAGTGATAAGGCTTTCACCTTTTTATTTCTATTTTTAACCAAAGAAAAATAAATGGTGGTTGTGGCTCTTAAACTTTTAAACGCCCATTAGATTAAATGTATACACTAATATTTAGTAGAAGGGAATATATGGCTATATTTTACAATAGGAAAAGACTGAAAAATAAGCAGTGCCGATATTTAACTTGCTGCATTTGAAATGTCCTTTTGTGTTGCATTTAGTATAGTTGCTCATTCCCTGGTAATGTCACTTCATCAATTACAGTAACAATGAAGTATTTATTTTAATTCTATTTAAATCTGCAAGAATAGGCTATTCCTTTTCTTCTGGTCCTAGATAGTCCTAAAGAAAATATTTGAAACTTTATTTATCAGATTTTGAAGGTGTCACTGCCTCATTGAATGTATACCCTTAACTCCTATCAAAACACAAACTTTTTAAAGTTGCATGCTTTTTCTGTGTTTTACAGTTTTGAAAGCCTTACAACTCCTGTCTTGAAACAAGTCTCTTAATTTTCAGATCTTAAATTACCTTACAGTAGCATTGTGGGCTTTCTTTACTGTAATGTGCAACATTTGTACTATGTCTGCATATAGAATAAGGTCCTTTTCATCAATCCTTTCCTCCAGCCTTTGTTCTGAGACTGTTCTTTTACTCAGTAAAGCTTTTATTGTATTTATACCATTTATAAACTGCTGAAATTAGGTATGTGACATCAAAACATCCTAGACTCTGTAGTGCGTGAAGGGGGACTGGAATGCAATTGGATTATAACAGCCTTAATCCCGTCAGTTTTCTGAATTTGTTTGTACGTGTTAAAGCAATAAGAATGGTATGTTAAGTGTAATACCTGAAACGGTTGTATTCACATCAGCTGCTTGGTTTCCCTTACACAGTCAGAAAGATCATACCCCATAGACATCTTAATGAAGTTAAAAATGCTGAGCCAAAACTCCTGCAGTGGTCACTGCTGGTTCCGATCTTGTCCTGACTCTGCTGACATAGACTTCATCTGCCTGTAGTGGTTTTGTTGGCTTTAGTGGAACTAGGAATGAGAACAAGGTTCTGTGTCAGCATACCCTGGTAGAGATCGAGACATCTGTGCAATACGTGGAGTAATAAAAAAAGTAACCTCTTAGACTTTTACAGTAGTGTTATACAAGAAATTAAACTATAAACTGATTTACCTATAATGGTATAAATATGGAGACTGCATGATATTTGTTATTACTTATTTTGGAACCCTGTAGGAAATAGTTAGGCAGGGGGAGGATGCTAATGAGGAAAACCTAAGAACTCTATTTCATGTTGATTCTGTTGTGTCTTTATAGTACAAGAAAATATTATTTTTACAGTGGTTTGTTATCCATGTCTCATCTCACTTTCCAAACTGTAAACAGAACAATCTAAACCGACATCCACTAATACANCCCCCCCCCCCCCCCAAATTTTAGCTCAATCTCACTATGGAAAATGAGAAAGATTAAAAATAGTAACTTTTAGTATGAAGTAGAACTAAGCTTTTTCTGTCAAAAGTGTAAATTCAATTTGTTCAGCACCTTTAATGTTATTTCTGTGCAAAATGTATGTTTTCACATATTTAAAATGCCTAAGTTTTTTGAAGATCTCCCTATTAAGTGCATTTAATATCAATAATTTAAAGAGCATTCCTTGCCCAGTGGGTGTATACATTTTTGAGAGAATACCAAAATTATATAATATGAAAAAATATGTAAAGTTTTCTACATGAAAATACTATGTATAATACTGTTATAATATTCCATGCTTTAATCAAGTGGTAAATCAATAAAGTTTTAAGAAGTGTTGCTTGTTTTTTTTCATGTAGTTTATTAGAAGGCTTGTGCACCTACAGCCCGCTCTATTCAACATGAGAACGTATCACTGGTGCCAGTTATGGGGCTTTCACTTTTAGTGGTTTTGCCTGGTTGGGGTGGTTTGTGTTTTTAACGCGCTACTACCTGCCTTCCCACCTCCTTCCGGCTGCATCTTTTCTCCTCAGAGGACTGTCCCGTTCTTTTAATGGCTAAAAGGGGCTCCGACCCTTCGGCCGCCTCTGCTTTCTGCCCTCCCGCGGCCTACACCCGCCCCCAGGCCCGTCCCGCCGGGCGCTGGGCCGCTTCCCCCCACCCCCCGCCCGGCTCTCCCCACCCCCCGCCCGGCTCCCCCCCGCCGTGTCCGCGGGAGCCGCTCAGCCTCCCCGCGGCCCCGAGGAGCCGCCTCAGGCCCGGCCATGGCTGCCCCGGGCTGGGGCCGCCTTCCCGCGGCTCCCAGAGGCGCCGCAGGGCCTTGTGGGAAGAGCCTGGCCATTGGTCGGCCGGCCCCCCTCCGGGGAGCGCGGCAAGGATTGGCTCGCGTCGGGGAAGAAGAGGCCGCTGATTGGCCCGGCCGCCGAACGGTGTCACCGCCCTGCGTGATGCGGTCACGGTGCCGCCGCCGCGCCCTCTCACCGCGGTTTGAATGTGAAGCGCAGTCGGAGCTCTCGGAGCCGCCGCCGGGGGGAGTCGTCAGGTGAGGCTAGGCCGCGCCGCCCGGCGATGCTGGCGGTGGGGCGGCCCCTCAGCCCGGCGGCCCGCACGGCCCGCTGCCGGCCGCCGCTCCGCTCCGCGCCGGGCTCGGGGGCTCGGAGGCTCGGGCGCTGGGCCCGCGGCGCAGTGAGAGGTGCAGCTCACGATGCTGGCGTTGTTAGACCCGCCTCCTGCAGCTCGCGATTGGCCCAGGGCCTCTGGGGCTGAGCAGTGTGTTCCCCTCATTGGCTTCCGCCGCTGCCAGTCTGGAGCTGGCGGGGAGGGGGAGGGGAGCAAGTTAGTCTGAGAGCGGTCGGTGCCGTTCGGGGCTCCCCCGCCGCCGCGCCGCCAGCCCGCGGTGCCCTGGGCCCGGCCCGGCGCGGGTGGGCAGTCCGGCCTGCCCCTGGGCCCGCCTGGCGGGGGCCGCAGCCGAGCCGAGCCGCCGCCACATGAGGCAGCGTGAGCGCCGCCGCGGGGGAGGCGCAGTCTGGTCGCGGCGGGCGGGACGGAGAGGCCCCGTCCCTCGGATAAACCGCCCGGCGGCTTCGGGCCGGGCAGGTGGCGGGGATGTGGCCGGGGAAGCGGTGGGGTGTGCTAGGCTGAGGCGGCGGGAGGGCGCCGGGCCGCCCCCGCGGTAGCAGGAGCGGGGACAGCCCCGCTGGTGGCCGGGCCTGGAGGGCTCCTCTCCCCGCCCCCGCCGGAGGGCTCCCGGGCGGCCGCCCCGCCTCCCGGGCGGCCTCGCCTCTTGGCGTGAGGGCGAACGGCGGGAGCGGTCAGTCGGGGGCTGCGGTGGGTCCCCGCTCCCGTGGGCAGCGGGTGCGTGTCTCCCGACCCCCCCGGTTTGGTGAGGTGGAAAGTGAGTGTAAAGATCCTCAGTCCGGTGTAAAGATAGTCTTTCCCATAAAATCTGGACCATAAACATCCTTAGGCACGTAGATGGTGTTTGGCGAGCGCTGCGGCGAGCGATGCAGCAGCAGAGTTCTCTGAAGTTCTTCACAGCGTAAGGCTTGGAGGAGTGCTACTCTTTGGGGTTGGCTTTTTTTTTGCCCTAAGTGGTCTGTCGTTAATTTGACTAAAGTAGTTAATGAATTAAGGAAATTTTATGGGTTTTCATCTGGAGAGGTGGTCTGAAAATCTCATTTTCTGTGGCATTTTCAGGAGGCATATGTCACAACACAGCAAAAAGCATCATATCACTCTAGCAAGTACCACCATTTTTTTTTAGTGGAAAACAAAAAAAATGCAAGCTAGAGGAAGAGAAAGAAATAAGAGTAAGCAGGTAGCAGGTGAAAATATTTATCCTTTTGTATGAAGGATGGAGCAATGGGTTCAAATCTTCGCATTTGGCCTTCAAAGTAAATTCACAGTCAGCTTGAGGCGTGTATTATTTACACGGGTCCCTGTATTACATATGTATGTGAGGTATTTGTAAAAGGCCATTCAGGATTGCCATCGCCTCTTTCAGTTTGGTTTCCCATTTGAGTCAAGTTTAGTCTTCGTAAGTGATTTCTGCATGGGTTTGCACCTTGGCCTTACAAACTTCCTTGGGACAGATAATTGATATTTTTTTTAATTATGAAAGATTAAGTATTAGTTTCAACATCAAAATGACCTCATGCATCACTACTATGTAGAACAGATGAGCCAGCTGTTATTAGTCGTGTTTGCTTCTGCTGTACTTCATTGGGATTTTGTTCATTCATGTGAATTGGTGAACAAGACTACAGACAAGTAAACCCCAAAGAGGGAAGGGGGGTGAAACATGGGAGGCAGGACTCTTTAGGTGGATTTGTACTTTTGCAAAATATGTTGGATCTCAATTACTTATTCATTTAATTCAAGAGGATACTGTTGCGCTCTCTTTTAGTGGTATAGATGCCATAGTTAAAGTAAAAATTGTGTCATTAAAACTTACTGCCTTTTCAAGCATGCTTATATAGAAACTATATTTATTGCACTGATAATAAACATGGAATAAATCCAAAGCAGGACAGACAAATCTGTCTATCTTGCCAATCAGAAACGTCAGAGAAAAAATGGAAATATTTGCTTCCTCATTACTTCTGTAGTGAGTGAACTGTGCTGCTGGTGGTAAGAAAGGTGGGCAGAATCGACGATGAGGTCCTGAACAACGTGTCCATTAAAGCATGTCTTGCTACTGTTTTAGTGTTACCTTAATTTTAATTATTCCAATTAAAGCTGTGAAGTTAATATATTACTGTGGTAAGCATGAGAATGTGTGGGAGGATTACTAGAGAGGAGTAATTTAGACTTATTGCGCAGAGTTATTCTGTAATAAGTATTGCAGTTTAAATTAACTCTCACCCTAATCTAAGTTAATTTTACAGGGTGGACAAGCCCTCTGGCTTTGCACAGTCTTTTTCTCTCTTTATAAAAAAAAATAATTTTCTGTTGAGAGTTTTCTTTGATAATGCGTGTTTAATTTTAAATAAGCCTTGACTCTCCAATATGCTTATTGTTCTATTTACGATTATGTGGGGCAGGACTACTCAGCTTTTTAAACCAGGAACAGGTTTTTGGGGCTGACAGTAGTTCTCAAAAGCAAAACCAAACTTCTGTTGTCCTGAAAGGGTAAGAGCTCATCTTTTGGCTATACCTGGTTCATGATTTGCTGGATGTGTTATCCTGTTCCAGGAGTTTGGTTTCAGTAAACTAGACAATAACAGTTAGGTGTAGTTGAAGAAATTGAATGTTTTCTGTTTTGTGCTTGGTGCACACTAGCTGTTGTTTTATTGGATGAGACATATAAGATGGAACCATGCTTTATGAGGTGTAGTCAAAAAGAGGTGATGTGTGTCTTCTGTGGAAACTAGTTTTACATATGTGTAGCTTATAGGATAGATTTTTCTGATCTGTATTTATAACAAAGCGACTTGTGGGTTTTAGGTTCTGCCAAAATGGAGCTGAGTGATGCCAATTTACAGACTTTAACTGAGTATCTAAAGAAAACACTAGATCCAGATCCTGCTATAAGGCGTCCCGGTAAGTGAGTGATGAAAAAAGTTTAGTTTCTTTTTGGCTTTTCTGTCTGTGTATAGCAAACTTCAGTGGATGTTTATGTGATAACCTCTTTGCATAAGCTCTCAGTATCCTTATAGAACAAAATAAAAACCCCAAAACTTATGAAGGATTGATATAAATATAAATTTAAGTTTTTCCTTTTTGTAATTTTATTTTCCTGTATTCTTGATTTTTTTTTTTTTTTGTACTGTTGTTATTTAAGATTGTGAGCTGCTGCTCACAATCAACCAGGATTTACTGCTATCAGGTTATGGCTTTTAAAAATGGTGAGGAGGCGATATTTCCACATCCCGCTTTGAATTGAGCGCTTTTGTTAATAGCAGAAGCATTAAAGAGCTTAGTAGTAAAGAAGCTACAGTATCTTTGGTTAGACTTGTTCTGTGTTTCTCTTCTTGTGAAACTCTGGGGAAGTGTTCACGTGTTGATTATTTTAAATAGACACTTGAAGAATCCTAGGACTCCCATTAGAAAAATCTGCTCAGCATTTGCTAACCTTAGTATATTCTTTTACAGCGGAAAAGTTTCTTGAGTCAGTTGAAGGAAGCCAGAATTATCCATTGTTACTCTTAACACTGCTGGAGAAATCACAAGAAAATGTCATCAAAGTTTGTGCATCTGTAACATTCAAGAATTACATTAAAAGGAACTGGAGAATTGTAGGTATCCTAGTGAGTAGTTGTGCTAAGATTTAATAATCCTTTTAAGGTACAATAAGATACTCTGCAGTAACCTTGAAGAATGTGTTTATGTCTGTCCTGTGTGAAAGAAAGGGGATCATTCGGAGAACAAACACAAGGTGTAATTTACTGATGAGGGACTAAAACCTGGACTGTTGGAGTCCATGCTACTGAAAAAAGCTAGAGCTGGGTGATAAAATGATGAACAAATAATTTCCTCTAATAGTATATGCATATTTTACAGAAGCATAATATTTAAAGCTCATTTAACTATCAGTAATATTATTTAAACTAAAACGATTGTGAATTGTCTATACACATGAGCTGGCCAATTTGGCCTGTATCTATTGTCATAGTGTTACAAACATTTCAAGCCAGTGCTGCAGCTGAAAGTGATGATACTAACTTCCCTTTCATGTAAATGCTTCTGGGGCAAAGAATAGTGTGGGACAGTTTATTTTGGTGGCCTTGCTGGTTTAACACTTGTAGGCATAAGCTAGAAGTATTGCTATTTAATCCCGTTTTATCCTTTGTTTTGAAGAGGTCAGAAACATTTTTGATCAGAGCTTTCAGCATTCATGAAATTGAATTTATGGTAGAAAGTATTACATTTGAGAGTTCAACTCCTTCAGTCATGAGAGGTTTTAATTGATACTGTTTATACTGTGTCTCACTGAAAGTACTGTTTGTATCTGAAAATTATCAACTAAACTACTATATATGTAGCTTTACTACAGGGAAACTGGTAAGTAAGTATTTCATCATTACGTCTTAGCTGGTACCTATTTACAAATTTGCATGTGATTACCCCCCATACTAATATTAAGAAACTATAGCAGCCCTAGTTCTGGTTATGTCTGATCAGATCAGTGCATTCAGTCTGGCGTGAAATTTCTAGAACTTTGTTTCTGTAATACTATACTCTCAGTCATTTCTCCCAAATTGCATTTTATCTGTAGTATATGGTAAGTAGAAATAATGTTCTGTTTTGGAAAAAATCATAAGTGGCTTCTTTTTTGTGGATTGCTGATGTAATTCAGGATGAGATTTTGTTTTGGAGTAGGTGGAGATGCTATGCAGTAAGTGCATCCAGAGGACCATTATGATGGCTATGTGGCTTCAAGCACATTGTTTTTTCCAAAATTGAAGCTTTCATTTCAAGAGCAGCTGTATGAACATAAAATACAGCCCTAAGGCTAGCTTACCTAGATCATGTGGTTTAATTTAGCAACCTTGGACTTGGCTGATACAAAGCTATTGGAAGTAAGAGCGGTTTGCCTGTTCAAGGACTTGGATTTGGTAGAGCCTGGAGAGCCAGATGTACAGGGCACTTGTAAAGAGAGGGAAGAGTTTGCTTTTTTAATTTTTTTTTAAAGTGTGTACAGAATATTCATCTATGTGCTGCCTCTCATGTCTTGCAAAAAGGTCTAATTTCTTTGAAAAATCTCATAAATTTCTTCATACATCTCCACGCCTCTGTCCTCGTCTGTCTAAATGCATAGCAGTGAGTCTTGCCTCTCTACTTGGAACTTGCTTAGTACAGTTATTGCTGCCTTTCACATCATATAAACTTGTAAAGCTCAGGTTTTGAAGATTGACTTATTTGGGGAGGGGGGTGTGAATGTGTATATATAATGATTCTGTACATTATTCTGATTCAGTGCAATGTGACAGAAGTGGAAAAGCAAGTTCTTTGTGTCTTATTTTTGTAACTGCTTGTTTATAGCTAAACATAACTCTTGAAATTTTGAAATGACTAAACATTTTTTTAAGTTTATGGGAAGGTGGTGAAAGGGAGGTAAGACGGAGGATAGTAGTGCCATCTGGTTTAAGCATCTTAAGATCATTGAATCATTCTCTGGAGATGTTTACCACTTCTAATTGCTGGATAATTTCTAGGTTTCGTAGCTTTGGTGCTGTCATCACAAATAATATGACTATCACTGCTATCACTGGTTGGTGACAAGCCTCCTTATTTTTTTATTTCTTTAGTAGAAATTTTGTAATTTACTACCACTAGGCACTATTAACTGATTGATATTTTGAACTGATTAGATAACTCTTAAAGTCAATGTTATGGTTTTGATGGTATAACCTGCACCCAACTTCATGTACCATTTCTAGAAAGTATGGCTTGTGGCAGCTTGCACAAAATAAATCTTTGAGGTTGGAGTGAGGACAGAGGTGTGGTTTGGTGTGGTTGAAGAGGAGACTATTGGTTAAACTTACGTATGTTATTGGCATATGCACCCACCCTTGTTATTGGCTAATTGCTGATTGGAAAAGTCACTATTAGAGAGGGAGAAAACTAGTTCAATGTTTTACAGAAAGATGTAGTTTCTTTCAGTTTTTTCAGGCACTACTGTTATAGATCCATTGTAGGCAATATCTTTAACAGGTCTTCCTCTAGTTTCTTTAACTATGTAATAGTTACATAAATCAGTATAAGCAGTTGGTTTCTGAAATGCTGATGCTTGCTCATTGCCTAGAGTATACTGATATGCCCATGACTTAATTATTGTTTTAATTTTAGGTTGAGGATGAACCGAACAAAATATGTGAATCAGACAGGATAGCCATTAAAGCCAACATAGTGCCCTTGATGCTTAGCAGCCCAGAACAAATTCAAAAGCAGGTAATATGTCAATTCCTGATTATGTCCTCGAGACTCTTGAAATATTTTAAGTGTGTCTAGAGGCTCTGATTATTGGCAGAGCTCAGTTCCCTTACCAATGAGGTCACCCCAGTCCAAGTAACGTGAAGTATATTGTCACATCTACTTCTGTCTACTTTAATTTTTTTTTTTAAGGCAATTACTATATAACCTTGTAGCTAAGTTCTAGCATTAGGCACTTAATATAGTAATTCCGGAAAGTGAGACTGTGTGTACACATTGGATTTAAAGTGAGGTTTATTTATTTGTGGTGAAAACTAGTAGATGTTTTAACCCAATAAGTTTTGAATCTGACAAGAATAATGAGCATTTTTCTTAGATATTTGCAACATCTGACATGACCGCTGTGTTTTTTGTAATGAGGAGCCTGCTATGATATCACGTAACGGGTATGTTTCCTTTCCAGTTAAGTGATGCTATTAGTATTATTGGTCGGGAAGACTTTCCTCAGAAATGGCCAGACTTACTGACAGAAATGGTGAATCGCTTTCAAAGTGGAGATTTCCATGTCATTAACGGGGTCCTTCGCACTGCTCACTCTTTATTTAAAAGGTATTGGAAATAAGGGGATTAGTATATGGATTGTAAATTTCTGTTCAACTCTAAATTTTTACCATTAAACTTAATTTTGTAGATCTACAAAGTCTACAGTTGTGGCTTCTACTTACGCTTGCTGACTTTTTAGTAAGAACTTAAGTGGTTGTCAAAATGTACACCTTGCATGGTAGTCAACTATGTTGTGTGTTGTTTACTTGACAGTATTTGCTTCAAGGTTCAGCACAAAAAATTAATTGTATGAAAGTTAATTTAGTAATAAATGTGAAGACTTGATTGTATTCTATTTTTTGTGTATTTCTCTTTCACTTGTCAGGTACCGCCATGAATTTAAGTCAAATGAATTATGGACAGAGATCAAACTTGTCCTTGATGCTTTTGCTTTGCCGTTGACAAATCTCTTCAAGGTATTTCTTTTTGAATGGTTTCTAAAACAAGTTTAGCATTCTGAAATGCTTGTTGTGAATGCCTGCAAAATGAAAACTTAAGAATAGTTGCTTTGAAACTGTTAATGAGGTTCAAACTAAAGTCACAAAGTGAGACCTGACAGGATTGATAAGGGGAGGAAAAGGAACTATGTTTTCTGTCGGTTTTCGGTGTTTTTTTTAAAAAAAGAAGTGTTACAGGACACTTTTCAGTACCTCTTGTCAATGTGGGGGGCTGTGTGTGTGTTACTTGACTGAATCTTATGTCTTTTTCTAGGCAACTATTGAACTTTGCAGCACACATGCAAATGATGCTAGTGCTTTGAAGGTTCTCTTTTCTTCTCTCATTCTAATTGCGAAGCTGTTCTACAGTTTAAATTTTCAGGTGAATCTCTTTGTTCTTCTAATAGTTTTGCTTTAGTCTCACAAAGCTGTTATGCTCTTATTTATATGAACTATTTGGGGCAGCCTTTAAGGCCATGCTTTATTGCAAAAATAAATTTGACAGTCCACATCAACGCTGGAGTAAAGGCACAGTAAGGATGGGGTTAATTAACATGTTAGCTTGGCCCTGTCTAAACAGAAGTTCAAGAGAGTCTAAGCTCTTGTCATAGCAAGGAAGCGTTGCGTGGATAGCTCTCTGAGTATGAGCTGTGAAAGACAGAAGTCAAATGCCCGAGTTTGTACTCACTGTGCTCCTTTGTAAATATGTCTGTACTGACAAGAACTCGGTCACGTAGATGAAAGCCAGTTAAAACTAGTAGTTCTATAGCACCATAGTCGTGAGTAATTCTGGTAGTAGTGTGGGTATTGTTGTTTTGAAATCAGATCTAAATTTCTAACATTATTAAATAAATGCACTATCTGAAAAATGGTAAAAAGATACTTTGCTGAGGTGACATATATTTTGTGTCTCAACACAAACATAAGTCTGTGAAGTGTGATGATCATGCCTTGATTGCTTGGGCTATTCTTCCATACCGGGCAAAAGAGCAAGCTGGAGTTAAAAGGAAGGCTTGTGCTCTCTTGGTCTGAGAGTAAGAGGCAATAAGGTTCTTTCTTTATAAAACAGTAGGCTGTAAAGGGTGTAAGCAACTAGTATATTTGGAAATAGTGTATTCCAAAGCCTCTGTGTGGAGGGTTTTCATTTGGGAGGAGGAGGGGGTAGTGTTTCATTTTGAAGATTGTTGTCCCTCAGTAGATTATAAGGTAGATACATACTACTTACTATGTAGGTATGTTATCTAAGCAGTGCAATCAGAAATTAAAATGCAGGTTTATGCTTTTCCTTCACAGGATCTTCCTGAGTTTTTTGAAGATAACATGGAAACATGGATGACAAATTTTCATAGTCTTTTAACTTTAGATAATAAACTTTTGCAGACTGATGTAAGTACTGCATAAACCTCCTGGTCTTGAAACAGTTGAACATAGAAGGCATAACACCCTGAAGTACTTTAGTTTAGCATTTGCTGTCTTTGTCTAATTACAAGACGTAGTAGTGTCGCAGGTGAAAGATGCTACCAAGTCATCAAAGCTCAAATTAATTTTGTGTATGCTTTCTGCATTTTAAATGCTGATGTCCTCCAGATACAGTACAATAGTTTGCTGCATGATGGAGCCAAAGCAACTCTATAAATTTCTTTACAATACGTAGGAAGGCATATTAAGTGTATCCTGTGCTGTAGTTTCACTGTTTTAGGCTAATGCTGCTGCTAAAAGAAGCTCCGCTGCTCTTTTCTCTTCTCTTGTGTCTGTGGGTTATTGCCCAGCACAGACATTGATGCAGCTGTGTGCTGAACTGAGTCAGGAAGTGATATGCATTAAAACTGGAAGATGAGGATTGGCAGGGGGAGATGGAACTGGGGTGCTGTTTTGTTTGGGTTTTTTTTTTTTTTAATTTCAGCTCAATTTCCCAATTCACTTTGCTTTGTGGCTCCACAAGCACCTGTGCTGGTATGGGGAAGGGGAGGGAGCTGCTTTTACAACTATTCCGATTTAAAGTAGCAAGATATGATGTCTTCTAAGCATATTATTTCAATATCTTTCTGGGTTTTGTCTATTACATTTGTAAATTAATTTCATGTCAAACTTTATCAGGTCTAAGTGATTTTAAGCGCATTGTACTTTCATTTGAAATGTAAGTATGATTTATAATTTGCAATGCAGTTCCAGTTCAAATCAGCAAAATACAGTAATTCTAGGGATGTGAGAGGGATTTCTTTCACCTATTTAGAACATGGTAAAATAACAGTGTAAATATTTCCTTCAAATATGTTGATACTTTTAATGTTTAAGTGGTGTTGAAGTTTGGATGTTTAAGTTCTTAGTTTTGTTTTATGTGAGGATGAAGAGGAAGCTGGATTACTGGAACTCTTGAAATCACAAATTTGTGATAATGCTGCTTTATATGCTCAAAAATATGATGAAGAATTCCAGCCCTACCTGCCACGTTTTGTAACAGCAATCTGGAATCTGTTAGTCACAACAGGCCAGGAAGTGAAATATGACTTGGTAAGTTGTTATAAACTGATCTTGTCAAATTTAATAATGAATTATAAATTGGTCAGTCATGCTAAAACTCCATGTGTTCTGTTTGTCTTGTTCTAGCTGGTTAGTAATGCAATCCAGTTTCTGGCCTCAGTTTGTGAGCGACCACATTACAAGCATCTGTTTGAAGACCAGAATACATTGACAAGCATCTGTGAAAAAGTTATTGTTCCCAATATGGAATTTAGAGGTACCCTTTTGAGACTTACGTTTTCAAAGACACAACAAAATCTAACTGTGGTTAGAATGATATGTGGCTTTGCAGGACTAAAATGTGAGGATTACCTCTTGTGTTCGTTAGTACTAGATTCAAAACCAAGGTTCTACAATGGATCGCTGTCCTATGGGCTTTGTAGAATTGTATGAGTATATCTAATAATTTTTCCGACTTACTGGGATCTCAAATTGAAAAGTATAGGAAGTCTATGTCGTATGCCACCAATAACTTTTCATGATTAAAGTGAGTATCAGAATAATTCAAGGAGTCTAAATAGGCGTGGATATCGGGCCTACGAAATGGTAATGTCTATTTCGACAAGTTTTGATGGGCTCATATTGATCCTAGTATCTAAAATGCAGTGAAGATGTATTGCAGTGATAAGGTGCTTCTCTCTTAAGTCTATGGTTATGGAAGCCTCTTTAAATACACTTAGTGTCGAGTATGTTCTATCTTTTTTCTTTCTGTTTCTGTTTTTTTTTTTTAAATCAGGAATACATCAGCTCATGAGCTGATGAGTATATGAAAGACTAATTTGTGGGGCAGCAGCAAGCTAAACAGGCTAGTCTGGCTGGATATTTCTAATTAATTTCTATTAACCTTATAGAAACGTACTCGGAAAAAATAGCAAGTTGATAATAATACACCTTTTTACCGTAAAAAACAGAGACCTCAGTATTTAAACTTCTATGTATTTAATATTTTCAGCGGCTGATGAAGAAGCATTTGAAGATAATTCTGAAGAATATATAAGAAGGGATTTGGAAGGATCTGGTAATTCACAGATTTATACTAAGAATACTTGGTCTTTAAATATAGCTCTAAAGAGCTGAAGCAATTTACTGAAGCTTTCATAACTTATTTTTTTAAATTGGGAAGTCCCCCCCCCCCCCCAAAAAAAAAAAAAACAACCCACTTTTTTATCAAGTTTACTGTCATGGTGTGCCTATCACAGTGTCCTTTTGTTTTGAAAAATGTTTTTATAGGGTTTTTTCCTTAATTGGATTGGTATGTCTCCTGCAGTGCACACGTTCTCATTTCAGCAAATATAGCCTGTAAGTCAATGCTGAATAGTGGCCATGGTTGTGTATTTAGTTCCTATGTGCAGAGTTTTAAATAACATGTAGAGACTGTGCCTGTATTTAGTAGTCTATCATGTTAAAACTGAAATTCTGACCGGTGTTGCATACAAATCTGATATCAAGCCAGCTGGACATCAGCCAGCCCTTGCACGCCAACACTGTGTTCAAACTAATACAGTAACCGTCCTGAAAACACAGCGCTGTGGTAACAAAGGCACTTGATTTTTTTTTTTCATTGTAGCTGTCTGGTCTTAGGCCAGGTCAGAGCACAAATGAACTAAATCTAGATATGTGTGACAATTCTGTATATGCTGTTCTGTGCCACTGACAGTTTGCTGACTGACACTTTTAGATTAATGACACTTCATAGTAGATTTAAGAAATGACTGTACACTTGCAGTGGAGGACAAAAATTAGAGGGAAATGTTTTTGAAATTTTTTCAAGCAAAAGTTTTTTTCATTCTTATCCAGGATTGGCATTTTAGGTATTTGTGAAGCTTTTATTTGTTAGCTAGTGCTGCTTTTAAGAGAATTGAGGCAAGAAGTATTTGTGTTCTTCAGAGATTATTTTAGAAATGTACTCTATTGCATTTAAATTGACTTGCTTTATTTTCCTTCTGTTGCTTCCGTTAGTATATTGTATTAAAGGCCAGCTGACTTCTTTTTTTTTTTTTTTCCTTTCTTGAAACAAGNTTTCCCATAAAAATATACTGATTCAGTGTGGTGGGCCAGCAGCCTAGCACCACACAGCAGCTTCCTTACTCCCCACTGTACGGCAGTGGGATGAAGGAGAGAACAGCGGGTGTAAAAGTGAGAAGACTCATGGCTAGAGATAAAGACAGTTTAAGTGAAAGAAAGAGGAAGAAAAAAGAAGGGGGGAAAAAAAAAGTGCTCAATGACTCACCAGGAGTAAACTGATGCCCAGCCTGTCCCTGAGCAATGGCTACCTCCTGAAAAACCCTCTCCCCTCAGTTTTTATTGCCAGGCATGACGTCACATGGCATGGAATATCCCTTTGGTCAGTTTAGATCAGCTATCCAGGCTGTGTCCCCTCCCAGCTTCTTGCCCACCCCCAGCCTACTTGCTGGGAAGAAAAAGGAGAAAGCCTTAACGCAGTGGAAGCACTCTTCAGCAACAGCCAAAACACTGGGGTGTTATCAACAGTTTTAGTCACCAGTACAAAACAGAGTACCATATGGGCTGCTGTGAAGAAAATTAACTCCGTCCCAACCAGACTCAGCTGCATAATTGTCAACATAGTAAAAAGCCTCCCCCTGCATGCGTACTGAAACTTTAGAGGGCAGTAAAACCTGTGAATACGCATGCAGCATTGGTAGGTGTCCAGTCCTCTTTTTGTTGTACAAATGGCCCCTATTATGACAGTAAGTAAAAGATTTAAATGTGTTCTTGCACATCAGTGTGGAAGATTGAAAGTGTGGCTGTAACTTGAGAAGCTGTATATTATGAATATATTATTGTTATGTTTATTAATATGACAAGCTGTATACTTTCTCATATGCAAAGAATCTTTGGTTCTCATGCAGATATTGACACCAGGCGGAGAGCAGCTTGTGATCTAGTCAGAGGCTTGTGCAAATTTTTTGAAGGACCTGTGACAGGGATTTTTTCTGGATATGTTAATTCTATGCTGCAAGAATATGCAAAGAATCCATCTGTTAACTGGAAGCACAAAGATGCAGCTATTTACCTTGTTACGTCTTTGGCATCCAAAGCTCAAACACAGAAGGTACTTCTACATCCTATTGATTTTAATCCATATGCATTCAAGTATTATAGTGTATATGAGGACTGTAATTCATCTTATGCTGCTTCAGACCGCGAGTAACTGTATTTGTAGTAGTTTACTGTTGATGAGATTAAAAGTTGTCCATTATATAATCCTATCACAGTTGGTAATTTGGCGGTATCTGATCTTCAGGTAGATTGGGCCAAGTCCACAACCACGTGTGACCTTTTGGCAGGTCTTATTAGCATGCATGAAGCAGCCATACAAAGGAACAAAATTAGCTTGGGTCTAGAACCTCTGAGCTTTTAAATGGTACTGAGCCAGAGTTTGTAAGCCACGAAAGGCTAAATTTAGCTTTACAGAAGATCAGAAGTGTTAAGCAGACTAGAAGGAGTCTAAGTGACTCCTACAGTTCTTGTCATTATATTTCCTAATGTTTCCTGTTATTTGAGTGTTTATGATTTGGAAATGGCATGTGAATGCTAATGATGGCTGGAAATGGATCTCATTAATTGTCTGGGAGAAAGCAACTAATAGGCTGGATACATTGAAAAGCCACACCTGAGCTAAGCTGTATTTGGAAACGGTGGCATTGTATCAAATGTCCTACAGAACAGATTTTAATATGCTAATAAATATTTTAAATGTTATTACAGTTCAGATCTCAGGGGCTTTACAAGACAGGTTTGAGGCAAACACAGTTGTGTTATAAAAAAACATGTTGTACAACATCTTTACGCAATTTTGCTGAAGGTTATCCATCTTTTCCTGAAACTCTAGTTGTATAGTACTGCACAGCAATTGCTAATGGTAGTGATTCGTAATGTGAACCAGGGTCTTCTAGCGATTAGAAAACTCCTGAGTTGTACGTCTGTCTTTTTCTGTGCTGTTTAGTGGTGAATATGGGATAAGATCGCTCAGAACACCTGATTGATAAATATCCACCTGAAAATCCTGTTTTTAAAATCAGTTGCATTTTTCATAAGAGAAAACTAAGTAGTCATGACTTTGCTGCTCTAATTCAGAATTGGAGCTTGAGTCCTAAACTTTTCCTTTTTAAAAGGTGTATCACAAAAAAAGTATCAAGTTGGTAAGATGCTGATATTTTCTATCTAAAATTTTCGTTGATTACTACTGTGTTACGTGCTGTTCCTCAAGTCAGAGCTGGCAATTTTGAACCTCGATAGTGCCACAGCTGAAACCTAGGCACTAAAAACGTTAAGAAAAAGAAATTGGATGGCGCTCTCCTAAAGATGCAACTTCAACAATCTCATCACGTGCATGAACACTTTAGATTCCTTTTATTAAAAGCACTTAAAAATGAGTAAGAAAACTAGCTGAATGTCAGCATCTAAAAACAGAGTTGGTTTGGTTTTTGTTTTTCTAGCATGGAATAACACAAGCCAATGAACTTGTTAATCTGACAGAATTCTTTGTGAATCACATTCAACCTGACTTGAAGTCTGCTAGTGGTAAGTTAATGTTAATTTTGATGTGGCATTTTTTGTGATATATCTACAACCTTGACAGTGACCATTGTTTCTTGAGGCTCAGGCACTCATATATCAGAATAATCTCTGAAACAGAAGACTGTTAACACCTGGCACGCAGGAATTAATTCAAATTTGTTTGGATGACAATGAATGAGCTTTTAAATAAAGGTGGATTACCACATCCTATCTGCAAGATCAGAGCATGTACACACATGGTTTCTATCAGCTACATGCTCAAACTTGTTGAATCAAAGTAATTTGATTTCTGTGTTTAAGACCTTATGGCAAACTTCTATGCTGTACAAAACCCTGAGAAATCAAAATAGTGAAGGCTAGGTCTGTATCAGCCCATATTGATGAGATTACAGATGTCTAGATTTAAGCCACATAATTTATGTTATGCTTCAGCAATTATCTTACGATATTTGGAACGTAGTGGGTTGTCTTGGAATATGTAATTGGAAGCTGGTAAAATCAGCCAGAAGGGGAAATTTCACGTGAGAGAGTTTGACTGTACACTTAATGGTACTGGGGTGTGATTTGTACCTAAAACTGATATTCTGTCTAACAGAGCCCATATGGAAAATAAGCAACGTAGAAAAAACATTGTATGTATTATTTTTGAGGGGAAAAATCATGACTTAATATCACCTTTATATATAGTATATGTTCAGTAATCACATTTATATGAAAAGTAGCAACAAAATTTGCATATTTTTCTATTGCAGTGAATGAATTCCCTGTGCTAAAAGCAGATGGTATCAAATATATCATGATTTTTAGAAACCAAGTAAGTTTTTCTTTTACTGTTATGGTAAAAACATATTGTAGTTTGTTACTTTATACTTGCCAAGCCTAATTTATCTTACTTAGCCATATGTTAACTCAACAGGTGTTTGATACTCATATATGACACTTCATGCTGAATTTTTCGTTTTGAAAGTAAATGATATTGTTATAAATATCCAATTAACATGTAGTCTATATGCTGTCCATATGCTGTGGGAGCACTGAACTTCTTAGCATGCTTAGTTCTGTGACACACTCAGACTTTTTCAAGTGAATGTTTGTCTAAATATACTTGATTGCTCGTATCATTGCAGTACTTGTTAAAGACGGTACAATAACTTTGTCCTTTACCTTTTCTGGTTTGTGAGATGCAGTAAGAACATATATTGAGTATTATTTCTGAATTTTAGATTACCTTTGTTCATCTCTTATGAAATATGTGATAAATTTTTTTTTAAGCTTGGTATTTTTTTAGTTGCCTGTTAAGACAAAGTAAAATGGAAAAAGAAACATACATTGGGAATATATACACTTACTGACAATCAAATGTATCGTTGCTGTTTGGGGGCAGCATACAAGCGATGACAGAAATAGTACGCGCCTTGGTTGTCAAGGTGTGATTTAGCAACTGGAGGAGCTTTCTAAGATTTGTTCCTCTGCCAAGCTTTCAGTTTGTATCTGATGAGCTTAGAGTGGTTATGCTCCAGTGTTGAACCATCTGTATTTTTATGTAACGTATGTATAATTTGTTGCTGTATTTTTGTAGGTACCTAAAGAACAACTCTTGGTATCTATTCCTCTCTTAATCAATCATCTCCAAGCAGAAAGTATTGTGGTCCATACTTACGCAGCCCATGCTCTTGAAAGACTGTTTACCATGAGGGGGACAAATAATACTACCCTGTAAGTTTTCAGGCAGAAGTAAATTCATTGCTACATAGGTTTTGTCCATTAAGGATGAGAAATATCTGTAGGGAATCTTTTATTTTTTAGTATTACAATATTGCAAAATGCTTGTAGCTTGTGAATATCTTTCATTGTTAAAGAGCTGTGTTTTACTTAACAGCATTACAGCTGCAGAAATGGCGCCATTTGTGGAAGTGCTATTAACAAACCTTTTTAAAGCACTGACGCTTCCTGGCTCATCTGAAAATGAATACATTATGAAAGGTAAATGCTTTGAGTTCTGCAAGGTAAGAGTAACTTTGTTAACTTGAGGTAAAGGCTGATAGTTACAGGGCACTGAAATTCTTATTTGAAAAACCTAATTTATGCAAACACGCTAAAGAGGTATGCACAGCCTGCAGTCATTTACCAGGCTGTATTAAGTCGTCTTTGACTAAATTTATGGTACCAACGAGAGACACTAAACATGATGGTATTGTGACAAGTTCTTCCTCAAATGGTAGTCCTTGTAGTCAGGATGGCTACCTGAGCAGTGTCAGTAGATCTGAGTGGGTTATGGCTAATAGTATGCCAAGATTTAAGACTTGCTCAAGGTAAATGATGGTCTTTGCAAAGTTGTTTAATCTTCTGCGTTCCATCTATAGAATGGGGATAATGAGGCTTTGCTTTATCCTTTGTCATGATTATAGATTGATTGTTCTTGCAGCAGGTGCTCTTTCTTACTGTACCTAATTCCTTGGGATCCGATTTAATAGTGAAAGGTAAAGGATTTAGGCATATGATGGGTGACAAAATAATGTGTTTGTCTCCAGAAAATAATACTTTTGATTTATTTGCAGCCATCATGAGGAGTTTTTCTCTGCTACAAGAATCCATAATTCCGTACATCCCTTCTGTCATCACACAGCTTACACAGAAACTGCTGGCTGTCAGTAAGGTAAAGAAACAGGCTATCTGAGCAAAACGTTCACCTTTTACCTTCTAGAGCAGTCTTCCTAAAGATTTATGTATACCTTGTTGTTTGTGTTCTGTTAGAATACTGTAAATTGTTCAATATTTTCTGACTAAAATAAGTTAAAACGGTCTTCGAGTGAAGTACTGTCTTCCTTTTAGGACATACTTTCAAATCATTCTCCCCAGCTCTCATCTGCAATTTGGAAAGAGCATATGAAATCTTTCTGTAATACTAGTTTGTTCTAGTAGAAATGTTTGCTTGTGCAGAGGCCGCCATTACAATAATGTTTTTTCTCACAACGCCTTTATTCTTTGTCCATGAAGCTTCTGAGGCTAATATTAAATTTAGGCACTGAAGTGTGGGTTTAAATTAAATAAATTACCCTCTTGCTTTTGGTGGGTAAAATTCTCTTAGTTTTTTGTTCAGTCTGGAATAATATTCTTGAACATTGACATTAGGGAATACTTTCAAATACCTTCATAAACTATCCAAAAAAACTTCTGCTATGTGTAGTTTAAACGTAGCTGCAGAGTATAAGAAGAGTTCAATAAAGAACTGACTAGACACTTAGAGGATTCAAAAATAATTTTTTCCAGTTTTTGTTTTGTGATACTTTTACTGCTTGCTAGTTTACGTAGAGCTTCTGAAAAACACTTGTCTTTAAAATATTTATAAAAAACACTTCTCCTTTGTGCTTTAAAAGTTTTTGTTTGCTTTTATCTATGGAACTATGGAAATAAGTCATAAGTATCCTTATTCCCAATTGCTACAATTTCTAAATTTCAGTTGAAATTTTTAAAAAAGATACTTTGCTAAATAAGTGACTTGACTGCAAGTTTGGGTTGATTTATCTGTTTATAACTTGTTTTTAGAATCCAAGCAAACCTCACTTTAACCATTACATGTTTGAATCAATATGCTTGTCGATAAGGATAACGTGCAAAGCAAACCCTGATGCAGTTGGAAGCTTTGAAGAGGCTTTGTTTATGGTGTTCACTGAGATACTACAGAATGATGTGCAAGGTAAATTAAAATCTGTAAGTGCTTGTGCTCTCTCTATTATAATTGGTTGCTATGATTTACCTTATGGCAGTTTTTCTGTATCGCAGGAAGTCCAGTGAGAACACAGTATGTTCCTGAACACTTTTAGGAAGCGTCTGGGTTGTTCCATAGGGTACATCAACTATTAACTTTCAAAACAAACTATATTTTTAAAATATCTAAAAATCACTACCCCAAAGCCTCTTATTATTCTTCTTAATTATATTACATTGTTTCTCTTAGTTTGTTTTCCATGTTCTGAAACCTTAACAAGTAGAGGAAGTAGAAGTTTTATATATAGAGTGCTTACAAATTTTTGGAATAATTAAATTTGGGAAGTGATAAATTTCTCCAAGGTTTTATTTGTTGGAATCCTTGTGTTAATATCATAAAATTGTAGGTTCAGTCAATAGATACGTGGTTCTTGCGAATTGACAGTGACCATAGTCGCTGAATTTGTAAACATCATCATTTCTTTTCCAGAGTTCATTCCGTATGTGTTTCAAGTGATGTCCCTACTTCTGGAAATGCATAAAAATGAAATCCCATCTTCCTATATGGCATTGTTTCCTCATCTACTTCAGCCAGTATTATGGGAAAGGACAGGAAACATTCCTCCTTTGGTCCGACTCCTGCAGGCTTATTTAGAGCGGGGTGCCAATACAATAGCAAGCGCTGCTGCTGACAAAATTGTAAGTTGGATTGATTTAGTCACAGTGTATGCCTCTAGACATGTCGATTTAAGATTAAAATTATAAGGAACTTTTTCCTTTAGTGAATAGCTAAATTTGTGCAGAATGTGTGCTTGTACTTCAAATTAGTGGTGCTTACGTAGAAAGACAAAAAATACTACGAAGGCACGCTTTTTGGATGCTTTTCCATTTCATGGATAAGATAAATCCCAGACTGTCATGCTTTTGTCAGTTAAGATGTCAAATTTCTGCACTTAGTTTTTGCAAGCAGGTAAGTTTCCACAGTTCTCCTGTCTCATTTACCTCATGTTGAACACTGTGGATCAGGAAAACTCAGAGGTTCTGTTCAGAACAGTTTTCAGATGAGTGAGTGAGGAGAAGCCAAAATGTTGGGGGATCTGAGGATTAGTGAATTCAGTGGGAGATTTATTCTGCATACTTAGCTTTTGTTGTTTCTGCTGCATGATCTGCTATAGTCAGACTTGATTAGACAGTGCCATTGATGAAGCAGACATGCATGTTCAAATTGGGTTTGGTGTTCCTTTGATCAAGGTTAATGTTAATGCTCAAAGGAACATCATTTGCTCCTGATAGAAATCTGTCTTCCTTGTCCTTAACTGCAGAAACAGAATCCTGGTTTAGGTTATGAAAGCTTTTGCCTTGGCGTGTATGCCTTAGATGGTGGTAAGGGCCAACTTTGTGGTAGGTTGCATGTGAAGAACTGTTGTATAGTGTTTTATATTTGCTTTGCTTACAGCCTGGATTATTAGGTGTGTTCCAGAAGTTGATCGCCTCTAAAGCTAATGACCATCAAGGATTCTATCTTCTAAACAGTATTATAGAGCATATGCCCCCGTGAGTATGAGTTGAAATTCCATTAAAACTAATTTCTGTAGACTTCAATGTTTGGTATGTTTGTACACTTCATAGCTAATGTTTAACAACTGAAAAGTGTCACATTTATCGGTAAAATAGATTTGAACAAGTCTATACATGTTTACCATGAAGTGACATTAGTAAAATCCTGGTATGGGTTGAGTAACTCTTCTTTTAAATTTCCAGTGAATCAGTTGACCAGTACAGGAAACAGATCTTCATTCTACTATTCCAAAGACTTCAAAATTCTAAAACAACAAAGTTTATTAAAAGTAAGTTCCTTGCTATATAGCAGGTGAAGGGATACTAGTGACTCTTAACATCAGTGACTTGCTGCAAATTATTTGTGTAATCAAGGGTGGCATATAGAGCAGTCGCAACAGCAGGTGACACTTATTTCATGAAGACTGAAGGAATGGAGCTAAAATTAGGGAAAAGGCTTGTGTATTCCTCTAAACTTTCTTACTCTGTGTGATATCATTAATTATCTGAAAGTGTCTCCGTTTAATCCTCAACTAATACCAGCAAACTTTTGCGCTCACAGAACGCAATAACACTGACTGTACTTTCTTTTGTTATATATAGTTGTATGTTATTATTCTTAAATATTCTATGCATTTATGTCATTCTGCCTTAACATGACTGAATTGATTGATAAGGTTTTATGTTAAACTAGCAAAGTTGTGACAAACTATTGAAATACATATTCTGGTTATTCCTGCTGTAACAGGAAGATTATTGTCATACTGATTAAATTATTTTAATGATACTAAAACTACACAAATTATACAATGCCTATTATTTAATCCTATAAACTCTGATTAATGCCACCTGATAGGAGCAAGAATGATAGGATTGTTTATAATGGTCTTCCGCAAACAAAATCTAAGTGGTGCTTTTAATGCATTGCACCTGTGCTCTGGTACAACGGCCATGCAAGGGGGTTCACAACTGAGCTGGAAACCTGCATTGCATGAAGGCTTTGGCTAAAAGCATTGAAAAATTCTCTTGGTGCTTGATCGGAAAAATTTGCAAATAGCTTTTCTAATGCTTTATAACTGCTGTGAGGGGGGAAAAGGACTGAATCTTAGTTGTTTTACTGCCATGTTTTAGTGTGCTGCGGTACATGAAAAGATCAGCATTTTTTAGACAATCTTCAAGGCAGCAAGTTAATGTGCTTCACTAAAACTGAGCATTTATAAAGATTGCCATTTCTATCCCCTTGAAAAACTTGTTAGAATGTATTTTGCTGCTGACTCTAAAGCTATTCTTTTGTTTTCATGTTGAGTTTTAATTTGACTTTTTTCTTGTTATAGGTTTCCTAGTCTTCATTAACTTGTACTGCATTAAATACGGGGCGTTAGCTCTGCAGGAAATATTTGACAGCATACAGCCAAAGTTAGTATGATTTGGTTTTTTTTATTTAAGACTGCGGTGTAATTTTTATCTTTTAAAGTAGGAAATAGTTGTCTCCTTCAGCTAAAATTGCAAACTGCATTTGTCACTAATTTGACTAGCCAAATATTTCTTCTAATGTGGTTGATTTATTTGTCTAGCAATTTTTCTTTTTCTGATTTGCTGCCTACAATTCCTTGTTGATAGTTCAAGATACCAATCTTCTAAGCAGATCATAAAAAGGAGAGAGTGATGTTTTTATTCTCCCTTTGTGGAAAGCTTATATGCTTACATTTCTACCACACACCTATTGCGACAGGGCCGTGCTACGACAAATTACCTGGTTTTCTCTTTGCTTCATATTGTTTGTGGTTTTCTTTTGTTGCCACAATGCTGATAAAGCTTTCTAATACTTTTTCTTTTAATGTCATAACAGGATGTTTGGAATGGTTCTGGAGAAAATTATAATTCCTGAAATCCAGAAAGTGTCTGGACAAGTTGAAAAGAAAATCTGTGCTGTTGGCATTACAAAAATATTAACAGAATGTCCTCCTATGATGGACACTGAGTACACCAAGCTGTGGTATGTAGAACACTTCTTCAAGTTCTGCTAGTGAGGCTATTTGATTTTTTTGAGAACGCAAGCTATCCTTAAAATACATTCTTCAACTAAACTCTGTTGTGATTTCTTCAGGCCTGCTATTGTTATGAAGCTGAGTTTCAGGCTTTTCATACCACTTCCTTTTCTCAACAAGTAAAACTATTTTCAAAGAAGATGCCAGAACTGTTTTGAGATTTTTGTGATGGAGGTAGCACTGACTGGGCTAGCTAGGACTGCATTTAAGAAAATACATGACTGTCTTTTAGCTTGTATTCTTTCTGAAAAGCTAGGCCAGGTTTCTTAAACTTAGGATAGAACATAAAATAGTGGGACTTCAGCTGTTCTACTAGTCAGGAGGCCTGACAGAGAGACTGTAAGATCTTAACTTGACAGTAGAATTCTGGGGAAAACTATCTGGGAAGATTGTAAGCCAGCCTAGCAGTCTAGGATGTCAGGTAGCCTGAATGTAATGACAATAACTGGATCCCTGAAGTAGAGCTTTTTTTTTCTTTTTCTAATGTACTTAGTGAAAAGGTGTAATCTGGAAAATAATTGCTTTTCTTCAGTATGTTTCACGAGAATTTGACCTGATAAAAAATAAATACATTGTTCATGCTTTTAATATGAGCGCCTACTACACAGGCTCTCAGTTCTTCAAATCCAGCTTAGACTGGGCACTTACAATTTCAGTAGCTAAGCAAGTACCTGCAAGGGCTGAATTGTAAAGGGCTCGGAGTCATTTGAACATTCTTGTAAAACACGCCTTGTCCTAATGTATTTTAAGCACTCCAATTTTATCCTCCCCTCTTTACATATAGGACTCCTTTGCTGCAGGCCCTCATTGGCCTCTTTGAACTGCCTGAGGATGACACTATCCCTGATGAAGAACACTTCATTGACATAGAAGATACTCCAGGATATCAGACTGCCTTCTCTCAGCTAGCCTTTGCTGGGAAAAAAGAACACGATCCTGTAGGTCAAATGGTGAACAATCCTAGAATCCATCTGGCACAGTCTCTTCACAAACTGTCTACAGCGTGTCCGGGCAGGGTAGGTGACTTTTATACATGGTGTGCTAATGCTAAATTCTACAGAGAAGAAATGCTTTTTTGATAATTGGTCTCTCTTGCTAATGTTTGATAATCAGCAAAACGAGGTATGTCATAAGAGAGAGCAATACCTAGCATTCTGGTTATTCTTTAATGGAATATAGCTTTTGTAAGGTTTTTTTCCCTAGCAACCTTAGAAAGGCCATATTTTCACATTACTTAATTTAGCAGTAAGCTTAAATATTCCATTTCTTAAATGACAATTCATCAACTTGTATTTATATAACTAATATTTGTCTCCAGTTCAATTGTATGTACTCAGGAAATTTCAGGCAACTCACGTTAAACATAAACAATTATAGTTTACAGTTAACTATTTTAACCAATAGGGTCTTTGTTTTATTCAAGATTTTGGTAAGTACAGGTTGCCTGAGAGATCTGGTGTTTGCTGCATTCAAATACCTGCTTTAATAACTGGAGGTTTTCTCTTCTCTCATATTTGATTCAGATAAGTAGTATGTAAAACTGTCAGCATCAGGAATTCTAATTCCAGCAACTGCTTTCACAATGAAAAACTGCTGCTCTCAGGATGTCGTTTGACTTTGTACCATATGTTAACACAGTGATTAACAGGGTATAACAGTAGTTTAATGTATACACACATTGACACTTCTGCTCTATCATATGTTTTAAGGTCCCATCAATGCTGAGTACTAGTCTGAATGCAGAAGCGTTGCAGTATCTCCAAGGATACCTCCAGGCTGCAAGTGTGACACTGCTCTGAATTGCATATATTCCACAAGCAAGATCAAAAGCTGTTTTGTTATACAGAAGGTTGACAGTGACTTTTTTATAGCAGAGCTCAGACAAAATGAAAAATGCTACTTGAAAATGTATTGCAGAATCCATCTTGTAAAAGATAAATGTGGCTTTAAGCAGAAACTGAAAGAATTTGGTGGTTTGTGTACCATAGATAAAGGTGGCTAACTTCCATTCCCAGTTCAATGTCAAAGGGAATAGTCATAGCAGTTTGTTATGGGATTTATTTGAAATCTGCATCTGCAGTGTTTGGATAACATTTTGAAATGTACGGAGAGCACTGGCTGTAGAAACTCACTTCGGTCACTAAAATTCCTTTTCGTTTTGATGTTGTCCTTTGTATTTCTTTTGTCTTTCCTTAAACTTTATCTAAATTGTGAATAAATAAGAAGTACTTGTTTAAAATGCCTGTCACTGTGCACTTACTGTTTTAGAAGAATGTAGCTGGTTTAAAAAAAGATAATGTTTTAAACTTAGGATAGAACATAAAATAGTGGGACTGTGAGGATTTTTCTTTATCTTAAGTAATTGTTTAAATACATTGTAGGATCATACAGAGCAAATGTAGAACTGGCCTAAGATCCAAAGCTATTATCAGTCTTGATGTTCATCAACAGGTGCACCCCTTCTCCTTGGACAAGACATGTCAGTATAGTGCAGTAAAAGCAATTAATATACCCTCTTAGAGTGGGTGTCAGTCTCCAAGTGGATTTTTAGTGATGTACTAAAACTGAAGCAGTGATCTTAGAGTTAAGTTTAACTTGGATGTTCTCCCTGTCTCCTTATAAATATGCTGATTAGGTTTGGTAGCCTCAAATTCTAAGTGCATCGGTTTACCTTGTACTTATGGCCGTTTAAGTGACTAGTGAAACGCCTGAGCCTTACTGTGTTCTCAGATGGCCTGGGCGCCAAACTGCTGGACAGTAGGCTTTTGGAGCACTGGTACTGCAGGGATATAAATAAATCTAATTATAGAGACTGAAAAACTCCTGAATAAGAGTGAAGTCTCAGACTTACGTGATACTAAGCAATGTTGTATATGACAGAATTTTTTAGTTACTTGTCCACAGAAATTCTGCAGGCGACTTGAATCGGAACTGTTTTTTGCAGTTAGAATGCCTGTTGAAGCTGGGCCTTGTGTCAAGAAAGTTACTGAATTTACTGAGGGTGAAACGTAGGGCAGAATCAGCTGTCTCCGTTCTTCCTTAGTATTTGTGGCTGCCACGTGAGAGTGCATGCTGGCTGTATCTCTTAACATATAAAGAAATGAGTTGCTTGTTAGACAAGGGATTTAAACTACTAAGTGCCTAAAACTGTATTAAATGAGTCAGCATCAACAGGTTTTCTTGAATCTGGTCCGCAGTGCAGTGTCAGACCCTCTTTGTTCATAGATACGAAGTGAAAGCAGTTCTTAAGAGGGAAATAATACAGTGGTGATAACGAAAAGCATCTGCCTTAATGCTGATGAGAGAGACTGTGATGTGTGTTATAAGTTTGCCGAAGCGCCTTGCAGAATGAATTTCAATAGACAGGCTGAAATCACATGGGAGATGTGTGACATTTGCAAGGAACTGAACGCCTACCTCGAATGTCAATGTTAATTGAGCTGTGGTCATTCAAAACCTGCAAGCCAAAAGGATACTCTGAACTCTGCAGCTTTGTCTTTTTCTTTGGATAATAGGGAGAACAACTCTACAGAGAACTTGCAGACCTTTTTACCCTGTCAGCCTCAAAGAACAAAAATTAAATTGGTACTGGTGGTCATGTAATATGCTACCTTTGCATCTATTCAAGCAGACAGCCTACGCATGTATGCTAGGTAACCTCGTGCTGAAATGGGTTCTTCAGCACTATGCGATATTAAGGGGCTCATTGTATTAGACCATCGTAGTTCTGCGGTTCTAAGCAAGGTTTCCTTAGGGAGCAGGTTGCTGCAATATGTGAGTAAGTGAACAGATGTTTCTTACCTTACCAGTACCAACCATAGATGGAACTGGGCAGAATTTACGGCAACAAGTCAGAACTTGTTTGAGAGGCAGCCAAAGAAAAATTGGCTCTTCTGAATGGAAAATTATCAGTGAATCTTGATGTTCACTATCTTGCACTTCCTGCAACGTGTGACTTTTTGTTGTTGGACAGACATTCTGTGTGAATAAGTGCCTAAGTGACTTCACCAAATACTAGTGGCATACTTGTCCTTTAGTTCGCTCAGAGTTGAGTAACTTAGACTTTGTAGCTATGGCTGTAGCTGTGGCCCTGTTAGTGACATGTTATTTAGCGCTGATGTATTCTGCAGACTTCATAAGGCATGCAAGTGTTTATATAGAGCACTTACCCTTTCAGGGAAATGAACTTTCCAAGTGTTGTGCAGACAAGCAGATGCGTCTCTGTTTCAGAGTAGAGGCAAATGTTATTGGCAATGCCCTCACCTTCATTTAGGTGGAGACCTTGTTGCTACTTCTGACACCTCCTGCTCAAGACTGCTCAAGGCAACACAATGTTCCAGCTATATTTATCTGTTAAGTTTAGTGGAAACTGATGCAAGCAATGTCGTAACAGTTTTCACAAGATTGTTAAACTTCCCTAGGCCACCCTTTGGTGTATTCCTTGTTAGGCGAATACCAGCTAGTTGAGAAAGCTCAGGCTGGAAACACCTGGTATCAATGGATCTTTGGAGGACTTGGGAGCATCTAATTCAATGTTAGACAATTAACTCCTGATCCTCTTCTGAAAATAAGTAGCCAATTCTCCCTTGCAATTGATAATGGTAGATTATTCAAATTCGAGGGAAAAAATATTCCTTGCTCTGTTTTAAGTATGAAGTGGGTAAAGGGACACCTCTTTTGGGATCTTTTGACACCACAGAACTCTAATCTACTGTCCTTTTTTGGAGCCTACTGACTGACTTGTGGTTGCCAACTTCTTAATGTTCTGCAGCTTTTGTAGCAGAAGAAATACCTTATTGTTGGTTTGGGGGGGGGAACAGAAAAAAGAAAAATCAACCCCACCCACAAGACCAGTACCTGTTCTTGTTTTCTTGGGTTGTGAATGGACCGTGATACTACCAGCATTCCTGTAATGTTGGCAGCAGATACTAAAGCAAAGTTCTAATTCTGTTTCTTCATGTAAGCATGTGCTAAGATAAGAGTCATCCTGTCCGTGAGCCAGACATTTCATTCCAAAATTCTCTGATGAGGCCAGAGCGTATTCTTTCTCTCAGCTGACTTCTGCTTTCAGAAAACTTGGTTTTCCTTAGGCTCTCCGTAGCTTGCTTGACTGTGCCTCCTGTCGGGCTGCAATTCTTTGATTGTTGCATGTACTTTTGTACTCATTCTGTGACCTTCAGATTGTCAAGAAAGGGTAGGCCAGAGTAAAGGTGTCAGAGCGTGTCTTCGTACTGTCACCAGCAGGATTCAACCATAAGGCACCGTGTGAGATTGGCGCAAAGCTGGTCACGGCGAGCTGTTTGGTTACAGTTCTTCCCCCTTCCCTGAAGTTTGCTCATTCTTGTACAGAAAAGGTTTATTGTTCAGTGAGCTTCCCTTTACCAGTCCCAAGACTGCATGCTTCAAGCTGTCAAAAATGCTGCTAAAATGCTGGTGAATCACTTTGAAAACATTTTGACGAAATTTTTGGAAGAAGTTTGCAGCACAGCATCTATATACCTGTGCTAGACTGGATAATAACACAGCTGGGCTGTAGCAGGATGGAGATTGAGGCATCCAGCTCTAGTTGGTGGAGTAAATTGTCTCGCCTGACAAACACAGCTGCCTCTGCCGGGCTGCACGCAGTAGTTCATGCAAAGCTAGTTTGGATCCAGCTGTACCCTGTGCTCCAGCATGGCTTGGCAGTTTCCTTGTCCCAAAGCTCCCCATGTCAAACCTTGATTTTTATCTTAGAACAGCTTAATCCTTTCTTCACAGAAACAACAGGATTTCTTAATACCTGTTACCTGTTTTGTGGATTCTATCGACAAACAAAAGCTGAGAGAAGTCATGCACGTTCTTTTAGCCCTCAGCAGAAGTATTAGCAAAGGTATTTTCTCCTGTTTCAAGCATTTGCTTTTAAAATTGTGAGGATGTTAACTGACAAAGATATGCTCCAGGCATGACTTCTCTGTGAAAGTTTAAAACTAGCTATCAGAAAGCAGGATAAATGTCTTATTTTCTCTTAGCTTTCTACCCTTACTTATTTAAATGAAGTCATTATTGCCTTCGATATAATTTAGAGGAAATTTGAGGTGTTCCTGGGGAAATACGGGCTATGATGGTAGGTACCAGCTAGCACATGAAAAGCTCAGTGACTTCTGTTGGCAGCTAGTTGCAAAGTGACTATAGGCTTTAAAAATCTTATCTCAGAGTAATAATCTTCTAATTCACGTAAGGTCAAAGCTTATGCTGGACTTAGTGTATTGTATTCAAGATGAGAATAGAACAAAATACTTTTAATAATAATAAAGTAATAAATCTTAATAGAAAGTAAAAGATATTTTGTTACAAATGAGTAACACGTCAGAAAAGCAGAATAAAGGGGTTTTTAGCGCAGTAGTTCATATATTTAGCTTCCTAGTAAAAAGTTTTCTTTTTCTAAAGCTGCAAAGAGAAATTCACACTCTGTTTTGTGCCTGATATAAGGGGTATTTTGAAGTAAGTATTTAACAAAGAAAATATATTAATAACAAATATCAGATTTCTACATGAACATCTGAAAATACTGTAGTTACAGTACTTTCTTCATAAAAGAAAATCAAAGTTTCAAATATTTTGCAAATTATTAGCTAGAAATAGGTCTCTGTCCTTGTTTAAGCTGCTGCATAAAGAAGAGTGGAAAAGTCTTTTGTAACATTTTTGAATAATTAATAATCATAAACATACTAGAGGAGTAAATATCCTTCAAATGAAAGAAAAAATGTGTTGGATGTTTGAGGTGGTGGGACAAGTGTTCCTCGGACTTCTGAATTACATATGTATTTGCTTAAATTATGTTCAGCTTCGTAATCTGGCTGCAGGTACTTCTTGTCCCAATCGTGCAGACTTTACACTTATCCAGACGTTCACAATTTTCTGGAAAAAGATAACATAAAACTGAATTTTTACTGTAACTCAATCTGGGGAAAAAAAAAGTTAATCCTCTGTCTCCACGTAACTCTCTACAGAAAACCTGCACAAATGTTGTTTCTGTTATAGACAACATTATGCCTTGCAGTAATATTACACAACAGTTGAAATTTCATTTCCTTCTGAAATATAACTGTTGCTGGCTTGGAATATTTAAAGCATCTAACAGCACATATTATTATGCAACAGACCACAAGAACACATGAATAGTTGTTTAAGTGTGATATGGGATATATACTTATATACTGGAGAATGTCTTTTAAATGCTACATTGTCAACTGATTTTAAGTGTATGATGTGTTTTCTTTATGGTATCTTTGGAATCCATATCAGTATTAAATACAGAAATGGATATAGAGCTTTAGGTATATTGGGTTTTATTTCTAATTTGGTTTTGCTGATATGTTGTAGTTGTGATTCTCCCGATTAAATATGACGGCTTTTGCATTTGCTGTAGAATTAAGTTACGTGTATTTGGTTAGTAAATGTGGGCTGGATGCCAATGGTTTTTTGCTGAACAATGGCAGAAATTACTGACTTGCAATTTAATGATGCCATAGGGTTTAAATGCAACCTTGTAACTTAAAGTGTATTTTTACCTATTAAGAAAGATAAAATATTTCTAAAACAAAAAGTTCTCATAGTATCTTTTTCTGACAGAAAGGATTCGTCTACTTTAGCACAACTGGGGACTGCTTAATACTGTACTCTAATTTTTGCTAGCTGCTTTGATAGTGCAGATTTGTTATAAAAAGCAGTTGTATTGCTTTAAGAAATCATACAGGTTAGGAAAAGTGTTGCCTTTAAAATACTTGATACTTAACTTTTAAATAGATGGCATCATTTTTTTTTCAGTCTTGTAGGGCGTTTTAATTGCTACAGTGATCCGGGAAGGGAAACTTGTGCGGTGTCAGAAGTTCACTGTAGCTACCTACTACTGCCAACTAGTTTTCACTCTTCTTTCAAGAGCTACAGTATCTGAAGCAACATAACAGTATTTAAAGGCTCAATTTGTTTGACAAATCTAAAATTACTAGAAATTATTTACTTCAGTGGTGGCATGCTAGATTTTTTGCTTTCTTAATGTAAAATAAATACATTCATATCTTGGTTTTGACCACGAAGTACACGGATTCACTCCAGGTAGTAATTTCAAGAGTTCAGCAGAAACAATCACAAAGTAACTGAGAGCCCTGGTTAAGGTAGTGGCGGTTAATTACTGGCAGTTGGGGCGGGTGTGCTTTGGGAAATGGGGGGATAGACGCAAAGAGGGCACATTAAAGCTGTGCATAGGAACTAAACAGAGTAAACTTACGTATGCTCTTTAAATTCAAATGTAGAGGTTGAATTCAAGCATACCCCAGTTAGTGCTGAGTTTAATGTCAGTTATGTACAGCTGTACACATAAGCTCTGGAATTTTTTCCTGGGCAGCATCTGTTGAAAGGATTTCGCATGTATGTAGCTACTGGTTCTACTTGTGTATCTTCTAAAGTTCAGCATGATCTTTCCTTCCTACCCGCATGTGTTTTGAAATTTGGGATATTTTCTTTTTTGAATACTCATCCCTAGTTGTGTTGGCTGACATTCGCTATTAACTCCTTATTTGAAAATACCTTTACACTGACGTTTAACCTGAGCGCACCAGTGTTGAATGCAGATTCGCCTTCGGCCTCGTTTCCTTTCTCTAAAGGCAGACCAGTTTTCCCGCGGGGACACACGCAACTTATTTCGTTTCAGGTTTTTCTCTTCCCAGAAATGCTGCGATGGAAGTAGAAAATGGGTATTTTGTACGGGTGGCTTTGCTTTATCTGAACACCAACGAAGCGCAGACCGCAGAGCGGCGCGGGGCGCCCTGCCCGGCGGTGCCCGGGCCGCTCTGGCACCCACCGCTCTGGCCCCGCCGGGGCCCTGGCCGGGGGCTGCGGCCTCCCGCCGCGCCGCAGCCGCCCCGTACGTGGCCGCTCTCCCCGCGGCGGACGGCGGCCTCCCCCGGCGGGCTCTGCTCCCGCGGCCCGGCCCGGCCCCGCCTGCGGGCCCTCACGCCGCCCCTACGCCGCCCCCCGCGCCACGGCCCTCGGATCGTCCCCGTCCGCGGAGCGAACGGGGCTCGCCGGGCCCCGGAGCGGGAGGAGATGGGTGGGGAAGGGGCCGGGCACCGGGGGAAGGCGGCGGGGAAGCGACGCCGACTGCGGTGGCGGCCCGAACTGCCCCCGCCCTATGGCGCCTCCATCTTGGCCGGCCCTGCGGCGCGGGGCACGCCGGGAGCTGTAGTTCCCCCGCCCCAAAGAGGGCAGCGGCTCTTTCGCCGGGCACGCCGGGACTTGTAGTCGCCGCGAAGAAGGCGGTGCTCCCAGCCGGTCCCCGCGCCCATTGGCTGAGAGCTCGGAGAAGGGCGGTGCCCCCGGCGGATCGGCCGCTCTCGATTGGCTGCCAGCCTGCCCCGCCTCCCGGCGCGGTGCCGTCACTTCCTCCCCGGCCGGAGCTGGCCCCGCTCATTCTCTTTAGTGTTTGCCCTGTGCCCGCCGCCTCCCTCCGCTGCCGCGGTCGCCCCCCGGCCCCCCCCGGGACCCGGCCCATGGACTGAGCCGCCCGCTGGCCCGCAACACCCGCCGGCCCGGGAGCCGCAGCCCAGGCAGCCAGGTGAGGGGGGAGGCGGCCCGGGCTCCCCCCGGCGCCGAGGCAGCGGGGCGGGGGGTGGCGGCGGCGGGGCCTAGCGGGGGCCGCGCCGGCGGGGCTGTGGGGAGGGGACAGCCCCCGCGGCGGGCGGGCCCGGCCCCCCCCCCGCTCCTCCCTGCTTCACCCCCCCCCGCGCCGCGTGTCCCCCCCCCTCCCCCGCCCGGGGCTTTGCCCGGCTCCGGGGGGCGGCGGCAGGGCGGGTGGGCAGCCCCCGGCCCTGTCCCCACCGCCTGGCGGGGGCCCGGCGCGGGGGGCGTGGGGCAGGTGGCGGCGGGCGAGCCGCGGGGCCGTCCCCGCGGAGCCTGGATGGGGCCGCTGGCGGGGGCAGCGCCGGCCCCTGCCCGCTCTCCCTGCCGCGGCGGCCCCGAGCCCCTGGGGCGAGCGGTGGGGGCGGCAGGCGACTCGGCCGGCCCTTGCGAAGGCAGTGACAGCGGCGGGGCTGGCATCCCTGCGCGCTGCGAGGCGGGGCAGCGGCAGCGCCGGGCACCCCGAGTGCGCCAGGCAGGTGATCTTGGCAATCCTTCTCTGCCCAAAATGCCCGTTTCAGCTTGGAGGGTGACAGTGGTGGCTCCGGCCCCCCCCCAGGAACAGGGGTTGGTGGCAGCACAGCCGGTTTGGGCTCTCTGAACCCCTCGGAGAAAGTGGCTGCAGCCATCCTACTTCTCCAGATTGCCCGGAGTGGGTGACAGCAGTCACAGACTTCTGCAAAGTCTCAGGGGCACACAGTCTCGATAGCAAAACTCCCGAGACTGAACTAGACTTGTCTGACTGTTGTGATAAAAGGTGTAGGTATGGTGACAACAGCAGGAGACGCCCCCAGCCTTCTCCTTGTACGGATTACAGTGCAAACACGGAGACAGCTGGTATTAGCAGCATTAGCTTGCTTTCCAAACACTGGCATCATCACACTTTCTCCTCGTTGCCCACTGGGTTTGGCAGCCATCACTGCACCAGCCTCACTTTTCTTTTCACTGTTTTTTGATGACAACACTAAGTTTTTCAGGAGATGTAACAGCAACAAGTCCCTTTTGAATCTTTACACTGCTTCTCTCTGTTCTGGAGGTTATACGGGGTTTGGTTCGTTTGGGTTGTCCATCCAGGTGATGCTATAACTAGTAATGTTGACGGCCATTTTTCTGAGTTATTCGTCTGTTGGGTATTTTTGTCATTGCTTTTCTGGCGGGTTTAAGGCAAACTTGGAGTATGTGGAATGTAAATGAAGGCTAGGTGTATATATAGCAGTGAAATAAAATATCTGAATGAAGTCCTTTGTCTGCTTTTGGAATAGTGTATTTATAAAATCTTCTTTCTTGTAACTAGAACGTGCAAGTGTACTACATAGTTCCCTTGCTTGAACTGGCAGAAATGTATTTTTTTAAATACTAGTGAACATCAAAACTTGAGTTTTAATGATGCAGCTATACCTGTGATGTAATAGTGATCTCTGATTTGTCTGTTGATCATCTCAGATATGCAAAAAACTTGTATGTTCAAACTTCTACAGAGGTATTAACTGGATGTCTCTCACATCTTGATGAAAATTTAAAGAGCAGATGGGATGAATTTTTTACTATATTTTCTATTTTCTGATGTTGAATCAGAATCTCATTTCAAAACTATCTTAAAGGATGTATGCAAGGTACAATTCTTTTTTTATTATTATTTGAAGCAGTCACTCTTTCTTTGTTTGAGATTTTTCATAACATTTATCATTAATCATTTTTTCACTATCAGCACCAGTCAGTCAAAGTACTAGGTATTTTGTGGCAAAATTAAAGTATTTGTGGGTTGAAATAAATTTGAGGTGATGTAACTGTACAAAGTCAGAGCAAAACTAAAAACTGTTCTGTGCCTTTTAGATCTGACTGAAGAGCAGCAACTTTATTCTGAGGACATACGAACTTTCAAAAAAATTTTTTTAATTGCTTTGTCTAGGATCCTTGCCGAGGGGTTGATTATTTTGTTAGAGTTCTTGAAGATGCAACTAGAACAATAGAGGAGATCTGTGCATTGATTACCATGTTAACTGTAATCAGTATCAGTGGGCGTTTTTGACCTGTTCTACCAGAGGAAAAAAAAATTCATTAAATATTTTGTCACAGTACTAACTAATTCAGCTAGAAGTAAGCATTGAAGCATTTATCTTTATTCATGATTGACTTACCACTTTCTGGTATATTATTTTGCACTATGTTTGGAACTGTCTGGTTTATGTGTACATCTGCTAGTTCCCTTTTTTCCTTCAGATTTTACTTTCAAATTTTAGCTTGTCATCACCTGTTCTCTTATTAATAATCCATGTCTTAGCTCCCAAACTAATTTGCTTAATATTTAGCGTTTCCGCCCTTGAAAATTCATCTTACCCATACTCAAAAAGAGCATCATCTTTTTCTACAGTGAACGTTGCCTTTGAGATGTACCTTGTCTTGCCCAAATGTTATAGAAAAAGATTTATCTAAGGAGAAAACATTGTTCAGCTAGTGTTTTACATTTTGTGTAAATAGCCTTACGTCTGTAAAATTTGTAGTCTTTTTTAATCTTGATTGGTAGTGAATATTTATTTAGACTTTTCAAGTGTAAGTAGTTAGATGTTGTTCTTCAACACTGTTGCAGCAGTCAAGTGCTCTCAAATTTTATGCTATATATTGTAAAGCTACAACTGATGTGTGGTACCTCCTAGAATTTGAGGAAGTTTGCTCTTCGTGCTCCAAAATGGTCGAGTATGGGACAAAATACACTCAGCCACCACATTCGAGTTATTTAAAACCCCTTTAAAAAAGGGGAGGAGAGAGGAAATCTTTCTAGCTATATTTTGTCTAGAAAATGAATGCACTGTGATATTCCCCAGTCTGCAAACAACAGCTGAAAATGTTGTTATTCAACAGTGGGTCTGTCTTGGACGTGACCATAAATTCTGACTTGAGCTGGGGGGGATTGCCGCCTCTGTCAGACCAGCTCAGCAGATTGTTCCTGCGTGGCGGGTAAGCGCTACTGCAATGCCGCGCTTTTACCCAAGTGAGGGTTGGTTGACATTGAGTGGCAATAGAGCTACAGGCATGTAGAAATACAGGTGACAACGGAGTTAGTGGACCAATGTTGTGCTTTCCACAGTTCGTTTAGTTGTTTCAGTTCTGCCTAGCCCCCACCTCGGATACCTGCATCCTTTTGCAGGGATAGGAGTTGGGGTTTGTGTTCTAGTTGCCCAACTGTGAACTAGGGATAAATAAACTTTCCTGCTTTGAGAACAGAGTTTGTTGTTGATAAGGAACAATTAATCTTCCTTGCTATGTGACTGAAGGGCGAGTAACTCTTCAGATGCGCTACGTTATGAAGCATCCGCTTTTCAGAAAGAAATTAATTCTTAATTTAAAATCTCATTTCCTATAGCTAAAACTTTTTCTTGGATATTGTTTATGGCATGATTTTTAGTTGGCGATGTCAAGAAGTCCTTGTAATTTGAATGTTGATGGTTTTATCTGGTATCTGTTCTGTTTCTCTTTCTCCTCTGTTCTCATTCCATAAAAAGCCTTCCCTGCCTGGTGCTGGCGGGTCGTGAGTGAATACAAAGAAAGTTTTAATGGGGTACACTCGCAAGTTCGTAACGAGTAGCATAATGGGAATGTCATAACTTCCAGCCCTTCTGACTCTGTGCGTCCTAAGGAATAGGACACCTTTCCATATTCTGGTCCTGCCAACAAATAAAACCTACTTCTTTGAGGATTTAGTATCTCTTGTGTTTTGAAGTGGTTTATCAGAGTTCAGAGCAAGTCTGTGAAAGGACCCATGTGAGATCCCCTTTTTTGCAAGGCCTGTTGTTTAACAAGAAGGCCGTTGTCTTCCTTGGATAAGAGACGGAAATGTGCCGTTACAGTCAGGTACCCAAAAGTGTGTTCTCAGTCATGGGAATCTGGGAGTGAAGTAGTCCATGCCTCCGCAGGGTCAGGTATGCCAGCCTTATTCTAAATGGATGTTTATCAATTACTTGAAGTTTGCCAACAGTGAAGTCACCTCTCACCCAAAGCAGTATAGTTCATTGCGACCATTACTATCAGAAAGCATTTCCTTGATGCACTTTTAAGCCTCTTGCCTTTAGTTCTGTCACTTTAAGCATGAAGAACAGATTATTCTTTTCCACTCCAAAAACCTTTTATGTACTTGAAAACTGCTGATTGCCAGGCCCCAGCCAGCGCTCTCCTCTTCAGCATATACAAGCCAAAATCCTTTCCTGTTTTTCTTATAGGTTATATTTTTCTAAAACTGAGTGTTTTGTCCTTTTCCTACTTTGTTTTTTTTGCACATCTGTCTTGAAGCACGGTACCCATGTGTGGATGCAGCGCACCAGCAGAGTGCTCAGTAACACTTGAGTACGGAGTAGAAGGACTACTGCAGATATCTCTCAGGCTGCTTTTCTATTTCTGCATCTCAGTATGATGATTGCTTTTTCTAAAAGAGCCTGTCAGCACTGGCTTGTGTTAGGTAATGGTGTTGTGTTGGTTGTAACTCTTCTCCCACTCTGCTGGTGTCAATTGGTGGTTTTTCTGTCCTGTGTTTGATCAGCAGGTGGTGCCTGCCCAGAACCTCGCGCTTGCTCCTGCTGGGATCAAGTGATTCGGTTTTGAGCCTGGTTAGACCACCAGAGATGGCTGGAGAAAATGCAGTTGTCTTTATACAGCTTGGTTTTGATCCCACCTGGGAGTATTATCCATTTCCTTGTTTTCCAGGTGCTTAATTAAGCCTCCAGAAAAACTTCTAGAAGAAAAGTTGAACTGATAGGATTAATCCTCTCGTCTCCCTTCTTCTCTCTCCGGTTAACAAAATAGGCACGATGTCTGCCTTTTTCAGGCTCTGTATCCTCCTCTGTTCTGCAGGGCTCCTCCAAGATAACGGGTTACGGTTCTAAGATCCGTTGTAGGATTTTGAAATGGCTGTCTGAAGTAAATTCAAGAGCTTGTTTATCTACGTCCTCTTCTAACCTTAATCAAGATTGAGATCTTACCCGTTTTGTTGCTGGTAGTAATGTTGCTAGCATCTGCGCGCAGTTGGCTTTAGTCATGGAAAAGAAGGATTAAACACTTTGTGCTATATTTGTAAGCAGAATAAAATACGTTTTGATTTCCATTTAGAGCAGTCCATGCAGTGACAGGTTTCATATTCAGTACCAAACCAATTTTATTCTAAAATGGTTTTAGCTAGGTTGGTATTTTTATGTGCCTATTTATGAGTGAAATCATTAGACTGGAAATGTAGTCAAAAGGTAACATTTATAGCAGATTTTTGCAGTTAATAGCTGCCAGAGTTTCTCAGGTTAGTGGCTTGCTTTTGGTTTGGCTTTGTGAATTAAGGTCTGGGTCTAATTTCAGTAGGTGGTCTCCGGTGCTGTTAGGAAGAGGGTTAACTTCTACAGAACTGGAAGCCGTACTGCAGAAAGTAACTTTGCAAGTGAGTCTTATAATCCTGCAAAGAGCACTGTTGTGAGATTCCACTGTTTGTGTATGAAAAATTACTTGGGTTTGGGGAAAGAGCAAGGAAAGATGACTGGTGGATCAGGTTGGAATTTCTGCTTGGAAAAACATAGGTCTGAGCAGCCTGTCAGTGAGTATTTAATGGTCATACAAATTCTTGTCATCCAAACATATGAGGCAAACTCAATATAGTGGTGAGATACTTCATACAGGAGATCTTTTTGCAGCTTTAGGAAGCAAAATGCTAACTGTCTGTTTTTCCTTTTAGGCATTCTCCATCATAAATATCCTATTCAGAACTAAATCCAAATCTTCACTCTCTGGATCTCCTAAAGGTACAGGAAACTTACTTAAAATGTTAAAGTTTCTTACCTTTTATTTGCATCATATTAAAGAAACCACAAGTTGTGGTAAAACATGATTATCCACCGGAAGCGTCTGGTTTTTGTTTGATCCTCTGGCTTCTATCTGCAACACCTTTGAGAATTATAACACTAAAAAGCCCCAAGAGAACTTTTACCTGAAAATGCTACATTCTTTCTTTTGTATGGGAAGATTTTAATTTATTTTTGGCTGAGTGGACTGAGACTATGTTCACATCTTTCTGCATTTCTTCGCTTGCCTTTTGGTTACCTTAGTGACTTCTGAACTTTGTGTTTTAACGTATTCAAAATTTCTGGGAATATGCCAGGCATTGATGTGCCAAAAGAAGATAAAAATCTGAAAACTGGAGTGGGGAGCAGTGCTCTGTCATCTGAAAATCCATCTCTCTGAGTTAATTATTGTCCATAGGTCATTGAATTGTCTGATGGCAGCCATTACCATCATGAGGACAATATTCTACCGCAACACTATCTCAATAAAATTGAAAATATTAGTGTCTGAGTTAGCGAAAAGTAAGTGTGGAAGGGTGGGAAAGGAGCAAGCTATGTGATTAGCTGCTGGCTGAGATGGTACAGCATTTGTTCGTTCACCTATCTTTCAAAGTTTGTGAGTGGTTTTAAGTTCTCGTAATGCCTTGAGTATTGTATAGGGGTCAGTTATTTGTGCTAGTATTTGTCTTGGAAAATTTGAAGTAGCTAACCCCTGATTACGTGGAAAAATCACCTGAAATACTGGCATCTCTTTGTTTCTCTATCCACTGTAACAGCCTTTATAAGTTGTTAGCATCAGCTTTCTAGATTATGGTGCTTTTTCTTGGATAGTTAGGATTTTGTAAGCCTGTTGTAGGGCAGAGGGCAGATTATTTTGTAAAATCACTGTAAACCCTTCTATAATCCCCAAATAACCTGTAATTAAATGTGCAGTGATGGACAGTGAGTTCTTATAACCTACTGAACTGCTTCACCCAAATTACCTACAATATCGTAAACTTCACAGGTAGCTGAAAAAATGCAAACAGAATTCCGGTTTGTTTTGTCAGACTGCTCTTTGAAGTTGCCTGTCAAAATATGAGCTAAATGTTTTTAAAAAGAAAACATAATATATATTTGTATACATAAACTTGTAAGGTATAATCTTGTAAGTTACTACCTAGTGTCTAAAATTGCCAGAAATTTGTAAAGTGGAATTTCACCAATTCACAAGATGTTTTTAATGCCTACTTTGCTTTTGTTCTGCCTGAATTTAATCTAATGAACTCTGAAATAGTTCTGAATTGGTGATAACTTACAGGATGTAGATTCAACTTTTGATCTGAATATAAAAACATACAAAATTGGTGTATTGGTGAAGGAGAGACAAACATAGCAAAAAAAAATGATGTAGCAATTGATGTAGAAATGATATAGCAATTTATGTAAAAACAAGCATCATATTCACTTGGGTTAAAAATGATATATTCATTGGAAAAGTTTTATTTTCACTGCAATTCAGTTCTCTCCCTGATAATAAATTTCTATTCAGCTGTGGCGAGACTGGCATGCCCAGGTACTCAGCTGCTTGAATGTCTTGGGGATAAGCCTTGAACAGCAGTGTGTTCTGCAGGTTTCAGATTTCTATTTTAATTAAAACTATACCTTATTGTTTCCTTAAAATTTCTTTTTGGTTAGGCATTGCAGCTTTTTCTTCCTCCACCTTTAAAAACAGTCCTGGAAAGGAGCATTCACCCGATCCTGTTGACTAGTCTTCTCTTTTTTGTTAAATTAATGGCTCCAGAGGGCAGGTATTTGTGTGGTAATTTTGGTCATCAAATCTCGGCTAGGCTTGTAACTGCAAAGCATTTTGCAAAGAAGGGTGTAGGGGATTGTTGCCATCTTACAGATGCATAAAGTGAGCTGTGCTTAAACTCTTAGTACTTGGTTTCTTGTGAGGTTGGAAGTCTTTTGGATTCCCAGAAGGTACAGGGGGGCTGGGGGAGGGCGTGTGGTGAATTCCAGCCAGGTGTGTGCTTCAGACCCTTTCCTGGGCCCTTGCTAGTCGGTTTGGATGTGACCGAGCAGCCGGACTGACAAAGAAATTGGGCAGTTGGGCTGTGTGCTGAGAACGAGCAGGTTATGAGCTGTGGACGTGTCTGCAGCAATTTTTTTGTTCGGTTGTTGAATGTGCACAGCTGAAGTCTATTCGAAATTGGATCGGTTTCCAAAACCTGGAATGCACTAGGATGTGACCTCAGGTCTCCACAGATTTTTGTGAATAACAGCTGAATTGTCTGTCCCGAATATTATTGTAACCAGAGGTGTTTGAAGAAAAGCTTTTTCAGGCAGAAGACCGATGGCTGTAACTCCTGGTGGCGAGAGGGCTGAGCAGGGAGCAGTCTGAGCTGTGAGGTTCTGTAGTACTCTGCCGTAAATAGACAAAGTGAACTAATAATATTCTTGTCAGGGACTTCCCTGCATGGGGGGGAAAAAAATACTAGGGATTGGTATAGTGGTCCTTCTCTGCATTGTATGACTAGAAAACCACTTTAACGTATGTATTTTGGAGCTGCAGTTCCATCTTCCCTAAAACCAGGTGATGGCAAATAAATGAAGGCCAGTGCCTTGCTTTGAAGGCAAAGTACTTGTAGGCAGAGTTTTCTGAAAAGAATTTCAGACTTCCTTTCCAGCATGATCTGAAAGATCCTGATGGTACTGATTTCAAAATAAAACTTCTGATGTCGTCTTCTCAAAATGTGTGGATTAGAAACTGTTTAACTTCAATTACTTTGAAGGGCATTGCACTTCAGCAGGAAAGGAGAATTAGCTTTTTTTATTGCACTGAAAGACTTTATAGTCTCTTCCAGGCAATTATTATTGTTGTATTATGTTTGAAAGTTTTCAGTGTTTCTGGTGATGCTCCTGGGAATGAAACTCAGTGATTATAAAATTATTACCCCAGAGTCTTATTCTACGTACTTTTCATCTTTGTCTTACAACTTCTTGGAGTTCCTTTAGAAAGACTCCCTAATACCATTTTCATGGTTTCAATGCACCCGGTGTGTAACTTCTGCAAATTTATTAGTCAAATAAAGGATTTGTTTTGAGTATAATCTACATATAGGTCTTCTGAACTAATTTTGCTCTCTAGTACAAAAAAAAAGTTATCCGCCTGGTAGTATGAGAAGCCTGACATGTTTATGATGTTTTCTCAAAGTAAAAATATTCCAGGTGGTAGATTTGTTGGTGTATCTGTTGTTTCCCAGTAGCTTCTTTCCTCTTATTTAATAAATAAATCAATCTTTGTATCCATTAATATATTAACCTAGGTTCTCTTCATAGGTTTGTTTTGTCAGTAACTAGCTACAAACTTCACTCTGACTCATTGCTGTTCCTCTTACATTTGGAAGTCCGTTCACAGGTTCAGAATTTGGAGCTTACAGAGCACTAGTGGAGTTGTGTTGCTACTAATAGCTCCCTGGTGGTATCTGGAGCAGTGATTTCTCTTCTCCTTTTCATCTACAAACTATGAAAGAATAAACCTTTTTTTTGCTGCTCTAATAAAATCTGTAGGTGACCAGTGTATGTGCGCATGTGTGTGTGCCTTTGTGTGTAAAATGTACTTACTTGGCTGTAAAATTTATTTTTAATAAATAAATTGATACACGGATCGTAAGCGGATATGGGCAGCTGAGCTCTGGCAGCAAGGACAGCCTTCACGCTGGCAACCTGGTAGGGTATATTTAGGTTTAACTGTCTGAGCACGAAGATAATGTTGCATCCATGTGGAAGAGAGATCTAATACTAATTTATCAGGGGAGGAAAGACCTATCACAGTACTTCACATTGACTGGTGCACGTTCATCGCTTGGAGGTGTTTCTTCTTAAATGAGCGTAGATGCCTAAGAGCACTGTCAACACTTGTTTACAGTGTTGTGAGGCCAAATAACTAAATTGACTCTTGAACTGTGACTGAGACGAGTTCTGACTTAAATAGAAGTAACCTTCAAAACGCACGTAGCTTATAAAGTTTATGAACTCTTACACCTTCACTTTTCCCAGTCATAGCTACTCCGGCATTTTCTGCTGGACACTAGTTGTGTTTCCCGCGTAAATGGCTCACCGTTCTCCTTGGTGATCCTGGGGAAAAAAGCATATGGTTATAATAAAGGGTGCATGCTCTAAGTAGCTGTTTTATAAAGACTGCATTTATTGCTTACCCCTCTGATTTAAAAACTTTAACTTCAAGTGGTAGAACGCATGAAATGTAATCTGGTCATGAAAGTTGCTCTTTGTTTAGTATGTAAGCAGTGGCTATCAGTTTGAGCAACTGGATTTGCTTTGTAGGTGGACTCGGTGATGGGGAAAATGGATGGATAGTTAAATGAACAAGCATAAATGAAGCTTCTATACTACTCTTTTATAAAGGGAAGAAACATGAAACTTAAATGATAGGGCGTATAAATTGAAATACGTTGTTAAAACTGGATGCGTATGTAATTTATTGCATACAAAGTGGAAACAATGGATGCTTTTCCCCTTTTTGCCAATGGAGAAATAATTTCAATATGTTGTTAGAGAATGGTAAATATTTAGCATAATCTTTTTTTTTTCTTTACGTTTTAGGTCATCAATTTGGCTTCATCACACTGAGTTTGCCTGCATTCAAAGCTGTTTACCTACAGTAATTTTCTCTGGTTGGAAGTGAACATGTCTCAAGTTCAAATTCAGAATCCTTCTGCTGCCCTTGCAGGGAGCCAAATATTGAATAAAACCCCATCTCTTTCACAGCCTTTGAGTATTCCTTCTACTACTAGTTCTTTGCCCTCTGAAAATGCAGGTAGACCTATCCAAAACTCTGCTTTACCCTCTGCATCAGTTACATCCACCAATGCAGCTGCAGGTAAGATTGAGTGTCTGTTAATAAGCGTGTATATTCTTAGTGTTTATAGTTTGGCATTATATATTCCTGACGTTTTGCACCTACAAATACTTTAAAAGTAATATTTATCCAACTACAGTAGCTTGTAATGCTTTCTCCCCATTGAATGAAATCTGAGACAGATAGAAGCATGCTTTTCCATGAGGTTTTAATAATTCATTGAAATGTTTGTAATAGTAAAGAATATTTAAAATTGTGTAACACTTAATTTTTGAAACATTGCTATCCATCTTTTCTACAATTAGCTTGTTTTAAGTATAAAAAATATGGTGTTTGAAATAGTGTGTTTAGTTCTATTATCTTTAGTTCTTTTATGACCAGTTTAATGATAAATATATTGTGCTAATAAAATATAATAGAGCAAATAAAAGGTAATAAATAAAAAATAGATAATAGGGAAAGATAGGAGAAGGAAAAAGAAATTAACTGATTTTTTTTTTTTAATTATTCAAAGCAGGTGACCATGGTGAACACTTAAAAGATTTGTTCCTTAAAATGCACTATATAAGATGGAAACTAAATGCAGGAGTCTCCTAACTTCATACTTCTGGCTTGCAATAAAACCTTAAATTTAATGATGCTGTCTTTTAGGCATGCGCATTGCTTGGAAATGCCAAAGTTTGGTAGTTTGTTGCCTGTTTGGCTAATGAGCAGAGCTGTCTACTCCAGCAAATCTTTTCTGAGAAGTGGTATATTGCAGACAACTAAATGCTAAGCCAATGAGATTTTTTTTTTTTTAATTAAAAATGGTAGTAGAGTTCATAGCTACCTGTTCATTTATCTGATTTTATGTAATCTTTCAGCTCCCTCAAACATGGCAAACCCCAAAGAGAAAACCCCGATGTGTCTTGTGAATGAGTTAGCCCGTTTCAACAAGATTCAGCCTGAGTATAAGCTTTTGAGTGAGCAAGGTCCAGCTCATTCTAAGGTAACTATTCATATAAGTTTCTTATTGCTGCTTTTCATGCCCTTTCACTTTCATAAGTGGAAAGGCAAAGTATATGCTTCTGGTGCAAGATAATACAGAATAATAGAGAGGAACAGGAAGCATACTAAAGTACTGGTGGGAGGGAATTGTGAAGCTGTTACGTGTGTACTAGAAAGGTAATTTCCCAAAGTATGTAAAGGTTGAACTTGCCTTACCTTACCTAAAACTACTTAGCTTTTTTGAAGAGTTATTTATGTTAGCTCCATTATGAGATGCTTGACTTCAACTTTCATTTAATAACGCAAGGTTTGTCCCTTGCAGTCTTTGCTAAAAAAATTTGTATTAAAAACGGATGATCTCTATACAAGCACTTTCTAGTACAATGTTAAGCTTTTGTTCTACTTCTTGCCTGTTCTCCAAATTTTCTGTGTTCCTCCTGTGGTGCATTTTAATATTCTGAAATTAATCCCACCAACTTTGAAAGATGAAAATAGTTTCTCATCCCAAATTATTCCGTGAGATGCAGGAAAATTTACAACAATTACACTTCTTTAGGAAAAATACTACATAAGGAGTTGTAGTCCTTTTGTGTCTATGTAGTTGGTGTGGTACAAATCTAGATTTGTTGATACGCCCGGAACAAGTTTTACTACTTAATTTTAAGAGTTGTTCTCTCTTGGGGACATCATAGCTGAATGCTACCTTTTGTAAACGAAACGAACCTTTCTATCCTAATTGCCCTACATTTGGAAAACAAGGGTCTTGGTATATATTCTTCAATGCCTGAAGTACAGTGTGATTGAACAGCACTGAACAGTCATCTGTTCTGGGACAGTTGCTTCAGCAAAAGAATCTGTAGTCGTGCACAGTGGGAATACAGGAATGCCTAGGGTAGAGCAGCATGCGGTGTGCATCCCGTGTCAGTGTCATGGCATATCTTTTACAATGTGTCAAAATCTCGGTAATGTACAGCTCCTTTGGTGTGCTGTTCGTATGCAGAGAGGTAGTTTTTCAGAAATACGCAGCAGTTTGTGGTACTTCAAAGACCACTGAAGAAGGGAGTTTTAGCGTTCTTAAACTTTTTAACCCTCATTGAAGATCTCTATTGTCCGAGGACTGAGGTCCAGGCATACAAGGAGAATCAGCCTGAGATGTGTCTATTTAATCTGACATCATCTCCTTTCCTGGAAAGGTGTTTGTTTTATGTTAGAGGAATTGCCTTGGAATTGAATAATATTAAGAACTAAAATCTTTTATCCAAAATACGTGTAATGTCAGCTTCAATGTACAAAGGAGGCAAGCTCTGCAATTACAAAAAGTATTGGAATAATATTCAGAGCATGTGTTCAGTTGTGTTTTCATTCTGATTGAAATTAAACTTCATTTAATTACCAAGGAGAACTTGGCTTGCTGTTGTCTGATTAATTTGTGAAAATTTAGGACAACGTATATCCTTCCTTATCCCACATACAAGTGCCACAGAGCTTTGCTCTATGATCACATTGGCTTGTGCTCACTTGTGGTCATGTAGAAGCTTTTGTGCTGCAACCTGAACTTGTCTTTCTTCAAACTGCTGAAAAACATTGTATTTAACAGTATTAAAGCAATAATTGAGTTATATGGAATAAAAAAGTCCAAATTTCAAGGCTGCTGTTCAGAGTAATGTTGGCATACCAGCTATCCATGTAGCTGTCACCTCTATACACATTGCGTCTTGTGGTTTTTAGCCTATATGATCTCATGCAGTATGCAGGGTAGTTGCTAGCTACAATTATTGTGAAATTCTTCGTTCAGTCATCAGGGAAATCCTATCGATGTCCAAAGTGTTTAAAATCTGGACATGACATGGTAGTTGAGGAAAGCTTTGATTACTGTATTCTCAACTTTTCATCACTAAAGGACTCATTGTTTTGTGTAAGATGGTCTAATAAATTTTGTGAATTCTGAAGCAGCTCATAATAATAAAATTCATGTCTTTTATTTTTGAGGTGTTTACAGTGCAGCTGACTCTTGGGGACCAGCACTGGGAAGCTGAAGGAACTAGTATTAAAAAAGCGCAACATGCGGCAGCTGCCAAAGCTTTGGAAGGGACAAAATTCCCTAAGCCTACGGCTCGTCCATCTCGTAGCGAAGGCAAGAATCCAGGTATATGCCACAACCAATGGATTTTAAAAATATATATATAGAACACAACTTTTCTGGTTTTTGGTATGTATTTTAAAGTTGCATAAGGATGAATAAAAACAGTGATTCTGCATATTTGACAATGACAATTGTCAGGTTTTGTGAGGACATTATCTTGATTTAATCTTTGATTGTTATAAGTGATACGATAAAAATAATTATATTAACAAGCTAAAAGTGTAGAGTTTTTCCATCACGTCATTCAGGCTTGAAGAACCCACTGCTTAACTTACTGGTTTGTATTGTAACACTTGGTGGAATCCTGGAAAAGATGTTTATCCTAATCTTAAAAANAAAAAAAAAAATCCACCCCCACCCCCCACCCCCCACCCCCCGCCCCCCAAAAAAAACCAACCCAAAACAAAGATGAGGAATTTGGTCACAGCAAAGAATAATCTTTTGCATGGGCTGATGAATGTATTTGGCAATTCTGATAGGATAATTCAAACGCGTGACAGTAAAGATTTCTATGGAAATGTATGTAAAAACCAACAACAAAAAAAAACCCAAACAGAAAACCTGTTAAATTTGTGTTGAGGGATTGGATCTGAACTTTGGAATTTGCATCATGTATACTTCTTTAAAGAGAAATAAATGTTGATTTATATAAAAGCATTTGAGTTGTAGCTAGCTAAGTTTAGGGAGCTTCTTACTTCACTAGAATTGCTTTTAAGATACATTTAAAATGTAAAATTAAGTATGAACTGGCTTCACATCTCAGCTGCACATGTGATTGTTTTGTATTTACTCTTAGTCACTTGAATTCAAAGCTATTGGGGGAGCATTAGTATGTTCAGCAAAGATTAAAACTTGTCTTTTGTGCCAGTTGTATTCTGATATCACCCAAATTCTTTCTTTAGAAACACTTTGTACAGTCAACAGTGAAAATATTAGAAGCTAGCAATTTCTTATTTTGTCTGTGAATATGTTCCATAATTTCATTTTCTTTTGGCAATTGCCTTATAACAAAATACTGTTGTACTAGAGTACACACTGATTTTTGAGCCAGTGAGGCCTGTGATAGAAGAAAATGACCACTCACCTGAGTGTTCTGTCTCAAATGAGAGTAGTCGGGGAGTCAATTCTTCATCCACAGGATATCTGCATTGGGAGAAATGTTTATACCCTCAGTAGCAATATACCTTCCTTTTGAAAAGGCAAGTTGCAATTTGAAAGTGAAGAGTCATAAAACCCCTTCTTAGGTCATTGAGTACAAAGAGAAACATTTGATCATTTTCAGTAAAGAACAGAAACAGTAGGTATGTAGCATGTCTGTTAATTTAATTTAAAATTATTATTTGGGGAAGAGAAATTTCTCTTCTGCAAACCACACTGTTAGATACGCTGTAAAAATAAATTGGTAACTTCACAAGTTGAAAGCAAAAAAAAAAAAAGAAAATTAAAATTAAACCCCCCCAAAAAAAGCCCCCAGCAAATTCACTTTTTTGTAACAGGATTTGTCACGGCTGTGCTAGGCTGCTAATTTAATATTCATCATATAGACTTATTTTCTTTGGATTCATTACCATTCCTATTCAGAATTCATTTATTTAAGGGACTGCATATGGCAAAACTTGAGCTCATTTTTTCCCTGCTTTGAGACAGCGTAAGAGTTAAGATTGTTTTAGTTCCGTGTGACATTTGGACAACTCTCTTTATATTCCTTTTTATTTAGACAGTGTAACCCCCACAGTGGAGTTAAATGCACTTTGCATGAAGCTGGGAAAGAAACCTATGTACAAACCTATCGATCCTTATACGGGGATGAGATCCACTTACAGCTATACTATGAGAGGTGGTACTTATCCTCCTCCACGGTATGTATTATTTAATTTTTTGGTTTTGCAGTCTCATATCTTTTAACTTCCTCTCTCTTCGCCCAGTGCTTTGATGCTATCTTCTGAAAACTAGCTAAAAATACAATGTCCCTTAAAGGGATATTCAGCTTGAAACAGAGCCAGCTTATGAAGCAAAAGGTTTTGATAAGTACACCCCATTAGTATCTGTAATTTGTTTTATGTAAGGGTTTTTTTTCTTTGGGGGGCGGAAAGGAGGAAAAAGGGAACTGAACCAAAGGATGAAGTGTTTTTGAGGGCATTTGGATATAGCCAGCTTTATGAAGTGAAGCGCTAAATATTAGCTAAATACTTCTTGCGTTTCCTTTCTATGTAAAAGCAAAAGTGAAGAAAAGTTTGATGCTTTTTTTCAAAAGCTATTTAAGTTAAAGCTTCAGTTTAAAGAATTTTATATGGGTATAGGAATTGAGAATTCAGAACTTACTGGCCTGCCGAGTCTATAAAAGCGTAGTTACATTGTCTTTCTCTGTTGTAGTTGGTTAGAACTGTGTTCATATTGTAAAACAAGAAATGTTGGTACTCTGTTTCAAAGGTTTCTCCCTAAAACCTTTTAGAGTTTAAATCAAAATTTGGCTTTTTAATACTAGTGCTTCGGTGGTTACCGATATCCAGGAGATTCATCTATGTATAACTTATGTTTCTGTTTACTTTGTAGGCCAAACTATTTGCTTATTTAAATCTCTCTCTTTGCAGGTACTTTTACCCATTTCCTGTTGGGCCTTTACTTTATCAAGTTGAGCTTTCAATTGGAGGGCAGCAGTTTCATGGGAAAGGAAGAACAAGACAAGCTGCTAAGCATGATGCAGCTGCTAAAGCACTGAAAGTTCTGCAGAATGAGCCCTTGCCTGAGAAACCAGAGGTGGGAATTAATCTTAGTGTTGTAAGCATAAATTGCAAAGACAAACTGAGATACTGTTGCAGATTTTTTCCTTATTGAGAGGAATATTACAGTTGTGAAATTTAATTCTTTGTAGTAGTGTTGACCTACTTGTGTCAATAGAACCAGTTTGATTTAAGAACATAAATTTCTATGGAACTAGAGTTTTCCCAAATGAAGTTGTATTAATTCTTTTGCTGTCATATTTTTCCACAGCAATTCTATAGACCTCTGTCAGATATGAGCACTGGAGGCATAGATAGGAACTAATATCTGATCAGGTACAGATCATATACAAACTTCTGCAGAAGTGTGTAAATGGGGTACTTGCATTCTAGTATGGGCAACACAGAAATCAGACATAGGTTTGCTTTCTGAGCAAAATTCCTACGTGATTTTGGAATGAACTGTGGAAGTTCTAGAAGAGCAGTTCATGGAAATAGTAAACTCATACACACATTTTGATATGAATATAAGAAGCAAATTTTTATCCCTCCATATATTTATGGCTGCCCAGCACTCTCCATTCCAAGACCTTGTTATTGGGGTTTTTTTCATGTTTTTTTGTTAAGTTGCTTTAGGCAGAACGTCTCATTGTGTGCACACAAGTTACTCGTAGCTTCTGGGGCTGGTTGACTGCGTGCACCCTCTCCGTATGTGTTGGCTGACTGCTTTGGCCAAAGACTACAAAGAGCGTATTTAGTCTTTCCTATACGGGCTCATTATACCTCTCCTGAGTTATGAGGGCTTGATGTTAGAACTAAGAGCAAGAGATCTGTTGGTGTACTCCATGCTGGCATCTAGGTCATGTTGAGGAGGAGGCCATGCAGTACAAACCTAGAAGCAAGAGAGACTAGGACATTGCCAGAGAGGTGAGGAACGGGAAGTGAAGGTTAGACTGATAACTCACAATCTGGGGAGCATAAGATCTTGCTGGATACAGAGTCTGGCTATGTGCTGAGAAAGAAGGAAAATGAAGAATTGGGCAAGAAGGTACCAAGGTGTCGCAGACTGGGGAAGAAAAAATAGCTGGGAACTACCAGGAATGGCAGAGCAGGAGGATTGAGGAAATGTGTTGTGAAGTCAAGAGATATTGAGTTAAAACTTCTGAGTGTGTTTATGGGCAAGAGCATTGCTCGGATAATGAGGCAAAAACAGTGGATCTGATGGTTCAGGGAAGAGGCCCAGGAGGCACTGATGGTAGTAGCTCAGGTAACAGGAAGCTCTCCTGGAGGAATGTAAGTTATTGAATGATGGAGGCTGCTAAGGGTGAAGGGATTACAAATGCTACTGGGGAGGAGAGAGTGACGCTGGGAACAGAAGCTGAAAGAGCGGAGAGAATTCTGCACTGAATTCTAGAACTGGTGACAGGCAGTGCGGTCAGGGACAAGCTGGAGGTCTTCACACAGGAGAGGTCAAGCCTGAGGGGGATGTTCCCCTTTACTGCAAGGGAACTCCAAATTCCTGAGTATTGTCGTTGTGTGTCAGTGATGCCTAACATCCTCTTTTTGCACTCACCCTCGTAAAAGATAACCTTACTGTCATCAGCCATTTTTCCACCTCAGGTAGCAAAGTTCTGTGTACTGGACCCAAGGAGTCCAAATCTGCAGAAAGTAATAGGATCACACGTAACTGAGTTCTTTTCTGTTCACTTTTTCAGAAATGTTTCTTTACAAGTGACTTTCTGAATATTTGTAGAGTTATGTTTAAAGCTGATTAATGTGAAGTCTTCAGAACAAGCACTGCAATTGTCTTTACATGACCACATACCGTTTTCTATAGGATGTCTTGTTCAGTGTAAGGGGTGTAAATCAACAGGTAAAGGAAGTAAACCTACAGAGTCTCCCCTTTTTTCTTTTTTTTAAGAACATGATAAGAGAAATACTATTGTGAATGATGCCAGAGATTGCAAGAAGGGAGAATTATTTTATGAATAAAACAGTTGCAAGCTTCTGGGAGCTGAATGCTCTCTTGACCCTGCTATACATATGCGGGCAAGTCACTTAAACTTTCACAAGAATCATGCATTTGTCATTTTATTTTTCTGTTTATGTTCGACTAGTCTGCAAAATGAACAGTAAAAAATGCAGTTATGCTTAAGGAAAGCAATCCTTTGAACAGAGTACTGTTTTATAGTAAGTAGTCGGATAAATCAGATCTTAATTTAAAGTTTGGTACTTAAATGCTAAGTTCATTAGTATTTGTGGCTTTCAGATGTAGTTTTAGGAAGGTCTGAGGGAATTGCTGTTTTTGTAACAGTGTTTTGCACGAGACAAGATGAAGATGCCCAAAGAAGTTGTGGCTGCCCCATCCCTGGAGGTGTTCAAGGCCAGGTCGGATGGGGCTTTGAGCAACCTGGGCTGGTGGGAGGTGTCCCTGCCCAGGGCAGGGGGGTTGGAACTAGATGATCTTTGAGGTCCCTTCCAACCTAAACCATTCTGTGATTCTATAAGATAAAATAAGGAATATTTTACCACTAAGTGAGCACTGTTTATTCTTGCATTCAGTGAGGCAAGGTCCTTGAAGGACATGGTAGTGTAACATAATGGAGGCAAATTAAGATTTCAAAAGCGGACATAATCCTGATAATTCCTACCTGTCATTTGATGTTGCCAGTAATTTTCCTTTTAAATGTAGTTATTTTTGTGTGTCCCATTTGTGTGTGTGTGTCTAAACAGAATATGCTTAAGCTTGAACTCATGTCTCTTTGGGGGAGGGGTGTAATTTTGTAATTATTTTTTTTTCATTTTACAATTTTTTGTATTTACAGGATTTTACTCTTGTATTTTTAAATTAGAAAATATTCAGTGCTTAAGATGAAGTCATTGAATAAAATGATTAGACTTTAAGGGTAAGAATGACCATTTCCCACACTTTCTCAGACTGTAAATCTAGAAGCAAGTGGAAGGAAAAAATTTAGTAATATTTGCTCTCAACTGGACAAGGCCCAGATTTTAAAATCTGGTCTGCTTTGAGTGGGAGGCTGTAGCAGGAGACCTCCGAAGGACCCTTCCAACCTAAATTAGTCTGATTGGTGTTAAGACACACTGACAAAGTTGCAGTACTTTGCATACTTTGCATATTCAAAGACAGAGATGATAAAGCATCAATTTAAAACTTAGAAAACATAGAAAGCTATGCTTTTTAGCACAATTATTAGACAGAAATTCTAACTTTTGGCTGAAAATAGTAAAACCAGAATTGCTTCTATGTGTTTTGGCAACTTATTTGGTAAATATCAGCTGCTCTTTATACCCTTAACACGGAAGAAAATAGTCAGGCTGATAGCTATGTTGAAATCAATGTAGTTCTAATCAGCAGCTCCACTGGTTTTCATAATTTGCTTAAAGCAGTCATTGAGGAAGTGCACGTTGAAAGAGTTCCTAGAGAAGGGTGAATCCCTCTTAAAGGAATATATTAGTTTTGCAGTTTGCTTGGGTGTTTTTTAATCTATGACTTTTATTTCCTTTTGTGACTTTTTTTCACTTGTTAGAGGCAGATTTGAACAATTTGATGAGAGCTAAGTGGTAAACGCTTATATTCATGGTCTCGTTCTGATTTAGAGGCGTTGATTCCTTGGAGAGTTTAGCCTATGCACACATGCATTAAAAGCAGACTTTATAGATCATCTGCCTTGAGGTGTGCGGGGAAAGAGGAAGAGGGAGAGCATGTGTGTATGATTATTTTTGATTTATAAAATAAACTAATCCAGAACTCAAGCAAAATAATCAGTAAAATAGCTATAGTCTGTCAATTGTTATTTTGCTATTAATTTACTCTTTTAAGGTAAAGATATTGGAGAAAAGTATGTGTGTTTTACACCGTGTGAACAGACTTGGAATATCTCAAGAATATACACTGTAATGTAGCGAACAATTCCATGCTATTTATTTGTATTCTCTTGAAAGGATATTAAATGGAAAAATTCTAATCCAATAAAGAGAATTCCTGGTCGCCTTCGCAAGGGAAAAATGTCAAAATTTGAAAAACTAGAATATATCTGAAATTTCAAGGAGGGGAAAAATATTTCTAATCAAAGTGATTGTGCTAATGTTTTGGCAATAAGGGTAGTGACAGATCATCCCTAGAGATGCTGGTAGTAAACTTCCTGTTACGCCTAGACCGTAATAAAATAAGACCTTAGTAGTTCAAATATTTTTTTCTGGGTATATGATGCTATTCCTTTTGAACTTACCAATTGCATTTGAAATAGGTTTTAGAATATGATGATCAAGACTTTTGACTCCTGTATTCAATCTTGGTTTTGCCAATTTTTACCTGCGTTGTGCCTTCTGCTGAGGTATAGTATGGTTCCTCTAGTGTAGGTGTTGCCTCCATGTTTCTCATGTAGTCTAATGCACAGTGCATCTACCTCGCTCCTGGGGGAGTGGTGCCATCATGTGGTCTCGGTTTTCGCAGACCTGAAGTTTGCTCTGTGTACATCTCCACGTCGAGGTTGGAGACTGGATGTAGTAGTGGGATCAGAAGTATTGGATGATATCATTGTAAAAGGATGTTGGGCTATATGTGCTCATCTGAAATGTTTGCGACTCGAACCTGAAATACAAGGTCAACCCGTAAGAACAGTGTGAAATCTGATGGGACAGTAGGAGGAGTGAAAACCACAGATTAATTTTACCAATATTTTTTTCTGAAATGGGAAGAGGCTGCTTTAACTGTTGGAAAAAAAAATCCTTCATGTTTTAATCTAACTTGTTAGTAAGAGGCATTGGGGATGCTTGCTACCATCAAAACTAGTTGTAATCAGTGAGAGCTCTCTAGTGTATTTCTGCTGCTCCAATAAAATATTTAAATTATTTTTGTTACCTGGTTGCATAACTAGTATTGTGGTATGATATAATTGGTGAAATTATTGCTGTTCATCTTTATCATAATCTTTCCAATATCACTGCTGGACATTTAGTCTTAAAATTTCTTTGTTGCTGTTACCATGCCTCTTAGTTCATGTTGATCCCAACATCAGTGAAGACATTTTTGGAATCACAATCAAAATTTTACCTGGAGATACGTAGAAGTGCCTGTAGGTAAGCTTCACCTGGCACTGCTGTCCTCCTAGCAGGTGTAAGTTCTCAGAGATGTACACCATTTGATTTAAGGCAAGTTCCTGATAGTATGTTCTTCAGCTGAGCAAAAAAATCTGTAGATGAAGCACTTACAAGGGAGCTTGTTAAAAGACAGGACTATGTCAGGGTCTAATTAGCCATCCTTTATTCACATTGGTCCCATTCTCAGAATCTTTATTTTTCCTGCCCTTTCTCTTATCTGATACTGTCTTAGTGCTTTTGGTACAAATGTCCAATCAGTATATGAAAACTGTATTTCATAAAGGTACTTCCATTTGGAAATCAGTTCACTTAACACCTCAGTTTGTTTTTCTATAAATAGATTTTTAAACCTATTGGCCCTTATTCCATTTGTTCTTTCCTGTAACAAGCACATGAAAATATGAAGGTTTGCTAGCTTTTACACATACACCTTAAATGAGCTTCTTAAGTTTCAATTCTGTAGTATGTGTGCTGCATTTCTACACATTCACGTAAAATGGCAGTAAAGGTTAGACTCCTTAAAATTTTGAGAGTTCAGTAAACTGGTTGGATGGATAAAATTCAATTTAATAGGATCTTTATTTTAAATAGAGTATGCTTCTTTTAGGTTAACGGAAAAGAACCAGATGATGAAAATCTCAATAAATCTGAAATAAGCCAAGTTTTTGAGATTGCACTTAAAAGGAACTTGCCTGTGAATTTTGAGGTATGTTTATTTTACAAGCTCTAGATTTGTTTTTATTAGAATATTAAGGGTACACATTAAGTTGAGTCTCTTCTAGATAACCCAAACAACTGACTTTTAACATGTCTTGTTAGTTGTGAGTACACTTTTACCTTTGACAGTCACCCCGATTGTCTCGGAGTTTATATGGTAAAGTGAAGAAAAAAGAAAAATCCACCTGTTCACAAATTCATGCACTAAAATCATAACATGAGTGAACAGCTATGCTGTGGTTTTCTGTGCAATCTTTTTTCCAAGCTTTTTTAAAAATCAGTATTACAGTGACGAAACAAAACACAACCCCACATTAATTGTTAGAACACTGAAGTGCAGACTTGAGGCAAAAGAGTATAGCTCACTCTGAAAGAGACATTTATGGAAGTATTTGCTTAATTAAGCACTGATGTGGACTACCCGCAAGTTGCAGAATCTTACAAATAGGTTTCTTTTCTTGCCATGAGGTGACCTCATGTGCATCTTACTTTCCTTTCCCTTTAGCCTGGCTGCTTGCTGCCTCTTTGCCCCTCCTTGATCATTTTAGTTATCTTAAATCAATAGCTTCCATAGGAGCATCTCTGTTTCACTGAAATATTAATTTATCATGCTGCTTTCCTGAGCTGGCAGAGTAACGTTTAAGTCAACTATCTGAATTATTATAGTAAGAAAACGCAATTGTGTGTAACTAAATTGCTTCTAAAACCGTTCTATGAAATTTTACATGAAGCTTTCAATTATTGCAGATCAGCCTGAGCATCACTGGTAAAAAGAGACTGTCACACAAAGCCAGTTGTGGGTGGAAATTCTTGATTCATTCTTGCATTTTGATTTGATGGATGTTTTGAAGTATGATGTGTTATGAATGGAGTTAAAAGACTAAATCTGTAGTAGGGAGCTATCTCTTAGATGTCTCCAGAATTCTTGATTTCTGAACTAAAATGCTGGATCCTAAAGAATTGCTTTCTCTGTAATGTTCTATTACCGTAACATGATGTATTTAATGAGGTGACCGTAACTGTGTGGAAGTACACACTGATGAAATAAAAGTCATATTTTAATATTGAGAGAGTAAATCAGTAAATTGAATAAGAAGGGTTAATGACTTATATGTGAATACTATTTACAGCTTGCTGCATCTGATATTTTTAAAGTACATGTTTATTTGGGAGGGATTATGTTATTAGAGTGGATATGATTTACATCTCTACTTTCTGGATCGTATAAGAATCTAAAATCTCTTTATCCATAGTTCTTGAGAGAAGTTTGCTATAAACAATGTGCCGTACCATTTTTAATAAGTGTTTATCACGCTTTCACTCAGTTTTTCCCTCTGAAACAGGTGACCAAGGAAAGTGGTCCTCCCCATATGAAAAGCTTTGTAACCAAGGTGTCAGTTGGAGAATTCATGGGTGAAGGTGAAGGAAAGAGCAAGAAGATCTCAAAGAAAAATGCTGCAATAGCAGTCCTAGAAGAACTGAAAAAATTGCCACCCCTTCCTACGGTTGAGAAAATGAAGCCACGAATCAAAAAGAAAACAAAATCAATAGTGAAGGTAAGAGACAAACAGACTGGAAATCTGACTTGTAAATAAACATCAGATGAGAGGCATTTCTGAGTTAACTATAAACACTCTTTAACTGCTCAGCCTTTATCAGCAGTCTGATACTACAAATCAAACGATATTTTGTTCCCACGCTAAATGGGGTTCTGACACCACTTTTACAACAGTTATCAGTAAATTCAGGATGAAGGAGAAACCTTATAAAAGAATGAGTGGCACATAAAAACCAAGCTCTGACTTTCAAGCCTTAGACTTTACAGCTTCAGGTTTTGCATGATTTTGCTTGTGCAAATTCTCCTGCAAGCTTGTCCCTCCTAATATTGCAGGATTAGAACTTGTAAAACTATTACTAGTGATAGGTTATATGTGGTCAACCGTGACAGCAGAACCAAGTAAATCAAATGTTTCTCTTTGGCTGTGACAGTGTTTCATTAAGCAACTTTTATTTCAGTGTTTTTAAATTCTATAGATGAATGAATTCAGTGGCATGCTGCATTTTGTCTGTTAAACCAATATTCACAAATGTTGGCTTATTTCCTAAACATTGTTCTGCGTAGCTGCAAACAAGTCCAGAATATGGTCAAGGAATGAATCCCATTAGCAGACTTGCCCAGATACAGCAGGCCAAGAAAGAGAAGGAACCAGAGTACATGCTCATCACAGAACGTGGTCTTCCAAGGCGCAGGGAGTTTGTTATGCAGGTTTGTATATTAATTTGAGAAATCGAGTTGCAAGGCTATAATGTTTTTTTTTTTTTTTTGGCTTATGGTAATCAGGTTGTCACGATGGTATACAAAGTATACAGGATTACAGCCAGATTTACATGAAATTTATTAAAATATCTAGTGGGCTACATTCAAAGAAGCTAAAGGTTCAAGAAAAGTGATGTGAATCGTGTTTAAAAAAATTGCATAGGGCAACAGAAGTCTGTGTTATAACTGCCTAATGTTTTAATTAACAAGCATATTAATAATCTGTTAAGAGATAATGAGCTGCTTACATTTTGTAATGTACGATTTATTAACAGGAACCTGGGTATCCTTCATTTCCTCCTCCTCCTGAGTGTTTGTGTGTTGCTTTAGAGTGCAGCGCTTTCTGCGCTCTGCAATGCAAATCCCAATAGCACTGTAGTATTTTTAATACTGAGTACTACTGGCCTCTAATATTTAAGTGCATTCTCCAGACCTCTCTCCTGTCCTGGCCAAGTCGGGAAAGTTAGTTGCTTTCTTTCCATTACATTAATAAATCTGCTAGACCTGTAACTTCAGCTTGGAAAATTTGTATCTACTGTAATACCAGTTTTGAGCATTTAGGCTGCTGCCAAGGTGAGATCATGAAATGTAGTTGTTTGTGTGACTTCTCTTTGAGTTTTTTGTGCTTGGAGGCCAATGATCATTGATAATAAATGACAACTTTCTTGAAATAATGATCACTGGAACTATTTTGTGACTCTTGGCATGCTCAATACACAGATCACTAAGAAGTGAATCCTCATACTACTGTTTAAGCATTGATTATTTTTTTTTTCATCCTCTTTTGTCCAGGTGAAAGTTGGTGTACACACAGCTGAAGGAATGGGCACGAACAAAAAAGTTGCTAAACGCAATGCAGCTGAAAATATGTTGGAAATTTTAGGTTTCAAAGTCCCTCAACCTCAACCTCCAAAGCCAGCATTAAAGACAGAAGAGAAGGTAAGAGTTTTTAAGAATCAGCTGCTGTTTAATACTACAGCAAAAGCTGAATTGAAACAATTGCAGCTTTGCAAGGCAGTAACTAACTGTGTAGTAAATTCATGCTTTCTGCACCAGCCAGGAGGCAGTTAATTGAGGTGACTGTTCCTAAAAAATAGTGTATTTTGGATACATTAAGGGCTCGATTTTGCAAGTAAATCAAAGTCTCATCAGAAGGCTAAATGAATGTATTTATTCTTTATAGAGTGGCTCAGAACCTGTGATAATTGATGTATTGGTCTCAGAAACTTGCAGACATGTAGGTTATAGGATTTTGTGGTAGCAATAGTTTTACATAGCCTTATCACAAATTGCAGTCGAAAGTTTGTTACAGGTCTCTTTGGTGGGTCCCTTAGCAGGAAAGAGCCTCACATTCTCCTATTGATTCAGCAGATGTTACCAGGGAGTAAAAATAGCAACTCTGGTTTTAGTTTTCTCCTTTTCATGTGTATTCTCATTTGTGTCCAGTATATTGTCCTCAGCATTACCAATAACTAATGTTAGTTTAACTGGCTTTATTATGGTATCTAGTTCTTAAAGTCTGTGCTCTTAATACGGCTTCACTGGTCTATAGATAGTTTTAGTCATTCAGTGATTAAGACTCACTGAACTTGTCTCTTTTTGGTAGCTATGTAATAATTGATGTTTTTGAATAGTAAATTTTTCAGTAAAATCTTGACTAGTCAGATCGTCTGTATCTTGAAAACTTTAAAACTTGGGGGAAAAAGAGTTTTAAAGGATATTGTGTGTTTGGCTTTTTTCATTTTATTTTTAAGACGCCAGTGAAGAAACCAGGAGATGGAAGAAAAGTAACCTTCTTTGAGCCGGGCTCTGAAGAGACTTCAACTAGTAAGTAACCTTACTGAAAGAAGCATGGCCCTGTTGGCGTGTGTGTGTGCATGCGTAAGATATGTTTCTCAGTCCCTTCAATAGCGTCATTTAACACACTGTAATGAGCAGAGGTGTGTAACTGTTGGCTCACAAACTAAATCTACCCCTTGAGAAGGTTTTGTTCAAATCACAAAGAGCTTATTCCTTCCAAGTCATACAGTATTCAGCTCGCTTGGCCACCTGCTCAGGGGAGTAGATGGCTGAGCCAAGAGCATGTGTGTGCTAATGGGTCGGTCGAGCAGTTAGTGGAGGTGCAGCTGCTGTTACCTGCAGCGTCTGGGCTTATCTTACCTCGATCTGAGGGATCTTGGACAGGTTTTAATCTGCGTCTAGGGCTTTCTAGGACAAGAATGACTGTTCAGGACCAAGCTTGGTTCTGATCCAGGGACCAAGCTCCTTCAACCAAAGTGGGGGCAATGTCTGTGGGGGGAAAGGTAAGGGGAGGAGGAGAGATCAGCCTCTTTGGCTCAGCAGAACATTTTTCTGGTATAGGGTGCAAATGAGGATGGGAGGAGATTCTGGGAGAAGGGTTGGGGTTTCTGCCACCTGGGAATAGCCTTCTAGGCTTGGAAGAATATTTGCAAGTTGGAAGACTGTCCCAGAAATGTCACTCCAAGCCTGAGGCAGAGTAGCAATGGGAGGGTGGTGCTGAATTTGTTGAAGCAGAGTTAGCTGTGTTAAGTTTGGCTGTATCACCTTACAGATGTTGAGGGAATAACTGCAGTATGTTGAAGACTGTTCCTGGGATGAAGATGAGAAAGGGTGTCAGTACTAACTGAAATTGGTCTTCCTAAAGCAGAGTTGGAGAAGGAGGGAATGGCCTTGTAGTACAGAAGAACCTCTTCTTCTGTGCTTGGTCTCTAATGACAGAGAGCAAGTGTCTGCATTTATTTCAGAAGGATGATGGTTACAGTGGTCAGATCCACACATGACCGGCTGGAACAAAAAAACCCCAAACCTGGCCACCAAGTATAGAGGCCTTGGCTTTCTCTAACATAAACTGTTGGGAGAGTCGTCATGGAAAGTTTGTCTATTGCACCATACCTGTTCTGGATAGTATGTTTCAGGAGCTTTATGTATTTAAGTATACTTTTGTTGTTTAAATTATAAATAGTTGGAATTGACTTGGACTTTAGTAATGTTTTACTGTATCCCTAAGATCTGAGGTAAACTTTCCGACTTCTTATTCAAATTTTGCCATCCTTGCTTTCTTCCATCTACAAATTTTGGCTTTCATCCTTAGACTTTCCTCCACAATTCTGTGTATGTGAGTTCCCCGTAAAAAGCTGTTCTTAACCCTCTTAAATCTAACTTATTCTATAGCGTCCATAAATTGCTATCAATTGACCGTGGTTGGATATTAGCTGGAAATAGTCATTCTTGCTTCTTCATATGGTGCTAACATTACATTTAACCTTACCTACCTGCTTACATTTTCACAATATACATTTTAAACTTTGTGGACTATCTGTCACCGTCTTTACAGTATTTAACAGTGGCTCTGGCCATTCTGTGGTTTCATTATTTGCTCCTACAGTTTAAATGATGAAATAAAAAATTCTGAAACCAAAAGAGATATCTAGAATGTGGCTGCAACTCTCTGAGGCGCCTGTAAGCCTGACTAACCTGAAGGAACTGCTCCTGGAGGTAAAGGTGCTCCTTTTGGCAGAAGCAGGTGTTGCACTGAATCATTTATTCAGTAAGCAAACTCTGTCTTGATGATACTGAATCTCTGACCCACCAAAGGCGAATCAAGCTTGCTAAGTTTGTTAGTGTTTCAAAAGTAATTTGAAACAAATTACATTTTTCCAAAAGTGGCTTTTGTTGCCTGTGTATGCCTTCATGTACCTGCAGAAGGGCTCATAGAAACAGCTGCCATCTGTTTAGTATGTACCTCTCTCTTCTCAGGTAATAAAGAAGATGAGTTTAGGATGCCTTATCTCAGCCATCAGCAGCTTCCTGCTGGAATTCTTCCCATGGTCCCTGAGGTTGCACAAGCTGTAGGAGCCAATCAAGGACACCACACCAAAGAGTTCAATAGGGCGGCCCCAAATCCTGCCAAGGCTACAGTAACCGCGATGATTGCTAGAGAGCTATTGTATGGTGGTACTTCTCCTACTGCTGAGACCATATTAAAGAATAACAACTCATCAGGCCACGTACCCCACGGACCACTTACTAGGCCCTCTGAGCAGCTGGACTATCTTTCCAACGTTCAAGGAATCCAGGTAAATGTTCAGCTTTGCAAGATTTCTTCCAAAGCTATCCAAACCAGTCCAGCCTGTTGTTTGTTTTAAAGTTTTTTAGTTCTGCTGGTGAGTGATGTATTCTGAGGCTGCTTGTTAAGCTGAAATTCATGTAAATGTTTTACTTTACCTATGAAATGTACTGAACTTTATACCTTTTTTTATTTCGTTTTCAAATGTGCATTTCTGTACTGCAGCCTCAGCGTTAATTCTGAAGTCTTGGAAGAATAAAATTGAAAGTAACATTTTCTGAAAATTGCCATGATGTATGAACCTAATGTGAACTTGAACTTGGCTGATCTAAAATATTTTTTTTAATAATCTTTCATACATTTGCATTGCTGTAAGCTGTAAATTTTCTTGTGTTTGGTTCCCTTAATCAGAATTGCATATAAGTTCCTATATTAATACGTTAAAGGAGCTCAGTGGATTAAAAAGTATAATAGGGAAAATTTTAAATGCAGATAGCTATGATCAGAGTAAAGGTCCCAGCAGCAGTCATTCCTACATAGCCACTTTTATTCAGAAGGCTTCCAGAGCTCTCATGATTCCTAAACAACATTGCAAGTGCAGTCAAACTTCAAAGGTAATGGTTCTACTGGCTGACAGAATGATTAAAAGTAAGGTTCAACTTCATATATGGGCAAATAATCTATAGCAATTGTGATATATTTCCTGTACTTGGTTAACTGAAAAGAACTAAATGCTTTTCTTTTCTTCAGGTTGAATATAAAGACTTTCCAAAAAATAACAAGAACGAGTTTGTATCTCTTATAAACTGTTCCTCTCAGCCACCACTGATCAGCCATGGAATTGGAAAGGATGTAGAATCTTGCCACGATATGGTATGATGAATATTGCTGAAACGCTTTCTCTTTGGCCTTCAGTTGAGCTAAGGGATGCGGCAGATAGCCCAAGGTTTCACATTACTACTGGGTAGCAATGAATTACATGCTGTACAATTCCCTGGCTAATTTTTGTCTAATGTTTCGCAGGTTGCTGAAATAATTGATTAACAATACCAGAATCTAATCTAAATAACCTTCAAAATGCTTACTATATGCTCACAAAACCCACATTTGCTTTATCTTGATACTATTTGCATAAGCATATACTAAAGAAAATGTGTGAAAAGGAACTTCTAAAATATAAGAGTATATCAGCTTATTTTGTGTAACAGCATGGGCCGATATTTCATTAGGAACTGTAACACTTGGATTCACGTTACCAGGCTTTCTGCGGGAACAGAATCCAAAATGGAAGAAATGCAATTCACCATTAGATAGCAGGAGACACTCTAAATCTGTCAAGCTCCCTTTGTAAAAAAGATCTTTTATTCACAGTAGCTGAAATATTTCTTTGTGAAAGAATGAGTCATCTGAACTGTAAACTGTAAGGGACTTTGCCTAGAAAAGACATTACATACTGCTAACAATATGTACACAGTCTACTGTGATTTGAAAAGAGTTTGGTACTTTTGGCATCCAGTGGTGACCTGAGTACTGACTGCAGACTAAAGTAATAGTTTGCAATATGTAAATACACTTAGGAAAACCAGATTTTACTGATTTTTATACTAAAAAGTTTTGCAGTAATTTTCTAATGGCTATAATTTGATACAGATTTCTTTGATCTTTGTCACTTAATTTTGACATTTTCATACCCATCTCTACATCCTGCTGTAAAGACTCCTGTAAGATTAAGCACACAAGTCAGTGCAGTAGGTAGAAGGGAAAAGGACAGCCAGTTCGGAGCTTAAACATTGGACTGGGCCAGCGTGAGAACCATCCTCTGTTGAGATATTCAGCTTTCACGAATGCATGTGCCGTAACTAACTGGGGATATTCTGAAAAGGTGCACCTGAAACTGATCTGAGTAAAGTTGGAAAAAAATGTTCAGTTCTCAAAGGAGGTGACTTACTTTTGCATTAGCCATGTCACATTGACTCTTCTTTAAAAGAGTCACATGTTGCCCTGAGTTGTATTTTTGATTCTTGTGTAAGTGGTTTTCTTTTTCTGCAAAGGACTTTTTGGTTCTGCGTATTTTAATGTCCTTTGTCTTAAGCTTTGTACAGTTTAGGCCACTACTAATTTAGTGCCTTTTTCCTTGATATTAGTAGTATTGCTGAATTAATTTTCCCCCATTGCTAAAACAGTTGAATCCCCTAGCTACAGCACCATTCTACTGTTTAATGTAGCAAGATGAAACTCTACACCATTGCTTTTTTCCCCACCATAATTATGCATCTTGAAAAATGTATTGCCAAAATTAGAACTTTTGTTTCAAGTGAGCCCCAGTCCTGCTTTCACTAAATGAATGAAGTGGACTCAGGTTGAATTGCTGAATGCTCTCTCTTTTCTTTAGGCTGCATTGAATATTTTAAAGTTGCTGTCTGAGTTGGACCAACAAACCACAGAGATGCCACGAACAGGAAATGGACCAATGTCTGTGTGAGTGTGACCCATTGACTTTTCCTTGCATTAATGGAAACCTCTAACCCTAGCATGTTCTGTAAACAAATAAAATGGGAGGGTTTTTTTTCTTTGCCAGAAAAGTTAAAATGCCAAGGGCTGTTGTTTTCTTCAGAAGGATGAGAGGGTACATTTTATGATCAAGCTTGTAATTTTCATGTGTCAAATGCAAATTACTAAGCGGGAGCAAGTGGGTAAATGTAATGACTGTGATACAGAGCAATTCTGACTGTGATCCCTCTGCTTATGCTATTTGGTTACACATATTTGTAAATAGTGTGACTTCTCAGTGTCTTCAAGTGTTACATCTGCTTCTATCTGTCTAGAAATCTTCTGTATGTAGAATGTAAACAATGTATAGGTTTCCCAGCTTGCTTTTAGCAGAAACGTGAGGGGGTTGCAAATAACTGACTAGAAAAAAAAAAAAATGTAGTCTCTCATTTAGATAATAAGCTGTCAAAATGATGGAATTAACAAAGTGCTAATTGATTAAAAAGGGAGGCCAGTTACATGGAAACAAATTGTTATATGCACCTCAAGTTCTTTGTATCTGATTTAGAAGCATCTTATTCATGGAAAGAGTGTTTTATCTCCTAAGTAACAGGTGTTTTCTCATTTGTAGATGTGTGAAACAAGAAATGGAAAGTGATCCTCTTCTCAAACCGGCTAACTCAAACACTTTGGGACAAACACTGGACAGCACTGCCTAAAAAAGGCTTTTGACTGGACCCAAACCTGAAAGCACCAGAGAAAATCAAATGCTTCCTATTAATGTAACCTAACTGTTTTAGAGTGCTACAGTCTTTACAACCTACTGTAGTGTCTAAATCATAACCGTTGCTTTTTCTTCAAGCAGTGATAAATTTTTAGTTTCATTATGTTGTTTTGATTGAAATGACACTATAAATTTTTCATTTAAAAGTTTCTTAATTGTATCTAGAACAATAGCACAGTTTAGAAACTTTGTCTTCTGAGACTGACATGTTATCTGTGAACTAACTTGGGAAGATCATATCCATGTATGTGGTTATTTTGTTTTTATTGAAATAGCAAAGTTTCACTGGAAACAAATAGTGTGCCCACCATTTTAAAAAGTCCAATATTTTCGCAAACCTTAGCTTAATTATCCAACGGTTGAATGAATTAAAACTCTTTAGGAATTTTAAACTTTGTTTGATCATTTTTGGTTAATTTCTAGTTTTCTTGAGTGGGGGGTAGGGGAACTCGAATGCAACGTGACTTTAAATGATCTCTGATCGATGTTTTAAGGATTGTGTGTATAGATGGCACACAGCTCACTACATTACAGGATATGATCTCAATGTAGTGCATATAAAACTGCAGATTGATTTTCCTTGAGTGCTTTATACTGTTTAATTACATCTCCATGTAGGGCTGAAAAAAATTACCTATGTTTATATATAAACTGTGTTGCTTTTGATGTTGTGTTATTGCGCACTGAACTGTGCGCAATAAAGTTTTTTGCATATGGTCCAGGTAAAGCACGATAGCCTTGCAAGTACTGCTTCAGTTCATTGTTTACGCTGGAATTTTTTCTCCCCATGGAATGTAAGTAAAACGTAGTGTTTGTCACCAATAAATGGTAATACTAAATTTTTTTGGTTAATTTATTCTTGTATGCCACTACAGGGGCTGCTTTTTTATAGGATTTGTAATGCTTGTGATATAGTACGGGCAGTATTGTAAAGCTATGGAGTAACTGTACAATGGTTATCAATTACATATAAATAACTACTATTTAGTAATGTGGAGGATGTGAAAACCTGGCAAGGTCAAGGAAATTCAAAAGTAACGTGGGTACATTTTGTTATTTGTGCCACAGTGTGTTAGTGCAACTGTATTAATGAGAGCTTAAACTAAAGTTATGATTATGACAAGAAACCTGGCACAACAGGTTGGTATGATTTCAAAGTTTAAGTCTCTACTTTTAAGTTTCCTTGTTTGCTTGTAATTTGAGTCATAACCTTGCCTTGCACTTAGTAATTTTTAGGGGGTAGTAATTTCAAAACAAAACTTTCCCTCTAGCAACAAAAACTGGCACCATAGACTGACACATGACAGTGTATCATTTGGATGTGAACTACCTTCAGTGTGTACTTAACTGGTAATCTGTAGCAGCACTTCCTAAACACTGGTTCGCAGTGCGTGTGGTAACTCTTGTCACAGAAAGCAGTTACTGCATGTGCTGTGTCTCTAAGCTACATGTCTCGGCCATTTTATTTGCATTATCAAAAGCAATCGGGCCACATTAACTGCATACCTACCTTTATTGAATCAAGTTGGTTTTTATCATTATAAGCGAAAAAAAAGCATTGTAAAGTTTTTTGGTTTTTTTTTTTTTTACATTTGTAGAACTAAAATGCTGTACATTTAAAAATTAAAAGAAACTTGCTAGGCTGAGGCTTTGTATTGCAAATTCTTACAACTTAGAAACTATTTACCAAACAATTTATGTTGCAAAACACATTGATAGCACTGTAAATGGTCTGCCTACCTTTATTCACTGCTACTTAGGAGTTTCTCTTTGGGTGGGACTAGAGCCTATTCTTCTGACCATTTTGCAGCGTTGGTTTGTTGATAATGCTATGCTTCATATGAACCTGAACTAAGGTACTTTGCCCTAGATACCTCTGTTTCAATACTCTTAAATGCATCTGTCATTTTAGAGGTGCTATGTAAGAGAAGGTTCTTTTGGCAAAAACCTTGTAATCACAGCCTCACGATGGAAGACTTCAGGTCACTATGCGGATTCTAGGTAAGCCAAAGGGAGTTCTCAATAAAAGTGTGGGGTTTTTTCTAGAGCACTACAGTCACTTGCTTTTTCGGTTGTCTCCTCGGTCCTTGACACAGCAAAGGCTAGGAAGAATGATTACATATTATATGTAATCACCTGAAGGCTTTACATGACACTTTTGTTCAGATACCAAGATGTTCTATAAAGAACAGAAATATGAGAAAACTGAGGTGAAGGTGAAATTCTCTGACAGCAGTAGACTAGCATGCTACTACTGGTATAAAGCATACATTTCTGAGTACTAGCAGAGTGCTGTCCACAGGGCATCTCATCTTTTTGCATTCTTTCTTTGAACGTTTTACTTTTGGTTTTGATCTTAAGAAATCTGTTGACTGCAAGTGAATGAGTTGGAGCTTCCAAATATGAGTATCAGTGTAAGTTAGCTTGGGCTTCATGCCACATATTTCAGTAACGATCCTATTATAGAAAATTCAAGTATAGGGTCTGTTCCAAAATTACTTTTTCATAGTCAGATCTTAGTTGGTTAGGGTTGTTCTCCCATAAGCATATTTTACCAAGCATTTTTCTCCCCATTATCTTATTTGACTCTGCTTAAATTACCACATTTATTAAATAAATGCATTTTCCCTGCGTTCCTCCAAAAGTATTTGGCAATATAGCACTACCAATCTGAGTGTTCCAGAATCTGCTGTACATCTAGGGAAATTTTGCACTCAAAATGTTCAGTCCAGCTACAGAAACCTTTCCTTTAATCACTTTCAAATGGAAGTAAGAAAAACAAAGTATTTAGTCCAATCTATCAGGCTCATAACTATTGTGCTAGCAACTGAGATAGCGATCTTGTTTCTTTTCAGAATTTACCACATTATTATTCCAGCCATATCATACAGCCAGTGTTCTGCAAGTAGGGACGCCCTTAAGCCACTGCTTTGAAGTGCAGAGGAAGGAGGTCTGATCCTAAGGGATCTGCTACAGTAACTTGTAGCAGAGGGCAATTCCTGAGGAGGCAGGTCGCTGAGGGACAGGAGATGTGACATGGCACAACAAGTCACTGAATTTCAGTGCATTTCAGTCTTGTTCATTTGGACCTTTTTTAACGCCTGCCCATCCTACTTCCAAATGCGGAGCATACAGGCTCAAAGGAAGTAGCTGAGGAGTTTGGAAACCAGATTCTGGAAATATTTATGTTCATTTTCCAGTAGTTCAGCTTGTAAATAAGATCAGAAGAGACCAGACAGTGTAGGCAATACATTTTCCTTCACCAAAGAAGACGTCCTGTCTGCCTGTACTCCCTCCCATGTCTAGAGTCTGACAGACTCCAGTCTTCACGTTATTTTGTGGTATTGGAAAGAAACCACTCATTACTTGTTGTCTCAAATTTCAAAGCCTTAAGCCTTGCATTGCTTTCCTTCAAGCCTTTGCTTATTCTTTACAAGTATACAGCTGCACTTAATAGTGGCTCTTGTCAAAAGAATGACACTGTGCTACTGTTCTTCGAAGAGGTGCAGTCAAATGTCTCTTGTTTCAATGCCCTGTGTAAGAACCTGAAGAGTGGCTGTGGAGATGTGCTGCACATGAAACCTGGCAAACGAAGCCTTTTCCAGTGCTGTGTTATCAAGTCTGCTCCCCAAGTCTCCTATTTTAAGTAACAAGTTGCACTCGGTGTACAAGAAGGAAGGTAGTCCATGTTCATCCAGGGATTTTGGAGTATTATCTGCTTTCCTGAATGGGTCAGTTTGCTATCCTTGAGATAAAAAAAAACTGCATCACATAAATGTTAAAGGGGAATAATGAAAATTGGTCAGGGCATTTTTTTAAAGCAGAGTATTTGATTTGTTAGTAGGAAGTCCTGACTCCCCAAAGGAAGAAATATGACTTTTCCTGATCCGTCATTCTTGGTTTCAGGATGGAGATCTTAAAGAAAAGAAGGATTTGTGCAAAATTTATTTTTGGGAATGCTGACTTGTAGGACAGGTAAAATGTGCCTACAGAACGAGAAGCAGCCTGGATTCACTGCGACACCTGTTTGTTCCATAATACTAAAAATACATTCCCATAACTTGTTGGTTTTATTATTTTGTTTTAGGATATAGACAGCTGATATTTCCTTAGGATCAATCCTATCTGAAAGGACTTGGGGAATCTGGAGTCAGCAGGGTAGTTATTCATGTTCTCAATTCTGTGGCCAAATTTTAGTACCATACATCAGAGTTAAAAGTAGCTGTACTCGAAGTTCCACTGCAATTATTATGTTACCTAAGGATCAAACCAAAATTCTGTTCTAACCCTGTGATCAAAGTTAAAAATAGTTTTATTCTGTCCTAATGTATAAAGACAAATGGTGGAGGTTCCAAAAGTGCCTAACTGCAGGAAGGGATAGGATGTGTGTATACCACTTCACTAATCTTCTTGGTCTGTGAAGCAACCACATAATTGTTTGCTGCTTTTATTTTGAAAGTCTGCAGATAGAAACCAACAAAATAAGTGTGAATCAATGTAATATCTTCCTTAAGGGCTTCTATAGTTAAGTGATTTTATTTAGATGACTCCTCTGTTTAAGCTCAGCCAAAGAAATGCTGCTCCAGAGGTGGTTTCAAATCTGAAAATACTCAGCTTCATCTCTGTGGGTGTGATGTGGTGTATTGCTTCCCTTTTTCTGCTGATTGGAAAGATACACTTATTTAATACCCAGGAACTTCTGAGCAAGAACCTGAACATCTCATGGAAGGAGGCTGGGAAAAAAATTAAGTTGTTAGAGCAAATTAAATTCTCAATAGTTTTCATTTAATCTCTGGATTAGAACTGAATAAAAGCATACAGATTGCGAATAATACTTATCCAAGAGTGTATTTTATTCTCCGACAAAACAAATTATTTTGTATACCACTAGCAGTATCCTAATGCAACAAAATTGTATTTGATTAGAAATGAAAAAATTATAGTGCTTTTAAACTTTACTCATTCTCTCACTTCAATTTCACAGTATTTTTAGCAACCTGCTAATAGAAGATGGTTTAGATTGTAAATGTTCCATATTAATGATGCAGAACATATCCTTCACAGAGTATGCTTTCAATACTTTCATCCTTTACTACCATTCTTTCATTATCTTTACTCTTTCCAACCAAAAGATAGTCTTATGTTTAAATGCCTTTTTTTTTTTTTCTTTAGCAGAAGGGAGATTAGTGCTTCCCAAAGAAGGCAATCCCAACCCTGGGCTAAGGGACAAAACCTCTGATACCTTTCATGTCAAAGTCCACATGCAAAATCTGTTTGGGGGCAACTGGCCATCTCTACAGACACTAATCCCTATTCCCCATTTTATCGTGGGTGCAATCTCCCAAACTGCTGTTCTTACTGTTTTAAAGCCACAGCCAGTACATCCCAGTAGGGATACATATCCTGGTCTGATTGCTAAGTATTGCTTTCATTGTTGTTTTCACACAGTAGCTTGGTTTTAACCAAGATGACTATTTAGCTATAGGAAGTCATCACTGGAAAAATAAAATTCGCGACTAGTTTGGTGTAAATAAGATTCAGTATAACTGTCCTATGAACTGCCACTGCATTTGCGTAAGAAGTTTGTAAATTCCCTTCAAAGCTTGTTAAGTAGGTATAGAGGAGCTTCTGTATTAAAATGTGGAGCCACCAAGTTATTTTAATTACTAAAGTGGATAAAAACATGAAGAATATGTGCTACTTCAGACTCACAAAGGCTAAATACATTTAAATAATTGTCTCTTCTAAGCAGTCTTAGCAATAATTGTGCTTTCTCTTACACTGTTCTAACTTTAAAGGTTACTGTTGTTTTCAGTGAGTGTTTTAACTTCTATTTTCATGTGCTAAAGGGCTGATGTAGAAATCCAATGCTGATTTTTATTTAAAAGAAAAAAGGTTATTTAAGAGCTTTTACTGTCTAACCCCTCCCCATTCCGCTGGTCCATAATTGTATGCAGATAGGGAAGATGTACCTAGATTAAAGTGATACTTAAATTGGGTCAAACGCAGACCTCCTGTCATTCGTCAGTCAGCTGGATAGAACTTCATTGATTTTAATGGCCTTTTGCCACTTGTGGAATGTGGTGCATTTTTGTTTAGGCTGGACAGTAAACAAAGCTAGTCCCACTTCAAACAAGCATGTGACAAGTGTTCAAACTGTGAACGTGCACAAGCTTACACATACTGCATCTGCAAGCACTTGAGCCCATGTGGAGTGCTGTGCTCTTCACCTGACTACCCTGGAGGGGTGACATCCTCAGGGCAACAAATGGTGCTGTTGAAAGGTCACCCCAGGTACGGCTCTGAAAACAGGTCAGCTTCTAGGAGATGCATTTTCTCTTCATCCTGTGCTGCCTACCTTGACACCTCCTGATCACAAGAAGCCACTAGCAAGGCTTGTGGTGCCTTCCTGATTGTAGCTAGTAATACACTGTGCAGATGAACTAAACTACTGTTCATCTGTTGAACCACAGCATTTCCACCTGAGTTAAATTGAAAAGGAAAAATAATGTGTCTGAGTTCTTTTTTGAGTTCTTCCAACATTGCAGTTAAAAAGCTTGTCTCATGTAAATGGACTAAAAACACTCGGTTATCTTGCAAGATAAAGAAGGATGTAAACATTTCTAAAGTCACTTTTAAGTTAACACCATATTGGTCTACAATTTCCTTTGTCTTTTTGCTCCATCTCTTTCTGACAGAGCAGCGTCTTTCATCAATGCCTGTGTAAAATTAATTTGCTAATAATGAAAAAGAATAATCTGTAAGCCATCAAAGCTCCCTTCGCCCTCCAAAAATGTTTTCTGTAGAGTCTAGCCAATAACTTTGCAAAATTTTACTGGTGTCGTGCAGCACCAGAAATTGCTGTATCCTCAGTACAAAGCTGTTAACGAGGCAATTGCTCGTCTAACAGGCATTTATTGCTTCCACGTTTTAAATAGTTTATCTGAGCTTGGAAAACTGTTAAAACAGTGTGATCAATTTTAAGGCTAAACCTGAGCAGATGAAAGATCAGGAAAGGACCCGGTCCTGCAAGGTGGAGCGCTCTGGCTCACCCCAAGACTCACTGCAATGGTCATACCCTAAAAAACTGCAGCATCCCTAGCAAAGATTTGTGTTCATCACAAAATGAACGTTGGGATCTCTCCATGAGAGTGCTTTGTGACCCTGGTGATGCACAGCTACTGACCTCTAAACCTGCTGCTGCAAACAGGCCTGAAGCTCCTGCTACTGTAGCCGAGGTCCATTTCTACCATTTTTGAAAGGAAACCCTTGACAGCCTGTAGGAAGAAAAAAAAGAGAACGTCATTTATGTGCAAATAGGCCTATTAAACTGGTAAATCCGAATACATCTCCCTGCTGGGTCTTTTGCTGAAACTCAACTGGGTCATTCACAGTCTTCATTTGTTTCTAGTTTTAGCTGCAGGCTAGAAAAAATCTGGCTCCACAACTAAACTATGGCAGTTTCTTCCTTACTGTCCTTTAATCCATTCTGTGAATTTTGCATTTGGAATTTTTCATATTCCAAAAGACCAGCGTGTATGATTTGGCAGATGCTCACAAAGATTTTTTTCAATACCCTGTCAGCGTGCTGACTGTTTTGATTACCATAGTGCTCCACAGTGAAGTTGCTAACCCAACAGTTTAGAGAGATCTTTTCACGGNTTTTTTTTTAAAAAAAAAAATTTTTTTTTTTTTTTTTTTTACATTCTATTACAAATTTTTATGCTGGAAAATTGCAGTCTGTATTAGAAATTTCATGAATATTGGGGGCATCTGGTGCCGGGTTTTTAGGTTAGATTGTTACGGCAGGAAGTCAGAGGTTACATCCCAATTAATGTTCAGATTTCTTCATATTCAGTTCTGATTTTAAAATAATCCCGAACATGACAATGTAGCAGTTGGATGCTGGCATGTGAAATATTTAATCATCCCCTGAGATTAGCAAGGTCTTGTTTAGCAATTCAGAAGCATTTCTTTCATCAAATGTCCCCTTCCTAGAGAAAAGAACGATCCTGTGCTAGCACTCAGGGGGTGGCATTTGGAAGAAGCTGAAAACATATCCCTGTGAAGGCTGGCATATAATACAAAAGCATTCTTCAGAAGCTGTGGTAGTTTTTTAAAAAATGCATGGGAGTAACTGCCTTTTAACCTTTTACCTTCGCTTTGGTCACTCTAGACAGTGTAACTGCTCCTGCCTGACTCACACAAAAGCACAGGGACACAAGAGTGGAGAGCCCCAGCCCAGCAAGCTCTTGCCTGTGACTGCAGGCAATAACCACCCAGCGCAAGAAATGCGCGCGGCTGTCCTGTGGCCACAAGTCCTGCGAATCAGCCATGCAGCCAAGCTTTCACAGGCTGGCTGCTCTGGCCAGCAACGCCCCATGGGAAAGGTCCCTCCGCAAGTAAATAACAAGGAGAATTGGGACTTGAGTATGTTCTGACTTTTGCTGCCTCTCGAGGAACTTCCCCGGTTCAACGAGTCTTGCTACACTGAGCCCTGACTGAGCTGAAAAACTCATCTAGCTAAAGAGATTTTCAACATGGTTCTGACAAGGAGAATAAAACCCAGTGAAATCAAATAAATTTGATACTAAGCTCTGCTGCAGCTGTTTAACATCCCAGACCTTCCCATTTTTTCCTTCCTTGCCAAGCTAGGCAACACAAATCACATTTACAGTTTCTTTCGGTTTGTACACATGACACAGGCTTGCAGTGTAACAAGATTAGTTTTCCCTGTAATCCTCTTAAAATGTCCTTCCTTTGATTGTCTTTTCATCTTTTGGTGTTCTGGAACTTGGATTAATGGGATTGAGATTTATTCCGCAAGTCTTGTTTGATAAGCTGCTTTCAAGAATTAGTTGCCTACACACACATTTAATTTGGAAAAAGTATTTTAATGGTAGCTGAATTATGCAGTGTTATGCCAAACATACTATAAGGCCTATATATGTACTTGCAGTATGTCTGTCTGTAGATACTACCAGACAAGGAGGTGAATAGAACAAGACGGGCTTACTCATTTCAGAGTGTCCAAAATACCTGAGGTGGCTTCTCCAGGCAGATTTGCAGAGCCTTGGCTGTATGTTTGCAAACTAGCCGACAAACTGACCACGTGCCTTTTCTTGTTCTCGTCACATTTCAAGCACCATCCTTAAACTACCCCTTCCGTTGGTCCCACAGGACGTATTCACCTTGCAATCAGCTTGATCTGGTCCCCTTGCCACTGAATCCCTGTTCAGTTCGTAGAAGCCTGACACCAAAGTAACAGCTGGCTTGCTGAGGCACTGATGTGACAAGTCACACAATGCTAACTCCTCATACAACCCGGAGCGAGTGCCTTGGCAGAACCACTGTGTGTTTTACAAACAAAAGCCCAAAGCATGGAGTAATTACACAATTTTGAGCTAGTCTAGAGCAGAGCTGCTTATTGCAGAACTCAGGGTTGTTCAACTCCTGTGTTTAGCCCAAAAGACCTGCGTGCCGACATAAAACTAGCGTATGGCCTTGTCCCTTCCCGCCTGTCCCTGTGTCTCTTAAGCTTTGATTCCATTGCAACACCATCTCTTTAGCTGGCCTTATACTAGTGACAAAGGTTCCTACCTTCCCCAAGAGGTGCTGGGAGGGGGTCATGGCTGCAGAACATTTCTGAATCCTACGGAGGGACCCTCTGCTACACAGCGACCGCTGGTGAGGGATGAAACGCTGTGCCTGGCTGACCTTTCTGAACGTGACTAGAGGCATGCACTCCGTGCGAGTGTAGGACACTGAAAATAACCTTCAGTGTGTACTCAAGGACGGCATGTGACAGGTCTCCACTAGAAATGGATTCACACCCCATTTCCAAGGTGAATTTACAGCTATAAAATCACCGCAGGTGGCAGCAGTCAAGTTACACACCAGGCTGTTCTCGTTCAAGATATGTCCTTTGCTGTCTGTTCCACTCCTCACATTACTCAGTGGCAAACTATTTAATGCAACGTAATTTGCCCATCTATGGCCACCAAAAGGCAAAGTAACTGCTGCTGTGACATGTTCCCCAAACTGCGGTTGGCATTTCCCCCAGTGACACACACCCGAGCTGGAGCGGGGCCGCGCACCAGCAGGAGCCCGAGCGGGGAGAAACATGGCGGTGGGAGTGGGCAGTCCTTGAAGTAATCGTTTGGGGGCTCCTGCCCGCTTGGTTTTGGTTTTTTTTTCCATGTAAGAATAAAATTAAGAGAAAATTAAATTTCCAAAGCCACACTCACCCGTGCCAGCAAAGCACGTTAGAGGTGCCGATGCCCCCAGCCCGGGGCACAAGCAGCACCGGCCGCTGCAATGTGACACACCGCGGGCACCGACACCCACTGCCGCCCCGCGGGGCCCGGCGCGGACTGGAGGCCCACAGCCGCCGGCCCACCGCCGAGCTGCCCTGCCCGCCGCCAGCCGCCTCCTCACACGAAGCCCGGGCACAGCAGCGGCGCTGGGGCGGGCCGCAGGCGCTACACGCGCGCACCGCCATGAGGGGAGTGCGGCCAGGGCAGCATGGTCCCCTCCCGCCCTCCACCGCGAAATGGCGGCCCCGGCCGCCCCCGCTGCTGGGCGGCACCTCACGCCATCCCCCCCGGCTCCGAGCCTGCCGCGGCGGGGAGCGGACGACTCAAGCCATCGCCCCGCACTGGAAGGGGGGTCCCCGCGGCGGGGAGAGGCGGGCAGGGCGCAAGGCACCTCCTGCGGATGAACCGAGCGGCACCGCCCGACATGGCGGCGGCGGCGCCCGCCCTCCCGCCTCAGCGCGGGCGGGGCCGGGGCGGGTCCCGCCGCCCCTATAAAGGGCCCCGCACGGAATCCAACGCCCTTTTGCTCCAGCGTGGCTGAGGTGGGTGCGGGTAGCAGGATGGGCTCCGGGGGACCGGGGAGGGGGGTGGTGTCTGGGCTTACCTCACCTACCCCCTTCCTGGTGGCCCTCCATACCTGAGGGGGTTGCTGGCGGCCGCCGGTGTCGCCTCCCTCCTTCCCTCCCCGCCCGCCCGCGGAGGGAGCGGCCGGGCCGCGTGGGCTGGCGGCATGGCCGCCTCTTCTCTGCTCAGCCTTGGGGGCCCCGTCCCCAAGTGCTCTTCCCGCGCTCCCGCCGTGTGTCCCGGTGAGCGGCCTCCCTCCCCGGGAAGGGGGAACCGGGGACTCGCTGGTGTAAGTGATGACAGTTTTTTCCCCGTCAGAGCGACAGTGTTGATTTCTCGCTGTTCAAGCCAGATGGT
>RSEF01000001.1:42206900-42235015 GCA_003993805.1 Himantopus leucocephalus
GGCAGTGATGAGTTGTATGATGAGGGCAGTTGCCTGGTTTGCTCCACCATATGTGCACCTCTGGCAGAGGAGAATGGTAAGTCTTTGATCCACCTGTGTTCACTGGTTTAAATGGAGGGGAAAAAAAGGAGGAAAACCCACCTTTCTGCAAGGGAGTTGCTTCTGCAGTGCTTTGACAGGTTAGCATCCCTGGAGATTTGGCAGATGTGTAGATTTGAGCATTGCAGCAGGGGCCCTTTTAAGTGTGGGACCTGAGTATCAACACCTGTTGAAATAGTCAGGTTTCCTTTTACCATTTTTCCTGCAGGGATTAATACCTTGTCAGTTGTCTTGGACCTGAAGATTTTTCAAATGTAATTGATTGCCTTTTAACATTCAGCTGAAGAGCATCTGCCATGATGGCTTCAGATGTCTTTTCCCCAGCTGATTGGCAATGCTGATGCAAACTTCTGTTTTAGCCAGAGTGACTGATTCCACAGATGCAAGGTGCTTCAGTTCCTCATGTGGCTGTATAGAGGTAACATGCCCTTGGACCTCTCTTGCAGGGAAACTATGTGTGTCCTGCATGCTTTGAGGATGGGCAGCACTGGAGGGTGCTGTCTGCACATAATCATAGTAACACTGATTGTATAACGCTATCTGGCATCCGTAAAAGACTTGAGGATCAAAAGTGAAAGAATTCTTGCTTTCAAAAGGTCTCAAGTAAATGGCAGAGAGTTCTGACAGGTTTCAATTAAAGGGCATAAGCACAGCTTTTTTGTTTTGCCCCGTTTAAGCAGTGTTAAAATAAGGTGCTTCTTACAGAGTCTGGGAGCTTTGGTTTTGATCTTATCTTTCTTTTTCTTGTTTGTTTGGGGTTTCCCCCCCCAAATGGGAGATTCTCAATGCCTTGGAGATGTGTGGATGAAAGTCAGGTTCCAGCAATGTGTCCATTTGCAAGAGAGGGATTGCTTTTGGTTTTCTTTTTCTTTTTTTAATAGAAGATCAACAATTTGACATCTTCTGAAAACTTTGGCTGTTAGGACTTAACTAATGCTCTAGAAAATGTGCTTAACAGAACTTTAATTCATTGGATAAACATCTGTTGTCACTGGCTTCATTCAGTTACAGCCTTGTGTTGCTGTTCAGGTGCCTGCTGTGCGGGTATCATATCTCCAAGGAGATACGAGACTGAAGTCTCCTTGGTAGCCTGTATCTATGAAGAGCATAAATTTGACTTTTCTATATGGCACTCTTGAATTCAAGAGGAGTGTGAGTGGTCTGTGTCAGATGGTGAAGCTGATAGAGCTGACCAAGTATGTTGCTCTGGTACTCTCTGCTCAGTCAGTTCCCCCAGGCTTTTATGAAGTACTACTCTAAAAGCTCCCACAATGCAGTTTTAAGAGTACATCCTATTTGGAGTGCTTGGCAGTGAAGAAGTTTTTGCTGTTTGCAGAGCAGTCCTCACTCTCTTAATATTTTTTCCGGGGGGGGTGGGGGGGAACTTGAAAGCTATATATTCGCTATTTGCTGTAGAGTGGACTGACAAAATGTTGGCTGTTTTCTTGACAGGTTGAGATTTGTCAGAAGTTGTCCTGGGACCTGCTGTGATTTCAGTGTACTGGCAAAAAGCTGTCTTGTGCTAATGATGTCGCTCTGCATGCTGCTGCCTGTGGTCCATTGTCCAAGCTACAGCATTCACATCACCCTGCAACAGCCCTGGTCTTTTCTCAGAGCTAGCAGGAGTGATAAATTGGTGGCCTGCCAACTTACAGAGGGTGTTAAATTTTTCTTCCCTTGGTATGAGGCATTTAACTGTAATGGATTCTGGAACTTGCTGTATGTTTAATGTAATTGGATGCTTTTGTCTGCAAGGGCTGTATTCACCACCTGACAGCTAATGTTATCCTACCACAATCCTTAAAAGTAAGGAAGCCTCTCCTTAGAGAGCAATAGTCAAGTATGGGAGGATGGCCCTCTGTAAGGAGAGGGGGGGGATTCAAGTCTTGGCTCTCCCCTGTCATCCAGAAAGCTTTAGTAATGTATTGCTGGCAGCCTGTAAAGTGGGGAAGGGGCATCTTGGATGCTGCAGTGCAGTGTGTGTTTCTGTACTGTTTGGAGCCTATTTTTAATAAAATCCGAGTACTGTGTGAATTCAGCTGGTGACTGAAATTCTCTTTACACGCCTTTAATAGCCAGTTTCTGTATCTCCTGATTGGTTTTGGGATTTGAATGGCAACAGTGCTTCTGTGTGGTGATTGCTTACATGGAGCTGCCTGCTGCCTCACGCTAGGAGAAACGGGCATGATCTCACAGCAGTATATATAGCTTCACATACCCTGAAGAAAAAGTGCTTAGCTGAAATTTGTGGCTGCTGCTGTGCTGCAGGAAACATCACTAGGGTGCTGGATGCTAAAGGTCAGCGACAGGTCCGTCTTCTGGACCAAAGGGAGAGGCATAGTCTGCACTTTGCCTCTGTTGGGACAAGATCCCTCAGCTCCTCCCTTAGATCCTGTGTGGGGAGCAGCTGGTGTAGAACATAAGCAGTGGGGACTTTAGCTGGCCTGGGGAAAGGTGTAGATTAGCATGTTTTCAGGTAAGTCACTGGGTTTGCAAATTCTTCCATACATGAGTTACAGGAAAGTGACAGCAGTCTGGGAAGGAAGGGAAGCTGATGTCAGCTTCTGTGAGGATTTGGACGTTTCCCACACGTGCCGTGTGTTCAGCTAGCAGGAATGACTGTGCTGCTGGCTAGAGAGACTTAGTGACAGATGTTCATTCAGATTCTGCAGCCTTCCCCTGGATGCTGTTTGGCAAACTTCCAGGTTAGCAGAGCAGGAGAATTAAGTATGGATTGTACATATGTGTTGAAGTAGAGAACCACTAAACAAGAGGAAGGTAAAAGTTTTCATAACACCTAATTTCCTAACAGCAGAGAAGTAGTCAAGAGCCCGAAGATGTATTGCTTCCTGTACCTCTGACTTCCATATCCCAGATCAATTGACTGTACACATCTGGCCTCAGTAGGGGTGAAAAATCTATGAATGCACCTGTGCTGTGCGATGTTGAACGTTGGTGAGTCTGTTCCGCAGGGAGGGCGAAGGTGTTCTCCATCTGCTGTGCCCATTAGCCTGGCAGTCAGGAGAGGTGTCTGTGTGATGCACAGTTGGACAGGCCTTGGCAGATGTCTCATGCAGGTCTGGTCTGGTAGCATTTGTACACCCCACTGGCAATGCAAATGAAGTAAATAGCCCCTTCAGATCAAGCTGATGTGAAGTATTGGGATATAGATTAACCTGCAGCGTCTCGGACAGCAGGTTCAGATTCAAACCCCAGGCCTAATGATGGAAGTAGCTGTTCCCCATGTGCTGCTGTTGGGAAGTAGCGCAGCAGGTGTGTGCATTAGGGATGAGGTTAAAAACCGATCCCCTTGCAGCCTCATTAGGTTCCTGAGGAGCAGGGCCTCCTGGCAGCTGTTGAAGGTTCCTGGCTGGTGGAAGCCCGTAACTGATGGGTCATACATGCTAAATATCAGCTGAGGGCCTGCTGCCTGAAAGCAGCTGGGTGCACAGGCCAGGGGCTGCAGTGAGCTCGCTGGCCCAACAGTGACAATTCGGCTTGAAGTAGCTGAAGGGCAAAAGTGAGGTATGGATAACAGGCTGAGGAAATGTTTAAGGACTGATTTCCTGCAGCATTTGAAGTATATTGCTGTGCTATTTTTAGTGCCTGATAGCAATAGCCCAATTCATACCGTAATGGATCAGAGGTTATTTACAGCAACTACAACTTTAGAGGGTATCTCTGCTACTTAAAAGCATAAATAACAGTGTCAGTGGTTATGTGAAGGGATTTGGTGTCTGAGCTGATAGTGGCCTTTGGCATGTATGTTTAGTAGGAAACAGCAACAATGGAAAATTAGCTATTAATCAGCATTCAAAGCAGTCTTCCATTAACCTGGATAGAGATTTTTTCTCATTCAATTAATGTAAGCAGCATAATCTCTTGAACCAACATATTGATGAGGGATCATCTGCTGCATCATTGCTTTCATAATCTAATGAGCATACCTACCAGCAGCATACTTTAGGGAGCAGAGTGCTGGTTGTCCAGTGGGAGCTGTAAGGATGGATGTAGCTGGAAGATGTTCTTTGCATGTTTTATTACCTCTCCAAGAAAAGTTGCTCAGGTCAGGATTCAAGCACTGCTGTTATTGCACATATGCATGAGGATGGAAGACAAAACTGTTGGAAGATAACTGATCTGCTGTAGGCAACCTGTGAATGCTCTCTGGTCTGGATGCAGGGGCTCAGTAGATGGAGGAACTGAACTGCATGCAATGAACGGAGCCTGGAGATCTCTGCCCTGGCAGCTGTAGGGGGTGCTGCGTGTGTGCGTTGCCTGAAGCTTAGTAATGGCCAGATGGAGTTTCTGCATCAAACTGTCTGTTTGTTGAGTTGTTCTGTGTGTGTATATAGTCAGGATGCTTTCACCTTGTCACTATAACAGTGTGCTGTAATAAACATCTGGACCAGTGGTCATTAGCTTACCTGTAAGAACAACAAGTGTGATAAAGTGAAGACAAACCCTGAAAGTAACATCCGAACTTGTCAGAGGCTTTTATCTAGAGGAGCAGAGGTGGAGGAGGTCATCTGTACTGATACTGATTTTTGCTTCAAAGCTTTCATCTGCTGGAGTTTCTGATATGCCTGCAAGCACCTGGGTGCCTTAGGTGTGGCTTCATCTGGAACTAGTTTGGGTCTAGAGACCATCTCCTGGCATTCCTTCCACACGTTTGCTCCAAATTCCCATGTACCGTGCTCAAAAACGTGATCGTGGCTGCCTTTACCAAAAGTCTGTCTGGACAGAGTCCAGGAAAATGAGGATATATGATAGGCCTAGCTGATAAACAAAGGCTGGGGGCCATGCTCTTTAGTACTGCAACATCTTTTTTTTTCTGTTGTATGGGATCTCCTACCTTCTGCTGCTTCTTCAAACACCCTTGGTAATGGAGAGCTGGCTGAACTTGACTGTGGCCAGCTATAGGCTCTCAGCAATGTGGTATGCTGTGAGCTCAGGTAATTTTCCTGTGGGTAGCCGTAAGCTATTCAAAAACTTGAGCTGCAGTGGACTTCCTAGTACAACTGCGTTACAGCCAAGTAATGAAGTAGGCTTCCTGGTTAATAGAGAAACCATCAGACAAACTTTTATTATCTATACCAAGCATGGAGGTCAGATCGCCCCATTTGAAAATCTCTTAATATAGCCCTTTGATAAAAGATGAGAAGGTGGGGAGGTTTAATCCTGAATTTAAAGCAATTTGTAGCTCTCCTCAGAGCTGTCCTTGGCATTTGTTGCCCCATTGCTTACCTGACTTGTGCAGGCACCGGTCAACTCCTGAGTGTGTCTGCTGGGTGATTTGAATGAGGAGATCAAGGCCAGGAGGTATGCTTTGGACAAAGGCTGACTTACAGCTTTTTCTTTGCACAGAGAGCTCCCTATGAGCTCTTGGAGGCCAGCAAAGGATAATCGCAGTGTGTCCAGAGCTCCTATTCTGCTGTGAAGTGGCTGAAGGAAGGCAGAATTGGCAGTTCCGTAAATTACAGCAGGAACAGACAATGCTGTGTGTACTTGTGTAACTTTCTAAAACTGAAATCTGCAGTCACTGGCTAGGCTGGTATGTTTAAGCTAATGTTTACTTTTCTCAAAACAGCTCTGTTTCTTGGTGCCCTGAGCATTTGAGAGGAAAATAGCATAGATTATTTCTCTGTCTGATGTTGCTTTTAATAGACATGTTTTCATACACAGTGAGAGGTTTAACATTTATGTTCGCAAAGACCCAGACATCTTTTTGACTGCATGGTGATTATTACATTCTTTTTAGACCCATCTGTTAAGAGGCTGCATTAGCTTATGGGATAGCACAGTCCATTTACTCATTTCTGCTTCTGCTCTCTGCATTATTTCCTCTGCCTCTATCTCTGCTCAGTGATGTTTTCTGACACATCAGTTGTGTTGACAGGCTAAATGTTATCATAGAATCAGAGGATCGTCTAGGTTGGAAGGGACCTTTAAGATCGAGTCCAACCAGTTACCTAACACTGCCAAAACCACCGCTAAACCATGTCCCTAAGCACCATGTCTACCTGTCTTTTAAATACCTTCAGGGATGGAGGATGGATCATGGACAACAATGAAGTAAAACTTGTTTTGTGATCACCCTGGAAAGATCCTGATTTCAGGACACTCAGACTGCCCCATAGGCAGTAAGGGCAAGACTTGTTTTTGAAGTAGAGGGTTTCTTTCTCCTACAGCATCGAGTGTTTTAAAGAGATGTTTTGCAGCTATAGACTTCTGTTCCTCTTCCACCCTTTTTGCCAGATCCCTTGCAGTGGTGGGGTGAAGCCAAGTGTCTTGGTTCAGCCTGAGTCTGTGTTTTGGCACTGTGGGAACTGCTGGTTTGCGTTACAGCACCTGGGGTTCCCAGGCACTTCCCATCCAAGCGTTGGGCACAGGGTGCAGGTAGGGCTGAGGCCCTTTGCCACTGCACTGGCTGTCTTCTGGCAGCCTTCATCTTGCAGAAAACCGCAGTTTATGTCCCTCTGCCCTCTGCTGTGACTTTTCTTGCTCAGGTGACCTGGCTGATGCTCTGGTTCAGCTCACTGTGTGTAGAGGGAGGACTGACCGAGAAGGGACAGTGAGAGCTCTAGCTTTCTGCTGTGGTTCCCAGCATACACCACCAAAATCTCCCTTTTGCCCGGTGATACCTACCTGAGACTGGTGCTAAGCCTTCTAGATTGTTCCACAGTAAATTAAACTCTGGATAAAAGTGCTGGAGATGGTTCTCTTCATGTTTACAAAAACCAGGTACTCTGGGGTCTGAAGAAATTGTTTTCACCTGTTTCTCTGCTCAGTGCCACTGTGAGGCTAGCAAGCACTGGATGTAGCCCCTACCACAGGCTTTCCAGTGACTGAAATTGGCTCCAGTCTTTTATAAAGTGGACGGGAAACACCTGGCAGCTTGCAGCTAGTAACAGAGTTGTCTTGGTGATGGGTAAAAATATTCTTTGTGCTAGACCATATTCAAGGTGTAAATCAAAGCAATACCATTATATTCCCTAAGAATGATTTGGGTTTGCGGAAACAGGTTCGGGACCATTTTTGTCTGTGTTACCTGAGAATCTGCCTGATTTCTTTAGTGTTATATTGAGGAAAATGTCCACTGGATAGTCTGCACTTCACTGTGCCTGTCACTTGCTCTGTTCAGTTTTGAATGCTGTGGCTGCGTCACCTTGAAGTCTTCCTCTAGTGCTGAGAATAAGCTTGACTTTCTTAGTCTGTTCTTAAAGCAAATATTAAAGCCAGGGGCTGTCCTCATTTCTCTACTTTGCACAGACTCCCTCGGGTTCATGTAACCTTCCTCAGCAAGTATGTCCAGGGCCAGAGAGACTTTTGGAGATGTGGTCTCAGCATTGACTGCACGAAGAAGCAAAGCATGTTTTCCATCTCTGACCGAGCAGCAGGTGTCCTTTCAGTCGGCTGAGGAGTTTCAGCTGGTGCATGAGGGTGGTAGGTAAGCAGATGCAGCCCCATGTGGTGCTCCTTGCCCAGATCAGATGGATTCCCTGAAGCCTGTTCCTGAAAGCCGCTCTCTGGAGGTGGGGTGGTATGTCAGCGCTGAGAGGCTGGCCCGGAGTAGCACACGTGCTTTCTGCTCCACACATGCTCACATTTCCCGCTGTGGGTGGCCACAATGTCTTCAACAGCCTACTGCTTCTGGTTCAGGACTGCTCTTTAATTGGAAGGGTGAGGCTTGTGCTTTTGATCCTCCCACAAATACTGGAATGCTTGCACATCGGTCCAGGATACAGCCTGGCCTGTAGGCAGCAGCTAACTTCTGGATATCATTTCATAGTGAGAAGAAATACTTAGCTCTACCTCTGCCCTTGTTTAGCAGCTTGGAGTATGTGCGCTTTCTTTGTGCTGCACAACTGCAGCAATGGTAGACATTGCCGTAGCCCCACCAATTTTCCCAAATCCAGCTGGAAAATTTAATGGCCTGCTGATGAAGAAAGGTGTTTGCTGTCTCATGCAAATGGTTGCAAACCATCTGCAGGCTCATGAGAGTGTTGCTGTAATTGTTACACATTACACTGGCTTAGTCTCCATTCATGTTTGCAAGAATTTTGTCTACCAAGTGGAGATAAAAACTTATTTTTTCCCTGAGATAGAGCACTCACGGGGGAAGGTCTGTCTGGAGAGTGAATTCATTTTTTAGCGAATGCGGATCATGCCCTTGACACCAGCAGTTCAAAGCAGACTTTCCCTTTGAGTATTCAGTGTTGCTGTTTTACAGCAGGATACTTATAGGTGCAATTTTCTTGGAAATCTACAGAGGAGGACTGGAAGTGTCTGAGAAGTTTTGTTAGTCGGCAATTTATGTTGCTGTGGAAACGCCTTAGTAGAGCTTGGGAAAGCTGCCTGGAGAAAAAGGTGATTGCCAAAGGTGCTAACAGCAATGTGCATCTCTTGTTAGTTCCTAGCTTACCCAAACCCCTACATCAGGCACGTGTTTCACAACAGCTACTCTTGTGTCATGAGGTTGATACATATTTTGTGCTGCTGGTCATGATTTCCTTCTGTAAGCCCTCTCTGTTGCTCCTCTGAACTATGACACATACTCCCTGCCAGTCTCTCCTCTGATCCTGGATGATACGCTGGGTACCAAAGTGGGGTTGAAGTCCTCGTGAGTGAGGTTGCTGGCTGTAAAGGTAAGTAGCAACATTGGTGGAGAGAGGAATGCTGATGAGGTCTCACATCTCAGAATGGGTTACAGTGACTTGGTGAATGTATTTGCATGCAAACCTGGCTTTTTTTTTCTAGCAGAGCTGACCAGGTAGACCTGCTGTTACATAGAGCCCTTTGGCAAGTGGAAGGCTTGGTGAGGAGGGTCAGCTTCCAAGTCATCTTGTTAGTTTATAAAGCAGATACAAATCTGCTCCTTGCTGTTCTTTTCCTGCCTTTCTTTTTTTCTCCCCCCTGCCCTGTAGAAACATACTTGCAGGAATAGAGCAGAGCTGGGGGGAAGCACAGATGGATTTCCTCAGTGACAGAAATCAGAATCAGGACTGTGTGTGACTGCCAGACTTGTGGCACAACTGCTGGGTGCAGGGTTCACCATGCGATGTGGACTGGGTGCAACAGGCACAAAGGATGTCACAGCCTGTTGCCTGAGAGATGTGATGCAGCCTTTTCCTTCCAGGTGGGTGCCTCTCTTACTCTGTGTTGCACGCTGCTGGAAGTGGCATTGGTGGGTTCTTCCCCTGCTATTTTCCTTTTTTTTTTCTTTAAACAAAATGGAAAGGTCACAGTCTCCCATGAGTTGCCTTCATGTCTGAATTGTGACAGGGAATCTGACAAAGGCACCTATCCATGGATGAACCTAATGATTTTTGCCTCACACTGAAGAGGAAAGCTCACCCTTATTTGGGTGTTATCAGATATTCCCTCCATCTGATGACGGGAGCCTGTCTATCCATCACGGCATTGTTGCCCCAGCTGTGGCTCAAGAACTGGGAGGAGGAAGATAGAAAGCTGCATGGGATGTCTGCAAGGCTAACAGAAGACAGGATCTCTTAGGCCTTCAGGAATGCATCACTGGGTTCAGCCATGGGTGAGAGGCTTGTTGGTGAGTTGTGGTTTCCCATGGGTTTGCCTGATCCTTAAACCTATAACGGATCACTGAGAGGTGGCGGGACTAGTAGCCCTATAGAGGTAATTGTAGTGATGGAAGTGTTAGGAGGATCTCACAGGGTTTATTCGTCTTCATTGCCCTCATACAAAGACCTCAGGAGCTGGAACAGTAGGATCAGTCCCCATGTCCTGTGAGATCTGTATGTGTGTGCATGTTGCTCTGGCTCTTGGCTTCTGCAGCTGTAACTCATCCAAGTTGCTGCCAAAGTTAGTTGTGAGTTGTCTAAAGCAGATCAGTTGGCAGTCTAACTTTCCTTGTAGAAGCAAAAATTGGTTTTGGCCTGTTTGGACCATGTTGCAAAGGACTGTATAAGTGTTGGTAAGAAATGTTACTTGGGTCAGCTCCTGTGATTTTATGCTAATGTGGTCCAGATTTATGCTGGTATAATGGTAGGAGCCCAAGTGGAAACTGTACAAGGGGATCTCTCCAGGAAGCTCAGTAGCTGTGAAAAACTCTGGATTAGAGGAGGGCTAAAAAAAAAATTCTTATTACAGTAGTGGATCTGGCCCCTTAGGAATAGCCTTATAATCTTAATGTCATCTTATTCAGAGGCCTGTTATTAACAGAGCACTGAGCAAGTGGAGGTGGAACGATCTCATGGGATGAGCTTCTTTTGCTTTGTTTTTGCCTTCAAGGTGGTGTTTAAATAAACGGCAGTTACAGTTTCCCCATAGCTGAGCTTTTTGTACCTAAGTCAAGGCCGTGGTTGTAGGTAGGGGGTTGTTTTCATGCTGAATGTTGATAACATGTTTTACTGGGCAAATATAATCCCTGGGGGGGTTTCCTGTGGTAGCGTCTTCTGTCTGATCCTAGTTCACTGAGGGCACAAATAAGCTGTAGCTCTTGGTCTGAACTGTAACACCTCATACTTTCAGTTCTTTTCTATTTTTGGTGTTCAAGGCAGTGAGTCCATTGGAAAAGGGAATGGGTAGTCTGGAGGCGAGTTCTATAAAATGATATATAAGGCAAGAAGCAAAACTGAGCTTCAGACAACACCTGTCTAACAGACTGACCACATAGGCCAAATATTGCCAGCTGAAAAGTGTCATCTATTTTACATCTAACGTGCATTGTCAGTCTGCTTGCTGTTGCATGGACAACCAAGGTATTTAACACATACATACGGAAATTGGTAATGGCTCAAGTGAATTAGGTATTTGTTTGTCCACGTATTTCTTCATGAACAGTGAGCACGTACCACACAAGTGAAAGACCTACCAGGAAAGGACATGTGTAAGGGTGATTTTGAGGTTGATAGGGAAGTAGTTGAAGCCAGTTATGTGTCTAAGTGTCTCTCATTGACCTACTTGTTGAAAGTGTTCTATATCGATGGAGATCTGAGATACAGATAGGGAAACAAAAGAATGCAGTTTATTTCCAAAAACATGTTCCAGATTCATTGACTGGAATGGGAGTGAATGGACCCTGAATGCCGGTAGAAGATGTTGCACTGACATCCGAGGAGACTAAGGTTTCATCAGGCTCTCTGTCACAAGGGTATATGGAGGTAGAAGGAGCTGTGCAGTTGTTATGAACTAAGTTGAAGTGGCCGATTCAGTTCATCAGGGCTGGCAGAAACTGTCAGATTTTTTTGCCAAAAATATGGATTCCTCAGTGTCTTGGCCACAGCCATTAAAATCACCATGCCCAGCCCCTTCAGCGAGGGAATGGCATATGAGCAATGTCCAGCAGCTACAAGCTGGCTGCATGGATGGGGCCAAGCATCGGAAAAGCCTTTGTGGATCATTTTTCATCCATCTCCCTTTCCAAAGCACTGAGTATCACTATGGGTTCAAGACATGATTATCAACATGATTATAATTTTTAAAATCTGAATTTCACACGTGGAAGTACCCTCAAGATTTAGATTTGTGGTGCTTGTGAGCTGCTTTTGTAGCTCCCTTTGGCAATGTTGAATACTAATTAAGCATTCTTTTCATTATCAGCAGAGATACAAAAGGAATATTCAGAGATAGTATTAAGATGATTTGGGCTTATAATGCCAATAGGAATGTTACTAAAAGTCCCTTCAGAATGTCATTATTTAAAGTCTAGTGACCTCTTCTGCCATCCAGATGTCTACTTCTGTTTTCTTTAATGCTCTGAGTCAGACAGTGTTGCTAGCAATGCTATGCTGCAGATGGAACAGAAATGTACAGCACTTGTATTAATTTTTAAAGCAACTTGGCAGGGTCACACTGGTCCAGGGAAATAAGTTTTGGGAGAAAAAAACAAAAACAAAAAAGCTCTTAACTTGTTTCTCCGTGATGTGTTAGGATAAAATCCTGGTCCAGCTACTGAACAATAGCTGTGAGGTCTGTAGGCAGCTCTGGTCATTCAGCAAAATGCATTCTTTTACCATCCATAGCACAATTAATCTAACTTGTCAAAAATTGCGAGTGATCTCCACACCATAGAAAATATGTAGGGACTCATGGCCCACATCCTACAGGCAATAGAGTAAAGGGCAGATCCTACCAGAAGACCTGGAGCATTGGACTTGGTAGTCTGCCTGTGTAAACTTGTTGTGAGGTCCCAGGGCAAAAACAGTGGAGAAAAAACAGAAGGAGAAGGTGCAGTTAACCTGTTCTCCCCAAATCTTAGCATCCTCTGCTTGTATCGCTGTTAAAACTTCCATGGTGACTAATTGTGATTTTCATCAACAAAAGAATGCACCTTCTGATATGAGAATAACAGGAAACTCCTGTTTTCATGCAATTATCCGTACTGATAAGAAATAAAGGACTCCCACACTGCAGTCTTCTGAACGTGCTGTCTAGAAACATCTCCATCTGCTGGATGGGTTTAGATCAAACTTTTTCTACCCCATGTCTTTCCACAAGTCACTAGGGGTTCTTTAATGTGATACTTCTAACAGTTACTGTAAGAAAAATATAGCAAATTTCTTAGCAACAAAAACTAAATTCCATTGGAAATACCTTGGTGGAGTTTTACAGCTTGTTTATATAAAACACACTGCAACAGCCAAGGGAAAAAAAATGTTTTCCTCGCACACTTAATTTCTTTATCTTGTTGTTTGCAAGATTTTTCTTCCTGTTATAATTTATAGCATCATTTTTCACGGATCTGAGTAGGAGCCTGGGTATTGAAAAGAGGAATGTGCTTTGAGGAGGTAAATTAAGTTTCTCCCGGAGTTCTATAATTCAAACCTGGGTGTAGCTGAAATAGTGTTGAAATAGTAAAAAAGTTAATTTCTAGAGGAGCGGGAAAAAAAAATCAGTGCACCTTATTCCAAGTAAAATAAAGCAAAATCTTTTTCTCTTTGCATTTACTAAATTGCAAAGTGCAGAGTGCCCCATGCCGCGGTGACTTGGTTTTGCCCAAGGAACAGGAATGCTTGACTGGTCAACGCCATCCCGTGCCCGTGACAGCTTCTGCTCTCATTTAAGAAAATAAATGTGACCATTTCTGTCGTGTAAGTTGTATCAATTGAATAAAGGTGTTAAGTAGGTGAGGTAGTGTTACAGGTTCTGTTTATTTTCATCCCTGCTATTACTTCATGCTGCTTCCTAGTTGCACTCAGAAATGCCAGTCACGAAAAGGACCCTCTGTGCTGAGAGTTGACTTCTGTGAGTTTGGGTCAATGCTTTGGGTTTCAGCTCTATTTTGCATCATATTTCTGTGCTGCTTCTTAATGTTCTGTGAAATGTTTAGCTATCATCTGCAGAGACTTAATTTGCGCAGATCAGTGTTCTTGAATCTCTTGGGGAAATACATGCATTGTAGATAAGGCCTCTGGTTTCATCACCTAAGTGGTACCTTATTGCAAATAAACATCTGCTTCTTTGTAACTTTATTAATTTACAAGGGTCGATTTACTACCTTTTTCCTGTTGAAACAAGGGGAAATGGGTACGTTTCAAGAGGCAGTGTGGCTCTAAGGCTGAGAAGGGGCCCAGTAACTAGGACTTGTTTGTTCTGGGACTAGTCCTACAGATGCTTGGTCAAGTGAAACGACACAATGATGACCGGGAACTGCTGGCACGAATGAGGCCTGTTTGGTAGATATGACCCAGTAGGGTCAGGCTGTGCTTACAACATTGAAAGAGTAATTTCCATGCCACTTGGTAGGCAGATTGCACCAGATACGTCTGACTCATTGCATCCGTGAGATGCAATGCATTCACATTCTCTCTGGCGGGCAGAGGCGTGGATCAGACCAGGAGTCCTTCCCTTTGTAGACTCCAGGAACTCTGCACAGCAGAGATTATACTGGGGTCTGTTCTCTGACCTCTTTGGCTTCTTGAAAATTTGACATGTATAAAACGAAGTCAGTGTGACTGTGTGATACAGGCAGCACCTGGACCACAGAGATCTAGGCAGTGTAATCAGAAATCAGTTGCTTTTTCTGTTAATGTAGTTACCAGTGTCAGCTAAAAGCTTGGCTAAAGTTGGCAATACTCAACCCATTTTCCAACCAGGCAATTTAAATTTCTGAAATGTACATTGATAGTAGGCAAATTGTCTTTCAAATTTCACCTATCTATCTCAGTCAAATACTAACGCGCATTCAGTTTATTGGAGAGATTTATTTAAAGCCAAAGTTCCTTAGGTTGTGCAATCAACTGGCAACTTAAAACCAGGACCAGTTATAGTCAGTATATCTGCTTTCTTCTGCAGCTTGTATAGCTCATTACAGAGCCTGGTTAATTGGAACAGTTATGTCTGTGTGCAGCGTAATATTTCAAGTACCATAGAGAGACACCTCAGTGTTCTGTTTAAGCAGCATCACTTTATGATTTGCTTTACCTTTGCTTTGTGATTCTTCCTAACATCTGGGGAGAGAGTTAGCAGAGTGAAAAATGCGTGGCCTGGATGATAACTGCATTGATGAAACTGTACTGAAGACTATTCCCAACTGCTCCTGTGTTGTACAGGGTCCCAAGGGACAAGTGGTGCCGTGTCACCCTAGAGCCTGATGCTCCAACTTGGATGTGGCCCATTTGCAATTGCTGATTCATAAACAGCTCAACTGACTTGACAATTCATTACATAAATAAATGGGGTTTTCTTTAGCTGTGGGTGGATTCATTTATCCTGAGTCTTATGCTGCATGGAAGGACAATATCAATTTTTTATTGTCTCTTCTAGGAAAATGATTGTAAAAAAAAAAAATCCAACCTTTGATGTTTCTCTTAGATTTATCAGTTACAGAAAATGAAGGTGGTTTAGCTATTTCATCTTAATCCTACAAATAGGCACTTGTGAAAAAATGAAGGGGCCGGATCTGGCCTGTGTCAAGTGTTGCCTTGTGACTGAAGAGTGGTCCCAGGCTCTTATATTGAGAGCACATTAGCCGAAGTGATGAACTTAGGTGAGACAGGATGATCTGATGGTGAATGGGAAGAGTGATCTTGTGGGGTGTGAACTGGGCTGCTGTTTCTGGGATATGTGTGCACTTCTTGTTTCTCCTGTAGCGTCTCATGCACACATGGAGATTCCTCATTGGAAGGGCATAAAATGGTCTGTGCTAAAGATGACAAAAAGTTTCATCTTCTAGTTGAGCCATGGGTTCTTTGGAGTGAGGAAAAGCCTGCTGGGAGAAGTCCCTGCCTGTTTTATATATGTCCCCGTTGATCTCTTCCATCCTTAAACACCAGCAGCAAAATCCTGTGGGCTATAGAAGCGGGAGGTGCTGAGCCGCAGCGCGGGTCAGTGAAGGGAGGGAAGGGTGCTGCTGCCTGCCACTCCTGGAGCCGTCGCAGCGTGGCGTTGGCTGCGGAGCGTTGCTGGAGGAGGATGCAAAGTGCAAGGGCTGAAGGAGGAGGCAGTTGTCTGTGGAGGCAGCTGGTGAAAGCATAAGAATGGAGCTAGTTTGGGAGGAATCTGAAAAGTGAGGCACTGCTTTTGATTTAATGTGGGAGAGGGTCAATCATGTAGCTTACGGAATTGATAGAGGATTTTAAGCATTGTGTTCCTTCTGCTAGTGAGTGTATCTTGTCGTGGGGTTATTCTGGATTTAAAAGATTCCCAGTAATACTTCCAGTCAGGTGTCAATTCCCAATAATTCCCCATCGGGTGTCACCCTGGCCCTTCACAGACTAGGGGAAAATTGCAGGTTTGACTTGAATGGAAACCTGTTCAAGGCTTTTCTTCTGCTTAGGGGAAGGAATATGGGTTACTTTGTTCATAGGGTCCCCTCTCGTGGCTCAGACTCTCACAAATTCTATGATGATGAAACTGTGCCTTTATTTTCTCTTAGGAAAAGAAAAAGAAAACCGGTCCAAACACTGGAAGTACCGGTTCAGAAAGGTTGGCTGGTTTCCTTTCCTTTTTTTTTTTGGGAAAGCAAAAAGCCCAGAGAGAAAACCACTAAAAGCTTTTTATTAAAGTATTTATCTTTCCTATTTTCTAAATAAGACTTCTGGCCACTTTGAACCTTCTCCAGCTTTCATTAAAGATAATAGCTTTTTAATGACAACGAGTTTGTTTCCTTTATGCCCTGGGGTGAGTCATAGCCCTGCTCTCTATGGAGAGGCAGTATGTGATGGGGTTATGTAGTGGCTTTTGCCAGAAGAGAGAAGGCCAACACCCGTGTTCTCTGTGCCTACGGCCACATCTGAATGAGAGGAGTGGGACTGCACTACTTTTCTTCTAGCCTGACTTCCCCCCATGGTTTTATAATGCAGCATTATACATGCGAGAGAAGGCAGAATAAGCAGATTGCATTTCCTATGTGTTGGAGTCTGCTGGAGACACTAGCTCTGCGGTCTTGAGGTGAAGCCTTTATCAAGGGTGAATGGTTTTGGGATTTAAATCCAAGAAGGTGTTTGCGCAGCCATAACTGCTCAGCCGTGGTGTGGATTCCCTTGGCAATACTGTGAGAGTCTGTGTTTTGGGGACAAAACTGGTGAGCTGAAAAATAGCAGGTGCTTTGGACCTAGCTGGTCATACCGTAGGGCTCTGGAGGAGACTGCTGCTCGCTGCTAGTGCCCTCTAGGCACTCGATATGAGAAGCAGATGTGGTTCTCCTCTTTGCAGCCAGCTGAGGGTGAGTTTTACAAGGCCTTTTTTTCTTTTTTTGCTGGCCTGCTGGGCATATGCAGAAAAGTCCAGGTCTAACAAGAAGGGATTTTTTTTCTGGATGAGATGTTTTTTGGTCCCTGGGTCAATAGCCCAGTCCAGGTGTGCTGGCCAAAACTCCCTTCAGTGTTAATAAGATTCCATCCCTTTGTCAGAGTATAAGACTGTTCCTGGGTGGGCTTTGTTTGCAGATGGAGTTTAGAACTATTTGTTTCGATGTTCTTCTCTACTTTGGCAAAAGACAGAAGAATCTCAAATACACAGGTTTGTAATCTGATTTTGCTTCAGATTGTCTTCAGGAAAATCTCTGAATCTTGCTTGGTATCAACTCTTCTCCCATGTCTCCGTGTGCTAAGAACAAGCAGATGTGCACCGAAGGGGAATGCTGTTTAAAGGTCTTCTCACTTCTATTCTAAGATCTCAAAGAACACCACAAAGGAGAGAATCGTGGTGCAGAGTTTGAAACTCCTCCACATAAAGCGGTGTTAGGATTCCTACAGATGTATTGTTTGCTTACTGGTCTCGATAAAAGAAAATTCCACCTGAATCTTTTCTGAAATAAGCCTCTTAAGACTCAATGCTTGGTCCTACTCCCTTTCCTGACCCCCCAATGCTTTTTTAATTACGGCTTTCTGCACAGGGTGCCTGGGGTAAGCAGGCAGACAGGCGTTTTAAGAAAGCAGGAGTGAAAGTAAATCAGCCAGCTCCTCTAGTTCTTGCTATTAATATTTTGAGTTTGTGGAAGAAAGAAAAAAAATTCTNTTCTCAGCACTAAGACCTGGTCTTCTGTCTGTGTGAATTTGTTCTCCTCTTGGCCTTAAGTGTGTGAATTTGTACCGTGAGTGAGGTGCATGGGAAAGCAAGACCATGTCCACAGCAGCGATTTCTTCTGTTGTCAAAGGTTAGCTAACCTAAAGGAGGACTCGAGAGAGGCAGGACCTGTGAGGTGAGCAAGTGAGGAACTGGATGTTAGAAACACAAGTATGGCAGAGTCTGGGATGGCGGCACCTCTCCCCATCTCAAACCACCGGCTAGGCAGCCCCCCAGGCAGGGTGGCTCTTCAGCCTGCAGGAGAGATGATTAAGGGACAATTCAATGAAGATCTATAAAGTCCCGAGTGGCTTTGGGAAAGTAAATGAGAATGGATTGTTCCCTGTCTCTTCCAATAAAAGAACTAGGGATTCAAATTAAATTAGCTGATGGTAGGTTCAAAACAACCTTGTGCCCTGTCTAGCGTGGCATACTGCTACGAGAGACTGTGGGTGCTGACAGTTTACATGGGCTCAAAATGAGATGGGAGAAAATTTGTGTAAGACACAGACCGAGGCATAGGCACGGCACCACCTATTAGGAAATCCTGGAGGTGAAATTACCAGAAGGTGAGAGAGCCTTGTGGGGAAATACCGCTGTACATTCAACCTGTCTTATGTTCCCTCCTAGGAATCTGCTATTAGCCACTGTTGAAGACAGATACTGGGGGATACAGGTCTTTATTTTGACCCAGTACAGCTGTTCTACTGGATGAATAAACATTCAGCTTTTTATCAGCAGCAGTCTGAACTCAAATCCCAGCTCCTGCTCTGGTACGGTTAGGTCAGGTCTGAGGAGGAGTAAGAGGACGCTTTGCACTAGCTCGTGCAAAGGATGTCTTTGACCTGTCTGCAGAAAGCGCTGTGTGCACTGAGCTTGTTTGTTGAGAGGTGGGGCTGGCGGGACTGGGACAGCAGCATCCTCAGCGCCTAGGATGGGATGAAGGGCTGAGACACTTCAAAGACTTCCTACTGCCAGGGCATGGGGAAGGGAGTTAAACAATTGAATGAAACAAACAGGTGAATGGCTTCAAGGGACTAGCCAGGCAGGGTAAATCCTCGGAGACAGACAGGTGTTTCTTGCACATGTTCCCTGCTTTTCCTGAACTGGAGGCTTTTTTTTCCTATCTGCCACACACAGGGAAGGATCTGGGACGGGAAAACATTCAGCAAACTACAGAGTCAGGCAAGTGCTGTGAGCACAAAACCACAGCGGTTGCTTTGGCCTTGGCGTGAGGCCAGCTTGCCCCTGTTCTGCCTGATCAGTCAGGCACAAGCGTAATGGACAGTTTGAAAGGGAGAGTCGGTTAAGAATAGCGTGGGGCAGTTCAGTCTCTCTTTGGATGCACGTTGGTGGTCCTCTCCTCTGCTGCACTTTGTCTCCAGTTCGGGCAGGCAGGGTGCAAGAGTGAATGCTGCCAGAGCAGCAGCCTGAGAGGAGTAAGAGGAACTGTGGGGCTTGTGTCCGAGTTAGAAATACTGTTGAAAATGAAACCGCCTGTTTCAGGGGATGCTGAAGCATCATTTCATGAAGGGGGATATCCCCAGAAACAGGATGATGGGGTAGGAAGAAAGGGATGGAAGGTTTTTACATAATTACAGATTAGGAGCTCGGCTCCAAAGGGTGGAGGGGTGACAAGAGCTGGCTTCCAGTTTTGATTTTGTACAAGTGCTGTCTGTGGTTAGAGCAAAGTCCCTGATTATCAGCCATCCCAAAAGGTCTCAGCCTTTTGCTGGGTTTCCTGGTCTGGGAGTTTTGCTGCTTCGATCTGATTAGTTAGTTGTAGGAAGCTCGATCATTTGTCCCAGCTTTTCTTTGAAAACATTAAAGTTTCGGAGGGTTTCTCTGCTTCCCTGCTGATAATCAAAAGCTGAGAACAAAGTTGCTACGTGCAACTGGAATTCCTCCTGTGCCTCCACTATGTCCAGCAGGATGTAGTCTGTTTAAGACCATGTGTGCTAACACTCTCACCAGCAAAGACTGGAAAAGTGTGCCCTTGCATGCTGTAGACGTGGGATAGGAAAGGCAGCAGACCACAGAACAGACTCTGCTGCAGAAATTGATTTTCAAGTTAGTACCTGTTCACAGCAGCAAAAGCGTAGGCGGAAATACTGACCTTTGCCTTCTTTTGGACAAGCATTGTTGCCATTGCTGTTGATTTGCGTCATGTTCTGGAAAGCTCACGTGAACCGGTGGTGCTTCTTGCTGAAATACAATAAAGCAGCAGAGCATCCCTTGTGATAGCCCTGGAGAAGGGTTTGAATGAGCTGGCAGCCAGCTCTCCTGTGGCCTTCATGTATCTGTAGAAATCAGCTCCAAGGAATCAGATCACTTGGTTGGCTACTTTCCTTCTATGCTTTTACAGACTTGGCTGTGACAATGGAAAGTAAAATCAGATGCTTTAAAGCAGAACCTTTTTTTTTTTTTTTGATCCTGCATGCTGATAGCTCTGCTAGTTTCCTTATTGCTGGAATGCACAAGAATCCAAGTCCTGCACAAGGGACATAAAGTGCAAGGGGCTGTGCAAACACAGAACAAAGAAAATACTGCTATCCTAACGCATTTGCAATGTACATACAAATTATCAGGTGACAGGGACATAGAGGTAAAAGGGTGAACACTTGGGAATAAGGTAAATCCTTTTTAAAAAACTGGTAAATACTATCCAGGCTATATAATAATTTTTCTTTTTCCTTCTGGGGAGTGTGTGTGTGAAAGTTATGGCAAAATAAAGTTTAAGAAGGGGCTGGTATTGGACAGTGTTCCCCATTCCACAGATGGGTGGATCAGCCTGTGGTGCAGGCAGGGACACTGATTAACTATCTGGAGTGAAAGTGAGAGTAAGCTTCCCTTTGTCCCTTGGAAGGGACATTCCATTTGCAACATCCTCCCACCCCTCAGAGTTAATGAAGGGAGCAGGAGGGCGTCTGGGAACTGGGTCAGTGGCAGCTCCAGCACAGTGCAACTTAATTAAGCAAAGGAAAATGAGCGAGGGCAGGAACCCTGCGTGGCCAGCCAGGAAAAAGCTGGCTTTGAACAAGCAGATAAAGCTGCATTTCCACCTGCCCTAGCGAGCTGCCTCTTGATGTTCCCTGTAGGCTGGAAGGCACAATCTCCCCTGCCAAGGACAGCCCTGCAAGCTGTTCTGCTCCTGAACCTCTCCCTGTAAGGTGCACTAGCCACATTTGCTGTCTGTAAGGCACACTGCATGGCTCTAATATTCCTCACAGGGCCAACAGTCCCACTTTTGGACTCGGCAATTGCCTTGCAAGAAAACTGTTGCTGGGCTGATGTGGTCCAGCATGGTTTAGGCCGTGTTTTCCTTGGCTTCTGAAGCATTACCATCTTTGGAGCCTGTCAGGGAAAAAAAAACCAAAACAAAATAACGAAACGCTAAAAAATCCTCTAGGGCTATGTCAAACCAGAACAAGGGAGAACTTCTGCTTTCAGACCGGGAATGGGAGATGAGCAACAAAATTTGCTCCCAAGAACTTTAAGTGGGGGTGGATCGAATGTAAACCCTACTGAGATGTCTGGACCCAGATCCAATTTTCCTGACAGCACAGGGTCAGTCAAAATTGCAGTCTTTATGCGGACACGTTGCTTTCTAAAGCTAATTTTCATTCAGTCAGTTTTCTGTGTCTCAGAATAATGTGAATGTGTTCCTCCTACCCCAACAATTGATGGCAGGGGGACTTGGAACATGGCAGCATCAGTGCTGGAAACAAACACCTGGGAAGCGTTCTCTGTTACTGCCCCTCAGTTAATTGCACAAGAGCTGCACAGGCCTCTGGTTTCTGTTGACTAATTAGCTGAGTAATGCAGTCTCTTTTTGAATGTTCTTCCTGTTCTAGATCAAGAATGAGACATACATTGATTAAATGACTTCCCCACGGTCACATAGTGAGTGACTCATTGGCAGAGGCAGGAATTAACACCTGGTATCGTTAAATTCCTGCTTCCTAGACCCCGTGGCCTCGTATTTCAAATGCTCTTCTCTTTCCTCGCCTGGCCTTTTCCCCTCTTGCCCACTGCAGGATTTGTTACACGTGTGATTTCCAAGGTGACAATATCTGACCACTGCCAAGAAAATGAGACCTCTGTCCTTTGCTGCAGACATCTATGGACATACAAAGAAGCTAAAATTCCTTTTATTTCTTATCTTTTTGGAACATTTTACCACGTTGTGCCTGAGCTGGAGTGGTGCCAGGTCTCCCCTGTTCCCATGCCTCCAGCATTGCACGTTATGAAGGTGTGAGCCTGTCCTATAATATTATTTTCTGTTTTTCTAGAAATATCTTTGCTGCAGTCTCCCTGAAGTGGGAACACTCTGCCCATACGCACGGCTAGTACAATAGCATAATCAGTCGCAAAAAATCAGTGGGTGGGTTTTATAAATCCCAGTTTAGTATTCAGCAAGGTATAACATCTGTTGTGATCAATATTTTAGAGCAAGTCTGTTTGATAAAAAGTTACAGTAAAGCCTTTAGCTTCCTACTGAATAGCTAAATAATTCACAGGAGCGGCTCTAATTGCTTTAAGCTTCTTGCATTTGAAAGTAAGCAGAAAATTCAGAGTAATTCTGTAGTGAGGCGGTATAGCCAGCTGGATCGTGTTTCTTAACAAGCTGCTGTACTGGGAATGAAGTAGTTTCAGGTTTTTAATAGCTCCTGAGGTATGCTGGAGTCCAATCTGGCAAAATCCGGTCTCTTTTATAATTTGTTTTTGATGATATTCTTTATGCTAATTTGGCTGGTGAGTGCTAGCAGCCGGGGCAGAAATTATACCCTGCAGTTTTAAAAGTCCGCAGAAACGGCACTATCAGATGCACGGGCATCGTGACATGCCACGAAGGCAAAGAAACGTTACGGTGGCGTCAGGAAAACCCGGGGTATTTACCGTGTAACGACCGACCCTTGCCGTGAGCCCGCGGTCGGGCTCCGGGTACAGCCCGCCGCCGCGCCCCCGCCCGTGCGGAGCCGGGGCTGGGTGGGGGGTCTGCCCGGGATGGGGACACCGAGTGGCCCCGGCGGGAGCCCCCCCCTCCTCCCCGCGGGGCTCTCCCCGCCGTCCGTGCTGGCGGCACCGGGGCTCCGCCCGGCCGCCTTCCCGCGGCGGGGCCAGGGCGCGGGGGAGGCGGGCCGGCTCCTTCCCCCCCCTCCCTTCTTCGGCACCCGCTCCCGGAGCCTTTAAGCCGGCAAACGGGCCCGGGCTGCGGGGAGCGAAGGTCGGCGGAGGCGCCATGGCGGGCCGGGCCGCCCTGCTGGCGCTGCTGGTGCTGCCGGCTCTGCCCCGCCGCGCCGCCGCCGGCTGCGCCGCCCGCCGGCTGTGCTGCCCCGGCCGCCGCCCGGCCTGCCTGAGCACCGGCTGGCGGCCCGACGGCTCCCACGGGCCCTGCTACTGCGACCAGGCGTGCGCCCGCACCCTCGACTGCTGCCACGACTACGCCGAGGCCTGCCCGGGTGAGTGGCCGGCGGGGCTGGGGCTGCTCCCGGGCACCGGCTGTCCCCCGCTGCCCCCCGAGCTGACCCGCGCCTGCCCGCCCTCGGGGCACCGGCTGGGCTGAAAAGCGCCGCCCCGGGTCGGCTTTGCGGGCGGGAAGAGCGAGGGGGGCAGGCGGGGACGCGGGTGGCCGAAGGAGGGATGCTGCAGGCACTTGGCTTCCCCACCCGGGTTGCGGTTCTCGGAGATGCCGGGGTCCCCCTGGAGCAGAGAGCGGGCAGGGCACGGCAGGGTGCTGCGTGTTTGTACGGGACAGAAACGTGAAATGGGATGTTTCCTGACTGAGTCAGGATCCCCCCATCCCTTTCCCTCTTGTTGGTTGAATTACTACGGATGGGATCAAATCCGCTGCTCCTGCTAGCCCGTGCTTCCCTGCAGTCGGCATCGGCAGCTCCAGCGTGTGGCTGCAGCTCTGGCGTCTGATCCGGTGAGAGCCTCGACCGCGGTGCCGGGTCCCCGGGCAGCACTGCCTTCCCGGGGAGCACAGCAGCACTCCCTCCGTAAATGTCTTCCATTAAAGGGCAGATGTGAATGAAGGAGATAAGTTATTTTAGTGAGCGGTGCAATCTCCGCATATTCACTTCCCACAAACAGCATCCTCAAGGAGCCTTACCTGCTCACGTAAAGCCTTCTTTTTTTAAACCTGCATAGCTGTGCCTTAGCAGAGTTTTGCTCTAGGCAGATGGGCAGATACTCCCATGATTTAATTGCCTTTCTGCTTTCAAGAGAAAGCTGGAAAATGGGTGGGAAATAAGTTGATTCCCAAGTGATTAAAGCAAGCCATGGCTGTGAATGAGGACCGGCTGGCGGGTCTGCAGACCAAAGACCGTTAAAGCGCTGCCCCCGCGATCCCAAAACCCTGCCTCCCCCGTGCCCTGAGGCGGGGCACCCCGGGTCTGCGGGGGGTGCAGGTCCTGGTGCCGGGGCTGCCAGGGGAGGGGGGCGCTGGGTGCCCCGGTGCCTTTGGTGTCCGAACACGGCTGGGCGGCTGGCTGCTCCTTCAGCACCGCCGCCTCCGAATCCTGCGTCCTGAATCGGGGATAACTGGGATAGACAGGAACCCCTCGTGTCTGTTCTGCATATTTCAGAAGAATAAGAAGACACGTGTGTTTGCGGGCCCTCGCTGCGCGCCGTGAGGCGGCAGAGGGCAGCGGCTGCTCCCTCTCCCCGCGGGGCACCCCGCGCCCCCAGCCCTGTCACAGCTCCAGCGCTCGCCTGGCCCGGGGCCACCCGGTGGCTACCGGAGGAATAACAGCATCCTGCTTCCGGAGAGCTGGCGAGAAAGCCGGGTTTGTGCAGGATGAGGGATTGCTGCCTTGTTTCTTGTGATTCGTTTGTGCTGGATGTAAAGAGACCCGGTTCTGCGTTGACTTGTATTGCCTTCGGAGCCTGCCCTTTTTTCAGTAGTTTTCTTTCTCCCACCACTAAAGAGCTACTTTATCAAACTGGCTTGTAAAGCAAAATATTAAGGCAAAGGCATTAATATCTGACACCAAAAAAAAACCAAAACCCGAGAACAGAATATTCCAAATAAATCAGAGGCCTTTTTTTTTGTGGTGTATTGCTGCATATATGAAATGTCTCAATTACTTGGATAATTGATTTAATTCCTAATCTTTGAATAGGTTTAAAAAGCTGTTTGTGGTGACTTTAGACAGAGAAGAAAAGCAGTAGCATTTCAAAGATCTTCCTAAAGTTTCTGAGGACAAGGGCAGTTTCAAATGAGGTTAATGCAGTAATTAGGGGTTATCTGTGTTCCGTGGGAGAATAAATTGAAGTATCAATCTTGAGCTGCTCAGAAAGGCTGGGATTCACAGCAGCATTTAGTAGCTTATGTCCCAATAAAATCAGTGGGACTCAGGCTTTTGAATGCCTTTGTAAATCGGAGTGCGAATGTCTGTTACTGTAAGGTGCTGAGCATAGCGGCTCTTCATGGATTTGAATGGGCTCATCTGCATCTTTAAATTGAGGGATAGATCAGTAGTGGAGCTGGGCTCAGAACTGAGGAATTCCTGATGCCTGAGCTCAGCGTCACAGGTCAAATGTTTCTATCCTCCGGTAGTTTGCCTCTTGAGTACTCACAGGGACTTTGGTAGAAGGTAGCTTGCAAGTGCAGCCCTTCTCTTAGTGTACGTGAGGTGGTGCATGCTGGCCTTTCGCTGATCACTGTGTGCCTGGGGCACCCAGTGGCTGAACCAGCAAGGCAGGAAACCTGGTCAGACACCTATTCACTGGCACGACTGAAGTTTGATGTCTTTGGAAGTGCTGGTGTGGTGTATTGTCATACACTGGCCCAGCTCAGTCACAAGGTAGAGAAATACAAGGAGAGGGACTGTAACCAAGTGAGAATATGTGGGGGAAAAAAATAGTACGAGTCTAGGCTGACCTGCAAGTGTTTTTCTCCAAAGGTATTGTTCTTGATGGTTAGGTTGTGTTGGTTAGGTACAAGTGATCAAGTGTATCGTGGGCTATGGTTCCAGGTTGCCTTTGAGAGGGACCAGCAGGTGAATGCTCTTGTGCGTGAGTGATTCCTGCGTTATTCTTGATAGTTCTCTCCAAAGATTCAATCCCATGAAACTCAACTATGGGCATGCTCATGGGGGAGAGATCACAAAAGGGGATATGTGACACAAGGAATGGTACCAGTGTGTTTCAGGCCGAATGGATGGGATGTTGAATGCTGAAGGAAGACATTTCTTTACCTGCACAGAGGCCAAAACTTAGGAGTTTGGCACTGTGGATACTATGCGAGAGTAAGTAGGGATGCTCCATGGTGTGAAGATTTTTGAAGCATTACTTAGTGCAGGTTCCCAAAATTTAAAGTCATGAGTCACATTCTCAGAATATTTTGGGGTTGGTTCCAACACGTACAAAGTGGAAGCTATAGTATTTCATTTTGATTCTTGAACTCAACTCCAGCCTGCCATGTGATGGCCCAAACTCCATGGCTGGTCATCATTTGCTGTGTGACATCCTACAAGACAAGTCACTAAGATTTCAGGCCTTATCTGCGTGAAGGGTCTGCAACACCCTCCCTTTCCTCTGCTCTTTATCCAGCTCTTCCCTTACCACTAAATTTGACCTCGTCTAATTTTAAAACTTTTCTTAGTTCATCCAGTGCAGGTCCCAGTTTGCAGGGCAGGCTTGCAGTGGTGTGGGAGAGGGAGGTGACTGGCCCCGTGTAGACTAGCATGGATGGCTGGAGCTTCTGGGCAGATAATTTCCTGGGAGCAGAGCTACTGGGAACTGCGCAGCACAGCTGTGGGATGGGTGGGAAATAAGGAAGGTCATACTGAGCAATGTAAAAAAAATGTGTTTTCTGGAGAAGGCATGTCACTGGCATAATTTCTGTAACCTTCTACATGCCTGTTTGTTACTTCTCCTTTAGTTATCCCCTGTGTCGTGTCTCAGTGGAGTGTCTGGAGTGGCTGCGCAGAACCTTGCAAGACAACATACCGTGTTCGGAGGAGGTACATCATCCAGGAGCCCAGGAACGGAGGAGAGGCATGCCCTCCGCTGGAGGAGAGGGCTGGCTGCGTGGAGTACTGGACTCAGCAAGGAACAGAGTGCAAACAGTCCCTGAGTAAGTCCACTGAAAATGTAAGTGTCCAGGTAATCGGGGGGAGGACTCTTGTTTGGGTCAGCAGAGCTGATCTTTCTATACTGTGTTTGAAAAGAGTTGTTTTCAGACACCAGCATGTTTGCTCTGGGCCTCTCTGGTGTAATTGAGAACGGAGCTGTTCACACAGGGGCTTAGAGATGTCCTTCCCGGGACAGTATTTGAAAGCAGTGCCTGCCGTTGGCTGTGATCTGCTGTGCGTCAAGAGCGAAACACTGCAGGCCTGTTGGGAACTCATTTGTGCAAGTGTAAACCTCTGGCAATTTTGATAGAATTGGTAGATTTATGCCTGTTTAGAACTTCTGAGTGGGTGTTGAACCCTTTTTTTTTTTTGAAAAAAGGAAAAAAAATTACTTTTTTTATGAATCATCTGCAAAAAGTCATGAAGGAGCAATACCCATCACAGGCAAGGTATGACTTCCCTGCGCTGGAGCAGAGTCCAGGCAGAGCAGACCTCCAACTAGTTTCTGGAGAAAAAGCCTGGTTTTGCTTTGTTCAAATCAACTTTTCATGACATACCTTTACTGATTTTTAAAAGAACTGTTTGTGATTTTTGCTGCTATTTTGGGGTCAAAATCTGTCCGCTCTGAATGTTGGCTACAACTGACTTCTTCAAACCTGTTGAGAGTTGGTATTACGTGAATATTGCCTCCCCACTCTCTCTTTTGGGTGTGCCTGATAAGTAGGCTTACTCTGCTCAGGCAAAAATCTGGCAACAAGACAGATTCTCTTTTCAGTGAAATGATTGATGGTCTTGGATAATATGAAAATACAAAGTTAGAATTGTTTTTGTCTCCTGCTAAACATAAAACTGTATGACATTACAGGCCCGTCTTTACTGTTTTGCAGATGTAAACAGCCTTAGTGCAGTATTGCCACTTATGCTGTGTACTCTTTCTCTTTGATATACACAGTCCCAGCATTAATTACAACAGGAGGGTTTGGAAAAGCGAGGAAAAAAAGAGCTGCGGCTGATGGCAGTGAAAGAGCAGGGTAAGTTGGAGGCTCAGCACGGGGGCTCAGTCATACTCTACCTTCAATGTCTCCCTGGTTGCAGTTCTGGACCCAGCTTTTTGCTGATCAGAAACGGTGTTTCCCAGCAGAAGGGAAACTTTTGCTTCACTAGAGCAGGGTGCTGCTCTCCTGTTATGGTTTGAGAAACCCACAACAATTTATTGTCGTTTAAACAATTATTCTGTCACCCAATGACCCCTCCCCACCTGGGAAGGGGAATCAGGGAAAAAACAAGGAAACCCGGGGGTTGAAATATAAACAGATTTAATAGAATAAGACTAAATAATTAACGCTAATAATGCTAAAGAACCAATATTGATCCCGATACCAGTATAAAATACACAAGGATTATACTCAGCCCATTATATGTGTAGGAAGCTCTGCACTCCCAGCAGGG
>RSEF01000001.1:42235115-42263110 GCA_003993805.1 Himantopus leucocephalus
ATTAGAAGAGAAATTAGTCCTGTGTCACTCAAACCAGGACATCTCCCCTCAGTGACAGCAGTGTCTCGGTGCATCTGAAGGTTGTGGGTCTGCCTTGACATAAGGCCAGTACAAGGCTGAGATTCAGCTTTTCATTCATGGCATCGCTGGTGTTTAAGGTTGTGTGATCAAAAAGCCAAAGACCATTCTCTTCAGCTCTTCCCAGTGTGGAATCTGGTGCAGTTTGCACATTTTTACATAAATGGGGTAAATTCTGAGGGGGTGGAGTTTCCTATCCTGTTGCATGGGAAGTACATCCCTCTCCCATTTCAGCCCCCCTCGGCTGTAACGTGGCCTGTTTTCCCCTGCAGCGCTGTTGCACAGCACAGGTACAGGCAGGGTTGTGCAGAAAGCTCTGTTGCGTTTTACCTTCTGAGACACAGCCAAACTGGGGTTGTTTAGCCTGGAGAAAAGGAGGCTGAGGGGAGACCTTATCGCTCTCTACAACTACCTGAAAGGAGGTTGCAGCGAGGTGGGGGTCAGTCTCTTCTCCCTAGTAACAAGTGATAGGACAAGAGGAAACTGCCTCAAGTTGCACCAGGGGAGGTTTAGGATGGATATTAGGAAAAATTTCTTCACAGAAAGCATTATCAAACATTGGAAGAAGCTGCCCAGGGAAGCGGTTGAATCACTGTCCCTGGAAGTATTTAAAAGACGGGTAAACGTGGTGCTTAGGGACATGGATTAGTGGTGGTTTTGGCAGTGTTAGGTTGCTGGTTGGGCTCGATGATCTTAAAGGTCCCTTCCAACCTAGACGATTCTGTGATTCTCTGCTTGTGCTGCTCTGCCTTCAGGGTGGTGCCTCAAACACAGGGGAGCTGGCATCAGCCTTCCCGGTCCTCCTCTTTCCCAGTTGGGGTCATCACTAGCAGTGACACAGTGATGATGGGAAAGGTTATGTTCCACCCTGTAACCCCTCGTAAACAGCTTTGCAAGCTAGTTATTCCCCAGGGGTTCTTACTGCAGTCCCTGGTGGTTTGCCCATTTCTTGTTGAGAGCTGCCATTCCTGTAAATGCTGGGTGGAGTTTCCCAGAGCTGCTCTTGCAGCACGAGGCAGCCATGCACTTGTTGATTTATTTCCCCACATGCTGTTGTACATGTAAGTATTTCCACAGTGTGTGGGTGCATCCATTCCCCTCACTTAAGTGTCTGAAGGAAAGAGTGTCTGTTTACCCTGAGCCTCCCTTGGGCTCCTCATTAGTTGAGCCTTCTCCCTGTAAAAGTCAAAAATGCGAGCACGGCTCTATTGCACGTCTATTTGTCCTTGCTCTCTTTCCCTCAGATAAGACAAGGAAGCAAACTGCTCACATGGTCCAGTGTGCTGCTTGGAGGTGTTTGGAATTCCCCGTGATGACAGATACAGAACCAGTCTAGACTAGAACCCAGTTCTCTGCGGTGTTTATAGACGGTTACTGAACTTCCTTGGGTTTCCCCTCCAAACAAGGCTGGTTCTTTTGGGCTTTCCTTTCAGGTTTGGTTAAAATCAGAAGCATAGAAAACTGCGAGCAGGGCAGAAGTGCTGTGTCAATCTGGTAGTCTCTCCACTGAGATGGAAGTGAGGATGACAACCTCGCTCTGTCTCTTAGGAGGGATATCATCACAAGGAAAACCTTTACAGACCGAGTCTTAGCTCCTGTCACAAGCTGCTCTGCAAAACCCATTATAAGTAACTGAGAGCAGATGACAGAGAAAATGTGGTTCAGCAAATGAATAACAGACTTGGAATCAGAAGACCTGTCTGTTGGATTTTTTTGGTTTTAGTCAAATGTTTGACCAATCTGTGTCTCTATTTGTAAAAACAGATGTCAGTAATACCTGATTTTTTTTTGATATGTCAGTTGAAAACATCAGCAGAGTAGTTTTATTCCCCATTTAACCTTGTCAAAATGGAGGTACACCACATGTTCTGGTTTTTATGACCTTGGGTGTGGATGGGGTTGGTTTTTTTGTTTTTCTTAATTGGTGATCTGTGGTCACCCAGTTTAGTCTGGCTCTTCCAGTCCCGTGGAGGGCTCTAATCTGGTTATTAAGCTAACCTACTCCATTATTTTGGTTGCAGGTACTGTGTTGAATTCCAGCTTGTAGCCATCACGCCGGGCTGCTTGCAGAGCCACCACTCGTACACTCACTGGATGCAGTATCTCAGGGAGGGCCACACTGTCTGCGTGGAGTGTCAGCACCCGGCTTTAGACTCCAGAAGTCTACATTGTTATGGGGATGGCAGTGGAAGCCAAAAGTAAGACTTTAAGCTTTTGTTTTCATGTCGAATTTTTCATTCTTCTCCCTTGATCTGCTTGTCCCAGTTTCGTAATGCACTGCATGCAGCTCTCTGGAGCACTCTACATCTATTAACTGGTCTTTGTTGAATACCATGAGTTTCTTGCAGAGATGAAATGACCTGGTGAAGCTCACGTATTAAACCAGTGGCAGAGCCAGGATTGAAGTGTGGGAGTACCTGCACTTAGTCTGCTAAATCTCGCTGAATTTTAAGTGGCACAGTTGTGGAGGTTTTTTTTTTTAAAGACACTCCATCCGTGCTTCTGAGGTTAAGAGTCCTGTCAGATGTCAAATACAACCAAATCCGTTTCTGATTTTTAAGCACTGGGGATTTTGTTTCTACAAGTGACCCTTTATGAGTACTTCTGGTGAGTGGCAGCTGGCTTAGGGACTTCTGGTGTGTGCTGGCACATGAGGTTGGACGAAGTACTGTTAAATCTTTGTACTTCCAGCATCCTTTCCCTGGAAAGCTGGAGAAACTTTGGGGCGATTGATAGGGACCACCCAGGTTGCACAAATTGGGCAGACTCCAGCAAATATGAAGAGAATGGCTTGAAGCTGTGAAACACATCTGTGGCAGGGCCAGTTCTGGCTCCCAGGCCTCTGCTGTGGTCACTGGAGGCACAGCTTCTGCACTGCTTTTATCCTGGTACTCTTAACCCCGTTGCTAGTTTATTAAAGGCATCCTCTGAAACTGGTCAGCAGCCCTGCCTAAGAAAATCATTGCCCATCAGTGCTGCGTGGGGGTATTTTTAAAACTTACGTAAATGTTGACATAGGCACGTTCATTTGAATTAGAAATTCTGAACTGGCATTGTCAGGCCTCAAGCACACAATGTGTTGCACTACCAAGACTGCCAATAATGCCCTTTTTAGGCAGGGTTTTTCTCAGGCTTTTAGTAAGAGGAAGTCACGTTTAGAGTCTTTTCCTTTCCTGCCTCAGCTTGTTTTGTACAAAGGTTCCAAAAGCTTTTAGGTAAGGAAGAAGAAAATCTTAACTGGTGTGGCCAGGAGTAGCTCTTACCTGCATTCAACGTGTAAATGATTATACAAGCTTACAATGTTATTTTACTAAAACTTTGGAGCCAGACAGGAGCATCAGATTAAGTGAAATAAAAAATATATTCAGGAATTCATTTCCTCATCGGGCTGCAAAAAGAGGGGGGCATTTTCATTCACCTGATCTGGTGAACAGAACAGTACATGGAGTGGACGCACAAAGAAAATGGGACTGTGTCCTTTACGAATGATGATCTGATCATCAGGTGTTGGCAGGCTGAAGGCTGGAGAGGGGTAGCGATGATGGAATTGGGGTGAATGGTGACTGGTTCACTGTAGTCAGGACTCGGCCCATGTCTCAGCAGATGGTTTAAATCCATCCCAGTTGAGCAGAGCCTAGAAATTGTTCCCAGAGTCTTGCTGGAGGTAAGATGAACTGGTGGGTCCATTTCATTATAGGCATGGGAGAGCCAGCAGGGAAGCCGGCTTTTAATGCAGTGAACTGTTACCCCTCCAGCGTTACTGCCTCTAATGTCAAATGAAGTAATGTCTGTGGCATTTTCTAGGCAGGTGGGAGCTCTCTGTGTGTGTGCCACGCTGAGGTACTGTGTGTGTTCACTTGCGTTCATTGCCAGGGTAGTAACACGGGCTTGGAGGACAGGCAGGGCTGGCCTGAGCAGTGGACAAAGCTCCTGTCTACAAAAGGCAGTGGAGGTGCACTCCTTGAAGCAGCAGTGCTGGGCAGCTTTGTCAGAGATGAATGTGTGGCTGGCAGATGGAACACAAATGGTGTCTCTTGTCTGCAGCTTGCTCATCCTCTGTGTGTGTGTGTGTGTGTGTGTGTGTGAAGCCTCCCTTATATTTCACATGGATGGTCTAGATAACTCCCACGTATCCCCTAGATAGGTAACCTCCAGGGCATGCTCTGGTGTTCTTTATCGCTATTTGACCTTACAGTGGTGGGTCAAGGAGACTGTTGTCCAGGGCTGGGTATCTTGCTTGATTTTCTTGGTATCAACATCTCAAGTGCAAGTATTTACTATAGGTATTCCTTGTATGAACAGAGCTGTGCCCTAATTTGTTTCCAGAAATAATATACTTTTTTTACCAGGTTGCATGGAGGAAAAAACTGATCTCTGTGATCTCTGAGAAGAAATTGAACTGTTGGTGGGGACAGCCATTGAGTGGGATGAGGGAAATGTCTGTGAAAAGGCTTCTGCCTTCTGTTAGAGTAAGTGGTCGTATCTGAGCATGCAGTCCTGCAAGGGAGCAGTGCTGTGAGGGCATCACACGGTGGGCTCCTCAGGTTGGGATTCGCTGGCCAGATGTGGAGGGCATAAGTGTAATGCTTGCAAAGAAAGGTGGAGGAAGATGGAAAACCCTCTGCTGCCCTGAGAAAGAGGATGGTGGGAGGCCAAAGCTGATGCCAGAGCCTAGGATGCAGCATGTGTTGAGTTTGCCTACATCTGCTCGGGAGTCTCTGGCTGTATACTCAGCTCACCCTCATTTTGAATTTTTGTTGGTGTAACTCTGCCAGGGGATGTGGACAGTTTGTGGTAACCTTGGCGCGGTGGTTATGCCGGCTGAGCCGTGCCATCGCGCGCTGGCCGGGTCTCTGGGGCTGCTGGCTGGGGCTGTGCGGGGAGGCATGCACAGCTGCTGCTGTCCCACCCACGCCGTGCCTGCGCTTTGCTTCTCGCCCTGTCAGTTTGGCAGCTTGTGCCAGCGTTTAGTTCCCTGAGATATTGTTCCAAGAGTGACTCTCAGGAAGGAAAACATCTGACAGAGTTTAAAATAAACTCAGCCGTGCTGGTATATTTTGATGAGTATTTCCTAATTATCTTCTTGTGTCTAAGTGGAGTCTGGCTTATAAATGCTTCAAGTTAAAGAGAGATGCTTGTTATCTGTGCCTTCCACCTGTCTCCCACTCTGTAGAAGATGCTAGTTCATTTTAACCCTTGGTATGCAAGCTCAGGAAGTTTCGCAAAGTCCTTGATTTATGGCCATATCTGTGGCCATCAGGTGAGGATCACTGGGATAGTCTAGCTTGCACTGCCTTCTTTCTTCTAGAAGGTTATGGGATAAACAAGGCAGAGCATCGAGCCAGGAAATTGTTAATTTTGGATCGTCTTCTGAAAGTTCTACAAATAAAGCACAGACTTGACATCTGCGAAGTTGTTACTTAGCCTGTGTCTAGGAGGATCATCTGCTCTTCATCATCTGGAGCAAGATGCGGTGGTTGTAGCACGTAAATGTCCAGAGTGCAGCAGTTTATGCCCATGCTCATGGGGCGGAGGGAGAGAGAGGATGGATGGACTTGATTTTTAGCAAAGTTAGCGTTTGCCTTCCCCACCAGCAAGATGACAGTAAGCACGTTTAGCTTATGTGTTTAAGGAGTAAAGTCTTTTAAAGGTAAAGCTGCAGCCCGGAGTTTTGAGGCGTATTGGACTGCTCCGTGCTCAGCCTGCTTCATCTGGGATCTTAATCCTTCCTGTGTAGATCCTGGTATTTTGAAATGACCCCAAGCCAAAAGAAAAATACAGCGAGCCTTTTCCAACCACGTGTGATGCATAAAATCCTGCTCGGGACCATGGCATCTCATTAAACCAAGGGAAGGGTTATCTTTGTGGAGCTAGAGTAATAACTCCAGTTTCAACAGAACTATAAACCAATCGGAAGTTAGGGGTCTGTTGGGTTGTTCCGTGGACAGCTCTCTGCACAGGGCAAGAATTGATCCGGTTTTGTGGTATTTGTGTTTCTCCAAAGGTCAGGACTGGGACACACTGACGTGAGGAATTCCCGTGAACCACTAAATGCTAACATCTGGGAAGGGGCACAGTGCTATAGCAAAATTTCAGTCTCTGTGACCGTTAGGCCAGCATTGCTTGTGCAGCCACTGATTGTGAAAAATGGGCTGTGGATCTGCTTGGTTGTTTTAATAGGATATTTCTCTGTTCAGTTCTGGTCAATGTATTGATGGACTGCCTGGGAGAAAAGGGGTGGGTGGGTGGGTGGGTTGGTTTTTTGTCCTCTACTTAAGAGGCCTGTGAGTAACCTTCACGGAATCACGGAATTTTCAGAGTTGGAAGGGACCTCTAGAGATCATCTAGTCCAACTCCCCTGCCAAAGCAGGATTGCCTAGAGCACATTACTCAGGACTGCATCCAGGCGAGACTTGAAGATCTCCAGAGAAGGGGACTCCACAACCTCCCTGGGCAGCCTGTTCCAGTGCTCTGTCACCCTGACCGTAAAGAAGTTTTTCCGTATATTTGAACGGAACCTCCTGTGTTCCAGGTTGTGCCCATTGCCCCTCGTCCTGTCATTGGGAACCACTGAAAAGAGTCTGGCTCCATCCTCCTTCAACCCACCCTTAAGAACCCACCCTTGGAACCTTGTTCCAACACTTGTGGGTCTGGTCATCCAGAAGCCATGTCAGTGTGTGGCTGTTAGCAAGGTGGAAAAGCTTAGGCAAATGTTCCACTGCCGTGGTTATCCAGAGGTGCTCATGTCCCTGCCCTTGCTCACACAGACATGTGCTGTGTATTGCATGCTAGGTACTTATTCAGCATCTCGATGGCTATGGGTGGCAATAGAGCTCTGCCCGCTGCAAGGAAGCGTATGTTATAAGTGTTATAAAGAAAAATGGAGAAAGGTATTTTGCCCACTTCGCTACCTGTCAAGTGTTTCAGTACAGGAGTTATACGGGTATGTTGGAGTGCTTTGTGAGTTGTTGCATGCAATGCTGGGCACCTCGAGGGAATGTTTCTGTGAATCCTTTTGGACTTAACGTCTACAGTATGTGCTGCTCTGAGTTCTTCCAGTCCAGTGTTCCTGCCTGATTGTGGCTTTACTTCACACTATTGTAATCCTATGGGGGTCACTGTGGTTGCTTCTTCTTTACAGTGGTAGAAAGGCAGAATTGGGACCATGGAGTAAAAAACGATGTTGGCAAACTAAATGGGATTTACTGGGTGATTTAAGCCCCGGTCATACAAGTGACTGCCCTGAAGCAGAGGTGCAGCACATTAACTTTCTCCCTCCTACGATTATGTTTCAGGAATCAGCTGTTGCACTGGCAGGCAGTGGGGAACCCTCGATGCAAGGGAACCTGGAAGAGAATTCGCCAGCTGGACACTTGCTCCTGTCCTTCTGTTCACAGCTTCTTGTTCATCTAACTTCTCCTGACACTCCCAGCAAGCAAGTGCTGTGATGGCTTGTCTGGCACCAATGTGCGGCAGCAGCAGGAACCTCAACTGAAACAATGACTTGTCCATGTCAGAGACCATGCCACTTAATTTCAAGAGTTTGCTGTCTGTACTGGGGCATCCTGAATCCTGTCTGTCTGTGTGTACTCTTCAATTTCCAAAGAAATCAGGCTGGCTGTGAAGTGCCAATCTCTTTCTGCCCAGCCATCCCAGGGAGAGGCCTTTCTGACCCTGATGACTTCTTGCAAATTCCCCCTTTCCTGAGTGGAATGAGAATTCACCCAGTAAGAAATTGAACAAAAACTGCTATATGAACCCAGGTTTAATTATTATTTTTCCAAAGTCTCAATGGAGAATCAACAATGCAAAATAAATTAACTCAAGTGCCTTCTTTTCATGGCAATGGCACTTCATTGTGGATGCTTCCTGCTTGTGCTTATATATCTTTTCCTTCTGTTTTCACCCTCCCTGGTCTCATCATTTCATATTTATCCTCAGTCTTACAGAGGGTTGATCTTGCACTGCTGAGTTAATGGCAAAACTTAGAAATAAGCCTGTTCAAATCTGTGAGAATAGAAGGTGCCAGGGATAAATGGGCCCTTGGACTTCAAGCTTCAAGGAGCATCTCCAAGTTGCCCAAAAATGCAGTGCAGTCCTGGGGCTCTAAATAGGAAGTCATCCCAGTTGTACCAGGAGGTCTAGATATAGTCATGTCTTTTTGACTGGAAAATATTTGAAATATTTTTTTATATTCTGCTGATTTATATTCATACTTTTCTATAAATGAAAATAAAGGAGACCAGAGACATTCTCCCAGTGTGTGTCTATTGATTAATCTGTGTAGTGCCATCTCTTTAGCACCAGAACCTGCCTAATTTATTCCAGCCAATCTTGCCGCCGACTCATCTGCTCCAGCAGGTAAGACTGGAGGAAAAGTCTCTGCTATCCAGTTCTACTCAGGATCTACAGGTGGAAGTCCAGCACCATGACCTTCAACTGTGCAGAAATGGATGGGATACTTCTTTTAATATACATATACTCCTGAATCTGCTTAAACAAAATTACAGAAAGGACTCCGCTTTGTGGCAGAGCGCTGCAGTGATGAGCGTCTCGGTAATTAAATTTGTCAAAACCCAAGTGAGTGGCTGGGGGTGGCTCCAGAGGGGAGCTGTAATGCTCAAGTCTGACTCTGGTTTAGGTTTGCATCATGAAATCCATCTAGTGACCACGTTGTGGGTCTTTGATGAAAATATTAAAGGGCACCGAGGATACGTGCTTGAGATGCTTAGAGGAATATGTAAGTAAGTAAGGCGCTGAGAGGCCTGAAAGCGCGTGATGCCTCTTGGCCGGTACAGTAGGGATTTGAGAGCAAGGCTCTGCTTTTTATTGCATGTTACAAGCTGTCTCTGTGGATTAATGACTCACAGTGGGGTGATCTCATCCCAGAGTAGCAAGATTTTTTTAAAAAAGAAAAGGGCTCATTCTGCACTGTCTGACAAAATCTGTAACTAACTTGTGGCCTGCTCAGGAGCACTCGCTGGTTTGTGAGCGGGGGGGTGCGGCCCTCTGAGGGATGGCTTGGGAATAAATAACTGGCGTACATAATTTCAGTCTTTACAGGGAGGAATTTCTACCAAGCTGGAAGCCAGTTTCATTTTCTTGGTGGAGATACGTAAGCATAGTAGCGTTTAGTCATTGGAAGGGTTTTTTATGTCCTGCAGAAGCCCCATGTGGGGCCACAGGGCCATAAAGCAGCAGCCGGTCATCTCAGGAGCAGAATGGAGCCAGCTACTGGAAACATTTTTCATTTTCAAAATCTACCCAAATTTTTGATGACATGAAACCCTGCTCTTATCAGATGCTTTCAGAATTGAGTACTGAAGTTATAAAGGATGCAGCTTTTGCTTAATAATGCTGAAAAAACTTAAGTCTTCCAAAAGTTGTGTTCACCCCAATGCCCCTCTCCTGCAACATCAGAGCCAGCTGGGTAGGAAAAGACTGTATTGCAAAGTTATAAATGACAGTGTCAAGTGGGAAAAGCTTTTATTCTAATCAATGAAACAATGTGGCACCTTAAAGCACCTTAATTGCAATCCCTTTAATTTACTGAGTACTTAAGCATCAGCTGTACTATGTTTGTGTGTAAGACTTTTATTAAATTGTCGTAGTACTTGCTGCCAAATATTTAGTCCTGGCACTAATCTGGTTTGTTGTGAACCTTTCAGGAAACGGTGATAGGCAACTGCCATGAGTAAATGGTGTGAAACACCCTCCCTGACCCCACCCTTGCTGAAAGTAGAAGACTACCCTCCTGCGTCAGTGTCATGAGAATAAGTGAGCCTTAAGAGAGGTTCTTTTGATAATACTTCATCCAATTCTGGCAGAAACTGTAGGAAACTCTAGCCAGTTTTGATATAAATTTGATGTGTAGGAAGTTTGCAGAATCAGTCTCCTTAAGTGAGTGAAGGTAGCTGTGGAGAGTTGAGAAGTTTGAGGATATGCTGCTCAGAAATGAAATTCTGGGTCAGATAGCTACAGAATCTGAGCTTGATTATTTTTTTTTGGAGGCTCACAGTAAGTTTGGTAAAATGCATTTTAGGCTGACTGTAACCACTTGGGAATTCATGCCACGTTTGATGATTAGTCCTCATAGATGGAGACAGAGGAAAGACAGGGATTTAGAAGTGGTGAAATGTTTTTATACCTCCTAAGTGAAGTGTTTTGATCTTTGATTTTGGAATTTTACTGCAGGATTGGAATAATCTGAGGCAAAATATTTCATTCAACCCCCTCATTGTTTTCAAGTTTCTGCTTCTAGGAAGATTTCAGAGGAAAAAACCTCTCATTTTTGAATTGACCAAAATGATTTCTTTATTGGTAGTGTTCTCTTTTGGGTCCTGCTTGTGAGACAGCTGTGATACTAAACCAGTAAGCACAAAATCGTCTGTTCCTATGGCCAATGACTTGTTGGTCAGGGTTTTCTTTGCTGCTGCCTCATCCCTGAGAGCTGATAACATGAGGTCCTAACAAGAGCTGCTGATGGTGGCATGGTTGGACTTCAGTCTTTTGCTCCTGTCACCGTAGCCTGGGGATGCAGGAGCATAAAAGAATTAGCCCATGAAGAGATTCTCACAGCCTGTGCAGAAATATAGCTGCTATGTCACTTGATGAAACAAGGCATTGCAAATGTCTCAGTGCATCTGCACATGCTAAAAAGGGCTGTGCAGAGTGCTGGCTTCACCGCCACACCTTGGGTAACTGTACAAACAAATCCTGTTCGTAGATTCCTGGGGGAAGGAAGAAGGGATGCAAATGTGCGTGTGAGAGAGAGAGCAAGAGTCAGCCTTTGAAGTAGAAGATAACGAAGCTGTCGGATCACTTTCCCTGCAAATGAAGATTAGCTCACGGTGTAGGCGCATACTGGGTCCTGCCTGTTTCCCTCTAGGGGCTTTATTGTTGTCCATCATAATAATCTCTGTACTTTCTACAGCCTGGGTTTTGGGAAAGATAAGACTATTGGAAATCCAAGGCAAAACACTCCTGAAAAAATGGCTTTGTACAGTAAACAAGCAAGGCAGTTTCCCATTGAGGAGAGGCTGTTCACCAAAGATGACAGCTGTTGCCATGACAACGCTAAAAACCTTTCACCATTGGGTGTCAACGGGAGAACATCTCCCACAGCAAGTGCATGAAGCCAGGAGTTTAGTCCTCATCTTCCATAAATCATTCTCTTGGGCACTGATAATGAGGAACCACCAGTTGTGCATGTGCAGCTCCACCTTTTAGGCACCAGTCTGGCTTCAGGTGAGAGGAAGAGCAAATAAAGCTAAAGTGCCAGCGAGTTGGATTTATGTAAAATGAAAATTAAGCTCAACTGATGTGCCTACACTTCCCTCTGCTCTCCAGCTGAGGATCACAATTTTTAATGATGAAAAACCAAACAAATATCCAGGCCATTTTACAAACTGCTAAAGAAGCCATGTGATTTTCTCTGTTGTAGAGAAATCTTTCATCATCATGGGACGGGGAGAGAGGGAGGCCCCAGGAGAATTCTGCTTTTCTTCACCCTAACCCTGTAGTGTCTGGTCTGTGATTCAACAGCTTTCTTCTGCATTTGAAACAGAAGGTGGTAAAAGACCATTTTTCACCATGGGGTCTTCACTAGGCCCATCAGCTCCCCGAGTGTCATGATACGCGCATCTGAGCTTCTGCAGTCATCTCACTGTATGAGGATCTACTTCCTTTTTTAAGGAAAAAGCCCTTATGCATTTGGAAAAAAAGACTTAAAATGTGCGCAGAAAGCTCAGGAGCCAAAGGTAAAGAAAAAGAACAACAAAAAACGGTCGTTTTCTTAAATACCCTTGTTGCTCTAAAGACAAACTTCTTTTTTCTTTTGCTCAGTGGCCAGAGGAGTTGAGCACATTCTGCTTGAATGGTAGGAGTTAGCAATACTTCTCTGTAAATAAGACTGTTCTGTTATCTTTAGCTTTTCAAACCTATAATATTTTTTAATCCTTCATTTTGGGTGTTTTGAGTATTTAAATATTAAGATCACTGACTCCTTTTTTTTTTTTTCCCCCTGAAGTTTTTTCTGAAGTCCTTTCCAGTTATAAAATTAGTTGCTTGGTGATAGTTATGATACTGCAAGTGGAGGAGTAGAGGTGAGAAAGGAGAGGAGAGTCTGAACCAGCAGAGATTATTCTGTTCTCTCAATATGTCTCTTGCAGCTTAAAACCACAAAACAAAATATTAGCAAGGGACTTTTTTTTCTTTTTTAAACACTGGTTCTCCCATTCTTAAGCTGGGTGAAATACATTCACTTATAAAGGCTGTTCTATGTATTCTGCAAATTGCCACCTTTTTAAGTCCCCAGGGATATGCAGGGTCTCTAGGCTGCCGGTCTGTGCTACCCCCAGTTGCTGTCGTCCCGTGACACATGTACACAACTTGTGACACTGGTGGGACCTAGACATGCATTCAGACAGCATGCGTTTGGCTGCATCTTGTAAACATCTTAAATTGATACTGGAAAGGAAGAAAGGTGGAACCATGGTGCAGTTTATATCACAATATTACCCTTTTTTTATGAGTTGAGGCACAGTGTGTTACGCCATGCTCCCCCAAAACCATGAGTTCCACACCCTGGTCCATGCTGGAAACGAGGTGCAAGGTCTCTTTTTATCACATTCCCTAATCCTCAGGGACGAAGAGCTGATCCCTGTGCAGAGCTCAGCATCGTTTTTGTTCTGTGCGTTGTTTTTTTGCTGTTACTTGCTGCACTCGGTGTTTGTTTTGCTTGAGCTCTGTTGTGGCCTCTCCATACTACTAATTGTGTGCTTTTGAATTACTGGAAGGGTGTTGTAGGGTGATGCCAGCACTAATGGGCTTTCACCTTCCTCTACTTTCACAACACTCCTCAGACCAATTAACCAATTCTTGATTTATTCCTTGCACTGTATTTCAGCCATTACCAGGTGGAGCAGAGGCTGTCTGAAAAATAAGAGTTGTTTGGCCCATTCTGCTGGCGCTGAAAGCCGATGCTGGTCTGGCTTGCCTAATCCTGTGCCTTTCTGCTCACCCACAAGTGACCGCTCGGAGCTCCTGTTTGAGAGCACAAAGCGCAGCTGAACATCTTCCCCCTCCGAGGGCGAGTGTGTCTGTATCGGTGGTGGGGTCCCCCGCAGCAGCACCCGTGACCCAATTCTGCATCCTGGCTGCTGGGACAAACGGTGGGATGTAGGAGAGCATCTCCAGGAAATGGTCATTGATTGTAGAAGGATAGTAGCTGGAGAAACTGGGTTTCTCTGACGTGACAACAGGATGCTGTTATTTTTCCTCTCTCTGTTTTAACTCGGTCTAGCAGCTGGATGCGATATGGAAGCAGATCCCTGAAATGCTTTAACAGTGAGAGTGGCTTAAAGCTCGATTTCAGTTGGAGGGGATAAATGAGTGAGTAGTTTCATAAAGGATGCTCAGGCTCATGTGAGTACCTCACCCACCTCTCCCCCTCGGCTCCCTGCTGGGGCATTGACTGTGCTCGTCTGGGCACAGCGGTGTGAAAACAGCCGGTAATCACCAGTGGAAAGAACCCATCGCTTGTGAAATCCCACAGCCGTGGAGCTTGTGTTCTGCCTGGCTTTTCCCCCTCAGTTTGTCTGTTGAGGGTGAATCCTGTCAGGTACACGGGTTCATGTGCTGAGCTCCTCTGCGCGCTGCACTCGGAATATTAATGTCACCTGCCCAATTTAGGAACAAAGTCATAAGTCACTCGTTTTTCTAAGGCAGGAAAAAAGCTTAAATATTTCCAAGAAAAGCAGGACTGTTTATTATGCTGGCTAGGCTGGAAAGTCTTAGTTACCGTGTGTACTGAGGACTGACAGCCAACCACAAAAGACATAAGCACACGAGCTCCCAGAGCACGGCCACCACCAGGGCGGCACGCTTGTATGCAGGGGGGACAAGCGCAGCGTAAGGCTGTCTCTTTTTGCCTCTAACAATTAAACAAATGGGAAAGGAGCTGTGTTGTGGGAAAGGGAGAGCACTCTGGGTGGTGGGGGGAATATCAGGGCTTTATGCAGGAATGGGTTCCCCTAAAAACGAAATTATCATCAGCTGGGAGGTTGCCAAAATGAATTGCAGTCTTCTCTGCACAAAATGACCCCTTTATACCTCCCAACCGCACTAGTCTATGAAATATTGACACTTCTGATGTAAGACACAATTTCTTCTTCTTCTTGTCTTCAGAGCTGCCTGGCTGCTGGGAGAGACATGTGAAACCTCCCTCTGCCCTGCCAGGGGCAGCGTGTTATTGGCAGGCCAGAGAAAACCTCCCTGGCAGCTACCACCCTGTGAGACACGGTTTGATAAGAAAACAGCAGGGGAAAAAAAAAAAGAAGTCATGGAAAAGAATCTGCAAAATTTCCACCTTCTGCCACAGAAGAGTGGAGTGTGAACTGCAGGACCTGCTGAACATAAACATCTCGGCTTCCAAAAACTGGTTAACTTTTTGCCGTCACACAGCAAACGTCAAAACAGAGAAGTAAGTCTACATGCTAGCCCAGCCAGCCCCGGCAGTGCCCCTCTGTGCGTCACTGCCTCTTCGTTACCCACATATGCTGCTTCTTTATATGAGCATTCTCTTTGGAAATAACATATACTTGGAGAATATAGAGGCAGGTCCTATAAAGCAATGTTCACGCTTGCTTTGTTCCTCCAGTCTTATTGTTTTAATAAGTCAATAGATCTTTGCCTCTTCCTAGTTTTTGAAGGTCTCAATTTTAATGAGTAAGGGCTTGAACTTAATGGGAATCTCTAAGTACTCTGAAGAGCATTTCCCTAGACTTTGATGGGACTGCCTACATCGCTAAAGTTAGCTGAATATCAAGGTATTGACAGGAGCACAGGTCCTCCTTTGATAGCGGCGTACCTCCCGTGCGTGCAGCCCTGGCTGGTGACAGCTGAGGACAAGGCAGATGCCTGCTCCTGTGTGTCTGCGCACAGAGCACCCTCTTCCCGAGGGGCCAGAGGTGGTTAACTCTGAGCTAGTCTGATTGTGAGTTTAAGTGGTCTCTATTTGCCAGTGGTAGTTCAATATTTATGTTACCCTGATCCATAAAGTACTGGGCAGAATTCACTGTGTACTTCTCCTATCCCGTATGGAGCCGTTGGCCTGCCAGTCAGCAGGAAACTTGGCTGAAGACGGATCCAGCAGATAGACCGTGCTGTTTGAGATGCTGAATGTGAGAGAGGAAAGGCTGTATGTGAGCCTGGGCGATGGGCTGGTGGCGTGGGGCATCTCCCCCGTCTGTCCTTGCTCGGCTGGGCAGTTGCGTTTGTATCTCTTGTGGCTCCTATCGCGATATCAGTGTTTCAGGAATAGCTGTGATTTTGATTTGTTTATAATGTGGATGGGCTTTTCTTTCTTTTTTTTTCTTCAAATGCAAATGATTCCCTGGGTTGATACTGTTCCTCGTGAACAATGGTCCTACCTGTGTAAAATCACGAACACCTAACGATCAAACCTTGGGCACAGGCTCACAGGGCACGCGTGGAGATTTCTCTACCATACCAGCTGCGTGACTTAATTTCTGTGTTAAAACACAAACAGACTGATGGCAGATGGGAGCCTTGGGTTTGAGAATTCATTCAGCTCCATTAAGATTTTTTTTTTTTTAAATTTAGAATTGCAATATTAATGGTGGTTAACATAAGTTTCCTGGAAACAGAGATGACAATTAAAAAACAAAGTATAATAAAATTGATGTAGTTGTGGGTGTCAGTGAGAAGGGAGTGTTTACCATGACTGAAAACAGTAACTGATGTTACTAATGTAAAGACGATTGCACATTGGCATGTCACGATAGCTGCCCTGAGTTGGAGTTTAAAGCAAACCAGTGCAATCACAGCAGACCTGCGTGTCACCTGCATCCGCGAAGGAGAAGGGAGCACAGCAGAGGGGAAACAGGGCAGCACGTCTGCTGACTGCCTAGGACAGCTTGGAACAACAAATACACTTAAGGGTTCCTCACCACACAACTGCCACGTGAGCCCTGGACTTTGCTGAGCAGCGCCGAGCCATAAGTAGTCATGGGACCAAATTCATTCACCAAGTCCTGAGTGTCACAGGGAGCGCTGGTGAGTGCCCGCTGCCCGCTGGGCGAGGGGCAGGAAGGATGCCGGGCTGGAAGAGGCAGGCAGGGAAGGGCAGGAGCAGGGGGAGGACCTGCTCTGCTAACAGGTAGCACGAGAAGTGCTCGATGATGCTATGTGTTTCCAAATGCGTTTCTGTCTGGCATTTCAAGCACCCAGAAATGGCTTCCAAAGCAACAACACAGGAGCGGTTGCTACATTTACGTATTGGGAGTGGTTTATTAAACAGCGGTAATTGTGCAAATGCAGTGGCAAATATGTTTGCTTTATGGTAGTACATTTCAGTAAAAATGGCTTAATGACTGTATTGAAGTAATTTATTGGGAAATGTGGAAGCCATGCAATTAAGCAAATGCATTTTCCAGGATTATGATCATCCAGGTTTCTATATATCCTGTATGCCTGCGATGGATTTATTCGTTCCTGTACACCTTTGGTAAGAAGTGGGCACATGTGGCATAAATACAGAGTTTTCCTTCTAGCTCATAGATATGCAAAAGCAGTTTTCTCTCTCTTAGGTCTGGAAAGTAACCTCACTTTCATGGAAGAGCGCGTGGCAGGCTGAGATGTCATTAAAACCAACCAAATCCTTTAACCCTGTCCACAAACGCACAGCCTTGGGCCAAACTGAAAGACAGTGCACGTGAAGAGGTCTCTCCTTCCTCTGTCTCTGGGGCTGTCTTCTCACTTGCTGTGTGCAGGATTTGATTAAAAAGCCTATCACTTCAGTGTGTTTGGGGTCCCAAGGGGAGCTTGTGATGGTTAGGAGAAGCAGCCCTTTACTGAAATCGGTGGGGAAAAGTCTTACGTGGAATCAGCGTGACAAGTAGATGTTCAAACTCCTTATTAGCTGCAGAGGTTTCTAGAGTGGGGCAGAGTTTCTTCTTTAAGAGTCTGTGTTCTGCTTCATGTTCCCATCTTACACCAAACCCCACCATTCTCAGAAGAATCTCAATTGCTTAGACCAGAGGCTTTCCACAAAACCACGTGGGAGTGGATTTTCCAAAGGCTCTGAGGCAAGTCAGGTAAAGCTGAACATCTGTCTGCCTTCCATGCTTTGAGCAGCCAGCGTTGTGCGGGCAGGAACCCAGTAGAGGTCAGTGGTCTCCAAGGGGCTGCAGATGGCCACATGGTGGGGCCATTGGTGTCCACCCTGGACTCACAAGGAGTCTGGAAGGGTGTAAAATGGCCAGACCCACAAAAGGCTTTAGGTGCCTAGGATAAGAGAGAAATGTCAATTATGGGAGGCTTTTGTCAGCATGACTCCGTCACCTATTGATCAAAGGCGAGAGGGAAGGGGGGTCAGAGATGATTTAAGATCCCAAACTACAATCACACCTGCTTGCTCTCAGATCTCTCTGCTTCAAGTACAAACAGAGGGAAATCAAAACCAGTTCTCAAATCAGCTCATGTTCAGTCTCCTCCTTGACCTCTGTCATAGGAGGGGGAGACAGTAAAGCTTAATAAGGAAATTCATTTTACACAAGATCCCGGGCCTGTAGATAGGTACGTTATAATTAACTGTGTTAATTTGTGTGCCTATTTTGCTCCTTTTTTAATCTTTGCATCTATTAATTATTGCAGAGAAGTTCTTACTGATAACTCCCCGGCAGTTTTTGCTGCTGTTCTGAAATTATAAAATGATATAGTTGGCAGAATGGGTACAGACTTGTACAGTTAATTGGGTTTTTGCAGAAGGAAATTACATAGTATAATAATATGCCCAGGGTGCCATGGGAAGTGCAATTTCTTATTGCTTTAGTTAATAGAATTGGGAGAATATGAGCTCTGAATTATAAATTGTCTCGGAATTTATCCCAAAGTTGCAGAGGGTTTCACACACCTGTCACTGAGCACTGGTGTCACAAAATCATTGCTGTGAGGGCCCCTGTTACTCCCCCCCCCCCCCCCCCCCCCCNACTAAGGTAACAGGTTTAGCTGCAGAGTCCCAGGGTCGCTGATCTGGCGGGGTCCTCTCTGCATGAAGTCGCAGGAATCACGCCATCGTAAAACAAGTGGTGGGTCATGGTGGCTAAGGAGAGATGAGCTGTGAAAACCCAGAGCTTTGCTGGGGGGGACAGAGCATTTCTGTTTCTCACCTCCTTTTTTTATGAAGTAGGATTGGATAGAAGCTGTTGAGGATGTTTTTCTAAGTGAGAAAAGTTGGTGAGAATTAATGTTTTTCATTTCCTGCTAAACTCAAGTCTCAAAACCGAGGCTTTTTTTTTTCTTTTTTCCCCCAACCTGAATCCACAATCTTGGGTCAGCTTGAAAGATGTTACAAACTGGGTAGCTTTGGTGTCTGTGAAGACTTTCTTAAGTAAAAGCATGAACAACTTGAAGGAGATTTGAAGGATAAAGGGAGATTGAAAGTTTATTTCTAGTAAGAAGCCATTTCCTTTGAAAAGAACAACTCCTCCCCAAAAAAGTTTGAGTAGCAAATCTTGATTATTGCTACCTGCTGCCTTAGCTGGAAATGTCAATAATTTGATATCAGCCTCAGCACTTTGATGTCTCACAAGCGCTGCCAGCTGCAGCATGGCGGAGAGACCTGGACCCTGATTCCTGGTTCAGCTCCTGGCCTCCTGCACGCCCCAGAGACTGCAGCTTTTCTCCTCTCCATTTCATCTTCTCAGCTGTCAAAGGGGGAGTTGTAAACTTTACCATTTTTGTGAAGAGCTCAGAGTCCCTCAGCAAGATGCTCTGGATGCTGGCAGCATGCTCATTTCTTCCTGCATATATATATACAGTGTGCAATCTCCTCCAGCCGTCTCCACTAATCTCATTAAAGCTCTGTTTTTATAAGTTGGGGATTTGTAATTTTTTTGTTGTTGTTGCTCCTACTGATGGTTTTCTGCATCACCACTCATTCTTATAATTAAAGTGACAGCTCTTGAACTAGTGTGTCAAAACAGCACGGTTGAGGCAGAAAAGTACTGGGAAGATCATCTTTAATCAGACAACAATGATTCATGTTTAACTGGGTAGATGGTAAGTCCTAGATCTAGCTGGCTCACAGTGAAGTTTCCCCAAGGACAGGGTGTCGTTAAGAGTTTTGCACAACTGTCTAGGCCCCAGCGCTTGGGGTTTTTCATGGAAACTATTTAATATGCAGTTTCTGTCATCATGTCAGAGCTGTAGCTGGGGAGCTCTGAACTCTAGCAAATCTTTTCAAATTTATTTTCTAGAAGCTGTACAAAAAAAGAAATGTAAAGGACGTGATTTTGGTTTGAAGATAGTTGAGCCCTCCAGCTTTGTTGGAAATTCATTGTTTCCAGGAGTCCCAGCTCTTTGTTCCCCACTCTTTTGGCATCACAAAGCCAGGTATGCTAATCCCAAGGGTATCTCAGTGGAGAAATCCCAAGTGCAGGTAATGTTCACGGCTATATGAACTGTGCATCTTCCTTGCGGTGGACGGGGCAAGAGGGGCTCCGAGGGCAGAACAGCACAGGGCTCTGCAAGCATCCTGGCAGCTCCTGACTTGCTGTTCGCTCCCACTCCCAAGCTTAGGGCTTGGTCTAGTTCCTGCTTTTCCTCCTGTTTTCCCTGCTCTGTGCTCTCCTCGTATCAGCCCACGTGGCTGTAGATACCATGGTATACGTATTTGTGCATTTATGTATACCATGTATAAACTGGTCTGCGTTCCTTTGAAGGTCACACTGCTCGGTGTAGCTACTTTCCTAGAAGGGTTTCTTTTTCTTCCACGTGCCCGACACAGGGCCATTCAATCTGCTGTAACCAGACAGCCGCAGTCCTTAATATTTCAGTATATTCCAGCTCCAAAACAGCTGGTAGCATCCAGCCAACAAGTACTTCTTTTCCTTTTGGTACACTTAGGCTGCTGTCCCCACCGTTAGGGAGGTGCTGTAAGATTCGGGCATGGCTGCGGACACATCAGGCTTATGCAAAGATGTCTCAAGAGCTTGTTTGGCCTTTGGAGACCCTGGGGCTGAGGAAAGGGGCTCAGCCTTTCGGCTGACGCAGGGAAGACCCTGATCCGCTCTTGCTCTTTGATCTTATATCTCTCTAGGTTAATAATGCTCCTTATTGCAGATTTACACCTGGAACTCTCCTCCTCCTTCGAATTTCTCCAACTTTCTGCAAAGGCTTTGTGAATAAGTATGGAAAACACACGCCCCCTCCATGCGTTAACTGGGATCTTTGTGGTAGACCTGTGGGAAGTGGGAGTATCTTCATTGGTCATTTAAGATGCCCTGTGACTCTGAAAAGAGATATCGTGGCAGCCTGCATGTGGGGAAGGCTTTAAATTCATCCTGCTTATGGTGGCTGGTCTCCAGCATCCTGGTTTGTAGGGTAGAAGAACCCTGGATTAATGGCAATATTTTTATATTGCCTTAAATAAACTTTCATTCCTGATTAAAGCTTTGTACTTCATTACATTGGTATTTTAAATGCAGTGTTTATTTGCAGCGCTATGCAATCTTACAATAACAACATTTGATGCTGCTTACGACTACAAGGCTCAGGTTTCAAGAGCTGGAAGGAATCAGCCCTCCAGTGCTCCGGTACCATATAGCATGGACCTGAGCTAACACTTCATTTTCCAATTACATTTCTAGTGCTGAAGCCACTGACCATTGTGAAAAGACCACCGGAGCGGATAGCCTGGTGTTGGTCCGGCGCGGCATCTTCTGTGTTCCTGCGGTATACCTCCGAGACAATAGTCTCTCTCTCTCTCCCCACATATGAATGAAATCTTTGATTTCAACACTCCTGATTGGTAGATATATATACTTTAAGTGAAAAAGAGGAGTGAGTAAGTGGCGTGCAGCCGTTCGGTACACGTGTGCTGCCCTCTGAAGGTCGCTGAAATGGGAGTTTGGTCCTCAAGTGCAACAGCTGGAGTAGTGCAATGGCTACATAAGGACGCTTTGGGCAATCTAAGTGCTGCCAGGATCTCTGCCAGAATGGAGATGAATATATGTGACACACTTGTGAATTGCTCAAAGAAATTAGTGGGTGGGAGGGGAAAGAAAAGGGGGGAGGTGGGGCTGCCTTTTTCTCCTGCGCTCTCGTACAGTGGAAGGCTGATGACTGGGAGCTATTGAAATGCTTATAATTGTCTCATTATGGGCATAAAATGTAATTAAAAGGGACAGCAATCTTTCTCCAAATTCAAAACACTGCAGTCTGTCTTTGAAAGCAATTTTGGCTATTAGCACAGGTGGTAATGTCCCAGCAATTGAACCCAATCTAATTTCAGTGTCAAACCGCTAAGGAGAAAAAATGAGTTCCCTGCCAGATGCCACCTGACACAGCTGCCGCGTCTGGAGGGAGAAACAGGAGCATGAAGCAGCACGCAGAGCTTGGATGGGATGGGGTGGGCAGGCAGCCCGAATGTGGGAGCACTTGAGCACCCACCAAAGCAGAGCAGAGGTTGTCGTCTTTGCCAGATCTGCTCCCCTGGTGCTGCCTTGCCCTGAGATGGAGGTGTGATGGGTACACAAAGCAGCACACGATGCCGTCTGCAGATGGCATCGAGTGTATTATGTTTGCTGCAGATGAGCAGTTCAGCCAAGTGTTCTCCAGGACAATAAGCAAATCACTCACATCTTTGTCTTGTTTTGCTTGGATGTTGAAGCAACTCTGTGTCCTGGGAGAAAGGATGTTCCTTGAATTTGTCAGCAAAGCTGAGATGTGTATGAGAGAGGCAGTGGGGTGAAAACAACCCTCTGTTGGACTCAGTGTGGCTGTTTTCCTCTCTTGCGCAGACAGGGATGGCTTCAGACAGCTGTGTCCCTTCTGTGCAGAAAGAGGGAGGTTCATCCAGGCTTGCAGCGAGCAGCCTGGGTAGGTGCAGATTTAGTCCAGCACAGAGCTCTTTGGTGCTCTTCAAGACTTTCAGAAAGACCTTCAATTCTTCAGAGCCCTGAAATTGCAGGAAATTTAGTTTCACATTCCTCAGGCATTACGAGGGTGAACAAAACATTTCTGGTGGAGTAGCCAATAGGACTTGACTCCAACCCTTGGTGTATTTTCTTTGAAAGAATATTTGCAAAACTCTCCTCTCTCCCTCTATCGTTCATTTACATGTGTTACTTTTCTTCTGGGATTCAAAGCAGAGGAGGTGAAGTGCAGAGGGAAAATAATCTTCCTGGGTCTTCCTCACCCCGTGAAAAATGTAGTTGTTAGAGTTACTGCAGGTAAATGAAATCCCTCTTCCTCCATTCCCTGTGGCTTAGCGCTGGGCTGTGTGTCAGGGGGACTCTGCTTTGGCTTTAGCAGAATAGACTGGATGATCCACCCAGCCTTTTTGTGTTCAGCCACTGAGATATGGTGAGCATGCCTCTGGCTGCCGGAGGCCACCACTTAAAGACTTTTACTGCTCCTCTGTTAGGTGGGGACAGGCAGTTCAAGAAACGCTGCTCAGAAAAGCCTATGCATGAGTAAAGTATTACCAGGGGAACTAGTGGAAGGTACCGTCTTACAGTACCTGGCCAAGAGCTCGTCTGAAATGTGTCTCCATGGTCTCTTTATCTTTAAGACTTCACGTCTCAACTTTGCAACCTGGAAAGGGGATGGTGCTGAAGAAGACTGAAAGGAAGGAATTAACAAGAAAAGTAAAATAGCTAATTTTTCGTTTCATCTCCTGAGATATGAAAGAAGATTTTTGCAGCTAATAAATTATTTCTGAAAACACTAGTAATAGCTGCAGGCAACATTAACTTCAAGTTTCCCAATGAGCAAGCATCACTTATGTACTGATTTAAAATTCTAATCTATTTTCATTTGCAGTAGCTCAACTCTAACATGACTGGGGGTCTGGAAAGAGGCCAGAAGAAGTAGCTATTTTTCCGACGGTTTAGTAATCTCCTTAGATGCAGCAGTGGAAAACAGTGGCCAGATCCTATTGAAGCCTGGGGCAACCAATTATCTCAGCAGAGAGGCTCCGGAGCCCTTCGTTAGCGCTGGCGATGTGGTAAGTTTCTGGTTGCTGCAAGCACAGCAGTGATTTCAAGCTAAGCAGAAAAATCAGTTGTGTCATAGGTTAAACAGCTCTGCTGCTATTTAAAAACACAGGGTGGGACCCCAGCCCTGCTGAGAGCAACGCAAGTTTTGCTCTGGACTTCAGAGACACTGCGGGTTTCTGCCTGCTTTTCAAAGAAACCCTATGGCCAAGCTGGAGTTAAAACCCAGCCAGGAATGTGGACTGGAATCCATGGGTGTCTGATCCCCTCCCTGTCCCCACATGGGAAGGTGGTGATTTGAAGTCCAACCTCATACCTGGAGCTGAGGCTGGTGGCCATCAGGGGCGTGGGGAAGAGGGAAGGCGCTGCTCTGGCTGAGCCTCCAGCGCTGGGTTGGCATCCCAGTGGCACTGCTCAGTGACTGAGGGATGTGTCATCCGAGAGAAAAGGAGAAACAGATGGTAGAGGGAGTTACAGTGGGAGGAAAACCCAATTAGAAGTCCCAGCATGGTTTGTGGTAGGGATATGGATCTTATACCTTGAGTAACAGCCAGGAAAAGAGAGGCACCCAGCTTTTTCTCCCATGGTGGAGAAAATTCTTGTTTCAGGCAGAGAATGATATTGAAAAAAAAGCTTTTGTAAAGCTTTTGAGAGATTCTTCTCTGAAGGGAGAGTGAATAAGGGAGATACAACAGGGGGGATGGACTTAATACATCCAGAATGTGGGCTCATTATTCCAATATAGGTTTTTTTAGGTTCCCCCTCCTGGAAGGATGCTTAAGACAGTAGCCTGGGAGTTGGAAGTCTGTAATCCCACCCCGGGAATATGCCCAGCCCCTCCTGGGATAAATGTTCGATGTCTTTGGGGTCAATCACACTGCTGTTTTGGCCATCCAGAAGTTAATTTTCAGAAGCACTGGGCATTAGCATGAGCTGAAGTCGGGCAGCCGCCCCCCCTCGGCCTCAGTTGCTGTAAAATTCCTCACCTGTGAAATAGTTTGTAACTTTTCACCATGCGCAGGGACCAGGCTCCAGCTCAGAGGGGTGGGTATGTTGGGAGGTTGTAGCGGTGTGATTCACGGCCTCTGATGTGGGCTGGGGTGAGGAGAGCCAAGCGTGGGGTGAGAAGCGTGCCTGGCATGGCAGGGCTCTGCTCGCTCCCCGCGGTGGGAAGACCACACGGTGTTGCTAGCACGCAGGGTACCGCTCCTCCCTGCGAGGTGGCAAAGCAAACGCACAGTCTTCCAGAGTCCAGAGACTGTGAAAAGGCTAAAGAAAGCACATTTCATGCTCTCAGCAAGTGCTTGGGGGATGCTGGACTCAAAACCAGCTGGGACAGTGACTGTGGCAGGGAAACTGTTCCGAACAGGGGCTCATGGGCAGCTCTGTGTGCCCAGAGGGGGGAAAAAACCTCACCCCACCCCTACCCACTTGCGCATCTGGGTGTTATTTAACTTGCAAAATACAAACCTTGAATTTCAGAAAATACCCGATCTGTGTTTTCCTGTGCGATTCTTGCAGTGTCATTGCTTTGCTCACACGCTATGCCGGAGCATGACTGCTGCTGCCGGCCCCCAGCCGTGCCCAGCCGCCAGAAGAGCAGGCGAAGGCACGGCTGCTGCGCTGGGGCTTTCTAACTTTCACATGCTTGATTTGCTGTCAAAGCAATCTTTCCTTCCCATACAGCTCTGCAGTCGGTAGTGGTGTTGCTTTGCAGGTGAACTGCACAGTGTGTACTGAAGCACACTATTTATAGGAGGGCAAGGTGTCTGTTTAAGGAACGGGGCACATGTTCTGGGAGCAGGATGAGAAAGAGCGACTGAGCAAGAAAGAGTGAGAGATTTCTGATTTTATTCCCTGACAAAAGGGCTACGGAATAAAATCAGAAAAATAATTCCCGAATAACATGAGGTATAGCAAAATTAATGTGGTTTTGTTTATTGTTTCTCACTGTGGGCATTTTTTTCCTATGAAACTATATTCCTACCTGGTACTGCACTCTTAATTATCTTGCTGAATACACTATATAGTTCTCAGATCACTAATTAAGGTTAATAAATTATTCTTATGAAATAGACATGTTTTCTCCTCATTGACAGTGCTCAGGAACAAAGGGTCAGAGTTAAACACAGGACCAGAGCTCAGGCATTCTGAGGCCTCACCATTATGCTAAATCTACCAAGTCATCCTAGAAGCTCATAACAGCTTCATAACACTGGTGGAAATGACTGCCCATCCTTAAAGCCTTTTGCTTTAAGTCCAAGAAATGCTGTTCAGCAAGTATATTCTGGAACTCTATGAGAGTATCAATTGCACAAACTATTCATGATGTAGGCATATATTAAGAAATCTGCAACACAGTATGGGATGCTTGGTGTCCTGGAAATCCTCTTTAAGTACTTCAGTATGTCTATGAAACCTTCCTACAGCTCTGGGTATGGTCCAGTCAGCAGAGTATCCCATCTCAGCTTCCATTCATCCACCCTGACACCAGAATACCAAAAGCCTTTAGTGGGGAAACAGGCACTTGCAAAATCCTTCCTTCACTTTCTCTTAATTTTTGTTATGTAAATTCCATATTTCCTGGAACAGTGGCTCTGAACTGCTGAACTCCGGCTGCAGTCAACCCAGCTAACAAGCTCATTTATATTAATAGGAAATCAACTGTTCCTTTTTGCTGGATTCCCAGTGGAGCAGCTGGTGGTCTGCTTTTTCCATGCAGCCATCCTACTCCATACTGAAATGCCTTAAAAATATTTGTTTGCTAGAAAAATGTTATTGGAAACCAATATTGCTGATGTGGAAAACAAATAAATAGAGAAAACCACAGATTCTTCTGGTCAATTAGACATTCAGAAAGTGGTAAAATTTTTTGTATACTATTAGATAGCACTTCATAGCTGTCTTCTACCAGCTTCATGGCTTTTAATGACTAATCATAACAACAAAAAAAAAAGCCAAGCAGAACAAAAGATTTAGAGCTATGGTCACATTATTTGCCAGGAGCTTGTATTTAGAAGTTTGGATGTAGTTGCTATAACATGTCAGACTAAGACTTCTTTCCCTGACCTAGCCCAGCTGGTCAGCACTGGCTGTTTGGGGAAGATGTGTAAGAAAAGCTACGTGGGACAACTTATGGACTACTCTAATCATGGTGGAGAATGAATCATTTTTGCTTTATACCACTAGCTTTCTCATTTATTGATTCTTTGTCTTGTACTGTGATTTTCCTTTCCATTTAGTTGCCATTTAGAGAGTTTAAACTCTTTGGAGCTCCTGGGACATCCAGACTTTCCCATTAGTGGGGTGGGCAGCACACAGCTGGTCTGAGACTGGAGAGCCACTCTCGTCTTGAAGGTGGAACAGGGCCCTGTGGATGGCCGAGGCTAGCGCTTGGGTCCTAACGACAAGCAGATTGCATATTTGCATAACGATGCAAATGAGTGACCTGACCACAGCAGGAGTGGCATGTCTTTCCCAGCCCCTCATTACCATTGTACAAGATTGGACATTAGCCATGAAGGTTAGAGAAGAGGTCATCTTCCCATGCTTTAACTAAGCAGAGAGAGAGAGAGAGAGAGAGAGAGACTGCCTTGGGATTTGTTTCCTGCATAACGTTGCCTGAGGCACCATGCTAGGTGTGGGGGGGCCCAGGCTCCCAAGTGGGGTGGTAAAACCTGCGGTTCACTGTCCTCCTTGGCATGGTTGCAATGACCTTTCTCTATGGCTCAGCTAGACACCTGGTGTCATCCACACCGTGTTGGCTGTGATGGGGTCACAGCAAGGAATGGTGGCAGTTTCTGCACAACCACATAGGCACAAAGCGGTACCAGAGGCTTGGAAGGTAAGCGCACGCTTGTGTAGTNAAGGAATGGTGGCAGTTTCTGCACAACCACATAGGCACAAAGCGGTACCAGAGGCTTGGAAGGTAAGCGCACGCTTGTGTAGTGTTGTAGGTATTTGATAAGCTCTGTCTCAGACTCCTGCACTTTGGGGACTTAATTTTTTAAGGCTTTTTTGGCTTTGCCAGTCTCTCATGATTCAGAAAATAATGTCTCCAATTTATTGTATCACCTGGCTATTAAATCTGCCTGTAAAGAGGAGCAAAACTAGACCATGAACATCTATGGGAATTCATTTTTGTTAAATAATTTAAATTTACACTTTCTCGTGCCTGGATCAATCTTCATCTCACTGTCCCCTAGTGGTCCCCTCTCCACCATTCAGGAGAGTGCTAGAAGCTGCATCACTGTGCAGTTCATTTTAAGACTAATTATCATCAAGACATGAAAACAGCATTTTACATTATGTATTTTTTCTGTTCAGCACATAGACCAATTCATTTTAGCTTCAATTATTATTAACCACATGTCTGCCAACATTATAAAAATGGTACTGGGTATAGCAAAACATAAGACTAGTTTTAGATTAGAGATGAGAGTTCATTGTTTAATTATATAGGGATTAAATTGTATGATGCAATGTTGTGCAAATTTGCTCTTATTTTCCGAAGCTAAGGTTAATGCTCAGTGCTTGTGTTTCTAACCAGAAACCACAAACCTTCATTGCTGTGACACATTAGTCTCAGCTTCTGCCTGAATGGTTGCAGACGATACTCTGGGGCAAAGTTACCTCTAAATGCTCTTGCTTGCTGAATAGTAATGATGTCGTGTCTCTTAGTAGCTCAATTTCCTTATGGAAAGTAGGAAGGAAGGTAAGTAAGTGGAAAGAGACTATGGAAGAATCCATGTTTTATAAGCAGAGATTTTCCTACCAAAAACCCTTGAAGGTATCTAAATTTTACTGACTCTTCTGAAGTGATCAAAATATATTGAAAAGGTGAACCTTTCCTCATGTTCATCTGTGCTGAAATGCCTGAATATCCTCCTTGGTTTT
>RSEF01000001.1:42263210-42287595 GCA_003993805.1 Himantopus leucocephalus
AGTCACCCAGGTGGGAAGGAAGGGATAGTGAGGTTATTGGTGATGGAGCCAGAGAGGAGAGATTGCCTGAGAACGTGGGCTGGAGGAGATGAAGAAGAGGAGATGAGAAAAATGAAAAAGCTGCTGCATTTCATTAATCTATGTAAAGTCTGGAAAATGCTTTATGTTGTTGGTAGAAAAGTAAATCTACTGATGTCGGCCCTGGTAACGTTTGGCAGCGGGTGCCTGAAGTGACGCTGAGGGTGGTGCTGAGCAGGCAGTGACCACTCTGCGGCTGCTGAGCTGCCACCAGCGACGGGGGCTGGGAGGGATCCTGCTTTCTGCGCGGGGCTTCTGCCTCGTGGTTTGCATTAACCTGCGAGTTAGTGCGTTGGCTTGGCATAAAGCACATGCAAGTAGCAGGGCTGAGGGGATGTGGGGTGGAGGGTCTAGGCAAAGCGAAGAAAGGTTTCTGTTGTATATGTTAACTAGGGCAAAAACATTTCATATCTATAGATTTGGCACACAATAATGAACCACAGCGCCTCAGGAGATAGGCATTATTTTAATTGACTTGATAAAGTAAATCAGTTCGTAGAGAAAACCTCCTTAGACAGTATAATTACAAATACTGGATTATAACTCAGGAGCTTGCGTGCTCAGGCTGGCAGGCAAATAACAAGAAAAGTCATTAGCAGAAAGTGGAAGAGGAAGACATATGTTATAGGAATTTCTCCACTTTCTAGTTCTTCATTTGTAAACTTCCCTTCAAGTTCAGTGCTTTAATCTTATTAGATGTCATTGTCACTGCTTGTTATGAAATACTCAACTGATCATTTAGATTTTTCTTAAAAAGATATTACTAAACTGAAAATGAACACAAGTGAATGCAGAAACATGCCATTAAAATGCTGCGCGTGGCCTTCTGTGAGATTTGTCCACTTGCGCATTTAACTTTCTGGTTTCCATTTGCAAATGTGGTGGCTGTATAAAATAAGATGTAGAACTCTGCACTTAGACTTTTTCATCTGGTTTGTATATGCAGGAACCTGTAAGGGGGTGTGTGTGGACTGCAGAATTGTACAAACGAGCAGTTGGTCTGAGTAGAAATGTGTGCTTATTTGTTCTTTTTACATTTTTAAATAGCCATAAATTAACATCTCCATAAATCAAGGGGTTCAGATTGGAGCTGACAAGACTCTTACAGAAACTGCATTCCAGTATAAAACAATTTGGATGTAATCAACTCAAATAAAATATTCCTGAGCAGTTTGAATTACCTTTGCTCTGATGACTTGCATAATTTAACCCATGCTTAATCTAACGGAGAATAAAACCACAGTGGCTCTAGCAGAAAGCCCAAGTTTTTGCCTCAAGTAGCAGTGAAAGCAGCCTGTTTGTCTAGTTTGCACACCCAAAGCTCTTTGTCTCCAAACCTCGGCTGTTCTCCCATCTGCGTCTGGTTCTGCAGCTGCACAATCGCACGATCGAGACGCCGATTTCCAGGCGCTGTGTGTGTGACAGGGATCTCCCCGTGTGCCGCACATCCCTGGGCCGTGCACAGAGAAGCTGGGAGATGCCCCAGTCCCTGAGCCCGGCCGTGGCCACGGGAGATGCGGGTAGATTTTGTCCATGTCGGGTGAGGACTGATGCCCACAGGTTTATGCACCAAATCCGTCAGACTTAAAACAAGAGGTGTCAAGTTCGGCACTTCTTTCCTGAATCACGGCCTTATCCGTGAGCAAATAACATATGTCTAAACCTGCTGTCAACTGCAATGAGCTGAAGCAGAAACTCAGTGCCAGCTGATGGTAGTTATGGTTTTGGCCAGAATATATGACCATGAAACAGAGCAAATAAAGGCTTTGGTTTTATCCATACCTTTTTATTTATTTCTGTAGTCTGTAGTAAGGGACCATTGCTTTAAAATCCTTAGACATTTGGACATATTTTACAAGACAGTACAGTTTCTGAATGTCACACATTGATCACAGTTTCATACTACTACATGCATATAAAGACACTGATTTTTTTTTTTTAAATAATTTGTTTACGGAAACAACTGGAGAGGTCAATAAACTTCAACAAGGAATGACTAAATCAAAGTTACAAAAGAATGTAAGACTCTAAGTACACTAGTATATGGCTAATGTTGCTGTAATCACCCCAAAGTGCCAGGGTATTGAAACATTGCTTAAAAGGGGAGAAAACATCTGCTGACACATTGCCCCTTGGGTCAATCCAATATAACCCAATGAAGAGATTGTGCAAGATGTGCAGGATGTGCTGGGCTGTCGGGCAGAGGCATGAAGCACTGCCCTTCATTGCAGACACGCCGAACGGGATTCCCCATTGCTTCCCCATTGCTCAGGTTAAAAAATAACTGAAGTGCAAGGCAATGGAGAAACCTGTCATAGTCTGCCCTTTCTCAAGCTGGGTCACAGTCGGTTTAAATTTCCAGATACAAAAGCAATTCGATCTACATGTACTAGCAGAGCCACAGGAAGCTTACATTTTTCCAGTTTTTATTTGTTGTTAAATATCACATTTTTCTTTTAAAGGGAACCCCACAGCCTTCTTACCCTTCACTGGCTATGGATGCTCACCGCTGCCCGGGGCTCATGGGCCACTCTGCAGGTCCAGCAGCCGTCCTGTGCTTTTGGAGAAGGAAGACCTGAGGCTGTTCCCCGGCCCTGCGAAACGCTGAGGAGCCGCAATGCGCAGCACAGCGACAGACGACCCCGGCGTCCTTCCGTGAGCACGCAGCCATTATTAAACAGCACTTGTAACGGTGCCTCATGAAGTGTTTTCTCCCCATTCAGGAAGTGCTTCACTGGCCTGGTTAGAAAGCAGCATTCTGCTGCAGTAAGTTGGGGTATATCTTTTTAATGCTAATCTAGTTGGAAAGCGAGTTTGGTTGGTAGCTGTGGCTGGCCTTTCCGATTGTAGTATCATGGCTTCAAAGTTCAAAGTAACGTGGAGATGCTGCTCCCCACCCTCCCCCCCACAAACACACCAGTGGGGAACGTTGCAATGCAAAAGCAGTTTCCTGCACTCACCACCAAAAAGCCAGAAAGAATGGGAAAAAAAATGTTCTCCGTCTTTGCCACAAGCCAACAAAACTGATATAAACAAACTAAATCCCAGCGATCACATGAGCCAACGTGTGGCTAATGGTACTTAGAGGCAGTGAAATATAACAGGAAGAAGAGGCATAAAGGGCAGAGCTTCTAAATGAAATACAGAGAGTAGAGAAGAACTGATGAATCCTAAAATGGTCTTAAATGTAGATTACCAATAGGACCAGAGGTTGTGACACAATCAAAGGTTTCCGATGGCCCATCTGCTGGTAGTGTCCTCCCAGCATCAGTAAGTCCCTGGACCGAGGGCTGAGAGTGTTGAACCATGTGGCTGAGTTTGTGGTCCAGCTGTAGGGGACAGTCATCTGTGAGTTTGGGGTGCTCCTTGTGGCGTTAAGCCCACGAAGAGTGAGCTGACATGGAGGGATGCTCAGTCAAGATTGGGATGATGTGATTATCATCCTCTTGCCTGAAGGATTCCCTCCTTTCCCAGGCTTTCACTGACCTGTCTCCGTTTCCCACTCCCTCGCCTCACTGGCTTCCTCATAGGTGCTGTGGACAGACACCTCCATCCTTGAGGTCATACAGAGCTTTTAGTTTTCCATTAGCTTTTAGAGATACGGGTCCAAATTCTTTACTGGGTTAAATGGGGCACAGCTCCATTGACCTCAATGGGCTTTTACAGCAGCAAAGAATTTGGCATTTCATGCAATTTTGGCTCCCTGGCTTCCACAGGGCTCTAGTTTTGGTGGGTACTGAGCCCAGTCTCATTGTTATTTTTTGAAGGTAGTGTTACTACAGTCTTGAAAAGACCCCTTTAAAAATGTCAAAGGTTAATTAATCCTTCTTCAGTCCTACAGAATATCAATAGTATTATTTCTAGTTAAAAGAAAAATGAAGCTTTCTCTTCTAAGCCTCTGGACTGAAAACTTCTTGTGCGATGAAGCCAGAATCAAGCAAAGCAAAATTCTGAGTAGTATTTACAGATATGAACACTTGTGGCACCCTACCATTGGTGTCAAAGGACACTTATTTGTGGCTTAGGTAACACCAGCAACAAAGGGGATACACACTCTGAACGCAGACTTTCAGTTTTCCTAAGGTTTCCTTTGTCTGGCCAAGACAAAGTTTCAGTGCAAGAGCCTAAATCTGATCAGCACGGGGTGCAAAACACATGCTGGAAAAGAAACATTTCTTCTTTGAAGGGCTGGTTGGTATTTGGGTCGTTTCTGTCGTGGTGTGGGAGGGCTACCTGCAGGGGTGAATTTAAGACTGGTCTGACTAGAAGCTTTCGATGGTTTTGTTGACTGTGCTCAAACAAACTTACTGACATGGAAGAGGCCTTTTGAAGGGATTTATGTGATCATTGATGATAGATATGGCAGGCTATTGCATTAATTGCTTTCAAAAAAAAAAAAATCCTACCCAGTTTGAATACCTTCATGTGTAAATGGGTCTTGCTGGTACATAACCACAGGCAAAACTCTGTCTGCTGGTTGTTCTCTTCATTCAGGTGGTATCTGGACTTTCTGAAACATGTTTTCCCAAATTCATTCTGTTTTGGGTTTATTGACTAGTGTGGTGGGCATATAAGAAAATCACAGAAACAAACAAAAGGAAATGAGACCAAAACTCCATCTTTGGAAAAACACGTGGTCACTGACCAGACTGCTGGGTGGATTCGAAAGGAAATGTTTGTGCAGGGCTACAGAGCTGGCCCGAAGCTCTTTGTCGTGCTAAACTTCAACAGGCCATGAGATAGCTTCAGGATGCACATTTATCTCATGGACTTTTTATTCAATTTATGTGATGGTACAGCTATAAAGGAGCAAGGAAGATCATTAAGTAAGCAGGTACATGAACAGACTTTACCATAATCAAAGCCAAATCCGGTCCCTTTCTGAACATGTACATTCAGGTTTTTCATTCCCCCATAATTTTTTCTCATTTCCTGATTTTATCTAGGACTGAAAATAGAAATTCCAAAACCCATTGGGAAATGAAAATCTTGACCCTTCTGTTTCAACCCAGGAAAAACTCTCCCGAAGGTGAGAGCTTTGCCTGGGTATCGTCAGGTCTCTGCCTTAAAATAAGAGGCTGAATTTTGATGTATCCCGACTCCATCGTAGTTATTAGGACAGTCAGATTCAAATACCATCTCTTCTTTATGCTCTCAGCTTATTCAGCGTAACTCTGGAAAAACACTGAAGTCCAGGCTGTGGCTAACACTGAAGCCAGTGGTATTTGCTGACATTTACACTGCCATAACCGAGGGCAGAGTCTGGCCCACTCTGTGTCTCTCAGAAGGAACATCTTAGTTTCTGTAGCCAGTCCCTGGTTATTTTTAAGTATCATCACAAACAGGAAAATACGAAAACATGACAACATCAGACAAACTCAGTGACCTTTTGCAGACGCACTTCCAGGAGGGATGTTGCAGGTGTTTTTCAGAACAAAAGAAAATAACGACAACAAAAAGGTTAGGGGATCAGCTATGTAAATGAACACCAAGAAAGCATCTAATATATTATTCTGTAATACAAAAAGAAGGAATCTGACTCGATTGCCCTATTATAAATTTGCTAAAAATACAGATATATATTTATATTTTTATATATATATAATTTTTTTTAAATCTGAACAGAAAAATAGACTACTCTGGAATGCATGAAAGTCACATGACTTTTCCATACATCAGATACTTATAAAGCCAACACAATGGCAAACAGGAGGTACAGAGGTAACTAGAACATCTGTACTTTATTCAAGAACTCTTTAAAGCCATATTCTCCCCAAGCAGGTGATCCTAAAGCAACCTAAGGTAACACTTGTTCAGTCTGATTACCATAAGCAGAAGTGACTGACCAAACATTGTGAAGTTGGAGTTAATTTGGAGTCACCGGGGAAGCCCACCTCCCCATCTCGCTCCCACCTGAGCTGCACAGGAGGGCGTCAGTGCCACACGGTCTCCATTGCTTGGCTATTTTATTCAGTAATTCTACTGTTTGCTTTAAAATGAGGCGTTAAAAACTACTGGAGATCATGTTATGTGGAGCTTACTGACAGAAAGAGAACTTGGCTTTAGGAACCTTGTCTTTGCGATGAGTTTTAAATACCCTTGTTATTTACTATAAACTGTACCAGTCATAATTCTGTCAAGACATAAATATACAATAGGTACAAATATTAACAATACATTACAATTTTACAGAAGAGAATACTGTTTTCTTTAGAAATGTGTATCTTATTAGCTGCAAGGGAAGAAAAGGCTACAGTTTATCACAGCCATAGTTGCCAAAGAAACCGACCACCTCGGATGTATTTCTGCGTGACTTGCACAGACAGATATTCCCCGGCACTTGACACACGGCATGTTCGGGAAGGGAATGTGCGTTCCGCGGGTGTTCTTTTCCTCTTTTTTTTTTTCCTTCTTCTACCTTTATTGACTCTCGAGCTTTTCAGAAAAATGTGGATTTCACAGGAGACTGTTTTGTTTCATTTTTTTTTCCATAAGTGTGCTTAGGTGAAGTTTCTAAGAAAAGGCACTGAGAAATCTACTGCAATGTGACTGCTGTTTTCCTCTGTTCAAGGCTAAAACTCAAAGGATCTTTGCCTCCTGGTTAAGAAAACTGCACCCATTCCTTCCGCATATATATATATTCTATATATATATATTTATATATATGTATTAAAAACGATGTTGATGGCATAAGATATAAGCAAGCGCAGACATCACACGTACATAGTCCTTTCAGATGTGATGTCTTCTGCAGCAGCAGGTGAGACTCCGTCAGCTTGCTTGATACATGATGCACAGTAAATTCGCAGACCTGAATGCCAAATATCAGTGATTAAACTGCACGCTTTAGCTTGATGCAAGAGATATTGCATATTTTCACCAACTGCTATGAGCTTTGGGAAACACGTCTCAAACAAACTATAAAATGAAATTGTCTTTCTAGTGTCTATAGGATTTGGTGAGCATTATATTTTCAAAGCACTGCCTTTCCTTTTGTAATGAGTACAGATTTAGTCTACCATAGCTTTACGTTAGAGTAGATTTCCCAGTGCTTACATTATATATATGTGTATTATGCACACACACACATATATAGATACATACTTCATATTCAGACTTTATTTCATTAAAATAAATTAAACATACTTCCTTTTTAACTGGGCACAAAATGAGAGCTACATCTTCATACACAAATAAGAAAGAAATGCTCTTCAAGCATATTATATGCTTAATTTTAAATTATTTGCTTTCTATAAGAAATCTATAGGACTTTGGCTATTCAGACTTAAAAGGTAGATTTTTAATGATACTTTTGAATTTGGCTTTCAAAAGTGACTCAATAAAATGCTACTTTAAAGGTAGGACTAAATAGATGATATAAGGTGTGTGTCGTGTGTGATCACACAAGGCAGACAGAGGGCCTTTGGTTACAAGGAGAGTTGCACCAGTTGATTATCAGTTAAAAAAATGATAGAATTGTTGATCTATACATTTTTGTCAGTGCCATCTATAAACCAAATACATCAATTTGGATGAGAGTGTGGTAAATACTACACTATATGGCTATATTTAAATACGTTCACTTTTGTGATATGTAAAATATGACTTTTTTCCACATGAAAGCATCAGCTCTAAAAATATTTAACTTGGAAATCACTATTACTTACTTTATCAAAAAAATTTTCCCTGATTTTTCTTCTTTTTACATTTGTGCTGATGGCAGACATGAATGATCACTGAAACATAGAGATTATGTTAAGACTATTCTCTTTAAGATTTCTCATTGCCACTCTATGGCCTCGGAAAGCCACAGAATAAATCAGTATTTAAAGCTTATTTGCTGGAAAGTCGCTTTACTTTTTCATGATGACTCAAGCTTAACTAGTATCTCACCAATACATCGGTTCCTCTAAGTACACTTGTATTTACTATGGCCAAATCCTAAAGTCCTTCACCAGGCAAAGATCCCACTCAGAGGAATGGTGGTTTTGGCTGAGTGAAGGCAGAGTAAAAGCTAACGAACCTCAGGAATTGGCCTTGCGTAAATACTCTGGGGAGTATCATTTGCACGCGTAGGTGCCGTGAACTTACGTTGAGTACCTCCCACGTCACTCTTTGCATGGCACGAGGTCTCGCTCGCTGCCGGCGGGCTAATTCGTGAGGTGGTGGCTCAGGGCTTACTCGTGCCTTCCCCCGGGTCTTGCCTTGCTGGGACACAAGGGCGACTTCTGAGCGGGGACCTCGGGCTGCGTCCCACCGCCCGGGGATGGGCTCAGCTGAGCAGAGCAGAGTTAACTCCAACGTGCGTACAGTTTTGTGCCAAGGAGAGACCTAACAAAGCTATCATTGTAACCCATAATAGTTCCTAAAACATATATGTGCTTATTGCTTTTGTCCGTACATGCTGCATTCACTATTACGGATTACAGACAGAAGTACTGTACAGCTTGGACGGACAGACATTTACATTCAGGACTAACCAACGGCTTTTTTTTTTTTTTTTTNGAAGGAACACAACGCAGCGGACTCGAGTGGCTCGGGGTCTTCCTCCTGCCCGTGCGCCTCCGCTCCCGCGTCCCGTCTCCCAGCACATCCCCGGACCTGCTGCATGCAGCTCCTTACACGCCCCGGCAGGTACTCAGAAATAGGTCAGGAAACGCCCATTGACAGTTATTTACAATTGAGTTTTACAGTAGAAACAGAGAACAACATAAAAGATTACCATCACAGTTATCACAGGACAGGTTGTGACTTGCTACAGGTGTGTAACAAATCACGGTCACGACAGGAGGCACAAATTAAAATAGTGCTTGGTTAAAGTGCTTGATTTTTACACTCTGCTATCCTACTCCAGCATCGCAACAACAACAACAAAAAGTCAACGTAAAGTGCTTTTCCCCCCCGAGATTAAAAACCAAAGACAAATTATTTCCTACACAATTTGACATAACTTTATTGAAACAATAATATTTTAAAAACCTAGGCTGGTGGCTGCTAGTTCTGTTCATTTAAAATGGTCAGATCTTTTTTTTTCTTTTTTTTTTTTCTTGTTTCCTTTAAAAATGACTGGATGTTATTAAAACATCGGGCCTGATTCTCCTGTCTCTCGCAGCTGCTTCGCACCGCAGCTCTGCGGGAGCCGCTCCTGCCCGACCTCCTCGCGAGAGAGAGCACAGCCAGGCCCGGGGCGGGTCGCTAACGAATCCCTCTTTTTGCATATTTATGTAACACTTGCATATCTTTCACTGCGCCGCTCGGGCGCAAAAAGCTTCAGACCGACCGGTTCCTCTCCTACGCCATGGGCGAGACTTTGGCTGACGCCTGGAGTCGGCGCGCGGGCGGGAAGGGGAGGCCCAGGGAGCCGTCCCGGTAGCCCCGGCACGTGCCGCGGGGGTCAGCCACAGCGTCAGCGCCGCCACCACCGCGCTCGGCCGTCCCCGCGGGGCAGGGCAGCGAGCGTCTCCCTTCCGCGGAGGGGTAGGGCGAGAGCTGAGCTCTCCTTCCAGCCCTACGCTCCCCAGCACCGGGAAGGGGGTCTGGCTGCAATGCCTCCGGAGATTCCTGCTTCTGCATGGCTCCTTCACACCTTCCCAACGTGGGCTGTGGGTCCCCTGAGGGCCACGCGCTGGCCCTGGGGCAGGTATCGATTTCTAGCAGAGGGTAAGTGCAAGTTTCACTATGTCCTAGGGGATGTTTGGAATTAGATACAAGTGGTGCAACTCACCCTGCTGATATTTCAAAAGAAAATGTCAGGTCCTACAGGATATCGTATTGTTAAACACACAGAGAGCATTTTAATAATTGTTTTCTCTAGACCGTTATTTGTTTTAAATGGTTTTCACTTGGATTTTCCAATAATGCAAGTGTTCCCTGTTACCTTTAGACATAATATCCATCAGAGAAAGCTGTAGATGGGGAACAGCTGCCCTGAAGCAGTGAGCATTGTGTTTTTGATAGCTTTATACCAACCCCAGCAATTTATTCCAGAGTTCAAATCTGGCTGCCTTGGCATCCTTTATGGAACTAATGCAAATCAGATGTTAATATTTCCAAAAGGAGCTCTAGCGTTCAAGGGGAATGGATGGATATTTGGTCACATTGGCTTCACTGGACAACATGAAAGGAGATCAATGTGTGACCATGATTTGCAATCCTTATTTTTGACTGATGTGGGCAACGTCTTTAGAGTTGTTTCAGAGAAGGACATTTTCACAAACCCACACTGGACCTCCCCCAGACTTTTAGAAACAGGTGGCTTGTTTCAGCCAAGTTCATGCCATGCAGAAGCTCTTTTTTTTGAGTTGACTGTAAAGACATTCCTTTAAACTTTCAGTAAGTTCTTTTGGAGCCCATCTCAGATGCTTTGATCATGTGTGTTAGCATGTCCTCCGCTGCCTGGTAATACATGGACTTCTGGGGAAATGTGATTTTCTAGTCTGACAGTCTCCTGATTGCCCTGGGTTCTTCCAGTGATACCTTCCATAGAGTAAATGCAGTTTTGCCCTATCAGCTTAGGGGAGGTGGGTAAAGCAGCAGCTTCTAGATGGTTCTTCTCTGTTCTATAAACATTGTCCTTTTGCTTTAGATAGCCACTGTTTGTAACGTTATACTTGGGACTCACATTTCCGGGCGGACTCGAATCATAAAGCAGCTGACCTTCATCATCCGTGTCAGCATCTATATATTTGTGTATACCAGCATCATGGAAGTTGAAAGCTATGGCTGTCTGCGTCTCTGGTGACTTTGGGGGTGTTCTCGCACTCGCAGTTGTGTAGATCGAGGTTTCCGGGCTCATGAGAGATCTGTCAGAGAGTAAGGAAGTATCTGTGGCAGCAGCAGCAGCTCCCCGGCTCTTGAGAGGGTCTGGATATATTCTCAGTACATTTGATGCTGGTACTAACGTGCTGGTGTCCTCTTCCATGAAGTTGACTTTCAGAGATCTTAGTTTTAAAGGGTTACTGGCCTTTATGGAGCTTTTGGGACTTTCTATGAAAAAAGCAGAACGGTGACTGCCTTCGGAGCTTGGGTTCGTTTCCACAAATCTGGCACCGCTCGCCTCTGGCCTGCTCTGCTCCTGAATCACGTTAATGCCGCCTTTGCAGGGAAGGGTAGCGAGCGGGCTGTGGGAAAACCTCCCGGAGTCAGGGAACTCCGCCGCACAACTTATGAAGCTGTCGATGCTGGACATGCTCCTCATATCAATGATCCCATCAGTACGAGTCGTCAGCAAGGGCACCATAGGGCCAGGAAGTGTTTCCATTTCTAGCTCTTCCTTTTGCTTTCCAGGTTGACTTGACTCTTTAGTATTAAGGTTTGGCTGGGACTGAGTCTTTGCCATTTTGTTATACATGTCCTCTAGCTGTTGGACATTCAGGTGCTGGGGACTTGAAGATGACCTGGCTTTTTCTGGAGATCCTTGTTCCTTAGTTTCAAAAGATTTACTAGAGCTAGTCTCAGAGAGCGTTCTCTTGGTCCATTTCCATTTGCTGGGAGATAAATGATTGTCCTGAACTTTATCCTTTTTGGCTATGCTTTCTCCGTTCTTTTCAACCACAATGTCCATGAGTTCTATGCTACGAGCAAATGCATCCTTCATGTTCATGGAGACAATACTGCCATTCCTTTTTGCTCTTTCAAGAGCTTCCCTGCGCTTAATGGCTTTCTCCTGCCTCTTCTGCTCTTTGTAGAACTCAGAGAAGTTATTGACAATAATTGGGATGGGAAGAGCAATCACCAGCACTCCAGCAATGCAGCACAGTCCTCCTACTATTTTACCTAAAAGTGTTTTGGGGTAGATGTCTCCGTAGCCTACTGTTGTCATGGTGATTGTTGCCCACCAGAAGGAAGCTGGGATGCTCTTGAATTTTGTATCATCCTCATCCTTTTCTGCAAAAAACACTAAACTGGAAAAGATCATAATGCCCATGGCCAAAAACAGGATGAGTAATCCAAGCTCATTGTAACTCCTTCGCAGTGTAAACCCCAAGGACTGTAAACCCGTTGAGTGCCGGGCAAGCTTTAGAATCCGGAGTATCCTCATAATCCGAAATATTTGGACCACTCGTCGTACATTTTGGAACTGAAGTACACTTTTATTGGATTCTGTGAGGAAGATAGTGACATAGTACGGTAAGATAGCTAGTAAATCAATAGCATTCAGCGGGCCTTTGAAAAACTTCCATTTCTTAGGCGAGGACAGGAACCGCAAGAGGTATTCCATTGTAAACCATGCAATGCACACCGCTTCCACGTGGGCAAGTTGGGGATTATCCGTCGTCTGCCCAAATTCATCCACGCCTTGTAGTTCAGGAAGTGTGTTAAGGGACAAGGCAATTGTAGATAGTACAATAAACATGATGGAAATGATTGCCAAAATCTAGAAAGGAAAGAGAAAACAGTGAGTTCGTCTCTGAATATGTTACGTCATCAGTCATTAACGCATGGCTGTATTTCCACTTACACATTTCAAGACTAATATTGCTCTTAGTACACAGATGTCAGATAGCCAATGCATCCTGAGGTGATTTTATTTTGGAGGCTGCTTTAGTTATGTCAGATGCATAAAGGAGATAAAGCATCTACTTCAACTCCTGTGCCTTCATCTATGTGTAGTCAAGGAACCTGCACCAAGCAGCTAGGATGCCAGGAGGGCTGTGAAGTAGTTCACAGCAGGAGCTTTTGATTAACTACTAATTAGGTGCCCAACAAAGCCCATCTGGACAACAGGCTCTGAAATCTAAGCCAGAAGGAATGCAATTGTGAATACAAGATTCAATCAGAGTGAGGTCCTCCATTTGATGCATGGTTACATCTGTAATTTTGGGTGCCTATGGCTAATTACAGAGATGTGTGTACAATTCTACTACATGTAAGCGCACAAGTAATACACTCTTTTTTAATGACTCATCTCTAATTTGAAACTTGACTGTTGTGAAATGCATGAAAACTTTACCAAGCTTTCTAAAACATTTTGACCTCTGAGCTACTCTGCATGCGACCGACTGGCTGTCCTAGCTCCTTATCACAAGGGGAAAGAGCAAACTCTTCCAGGCAAACCAAACCCCACAACACTGAGACAGTCAAGGCAGGGCAGGTCCAACCACTGGAGAGCTCATCCATTATCAGAAACCAGCTCTTGGGCTAAAGCGTACAATGAGAGAAGGGTCTGCAGTGAGCAGCCTCCCTAAAAACCCACGTAAATCTGATCAGATCCTGGGCCACCGACTCTATGCAGAGCCAGAAAGTGTGAAGTGCTAGATTAGTGTATTCGCAGCTTTCAGACAGTGTAGGCAGGCTGTCCTTCCATACCTGTTTTATATAGACATTAATGCTATTCTTTCCAGTTTTCCCTAATTACATCTTCTTTTAAAGTCATTTTAGGGAGGTTTTAGAGCTGAGAGACAATTTGAGGAGTGGGATTTTTTTCCTACTAGTGAATTCTTTCTCTAGTTTGTTAATTGGGTGGGATTCTATCTAGTCTCTTAGGTTACTGCCAAAATACAGCAATGATTTCAAAACACACGTATATGTGACTAATACGTATCCATTTCAGTGTAAGCTGGTCCCTTATGCTCCTTTCTCTCCTGCGTGATAGCAAAGCAGCATGAAATCAATTGCACCGTATGTGCATGATGACTAGGTGCACAATACTCAGCCATGAACTGTAAAACGTACGACAAGAGTTCTGCATCATGAACTGCAAATCTGACACGCTCCTTCCTTGGCCATATAACTAGATTTTAGGTTTCCTCACAGTGACCTTTCTCTGCCAGCCTCACAATACCAGAATATCCACAGTTACCACCTGGGGCACTGGAGAAAGAAATTCTTGCAGGATTTCTCTTCAGCCAAGCCCAGCACAGACATCCTAACAGTCAGGAAATATCTGACTGCCGAACATTGATCCCTAAACGGACAGTGACAATGGTGGAACAAGCTTTGTTGCTGTAGGAGTAACATGCAGATCCAATATGATTCAGAAACGCTGTGTTCTTCTCAAGAAGAGCCTCACCTCAAAGGCAGAAATGGTCTACAAAGGCTGGAAGCTTCACTTGAATTAAATTCATATAGCAAGCTTAATACGGCTTTAGGAGAAAAGCCCATATACCTTCAAAAAATCCAAATTTAAGGCAGGAGTTTCAATTCTGAAATTTTTATTTCAACAAGTGTTTTAAAATCCACTTGGTGTTAAGAAAATCTCTTCCAAATAAACGTAATGAAATCATTTACCTTTTAACTCACTAAAATGTACTACATAACCTTGATTTGTACATGACACTGCAGACCTAGTAATTTAATCTGAAGAATGAGATTTGACTAGGAACAAAATTTAGCTCCATTAAACACTCTGGTTTCATTGTCTAAATTGTATTAAGTGGAAGAAGTGAACGGTGTAAATAACCTCCTGTGCAATGCTCTAGTACCGGGAATTTTAGAATAGTCTCACTTTCCGTTACTAAATTGTTGCCAGGAAAAATGCTGGAAAGATTCCTTTTCCTTTTTAAACAGGTTCCCAAAAAGAGTGTTTGTTGTTCACTGAGCTGTGCAGCCTCACAGTGCTAGTGAACCCTTCGCCTCCTCCTCGCTACCTTCCTCTTCCATAAATTTGCTGCTGAAATACAAACAAGCCCACAGCACCTTGTGCAATGGGGGGTTTGCCTTGTTGAGGGACTTCTCAGGTCATTAAGCTGAAGAAGCTGTGGGAAAGACTTGTGGGGGTGCAAAAAGTAGGAAGAACCATGGGATGAAGAGAAGCAGAGAGGGACGCAGGGAAATGTGCTTGAACTGATGGCTTCAAACTCAAGAGAATAAAATGTATGTCAAGTGTCTCATGGTGAAGTGGGGTGAAATTTAGATGTTAACTACTTCCGCGTGGTTGTTTGTTTCAAAAGACCATCTCCTGAAGACCAGGTAATACCCCTGAGAAGCGGGGAGACGGATCTGCTTTCCTAGAAGGCTCTCTCAGTGTTTTTGCTGTTATTTCTTTGCTTACAGCCCAACATTTCTGAAGGTGTTTGGGATGTTTTCAATGGTAATTTCAAATTTTTCCTTGGTTTTATCTCTGCCCACTGTACACAGAAGGGCTTAGATGTACCTAGTGTGTTTTATCTCCTTCACTTTCAGTGTAAATATTAACACTCCATCTTTATTCAGTGGATGGCATCCAGCAGCAGTAATTGGTGTCAAACCTTCTGTTTCCTTTGATATACCTTCCTGCTTTGAAGATCAAGGTAATGCCACACGAACATAAATTTGAAAACTAGGAGATCTGAGGGTAAAATTTGTTTTTGGTTTAGCAGATTTAGCCACGGAGGTAAGCAATAAACAGAGAGACACATTTATCATTTCTCCCACAAGTTGCAGCAAGATGTCACCTGTACTCCTAAGATACAGATTTTCCCCCTTATTGATCTACTGCAATCATACATCTTTGGGAATTTTGTCAGGCTAAGAAAAACTTCTAAATGTGAGTTGACTGTCCTTAGGTATTCAAAGCACTTTTCAGTTGGAAAGTACAAAAAAACTGGGAGATGAAATATCTCCAGCGGAGTTTAGAGGATCCTTCTCCTTCTCTAAAGCATACCTTGTCCTGGTAGCACCCACCATCCACCAAAAACCACCCAAGGAGCAGTTGGCCACAGAAAACTGGATCCAGCTGCTGCTGTCAGGCATTATCACTGCATTTAGTGGCCTGGGGCTCTATCCCAATGTATTTACAGTCTGGGATTTCAGATTATAGAAATCACTGTCTGCCTGTCTAGTAAGGTTTCCTATCTTGACCATACTGAACCTCTGTCTTGGCAGGTTTTGTATTTTCCACTGTCAGTAATGAGAGACAGAAAGCTGAAGGAAAGACATTTATACCACCAAGAATGCCTCTAGAGATGCTCTGTGTGGCAGGCAGCCTTTTCATTCGATTCCTGGCCTTTCCTCCTTCCTTTACGCTTCCAGGTTCGCTTCTCTTTAACAAGAAAAGCCAATGGGACAAATTTGGACTCTAGCAGGAATGATTCCTCCGCAGTGAATGAGGTTCCAGCTGCTTAGGCAAGCAGCCACTGGAAAAAAGTGGCCGTTGTCCCTGCTCAAGAGCACTGACCCAAAACCTCGCTGCCGAGTCAGCGGCTAACTGCTGCTTGAAATGGAAGCAAGCATGGGGAGAGGGCCTCCTGCCGTGGCACTAGTTTTCACGACTCATTGAAAAACATGCAACATGGCCTGGTGCTAGTGAAAAGTTTTGGGCTGGCAGTCAAAGAGCTGAGGTTGAACAGGCTCAAGCACAGAAAGGTCCCTAGAGTGCAGGCTTGGACTTGCAGAAGAAACAGGAATGGGAAAGTTAAGTGTCAGGGGCCCGTTAGATTTTGTGAGTACTGCTGAAATGTGCATAACCCTAGATATGGTGATAGTTGTACCCCCTCCTAAGTCTTGCTTCAGGCTTATCTGGCGTATTTTGACTTGTTGTGGGGGCTGAGGAAGGCATGTCCAATATCACTGCAGGCACATCCAGAGCTTCTGAGTTGGATGCCCCATGGCTGCAGTAGGCCATATAAAACACATAGCTAAAACAATGGAAAAGCTTGCAGCCTAAAATTTGGAGGCACAGGAAAAAGATTTGGAGGCACAAAAGGGTGAAATGACTGGCCTGAGGACAAGCCACACTGGTGGCAGAGGCAGGTGAAGAAATCCACGTGCTTCTGGTGCCACCTCCATGAGAGCTGTTCTCTGTTGTCTTCATCAGAGCTAATGACAGGAGCCTTGACAGGCCAGGTCTTACTGGTCAGGTATCCACAGCAGACCATCACAGATGCTCCTTAAACCTCCCATAAAGCTGATGGGGTTTAAGAATAGTTTCTCCACACGCAACTTTCAGACCATTTCCCCCAAGAGCTTGCATGAGAGAAGCTGTGTAGTTCCCTTCCTCTTTGTTTCTGTATTTACTCTTAACGTTTCACCTGTAGCAACACACCATAAATTGTGAAATTCCCCATCAAGTACTTTTCTAGATGTTTTGCAGAGGGTATTGGATGGGCTCCTAATGACCGCGCTGGCTCGTAGTGCAAATCTCCGTATGTACGGGCAGGATTCCAGAAAAAACTTCTCCTCCACTAAATTGACTGTTTCGGAAAGATTTTTATTGAGTGAATCTCTAGATTGCTGCTACGGTTCCTTTGTGAAAGCTAAATAACCCAAGGACAGGCAGGGCAAGGTTTTGAATGAATTTAAAGCAGTTGCCTTGAAGTGATTAGCATGATTGTACATACATGCTGGTTATTACACATGCAAATGAGACAAGCAAGCTGATTATGTGAGTAAATGTAGCCAGTTTGTGTGCAACTGCTGCTTCCTGAGGCAGGATGGATGTGCCATGCTTGCAAGCTATTAATCCCCACCTCCTCCAAAATCCCCCCCCAAAACTAGGCAGGCAATGTCCACCACACACCTTTCAGGAGATATCCACCTGCCTGACCCTGCTTGCTGGGTGAGAGAGGGCCCAGGGATTTTTCCTGTGTGTTGGCAAGGTCCGTGCTCATCCCTGGGGGGAAGAGGGCTCCCCACAAAGAAGCCAGTCTGTTCAGAAATTTCCCGTCTCTCTCTTGAGCTTGTGGTAGCAGAAGTTTGTGGGCAGCAAAGTTGTGGATGCCACCGCCCAGGCAGCACAGAGCGGGGTAAGTTTTAGGCAGCAGGGACTAACCCAACGTTTAGGTTTGGTGATATTTATTGCTTGCTTATCTGCTCTTTGAACTGCTAAAGACCCTAACTAAGGTCAACGCATAAGACCGGAGAGTTTCAAGGCCATTAAAATTAATGAGAATTGGCTGTCCAAATCCCATAGATGGCTCTAAAATCTCAGTGTAAGCATCTGAGCTTTATCTGCTCATGGCAACATGCCCTATACTTTTTCTGTCTTCATACTCAGTAATGAAGCTGATATAGCAAGGAGAAGGGGTGGTGTGTGGGAGAGAGTAGGAGGGTGTTTGAATATAGATTCAATATTCTTGGAAATACGATGAGGAAATTGTTATGTAATCAAGAAGTTCAATAATGGTTTTGTCTAATGTGCTTTTTTAGCTCCATCAAGGCCTGCAGTATAAACTTGGCATCAGGACCAGGTTTCATTCATATGCTCCATTTACTAAGGGCTTTTTCCTGCAGCCCCCCTATTCCCCAAGCAAACAATCTACTTTGAGTCAGACTGTCCAGCTCCATGTGCCATGCCTATGCCAGCCTCTGTCTCCCCAGGCTCTGAGAAACAGGCAGCACAGTGTATTTTGAGTGATATCCCACGTGCTGCACAGTGCAGAAACAGATGGAGAGTTCCTTAATCTCCTCCCCACTTCGTTCTGCACGGGAATAACTTCTCCTGCTCATGGCGGCTATACATGTCTATGGTATTTATTGTCAGGGACTTGTTTTAGGAAACACCTCTTCACTAGAAAATGCCTATTTATTCATTAACTGAAAGAGTTTGCAGAACGTGGTCACTCTGATGTCCTGGTTCTGACCATTGGGCTTGCAGGATGTTTTTTTCTAGAGAACACTGAGGCCATAAAGAAAGGTAACACCTGCTTCTTGGATCAGGACAGGAAGTTGGGGCCAAACTTGGGGATAGGGTTGTGAGGGCAATACAGAGAACCTTTAATCTGCTTTTTCATGTGGAAGGATGTTAAGATGCAGTGTCAGACCTTGAATCTCCAAAATGCTTAGTCCCACTGATTCCTGTGGAGTATAAACCCATGCTTAAGAGTTTTTCCTGGTCTGGTACTTTACATGCAACTTCTGCATCCTCCCCCAAGGGGGTCCTTGAGACCCGTTTGCACCAGGAGATCTGAGCTCTGGAGGGGTAGGACGCTGCACACAGCAGCTCACTCACATCCCTGTGGTACCCTCAGTGACTGTGCTCACACTCTATGAGAATGTAAACTCCTATGCTCTTCTGTAAGCATTACTGCACAGTATAAAATCCATAAAAACAAAATCAAGATAAAACAATTTATATTTTGCTTTAGAAATATATGAGATCTTAATTTTGACATTGCCTGGAAAAGGCCAGATTGAATAATGGCTAATTACTTGATTTCAGTTATAGCCGTAATAATTTTATCTGTTGAGAGAGTAAGTCCATTTGGTTTAAAAGGGGATACAATACTTCTGATGATTATATGTCAATGCCTCATTTGCCTACAGGCACCCAGAGAGCTGCAGCTACAACTGCTGCTGACTAAGCTACAGTGGGCAGAAAAGTAGCCTTCAGGCATGGCTGCCTCTAAATTCCTTAATGCTGTTAAGAATGTGTTTAGTTGTCAGAGAGCTATCAAGCCCCATTAAATGATAAATGGTGTCAGTCTTCCTTCTGAGCAAAGCCCAGATGCAAATGGTGTGCTGGAGAAGAAAATGATAAATGAATGAAAATACTGAAAAGGCAAACTTCAAAGGCATACGCTGCCTTTAGACGTCAGTGTAGTGATAGTGCTCAAGAGAGGATGAGAGGGGAACATCTGTCCTATTTCTGCCACTGCTAGCATGGGAAAATTCAAAAAAGAGAACAAACACGTGGCACATGGAAGCTCAAGTTTCCCATTTTTCTTCTGACCTTGCCATCTGCCCAGGAAGACTGCAACCCCACCAAGCAGCACCACTGCAAGACATCCAGCCCTGAGAGCACCAGACAGACCCAAACTCTCCACGTGACGTCCCGCACATCCATGCAGACAAACCTTACTGCCATCCTCAAGGTGTGGCACCATGTTCTGCTCAGGACTTGCATGTCAGAAGGTCACTGTGCTCCCATGGAGGGCTTCAGCCACACCAGTGCCTGCTCTCCACAGCTCACCGCCAGCCTGACCCGGGGGTCTCGCATCACCCTTCCCAGCCCTCTTGCCTGACTCACTACGTGTTCACCTCGCTTGCACATTCCCACCCTTTGTGCTGTGCAAAATGCTGGCCTTGGAGCACAGAATTTGGAATGGCAGTGTGGTATTACACAGCCTGATCATTCCCTGGAAGACAACTAAAGAGACAGATCCTAATGGTGAACCCCCACCCACAATGCACCAATCATCCCACCTGCTCTTCAACCCTCCACACCACAGCAGGTCATTAGCTTTCATCAGGGTCAGGCTCCAGACCACCTACCCAGACAAAACCTTCCCTCCAACTTGGTGGTCCCCTTTCAGGTACATCTCCCATTCCTGCTGTCCATCTTGCGTTCAAGTAGACAATAGCTTGGATTCAGAAAAATAATAAATAAAAGAAATGAATGCCTTCACCCTCAGCACTGCTGAATGCCTGGGAACTGCTCTTCAAGATGGTTTTGTGATTTTACCCGGCACCAGGGAGAGAAAATGCTCGTGATCAACTCCCACTGTCCCAAGCAGTCTGTTCAGCCTCAGACACTGTTTACAGGGGATGCTGAGATTAAAGTGTTGGTGTTTGCTAGAGTAGTTGTGGGAGGGTTTTTTTTAATGGTTAAATTCAATCAGGAATGTGCCAAGATAGCATGAAATCAACTAAATGTAATTAAGCAAAAACTATTAGCTTGATTGCTAAACCAGTCTTCCTCTCATGAATATGCATGAGAATAATTGATATTAATTCTTTTCAAATCTGATGCACATTAGTCCTGCATATTATAGTGGGGAATTTTTTTGAAGAATAAACCAGTTCCACTGCCTCTTTCTCACCAAAAAGTATAATTAGTTTTGCTGCAGGGAGATTTACCTAGTCATTGATACCATACTGGGTTGCCACATAGCGAGGAAATTAGAACAGAACTCAAGTGATGTTTTGTCTGCAAAAATGGTGACCTGTTTAACATTTTATCCAGAAATGTGTTAGGAGAAGTGGCAAATCCGGTTACCAGCATCAGCCACACTAATGACATTACGAAGAGACAGGGAAGCCTGCAGGAACAGTAAATCCCTGTAGACAGAAAGGCAGGGGCAATATCCTCTACCTGTTCAATATGTTTGACGCTAGCACGGCCCCGTTACCCGAGTGTCTGAGCATTTCAGGAGGCTGTTCCTAAGGGCTGACTTTAACTTATTGGGACCACTGCACCTGGGCGACTTCTGCAGATCATGGGAGGTTTCTCCAGAGGGTTTCAGAGGGTCTTTTTTCCATTCACGCTTGGAGAAAGGGCTCAAAATTTATGCTGAGGCACTTTTCTGCCTCACAAGCTGGGGGGGATGTACTCCTTCAGGGAGACAAATCCTCCTGTACCGTGGGTGCAGCCTTTGGCCGGGCTGCACAGCCCCGGCGTTAGCCCGTAGACTTACAGCCTGATGTAAGAGGAGCTTTGGCGGCATATTTTGAACTGTCGAGAAGGCCTTGTGCTCTCATAAGGGATTACAGCTATTAATTTTTTATTCCTTGCAAGTAGTCTGTAAAGAAATTGAATATTAGCACCCCTCTTTTTGCAAAAGAGACATATGAAGCCTGCAGGTGGTGGGAAATATCTCTGCAGGATCCCTCCAAGCTCTCAGCACCTTCCTAGTTCTTAGTCCTTAATTCTGCTAAAATCTCTTATTTTAGTGAGGAGCTTCTCTGCTCTCCATCGTGCCCACACTTGTCTTTGTGTTCGGCAGGCAGATCTTGTATCCGACAGGGCTTTGATGCAGGGACACGTCCACACATAGGCCCACCCCTCCCAAGCCTGGGGACTTCTCTAACTACAGCAGAGCACAGAGCCCCGGGTGAGGGCTTTGGCACAAAGTGAATGAAGTGTTTTAATCTCAAACACAGATGGTTCTTCCCTTTGTAAGCACTAAACACTGGATTAGATAGCGCATATTTAATAAATAGCAACAACTGTATGCAAACTGTGTACAAAAGCAGCTAAGAGCTAAACCTTGGCAATTAATCATTCATATTAGTATGAGGCCTTAGCAAGTGGTAAGCAGAGACAGTAGATACAGAATCTGTTAGAACACAAAAGAAAAGGCAGCTATACATCAGCGTTTCAACAAGAGAGTTTGATCTCAGCTCAGTAAGACAATTTTGATGCATTTTAGATATAAATATAGAGGATGAAACTGAAGCACGGAGATGTATACTTCGTTCTTTGTTGTTTCTTTGTTTTGGCAGATTTTTTTTGTTTATTTTTATTTTTAAAGTCTCTACTGAGCTCCAAAAAAGCTCAAATTCTTTGAAGTGTCGACTGGCAATCTGGGAACACTTATTCCCATGCTCACTGACTTCTGGACATTGACACAGCAGTAAGCCTTTCCAAACCACAAGAAATAAACACCTACTCTGGATAGCCCTTGGCTTTCTGATAGCTTTGAAATCTCCTTTGATAGCCTTTCCTATGTTACTGCATCCCAGCATACTCCCAACAGACACCGCGCAGGCAGCGAGATACACATCACAGTGCAGTCCCTTCCTTCTCTCAGCCCCTCCTCAGCCCCGACCTCTGAGATGACCCCGCTGCTGTCACCCTCCCAGGGTGGTCACAAGCAGCAGAGATTCATTTATGCTACCATGGTACCTGAGAAGTACATTTACAACAAGAACTTACTTTTTCTTTACCACGCATTTTGCAATGCTCAGGGGACTGCAGGAAACCAGAGCTGAACAGAAAGAAGGAAAAAAAAAAAAGGAAAAAGAAAAAAAGGAAAGAAAAAAGAGAGGAAAAATAATATAAAAAAGCACATTTGGATGGGGAGCAGAGTTAGTTTTTATACTGTTTCTTGGGTTTTTTGGTTGTTTGGGTTTTTTAGTGGCTGCTTTACTGTTTTTTTGCCCTTTACCCTAATAAAAGTCACCTGAAACTGTTTGAAAAATGCAGGCGTGCTGCCTTTTAGTGAATGTTTATTGAAGAGAGGGGAGGGGAGGAGGCAAGGTTTCCTGTAAATGGCAGCTGAACAGTGCCAGGTGGTGCATTGTATTTTAATCCATGTGCAGAATAGCAAAGACCAGCATCGAAGATGAAGGGAAATGATACACTTCACTGGGTTTCAGTGCATTTTTCAGTTGCCTTTTTTTTTTGTTTGGGGTTTCTATGTTAATATAGGATGATACCACGCTATATACTGGCTGGCAGAAATTAATCCTGTCATGAATGTACTTCTTTGAAAGGCTGAGCCTTCCTGAGCTCTTAATTTGAGCTGATTTGACTGTCTCATTATCATAGCAGCAGATTCTGGAATAGCAAAGTTGAACCTTACTTGAACTTGTTGGCTACATTAGCACTGTTTTTCTTTCTCCTCCCCACCACCATCCATGAATAATAATACCCAGTATCACTTTTTTTTTATCATACCAGGGCCTCCTAGTAACTGTTTGCTAAACAAACACATGCTAACATGGCGCGTTGGGGGAGAAGCATATTAAAGAGCCTGAGTTTTGTTTGCCAAAGATAGAACTTGTCATTCCAGGGAAACGCGCGGTTTGATGTCCTGGGAAACTCGGGATTTTCTGTCAGGCACGTGGTCCCGTTATCTTGCACATCGAGCAGACTGTGAGCACGACAGCTTTGGGGTTTGCAAAACACATACCGCGGGTGGACTGGGGCCAGGTCACTTCTTTTTTGTGTTTCTGTTCTGAAATTTCATTGCAGTTCAGCTGAACAGTCCTCGTCTGGGCCCACTGTTTTTCTCTCGGAGCGCGGCTCTGCCTGACTCGCCCTGCCGTGGTTCCCGAGTCACTGCAGGGAAGCAGCTCTAGCATCATTTGGACATTTCAATTAAGGCTCTGCTTGGCCAGCAGAAAATAACCTGTCCCTCTAAACACACATGGGGTGTGACACGTCTCACTCCTGAGTGCCACGGTCCCTGCAGCAGAGCCATCCGTCTCTCCCACCGGCAAGAACTTTCTTCAGAAAGAGAGAGCGGGTCTGCAGAGGCCGTGCCCCCGGGAGAGCCCCTGCAATCCAGTGCAAGGTCAGACAAAAGCCACCCTCCGGGTTCCTTTAGCTGCTGGATAAAGCTCTGTCTCCGATCAGCTTGCATTATCCCTAACGAGCTGTGGCAGACGCTTCAGCTCTCTGCTGTTCACCAAGACAAACTGGTAAGACCCACTTTCCCGAGGGCAGCGCTTAACCCTTTCCACGTACCCTTGCTTGGCCGTGGGGAAGCCCAGAGAGTAACTGGGTCCTGAACAAGGCACGCACATCGCTCACACTACTGCAAAATGCTGATTGCTGAACTGGGGGGGTTACCCCACGGCATCCCTGCTGGAAGAGGCCATCCCGGGCTCTCCTGGTGCTCCACACATCTGCAGAAATGGGCACCTATTTCTTCGCTGCTGTTTGGCCTCGTCATGAGTGCAGCACAAAATGCCCAAAATCCCCATCCCCCCCCCCCCCCCCCCC
>RSEF01000001.1:42295980-42410953 GCA_003993805.1 Himantopus leucocephalus
GTACAAGCTGCAGCCGGAAAGGGCTATATGGATGATTATCCTGAAACCTTAATATTGCTAATATCTTAAATATTGCTTTAAAAACCACAACACAACTCACAGTCCTGCAAACAGCACATCCCTGAATGCCACCCACGGCAGTCTGTCCGTGCAATGCATGCCCAGTCCTGGACAGGACATGACCTGACCCGAAGATGTTACAGCACATTCACAGCTTAGCAAGAGGTGCTGGTATCACCCCGTGCGTGGCCAGCATGGCTTAACTGCTAACCATCACTAAACACAGAGTCCTGTGACCTTTTCAGACCTTCCTCATTCCTTCTCCTAATGGAGGCCACCTCTGAGGTTTAGCTTTAGAAATTAATATCTTCAAGTGCTTGCTTTTTTGTGTAACAGACTGAGACAGGCTAAATATTTTGTGTTCTTGTCTCGCCTGGCTGCTAACCCAGATACTATTAGTGAAGCACAACTGGGTCATGCGAATTAATATTAGCATCTGCGTTAGCTGCTTTATTTACATCACTGTAGCTGTCAAAAGTTGTAGGTAGCTTAAAAGGAATATGGTTTATTCATTTTGACACTAGCAGCAAAAAAACTAGATGAAGGAAGGCTGGGTCCTCAGGACCAAGAGGCCAGGCAGGGCCCGTGGCAAGCACAGGGCCAAGGGGGGCAAATGCCCAGAGAATGGTCTGGTCGGTGCCAGGCAAGGGGAGCAGCTCGTCCCAACTCACATGGGCCAGCAAAAGACTTGGCCAGCAACAAAGCCTAACAATGTCCACTGGTTTTCTGTATTGCCCCAAACCAGACTAAGTGTTGTTGAAATAGCAGAGGATGGAAGGACCCATATTTTCCAAAGATCCCTGCTCCAGGCGAGCCCCGTCAGCACCATTCTGGCTGCTGCTGGATGCAAGCACGTGAAATGCATGTGTCCTCATGGCTAAGCAACAGGGACAGAGGTCAGTACGGATTGTTAAAAAAGAAACTCTCATGCTTCCTAAGCTAACTTCATGCATTCTGGGTGGAGATCTGTGCTGCTTCAAGGTGTGGACCTCAAAGGTCTTCATCAAGGTTCAAGCTGAAATTTTTCTTGCTGGCTGGTGCATGGCTCTGGTTGCTGCAAACTTCCCCACACAGTGCTGCTGTCACATCATGGCTAAGCAGCCCAGACCCCGTTATTTCCAGAGCAGCCCAGACCCTGTTATTTCCAGCTCCTGCTGTGGTGTGTGCCTGTAGCGGGGAACAGGGAGACTGCCCTGCGGCCCCCAAGGCACCCGCCACCACCGATGTCCTGCCCTGTGAGCTCGGGTCCTCCCCTAGCACCTCACCGTGTTTCAGCAGGGCTGTGCCAGGGCCGGGGCTGGATTTGAGGCATCGGGTAGAAGAGGTTAATTTTTAAAAACTCTGATCACTGTTTCAATATAATGAAGGAATTAATTAACTTTCCAGCTCAGTAATTATGGAAGCTTCAGCCATATGAAGTAGTGCCTCTTTCCATAGGTCCCTGTGGTTCCCGCAGTGGTCAGGGTGCACCTGAGAATACCCTGCAGGTCCTGTGTGGGGTGGAGGGAGGTGGGCTGTGGGGTCGGTGTTCGGTATGAGTGCAGTCAGACTGGTATCTGAGGAGAATAACATTATTATTATTTTTAGCCAAAGTCCAGAAGATGCCATGAAGTGCGGGGTCAATTACACCTCTCTCCATTGATGTCCGCAGCCAGAAGCTCTCTGACATGCAGGCGCTCAATCACATCTCTGTGAAGGGATTTCAGATCCAGGGCTTTTTCTCCGCCTTAGAGCCTACTGCTGTGAGAAACTAGGACTGCCAGCTAGTGCATCTCCTGGGGGTTTCACTCCTGGTAGATGGCCACTACCTTCCTAAGCAGATGCTGTGTGCCTGCCGTGTTCTGTCCCCTCTCCAAAACCCCCCCGTGACCAAGAGCCAACCATCCTGTGATCAAAGCCAATGCTCGGTCTTAATTTTATAGGAACTTGAGGTAGTGTAAATTTCTGATTAATAGAAATTTCAGCAAAGTGGTATGTAACTGCTGGCAGGGTGCTTTTTATCAGCAGAATTCTTAGAAATGCTTTTTCTTGTCAGTAGAAATTGTATCAGTTTATTTTTCCAGTCTGCTCAAAAGAACACCTAAATGAAGAAAACTTGAAAACAGTTTCACAAACCAACTTTACTGGACAACACTGTTAATCCCCTGGCTGCCTAAAAGTCGTTTTAAAACAGTATAAAACAGCAGAGCAAACTCTGAGTGTGTCTGCAGGGCACAGACATTCCTGACAGGCGAGGAGCTTGGGTCAAGCTCTGCTGGTGCCCAACGGAGCTGCCTTTGCCCTGGGATCAGGCAGGGGATGGAAAGAGCTTGGGAGCTACCAGGGTGGTGCAACACAGTGACAAATATCTCCCTGGATTCCCTTAACTGTCATAGTTGGATGGGTTATCATCTCAGTGCATGGATCAGGTAGATCTCCATCTGTTCCGGCAACCTGCACCAGGAATGCAATGGCTTGCCTGCTGAAGGCCAGTTATCAGTGAACTAACCAAAGCAGAAGTGACATCCTCCCACACGGGCCAGAGAAATTATTATAATCCTCTTATATCCCTGTCTCAGTTGTTATATGGATAAATCCTTAAGCCATTATATCACAACAAAGGCAACATCTATTTTTTAAGGTGAGCTAGTAAAAGCAGATCTCCAGGAATCAGGTGGTCGCAGAGCCAGAGGTATTGTTCTCTGGTAGATTTTGATACTACCGGCTGCTGAGTTTCTCTTTGCCTTCGGGAAACACAGGTAGCCACGTGGAAGCTTCATCAACACACCAAAATTGCAGCTCTAATTGTGCTTATTAAACAAGAGTCTAAATCTGCCCCAGAGAAAGCAAAACTCTCCCTAGGACCGAGCACATGAATGCTACCCTGGACCCAAAGCAAGTCTGATGTCCCAGTAACCAGCAGTATACTGGTGAGAAGAGAAATTGTGGCTGAAGCACAGACTTTAGAATAAGAGGGACAAACCCTGCTGCACTGAGCTCTGCTGGGTGTTGTCTGGCCCACTCACTGACCTTATTCCTCAAGAAGCCAGCTTCAGTATAAACATTCCCAGACTACTAAACCCAGTGAAAGACAGTGGCTTTGTCTGAATGCATTTAATGTGGCGAGGTGCTGCCAGTCCTTGGGATTATACTGGTCTACTTAGGTTGAGGTTGAACAGAGAAGAGGCAGAAGCAGTCAGATCTTCCTCCCTACTTGTCCCAATGTGTGATTTTGTTTTTAGGAGCAGTGATTGCCCAGCGGTACAAGGACAGCACAGTGCACTCTGCTTTTCACTCAGGAAACTACACAGCCCCAACCAGATGGTGCCTGCTCCACCATCTCATCCCTGCTCAGACATTCCCCAAAATTAGATCCAGAAGGGCCTGATGTGCACATCCAGTGGCAGGAATTTGTCCCTAGAGGCTCTGAGCACCAAGACCCATGGTAGAGGGGAATAGCTATTTGCATACAATCAAGTGTGATTAACCTTGAGAATACATTATGCCCTTAAACCTGTGTGATTTTTCACCCTGAGTTACACAATAGTGTATTTTCAGTTCAACCTTAAGCTCCAGTCTAATTTTTAAGACTCTGATTCCTACTGTCCTTCCCCGCCATACAAAACTCAATTCCTTTCGCCTGATCAATCATCATGATTGCTCTGAACTTGACCAGGTCAAAATACTACAGCAACATTTGTGACAATAAAATCATCTATCATAACAGAAACATTCTGGGAACAAGAATTGGGTTCTTATGGTCTGTTTAAAAAGATATATGCATATTTTTGCATGTTCAAAATGTTCCCTTTCAACATTTAATGAAAAGCTCTCTTTTGAGCTCAAAATGCCTTTTTTCCCTAGCTTAGTTAATTGATTTTAAATAAAATAAGGATGTTTTTGAAATATCCTGGTCTGAAATTACTGAAATAAAATATCTTGAATACTCAGACCCAAAATGTAGGATTTGGGGGGAAAAATGGTTGCACAATTTGGGGAGGGAAAATTTTTGAAGCATTAAAAATTATTTCAGACAAGAAATTTCCTGCACCTCCCCCCTCTACCACCTGTGCCTTAAGGAGATCTGGCCCATTCCCTGCTCGGACCTCCTCTGCCTTTGGGTGGTTTGATATCCTTCCCAAAGGGACAAGACACAATCATGAACCTATCTAGAGACGCAGCTCCTGGGTTGACACCCAGTGTGTATCAGCTTTTCTTACTGTATTTGCTGATGAAAAGTTACATTTTTACAAGCAGCCTTCAGGGAGACGTAGGAATTTCAATGAAATTTTCAGGTTTCACCCAAATTAGCATCTCCCCAACCAAACTCATCAGCCTTATACCCAGATGTATGACACCGCACTGTGACAGAGCTGCTGGCTTCGTGCTAGAGCTCCACGCTCATCCCTGCTGTAGCATTCCCATGAAAGCCCGCTGTCCTGGCCAGCCTATGTCTCCTTTTTACTTCAGTAATAGCAAAAGGCAAGGCTTTTTTCCCCTTAATCAGCTGCTGGCTCCATAGGTGTTCCCCCATCAGTCTTTTCCAGCAGTTATCGCAGCGTTAGCCTCTTCTTGCCTTGCACTAAATCTAGACAATTCCCTACCAGGCCTGTATCAGCTTTGCTCTTTGATCTCCAAGGGAAGCCTGAAATAATTATGAAATTGTGCTTTTTTTTTTTTGCTGGCAGGTTTAACAACCCTCCAACCGGCTCTTTGGACACCATCCTGCCAGCTGTCAGTCATACTTTGTAGAGGCAAATCCGTAAATATTACCTCACCTTGTCTAAAAATCTCACAGAGGACTTTTTAGGGGATGATTTGTTGGTGTTGGCTGCACAGCCCTTGCCAGCAAAGCCCTTTGAGTTGACTCTTTTACAGATGACTTTAAAGACAGCTTTTGAGTTACCGCCTTCATCTCTTATGGCAGCACCGACCCCAGCCATTGCCCTGGGAAAGGAGAAAGCAGCAATTCTGGAGTTAGTATAACCTGTGCTGTTTATACAAATACATCAGTCTAAGTCACCTTGTATATGACTTGCTCCTCCTCATCTTTCCAGAAATCCCACCCTAGGATCCCTGATCCTCTCCACAGAAAACTGAATTTTCTTGAACAAGAAAGGCTTCCAGAGACTGAGAGGTGATGCTTCACTGCATCCCGTCTCACAGGCACTTGCAAATCCCACCTAATGATTGCACAGACGCTTCTCCCAGCATTAAAAACTCCCAGGAGTACAAAGTAAATTAATTTGGAAGACTTGGGAATAACAGCAAATGGATTTGAGGAATGAGTTGGAGCTGGTTTGTTGCTCTCTGCATTGCTGTTGCGGGGCCAAGAGGTTGGTCTAGGGGCTGCTCTCCTCATCCTGAGGTCCATGCAAAGGGAAGTGCAGGGAGAACAGAAAATATATGAAGAAGTGGTGGAAAAAGGAGTCGCTTTGGCTGGTTATTTTTGACCGAGAGCTCTGAGCATCTGCTGGCTTTAGTTTTGCTAACTGTACTTTTTAATTTTGGCAAGGATGCCTGGAGCCCAGGAGAGGAATGCACTGTATATATAATTATAAATCAAAATATAATATAATAAGTAAAATGAGCACTGAAAAATACCACTCACTAACTGCATATGCCATCTACCTAATAGTTCCAGGTTGTGAGTCACCACTTGAATTAAAGAGGTGCAGTGAAGCGGCGGAGGGCCAGCTCCGCAGAGGTACTTGGGCTCTAATGCTTGCCTTGGCACCTACCTCTTGTTGAAGTCAACAGCTCCCAAATCCGACCTAACTCCCCCCAGGGACCCTCAGCTCAGCAGTGTCCTACACAGCTGCCCTCGCAGAAACCTCAGCACCGGGCTGTACATCTCCCGCATTATATAGGCAAAGAGTTAAATGCCTGAGAAATGGGATCACAGACCTGACTAGGGATCAGCCTAAAGGAGTAAAAGAAATCCTGGGCTGGGGCAGAGCTAAACATCACCGTAAAAGGCAGACGGGAACTTTCAGAAGATGGACACCTACATCAGGGCAGTCCTTTCCCATAGGAAAAAACAGAGAAAGAGTAAGTGTTGCTGTACCCTGAGGGCTGGAGCATGTATTTGGGACTAGAGGAGCCACTCGATGCTCTAATCCCTGCTCTGCCGGGCTGGAGCAAGCCTTGCAGCGAGGGAAGTGATCTGACGGTGATGCTGAGCTTTAGTCCTGGGGCATGGGAGGCTGCGAGGAGCAGGGTGGCTCTTCAGAAAAAGCCTGTGGAACAGTTTTTTTTTAAGTGACCACTTAAGGCACTAGAGAATGGAAATGTGAGGGTGAGAGGGACAAGGATGCACATACAAGAGGTTTTTGCTGCTAACCTTAATGCCCTGGACACAAGTTCAAATTTGCATGAAGATAATGAACAGGAGAGCGGGTGTAATGGTCTTTCATGTGTACGGAAGCAAACGGCACCCTGTCTGCAGTAAAGTGCTCCCCTAACACATCCGCACGCACACACACACTTGCACACTGAGCTGCAAAGCCCAAGCAAAGCCACCGGACAAGGGCTAGACCTTCTCCGAGACCCCCATGTCCCTGGCGCTCCTGCAATAGTTGCTTATGAACTTACAAATACGAGCAGTGCAAAGTCATTTTGTGCTGCTTCGCTGAGAGATGTCAGCATCCCATAATAATAACTCATGATGATTTCACAGCAACTTTAAGCCAGACAGTTTCCGTCCTGCTGTCAAGGCCATGTGTCCTTGGCTTTGAACCGCTTTCTCCCCACTGGAATTCAGCCACCTCTGCACTGGGACACACTGGGATTTTAATCCTGTAAATGACGGCATCAATCCTGGCCTTAGGGGCTTCCCTGGGAGCGAGGGACTTGCTGCAGGATCCTTCAGTTCTGTTTCCAGACAATTAAATACTCCCAGCAAGCTGTTAATCTTTGAGAAATGAGCTGGGCTTTGGACATCATTACTTAAATGGAGTGGATGGCAGAAGGAAGGCACCTGAAACCTGAATAAAAACCCCGGCCAAAAGGTGTGAATATTTCATTCCTCTACTAGAGCAGCAGCTACGGTGTATGACAACGCTGTGACGGCATGCTGCATTGCTACTCTGACTGGCCTGAAATAGAAAAAAAGCCATTTTGTGACACATTTTTCTTTACAGGGTGCCAGGAAAGCTCTAGGTCTTTTTGAAACACTAGCAACAACCTGAGAAGACTTAAAGTATTTCCTTCACAGTGGTTGTTGTTCTTGAAGTGCTTTACATTTTTGATGTTTGGGAATGGCAATAACAATGATTAAAGCCCATAAATCCAGGAGTGAGTCTCCTAACCACCTTGTGTGTGGTTTAAATGAAGCAGATTTGTTTACGGTGTATTAAGGGCACGGGGAGGTTTGAGCATTTTTACCAGCTGTTCCTTGTGATTTTTGGCAGCTCTCAGGATGTCATTCCCAACATATCTCGAGATGGCTCTCAGAAGCCCAAGGAATGGCAGCCAGGCACTTTGGCACCCCCCCGGGAGGTTTCGAGTGCCTTGCACGCTCCGCTGTGTTTGCTACAGGAAAATCCCCCCACTTCGCTGTGCCTTGAAGTGTGAGAGGTCAAGAAGCTCCTCTCGATGAATGCAAGATGCAAAGACAGGGAGAAAGAACACTTTAAATATATTATTTTAGTCATTTTAAAGCTTCTCTCTGGAGGCTTTTGAATTGCTGAGAGAAAGGTATTAACTCTGATGTTGGAAATACAGTCCCTTGTCCTTGGGCTGAACCTGGACAGGGACTTCCCAGAAGATGTCACAGCATACCCGGTTCATGCAGATTGCCCCTTACAGTTACTCTTCTGACATTTTTGTCCACATTTGTTTTCCTCTACAGGAAATTAACTGCTAAGCTTGGTGGTTGCTGCTTTATCTGATGGGGGATGGACCTCTATGGTTCTCATAAGACCTTCAAGATATCCAGGTTATAATTTGGGTGTTCCCTTTCTTGCACATTAAATTAACTTCTGATTTGCTTCTGAAAAAAATGCTAGAGAGTTTTTTGTGGTTTGTTAATGCATTTTCTTTCTTAATTGCTAATGCTTCAAGGGAATGTGATACATTTACCTGCAAACTCTGGCAATATTGTCCGGTGACAAGCCTCATCCAATTAATGCACCAAGGAGTTAAAATTAACTCAGATACCGTTGATGATCATGTTGATGCAGTACCTTCTCTGGACACTTTCAAGCTGGATTACAGGCAAAAGGGCCCTTTGCCAGGTTGTCAGGATAATCAGAGTTATCCCCACATTGACTGGGAGACTGGAAGCGCGTGAGATTGAAAGACTTTAGTGTGTCCATAGACCAAACTTATCTCAGCCCCAATTTAGGTTGATGAAACAATCAGTTCCACTACTTTACAGAACAAGCTTTTAAAGCCCTGTCATTATTAAAGGTTAAAAAAAGCTGTAGTCTCTCAGGTAGCTCTTGCCAAAGCAAAACAGAGCACAAATTGGTATAAATCGGTGCCTCAACACAACCGTGTAATTTGCATTTAGACTGCTAAAGAGTCAAATGCAAATCTTACTTTGCCAGACACGATGCTACATTGAGACTGACTGGTTTGGTGTGTACTGTGATACTGCTGAGTCAGAAATGAAGAAGTAGGATAGGTACCAAATGAGAAAGGGATCGGGGGGGGGAAAGGGGATGGATGACGGAGTGCCCGAGGGAGACTAAGTCACAGTGAGGAGGAAAAATAACACTCACTGCTAAAGCACAGGAAGGAGAATTAGGCAATCTGGGTCCTTTTCTTAATTATGGCATTTTGGATTTGTTCTGTGACCTTGGGTAAATAATTTATTCTCTTTGTGCACGGTTCCCTCATCTGTAAAAGAAGGATGATAGCTACTGATCAAAAAAGTTGGCTTTTCTTGGCTTAGGTGAAGGTATGAGTCAGGGCAGACTTTGGCACATAGCAACTCTGTGATGTGCTAAGAGACACTATGGAGGTAAAAGGTGCAAATAGTTACTAATTGTTTTACCTGAGGTAGGTGTAAACCACAGCTGTACAGATGGTGCAAAGCAGGAGGAGCTGCCAGCAGTCTCCAGGTCCCATGGGGAGTGCATTTGGACCAGCTTTGGTCGCCTCTGCTGTGGATTTGCATTTTTGTTTACCAGAGGAGCAACGTAAAGCAGAGCAAAGTGAGCTCTGACTGCCTGAAAATCCATACTGCTATTTTGGAAGCCAAGCAGGAAGAATAAGACCATATTGTACTTCCTTTAGGTTTTTTCCAACTTAGCTATAATGCACAGTACATGTATTTGCCTTGGAAACTTGCTAGCTGGCTGAGGGGAATGCAAAAACCCATCAAATACAGCAGTTGGGCCTGACTACATTTTCAACCCCTTTTCTACTGAAGCTGCCATTCCCAATGTGCAACGCTCCTCCCCAGTCCGAGCAACACAGCTCCCTACAGTGCCTTCCTGTCTGGTTTTGAGAGCCTTGGAAAACCAGTACCTAAAACGGATTTATGGGATCCATGAGCAACCATTCTTCTGCACTCCAGCTCAGAATAACTGCTCATCTCAGTAACATGAGCATCACTCAGTGGGATGAGGAGTATTCATATAAAATTCACTGACTTGATCAACACAACAGTTGGTGAAGTTGATAGTATGGTTTGACCAAATTACTTAATTTCTATGAATAGTCAGTGTTTGCACCAGTACACCTGAGAAGAGAATTTATCTCCCAATAATAAGAAACCCTTTTATGACAAGCTATAAATGTTGACATTCTGTGTAACTTTATACTCATTTCTTGTCTCCCATAATATTGATAGTGTACAGAGTCTCTTTCATGGTAAGTCCCAGCAGAACATTAACAACAAATTCACTATACTACTTACCCTACTATTTCTTAGTGGTGTGAAAATGCAGAGCCCAACTCATTCATAGTATATTAATGCTGGCCTGAATCCCCGCAAAGTCACTTATTTTAATTTCAGTGCACAATCAAAAGAAAATCCAGGAGCTCTAATGCTGTTGTGGCAGAGAGGCGTCAGCCTCTGGTGTCCTCTGTCTCACCAAATGGAGAGGTGGGAACTGCACACCAGAGAGCAGAGCTGGTGGGGCCTGGCAGCAGCAAGAGACCCCTCTCCGGTGACATGGTGCCATGTTGCTCTGTGCTCTGTTCGCTGAGGGTGATAAAATCACGGCTCTGTTCCCCTGCAGGGCATAGTTTTATGCACTACCAAGGTGAATAATAAACCAGCCTGGACAGCAGATGGGTTCTCCTTGCCATATAACAATGAACAGCATCCATATATTTTTAGTGAATGGCTTAGATTTCTATATCTTTTATATAAAAGAAGCTACGTGCGCTTATAAGGCAGCTCACAGTTTAGAGTTTCCTATTATAGATGTCATTCCCAATGGTTAATAACTCATCCAAGTGTGACTTGAGTAGCCCACATCATCAATATTAAATGTGACATTTACTATCAAGAGCAAAGTTTTGGGGCTGCTGCCAGCCCCACTCACTGAGCCGTAAATATTTTGATCATCGAACAGGAAGAAGAATGAGCTGATCAGCCTGTGCTCACGCCCGATACCAGCAGGGAGTAAATGGGTGTTTTCACAGAGCCCCAAGTGGCTCAGCAATTGCAACCTTGGCAGGAGCATCTTCGGGCTGGTGGAGCCAAGGCGTGAGTAACGCGCCTGTGACCCTCTGCCCAGGCTGGTACACTGCGCTGCGGAGACTGTGCTGCTACTGAATGTGGAGATGGGCACACGGGGGAGTGATGGAGACATTCCTCCTGGGTTTTAACTGTGCCGCAACTGGGAACGCTCTGGAACAACAGTTCAGTCAGTCCTGCAAATGTTTGCACTGAACCAAGCACTCGGCACAGCCTGGGAACGGAGGAGCCCAGGTGCCCTGGCGAAGACCACCTGGCCCACCACAGCATCCAGCTTCCAACAGGTCCCTTGAATGGGAGTGGCAACATGTCACCTTCCCTCCTGGAGACCAGCCAATGTCTGGGAACTGATTCATGCAATGGTTTGACCCTCTCGTGATGTTTTACATACACAGTTTGCTCATGGCTGTGTCCAGCCTGGAACTGCAGTTGTCTGGGATGTCTAAAACTCAATTAAATCACGNAATGTCTGGGAACTGATTCATGCAATGGTTTGACCCTCTCGTGACGTTTTACATACACAGTTTGCTCATGGCTGTGTCCAGCCTGGAGCTGCAGTTGTCTGGGATGTCTAAAACTCAATCAAATCACATGTATTCATTTACATCCATAAACATTTTGGTGCCTGCATCTGTTTACTATGCAATAGTGTTGCTATATCTACTTTACCACTGGAGCTGTTTGTTGCAGTGTGATCCCTGCTAAATGATACAGAAACGGTACAAAACCAAGAAGCTGCTGTGTTTAAGATATGTGTTATCACTCCGTGATTATACTTGTCCCACAGCAATGACACTGCAGAGCTTATGAGAAGAAAGACCCTTGTGAGGGACCTCCACATTAGAGTTTCTTCATTGTATTTCACCCTTCCAAACCAAAAAGACGGCCGGGGAAGCTGAGCCCGGTGCTGCTGGCGTGAGAAACACCCCACAGCTCCTTCTGCTGAACTGCAGTGAGCTGCTCGTTCTGCTCCTGCTGTGTACAGCACAAGGTTTAGGAAGACCTGTCAGCTTGGGAATTAGGGAAAGGGAGCTGCAGGATCTACCAGTGTCAAACAATGTCAGTGGCCAGTCCCAGCACCATGGCTGTAGCCTCCCCTGGGCTGCGACAGATGCAACAACTCTGCGGTTAGGAACAGCACAAGTCAGGGTCTGGGGCAAGACAAACCATTGCAAATGCACTTCTCTTTTCCTGAGCAGCTGGGTAAATAGGGGTGGAAACCTTTCCTGCTGCAGGGAGATATAAATCACAGGTGCATACCCAGGCTAGGAGCGCTGCTGCATTCCAGCCCCTGCTTTCCACCATTCCATAATTATTTTCTAAACAAAACAGTTATTTCTACTTTCTTAGGTCAGAGCAAGAGCTATGTCTTTTGTCTGCTGCCTGTGTTGTCCCACTCCAGCAAACCTTAGGGAGAGCAGGGAAACCCTTGCTCTGGCAGGGAGGTGGGGATGCAATGAGCATCCGAGTATCGGATCGTTCCGCTGAAAGATCAAACTGAAAAATTGAAAACCAAAATTTTTACTTGACCCAAAATATTTTTATATGCTCAAAAGAAAAAAAGTTTTGTTTGCTCTGGGTTACCAAAACCAAGATGCTTTTTTGTTTTTTTATTTCACCTGAAAAGTTATCTTAGCACTATTTCAAAAGAGGGAGGGGAACCATTTCATTTAGAAAATACTACAACAAACCACTTCCTTTCACAACAGCCCAAATAAAATGTTTGCCCATCCCTGAATCCTACTTGTCATTGCTGCAGACTGAACTATTCCCCATGGCTGCAAGCTGTGCAATGCCCCCTCTCCTCTTGAAAAAGAATATTTTGGCAACTACGTGATTTACTAAAAAATATATTGCTCAGCTATAGCAGTAAGGAAATGCCAAAGAAATATAGTAAATGGTTATTTTGATATTTTTTTTTCAGAGTCCATTATTTTAAGGGGAAGAATTTTTGGAAAAGTACCAAGCATGTTTTCATGAATGTGACCCTATAAGTAGACATGATAAATAAGTCTGGAAGGTCTCATTACTATGGGCTGGCACTGTATAATAAAGCCTGCAAATACCAAATAGCTTCATTACTCCCATTATCATCTTTTATCATCGTTTAATTGTGTGTATCAATTTTTAATAAACTTCATGTGCCTATGAATTAGGTCAAATTGAGAGGGGCTTTCATTGACTGCAGAAACAAACGTGGCCAGGCTAGCTGGATTATCCAGACACAGAACCGAGCTGGAGCGGGATTGAGCGTCTTAGTTATTCTGGTCTGCATAATGAACAGAAACACTGGTTAAACTTTACTCAGTGTCACTTAATGTTATTAGCCCTCCTGGACCAGAGTGATTTCACTGCTCCTCCAAATAATGACAAATGGTACAGCTGGACAGAGCCGAGCTATTCACTCCAGTGATAATTGCTGCACAATGATATTAAAGAAGCATTCACCAAAAACTTCCCCGGTTAATGATGTTTAATTCATTATTAAATGCAGCTCATTACTGTTGGAAAGAAGGCCATTTAGCAGCCATCAGCTTTGCTAATATTGTCCAATGTCTTGCAGTGGCCAGACAGCAGGGGGGAAGGCATGTTTTAAAAATGTAGTTTCACTTCAGAATAAAAATGGAAATTTTTCTGTCAGTGTTTTGAAAAGAAATAATGTCTAATATCATCTGAATCTCTTCCCTGTGAAATCAGAGAAGTCGGTAGTTTGCTCCCGGAACTAACATCTCCTTTACACGAGATTTTAAAGGTATCGTTTCATTGCAAGAAAATCTGCTTATTCAGCACTTGTTCCCCTCCTGCTTCCCACCGCCTTTGCTGTGACACAGGTACAGGCATTTCAACCGCAGCCTGTCTGTAAGCACTTTCCTCGCTGCCACTGAGCCACCAGATTTCCCCCTGCTCTTGCAGGGGGGATGCTCCTGCTCTTGCAGCTGCTCTCACAGAGCAGCAGACCCCCAGGACCGTGCAGTCCCCACACCAGAGGAGGTTTAAGCGGTTACACGAGGCAGCCTCACGCTGCACCCTGAACACGCAGTTGCAGGATGTTCGTATAATCGAGGTGCTGAAGGTGAGGCCAGATGGTGCTCCACTTTCGAAGCTCATTAGGGAAAGGTGTTTGGTGACTCATGTCTAATACCATGTTAATGTTCCTCCAAGCCCTCGAGTACAATTCCCAACGTCTCTCCTGGGCTGGAGTTCCCAGGTAGACCCCGCTTTTGGTCTACAAACCCTGCGTCGCCCAGAGCCACAGCTCTACTGATGGGTCAGCCAGGTAGCTCCAAATAAGCCCTGAAACTGGAGCACAAAACCCACCAATGTGAGGAGAGCAAAGCTGTAAGCTCTCTGAGTAACCTGTTCTGGAAGCTCTGTTATCTCAATGCCCAGGTAGTTTCCTTGGCCATCCTGATATCACAAAACGGCACTGCTCATTATGCGGACAAATGACCCAGAGATGGCAGCAGACACAAGCCGCCTTCCTGGGTGGCGCTCAGGGACTCTCTGGGGCTGGGTAGATCCCACGATTTTTCTGAGAAACAGATGTACGAACAGTACTGCCTCCCTTCTTCCACAGCTCTTCTGGAGACGAGCACAGGTGAAGTTCATTTACTGAGGCACGAAGTAAACAGCAGCTTCCCCACCGATGCCCTCCGAGCTGCGTGCCATGTTTACAACAGAGCCTTTCCTAGATATTGTACAAACATTGCTTACTTAAACAGCAGATAATTCTCCTGAAACAACTGAATTACACTATTACCATCAACATTTACACACGCAGAAGATGTAATGACTGTGCCATATTTACACTGGGTTTCGTGTGTCAATAGGGGTGCCCATCCCCGGGGATGGTGGGGACTGTACCTGGCTCCCAGCACCCTCTCCTGGCTGCCTGCACCTCTACATCCTCTTCATTTCATTTCCCCATTCTGAAATTGGAAGCATTACCCAAAGACTTCCAGCATGAGAAGATGAGACAGCTGCGTGAAGGGATACAAATGCTGTTACTCCTAGTGGCATAAAAGAACAAGAGGGTCATAGCCCCTAAATATGACAAAAAATGGTTTAAATTATTTTCTCCCCTTGTTTTCCTTCTGATCCTCCCAGAAACTAGACCCTGGAAAGGACTAGTGTGAGAAAACATCTAGCTCCGGTACAGAAAAGCTAAACCGCCTTTGTCCAGATAATGACATCATGAGGTCAGCGGCAAATTTGTACTGAAAACATGAGACCAGGAATATGCCAGTCCCGTTCCCTGTAATGGCCCTCAGATGCCACATCACCTAAAATAGTATTTTGCTCAGAGGGGAGCCAGGAGGAGGACTAATCAGTTCAAGGGACATTGCCTGGGACCTGCAGCAGGACCGAGAAGCCTCCCTGTGCTGCGGCTCGGCAGCTGGTACCTCCCCGTGTCCACCAGCTGTGCCCGGAGCATCGCCTGCAAAGGCTGGAGTAAAAACCACTGCGAACCACCCCAGCAGCGTGCTCCATCTCCCACCACTCACTGGGGATGGCTCTCAGCTTTCTTGCCTGACTCCTGGGTGCTGCAGGTGACTTGGCAGATAGCAGCTTGGGAAGTAAAAATGCAGCAAAACCTGAAAAAACAGCCGTCAGCTAGTATACAGCGAGCGGTGAGTGGATCAGGAGGTAGATCTAGTGGTTTGGAATGCAATTACCCAAAGTAGCCCTACAAGACCACCAGAGACAGTGGGAAAGAACTGCGTTGCTATGGAAAAGACTGGTTTTAGCGGGTGTGATGGGGCCCAGCGTACCGCTCAGCTCAGTTTGTTACTCAGCCCTCCTCAGACAACCATGGTACGGAAAGCCCAGGGAACTGAGGTGCTGATTTCCTCCGAGGAGATAACTCAGCACTAATTCACATCTTTTGAGCTAAAAAATTGTACAGGGTAGTGTCAGGTTATAAAAGAGGCCCTTGATTTGCCCTGGTTTAATTAAGATAATGAGAAGTGTAGGCTGATGAGCTATGGTTCCAGACAGCAGGAAAAAAAGGAAAAAAAAGGCTGAAGAGCAATTACATTTGGAACAGAGAAGAGCCTACAGAGTTAGGGGCTGGGGAACAGGCTGTGACAAAGGGGATGTCTACAGGAGATATATTGGCACCAAAAATAGAGCAGGGCAGGACTGGGTGACTGGAGAAGTTCGGCGAAGCAGAGCCTTCTCCATCCAGAAGGCAGGTGCCAATCCAGCCTGTCGGTCCTCTCCAGTGGTGTCTGATGGGTGGAGAAAAAACGAGCTGGCAAATCTCAGCACGGTTCCTAACAGATACCATCGCAAGCTTGACCAACGTGACAGCCAGGTCTCTGCAGAAGGGCTACTCCTCGCTTTGCTCGCACGACGACACTGCTGACTGCTTGCAAACCTTTCCCAGTGTTACGTATAGCTTCCAGCGGTGAGGTTGCCAGCTGAGGGAAACCCCGGTGCACACACTGCGTGTTGAGCAGTCCCATCAGTCTCTGGCAAATAGCTCAAGCATGTGTTTAAGTCTCACAGATTTCGGTGGGACTTGTGTGGACCCAAGCTGAAGCATCTGTTCAAGTGCTTTGCTGAATTGAGCTGAGCCACTCCCCGTACCCAGCCACACACGAGAACACTTCTTCCTTAATGCAAAATGCCGGGAAATCCTCGATAAAAGTTGCTCTTACTGTGAGGCATTATTATCTCTGCTAGCTCTGGATCAAACCCAGAAAAGGTTCAGTACTTTCTAGTTTAAATATAGTCTGTCCTTCCCTGAGTCTACCACTGAGTCTCATTTCTGTCCCAGCTAGGAGCCCACCATGATATAATTTGGATGAAAGCGTCTGTTAGAGAGAGCACTGAGTTCATTACTGATGCTTTCTTAATAGCAATACCGATAATAATGATAGTAACAATAACGCCACCACAACCACCCTGGCACCAGAACCGACGTGCCTGAGTTTACCATTTTGTAGCAAATACTGTTTGCCTCTCCTAATACTGTCCTTTCAACTCGTTGCTTTGGAGAAAGAGACCCCAAAGCCACAGACCTGCCCTGTTCCCTCCCTGCAGCATCGTTTGGACAGCAGTTGAAAACTGTATTCTAGGAAACGCTGATCCCGTGCTGCACTGGGAAAGAGGGGAAACTCCAAATGTGTCTTTATGTGTATGCTACATAATTCACCGGCACCATAATTAATTCAGATCGCTTAGTTTTACAAGAAGTCCTTCAGCAGTGTAATTAAGCTTATCAGTGATCAAATTGTGTCCGACTTCAGCATTAGAAGAGCAGCCAGAGACAGAATGGGTAACAACAGGAGTGAGGAGGAGAGTTTAGTCTAGAGACAGTTGGTCAATATTTGGGTGGCATGAGACTCATTATATACCTCCTTAATAAATATGCATTTAATTTCTGTTCCACTGTGTCTAACCCACTTGTCTGATGTTGTATTATATTGTGTTTCTATGCAGTTTTTATAGGTTGAGTCCCAAGAGCCATAATTTATTGACATTACTTCATAAATCTTTAAAAGGGCAAGAGAGACTGACTTAATCAGAACGAATCATTTCCCCTTTGTTTGGACTTGTTTAAAATCAGTTGCTTGCTACTTGATACAGTTTAAGTGACTAATTATGACTTGATTTTCTCCCCTCCCTATCCTTTTGATTCATAATCAGTGCTTTCAGCTAATAAATTTACCATTCTCAGAGTACCATTAAAGACTTGGTCTTCTCCGTGAATAGTCTTATTTATGCAAGTACCCCATCGACATCAGAGAGCATCAGAGTGATTAATACACAAATAATTTATCTGACAAATGTTGCCTTCCCTCTCCCCCTTCCCTACTCTTCCAAACTGCCTGTGGGCGAATTAGAAATTTCTCAATTATTCATTATTCAGGATTACTTGTGAATTTTTCTCAGTAAATAATTTTTGCCCTAAACATTGAGTAGCTGCAATGTACGCGAGCACACTTTGTGCTCTCTTGGTCAGCTTCCGAAGCCACCTGGCCTCATTTCAGCCCACAAACGGGGTGATTTCTGTACCTAACCCGCACAGAAGTAACAGAGAATTTTACTTTCTGACACACAAAATGACAGCTAATTCTGTATTATCTTCAATTATTTATCTATAAGCCCACTTTGAAGTATTTTAGGCAAGAGTTACATAAGAGGAAAGTATTGTTATTGCTTCACGTGCCCTCCTTTTCCCCGGGACAGTGCTCCTCGCTCCCGCCTGCTCAGCGACTGCAGGCGTAGGCAGCTATTTTAACTTCTGCTGCTCAGCGAGGCTCGGGGAGGGGATCTGCGCTGCGGGAACGGCCTCCGACACCGACGGGGAAGGAGGATTCACCTGATTTCAGTGCAATGCTCTCCCCCCACCCCCTGCCTTTGCCCCCTCTCACTGGGATGACCGGGACAGGGAAATTCCCGGTGCTCCCCTGCTCTGACACCTCGACGTGCCAGACGCCGAGCTGCTCTGAGCGCTGGTTTTAAATGGCGACGAATTAAGCTTGTGAAGGTGTGTGACTCCCAGCCCCGGGCAGGGACAGGGGCCGTGCAGCCCCTGGGAGCACTGGTGCTCAGCCGTGCACCGAGGACCTGGTGCTGCCGATGGGCTGCAAACGGCATCCAGAGCTGCACCAGCAAAGGCACCCAGCCCCCCGGCGGGGTCCGGTGATCCCCCTGAGCCATGCCCAGCACACGTGTGCAGTGCCGGGCTCACAGAGACTCGCGGGTGGGCAATGGCGCAGCTGCCGCCACGGCTGCCCGGCGTCACTCTTAGCGTTACAACATCTGGGATGGTTGAACCCCGGCTTTGTTGGAGGCAGGCGGCTGCAAGCATCTGCGAGGCCGAGCATGTGCATGCATGGTGTGCGTGAGCTGTGAAGAGAAGCTTTTTATTTGTCGGGAGACTGGATCATTATCTGACAACAAATTCTATGCAGCCACTTACTCTCCTCTTTCTGTGGAGGGTTTTTCCACTCTTTGGACTCAATATTGCATGTAAATAGAATTGATTTAGATCCTCAGAAGAAGCTCCTCAGCGAAGGAAAACAACAAATCTCTGCAGAGGAAGGTTTGCCAGGACACACGCTACCTCTGTCCTCGATCAAGGGGCCCTTTTCATAGAAAACGCATCATATGTTAAGCACTCCGATGGCTAACAGAGCTTCATCTAATTTAAATGAAATGACTCCCTCTCTTTCCCTGTCTGACCTCTGGTCCTTGCTGGTTGCCATGGAAAATGGACAGATGAAACCCAGAAAGAATTTAAAGGAGAACTTAACTAAATTGAAATTGTAGCCCTAGAAGCTTGTTCATCAGCCTGGGTCTGACAATAGGGATGCTGATGTTTCTTTGGTGGCCTGGCTATTAAATAAATGAACAGAGGTATTGATAAAGCGTACCTTACACATGGAGTTAAGTAAAGGGTCAGGCGAATGAAGGCAGCTTGGCAAATGGCACTTAGATTCGTGACAGGGTCTGCTCTGTGTGGAGATCAGCGCGTCTCAGCCCGTGTTGAAAGGGATGTTGGCATCTTCTGGTTATACCTCCACACGCCCTTCTGCTGTCACTTGTTCCTGCCAGATGAAGGGCTGGACTGAGGGCAGTCACAGGGACTTGAACCAGGTCAGCCAGGGGCCAGAGAAGAGGAAGGGGGCCTGGAGGGCTTATTACGGGGCTGGGAGTTTCCCGCTCTATTTTATGGCCCCTCTGACCCTATCTCCACTTAGCAATATTGAAAAAAAAAGAAAAGTAGGTATCTATTATGCATAAATAACCTTGTTGCCATGACAGCAGCAGTATCTGCAAGCACTCAGAGTATCGGGAGCTTTTAGGTAAATGAGAACTGACACCCCGCTCACAAAATGAATCTCCGGGGTTAACCAGGTGAAGAAGAGCTCAAGTCATCTGCCAAAGGGCAAAGGCCTGGGTAGATGTGTTTTCTTTTTTAAACAGATTTCTCAGCACAATAGATATTTCATCACCGTGCCTTTGGAAGGAAACCAGCCTCTGAGGCGTAGGCTCCGCTGCAGAGCACGCAGGATGCACACCCCAGTGACAGAGCAGATGCAGCACCGTGTTATCCATCACAGCTCCTTGACTCTCTGCAGCTCACTGCAGCGTGTGTCCTATGTCCGTCCTGTCCCCGAATCTACTGTAAAACTCGTCAGTAATCGAGGAGCTAATATTCCTAAAAGATTTTGGCACCTTTCCCAAGTGCCATTTTTGACTCTCATGAATGAACACTGAACAGTGACTCACCCACTGCAGGGAGAGCCAAACTGTAAGCACGGATATGGGGGGGCCAGGTTTGGCCCATGCCAACAGAGATAGGTTACAGAATGGATCATCCCACTGGTCTAACTCATCATCATCTCTTAGAGCAATCAAGAAAAGATGGGAACAGATGAGGCCTCTAAATTTCTCCCTTGTGTTTGCAGTTAGCTGCGTTTTGCTTTTCAGTATCTCACGGAAGGAGAGAAAGGGAGAGCTGTGAGAAGACAGGAGGTCACTGACATCTTGTGGTGGGATAAGTGGCCCTTCACAGCACATTCATCTTTAAGCGATAAAGGAATTGCAAGGGGGATGCTGTGGCTGGGTTTTGTGTGTATGTGTGTGTGCTTTATCAAACTGTACACCTCCAAAAAGCAAGCCAGAACAGGAAAGCTCAGAAATACTGCCCTGCCTGGTGCACAGCCTTGCTGAATCCTGAGGACTGGGTGCTTTCGTTGCCCTGCCGATCCTGTGTGTTTAGAGTCTAATGAGCAACAATTTTGGATTAGGCCTTTCTAGCAATTGGAGGTCCTCTGCCCGCTCAGGTGACAATTCGGCACCCAGACACTTCTGGGGTCAGATTTCCCTTTACTGCCTCACACAGCCCCTGTCTCCAGACACACGCCTAATAAGCTTAATGTCCCTGGTGATTACTTCAGGAGAGCTGATCCGCTATTCCACCCTGGCAGCAACAGCCCTGGTATCAACCAAAACCTGGGAGAAATCTCTCTCATACATAATATGCAAGCAAGCAAGGACGAAAGCGCACCAGAGGCTCCCCCTCATCTTTTAAGCATTGTTTCAGGGACTTTTTCTCCAAAGCATTTTTTGAATAGGAGCTGTAAGTATTCAGTACAACTAAGATTAATGGCTCTGGTTTTATCCCAAAAATGTATTGCTCAATCTTGGGTTTGTGCTTCTGGAAAATGATTTCTGTATTAATAGGATCTCTGTGACATGCCTTCCCTGCGCCCCTGCTCTCTGTTCCTGTGACTGTTTCCATGATCATCATGTCCAGCACTGGTGAACTGGGCCAGTGCCTGCTTCCAAATTTATTTTTAAAAACCGTTTTGCACCGCACAATCACTGGTGCCAATGCAAATCTCTGCTGGTGCCAGATGGAGGACAGAGGCCAATAGGTCATTCTTGCCCCAGATCTGCCCCAACCCCTTCCTGCGCTCACTTCACTGGCACTGCTGTGTCTCAAAAAAGCCTTTGCTGGAGGGGAACCTGCACGTAAGCTGAGCCCTGAGAGTGACCCCTCTTGTGCGAACTAATGACTCCAATTTTTCCATGCAGAGCACTGTAAGAGAAAATTTCCCTCGCTGACTGCTTCTGCCCTCCAAGAAACAACTCCAAAAATGTTCTACAGACCCTCTGTAGATCCCACTTTGGGAATTACTAGTGTAACTAGGATATATTTTCCCCAGGGAAAAACCAGGCTTTTTTGCTAAAACATTTTTCTCCTTACAGAAAAATGCTTTGCTACTGAAGTTTCAAACACAAGGTGTAAATCTTTCCTTTAAACCATTAACTCCTCCTTGACTCTTCTTAGTTTTTCAACTGTCTCTTAAAAACACAGGCACTGAAAGAAAGCTACCCCTTGGCTGAAAAACATCTGGACTCAGAATTGCTGTCACTGCGTGCCTCGAGAGCTGCAATGGGGATGTGCCTCCCACCTTCCCCCTGCTCTGCCCAGGCTCCCTGCCCACGGGCTCGGTGCCGGAGATGTGCAAGAGGGAGCCTCTGTAAGGTGCTCGTAGGGAGAACAGGAGCGTGCTGAGGCCTCTGATGGCCCTTTGGAGCATTTTTTGAAAGGAAGGGGGATCCAGATGTAATGTCAATCTATGATTCCTAGCTGGTACCTTCGTGTTAAATTTTACTGAAAATCAGCATTTACCATTACTCCACCACCGAGACATACTCCACACACACCTCTTTGTCAGACAGCATGATCTTTTAATGCTACAGCGAACAACTGGTTCTACAAGGCTTGTTTAGAGAAGACAGAGTGAACAATATCGCCACAGCTGTACAAGGCACTCGGACTTATACATCCCATGAGGATGTCCTACTCATTCCTTCTCCATTCTGGAGGGTGGATACTCACTCACGAACCTCCAAGGAAACCTTCTACATTCCCCTATTTAAAACAGAAATAACTACACTGACTTAAACATGAAATCTCCAGCATGCTTCTTCCAACATTAATATCTCCTTGTATAGTAACCTTATTATAGCCAGAGATAAGTGACCCCACCACAGTACTGGCCTTGTTTAGGTTTCTCAGTAAGTATAAGAAGATTACTATATACATCTTATTTCTGTTGTGATAAGCAGCTTAGACAATATGACTAAGGGTCACTCCATACAATAGCTCTATGTAATTATATATAATTTTCTGGTGTGCAATGAAGTGAGCTGAAGGTTTCCAGTATGCAACTTCAGGTCCTTGCTATTAACCAAGCAACTCCACGCTAAGACTAGAGCTTGTCAAGAAACAGATTTTTTTGTTTCCCATAGTAAATGAGGACATTTTAACAACATCTACTGCACAGCAACGTTTCTGAAAATATAATATGTTTCAGATAAATAAATACATTTTGAGAATACCAAAAAATTTTGTTTCAATCATGACCTTAAGAAACACCGTGTGCGTGACAGAAAATAAGACGCGTCTTGAAAAGTCATTCCAAAACGGAATCAAAATTGTACCATCTCAACTTCATCAAACGCTGTATCTCCCTTACTGTTTTCTTCCACAACACACATCTCTGCTGATATCCCCACTGCAGAACAGACACGTAAAACATCTCACCGTCTTGGTAACTTGGTGCTCGCGCAGGGAGCAGACTCCAGCATGGGCTGGACTCTCATGTTAGTCCCTATTTCCTGGCAGAGCTGGGGCTAGCACACAGTCAGCACACTGTGACTGCAGAGCCAAAATGCCACAGAAATCGAGAATTTTAACAAAAGACAGACTTCTGGAGGCAAAGTGCTTTACTGAAAACTACCTGGGCAGCTTTGAGAGTTCAGGTGCCAAGAGGGAACTGCTGATATCCTGGTGGGTAGCAGTCAGTATGACTAAACCCACCTTGCCCCCAGTAATCCCACTTCAGGGTACCCCGGGAGCTGCTGCGCTGGCTGGGAAATCCGGCAGCCCCGGCACAGAGATGCAGTGGGTGCAAAGGCACATCTCCATGGACTCAGACTCAGCTCAGTCTCTGCATAGACCTGAGACTGCTTCTTTGTGAGCTACATCAGCCCAAACTAATTCCCAAACAAGGAACCACAAGACTTAGAAAAACAGTGCAAACCCTGCTTTTAACATGAACTCCGCAGGGCCGGGCAGAGGCTGGCGCTAGCTGTCCACGGGAGCAGAAGCAGTCCGGGCAGCAAGCACTCTCCTCCTCCCGGGTTCCCAGAGTTGTATAATTCCTTCACCCAAAACAGACGGAGCCACTAACTACTGCATTTCACCGCTGCTCCTCAAGTGTGTTGTTATACTGCAGGTTTAAGAGTACTTGAGAGCTATGCTCGTACCATCCAACAACATTTCCAGTCTGCAGTAAGATGCATTAGCAAACAGGTCAAAATGCCATTTACCGAATTTGCCAAGGGAGAAAACAGTACAACATTAAGGAATTCAATAGATAATGCAGCTCAGAGCTCAAGCAAAGTTAACTGACCCGTGGTCTGATTTTGTGAACAATTGCAAATGTCAAGTTATGGCTTGCAAAAGGAGAACGTGGGTTATTATAACTGTATCAGCAATTGTCCTAATTGAGGGATTCCCTCAGGTCCCTTAACTGAGGTAGAAGAACCACAAAATTGGTCTTGATTATAAGTACTGTGCTCCTTACCGCACACCTGTCCTGACCCCTGAGAGCCACTGCTCACCCGCATCCAGGCAAGCACGGGCACAAAGAACAATGCAGGTACTCATTGAACAGCCTAATTTAGAAGCCAGGTAACACTTATTTGATATGTAACCAGTTAAAAATGCACCCTAGATCATGTACCAACAGATACTTATGGGTAAAGCTGTGTCTCCAGAAGCAGAGAAGGAGTATTTTTCTCTTCACTACTCACTCGCCGGGTGCACGACGGCTGCACCAGGAGCACTGAGCACTTAAGACCCAGTGGGTTCGGTTATGAGGAGTGCAGCTTGTGGGGCATCTGGTAGGAGCCCCGTAGAGATGCCTCCAAAAGAGCCATTCCCTGTGCTGCCTTATGCTGGGCCAGTGAGCGCAGAGCCATGCCCTGCCGACATGCAGTGCTTCCACTGTTCTGCGTGGGACCCAAAATCTTTCCCGCCTGGAAATCCCTCCTTTACAGACTGGAACATGGTGGAGCATTTCAGAGCCCTGTGTTTGTGCTTCTCGCTTGCCATGCGCTGAGCAGACAGTGAACAAGCTACCAGACATGCAGTACTATGTCCACAGGAGGAGAAAATCCAGAGGCAGAAATACAGAAAGATGTTAACAGAGACAAAGTGATGTCAGAGGCGGCCACTTCAGCACTACTACTGTAAGAAATCTCCCCTCCTGCCCATGCTAACCTGCCTTCTTTGACAAAGGTGCTGACCTGCCCCTGGGAAGAATTCGTGCAATCCTATGGAGCCGCTGGCTCTGGAAATCCCTCTGTCCCCTGGGCTAGCCGAGCTTGCAAGGTAGAGAAAGTGCCAGACGGGGAAAATGCTTTTAGGCAAGCTGGTGGATACTGAGATTTGTTCTGCTATTTATTAGGGGAGGGATGGCTCTCCCTCGACTCCCAGAAGCACAGCCTGATACAGTGCTGCCTTTCCAAAGATGTTTCGTTTTCCCGACAAACGGGAGACAAAACACCACCTGAGACACGAGCTGCAGATGATCAAAGCTTAACTAGGGTCCTGAGAGAGGACTGCAGGTCAAGTCTAGGTCTTATTTGGCCATAAGGATATTGATTTCCGATTGACTTCACCTGCTGGGCTTCCTACATAGAAAAGCCCTCCTTAGCTGGGTCCACCAGCAGATTCTGCCTCTAGGACATGGATTAGGTGATCCTCCAAAGTGATGATGGCCTTCAGGAATTTTTGCCTCCAAGAAAATGGCATGGGGTTTCTCTGCGAGAGGAAGGGGAGATGTCCATCTGATTTCTTTGCAATGCATTTCACACAAACCATTATTACCATTTGCTCTAACTAGTTCCCATTAGCCTGCAGTTTTTGCAGGGAGTAGACGTTGCCAAACAACAAGGACTGAGTGGATCAGACAGTCTGAACTCCCTGCTCAGCGCAGTGGCTCCTGCCAGCAGGATCTGGAAATGCCACTGAGAAATGGTGAGGGAAGGTGCCCTGGCCCCTGCCACGGGGCGCGGGGTGTGAGCTGCAGATAGAGCCTGTGCAAAGCACGTAGCGCCTTCACTGTCTTTCCCGATGAATAGCTCTGCAGCTCAGTCAGTCCCTGGTATAATTACACACATCATGTATCATTCCAAGCAGATTCCTTTTGAAACCAAGAGTTTAATTGTGACCTATTTTTTGTTACTGACTTATGGAAGTTTTTGAAAGGCCTTTGAAATCCAGGATGCTAAATGGCTCTGCACCGCAGAAGGAAACCCATTTTTTTCTATCTTCTTCCACCCTGCCTCTGCCCCAAGGACAACTTTTATTCTAAGCACAGTGTATGTCAACTTCCCCTTCCATAAATCAATTATTAATACAGTGCTGATTAGGCCTAACACACCCTGGCCCTTGGCAACCTCATGGAGTTGAGATGGGAATTAGAGAGAGGTGAGAGCATTAATAAATGGATATATGTCAAGTGGAGTTCCACTTAAAATCCCATGGCTTTGGTTCTTAATCAGAAGAGATTGAGGGAGGTGAAGGGTCCGCAGCTCTCCCTGACTGCCCACCTCCCTTCTGCACGTTCATCTCTAACAACACCTCATCATTTGCCTCAAATCCTCCCGACCCATTTCTATCGATCACCTTGGCAGGACATCCACGGGCTGAGAAACACGGGGCAGGTTCACCTCTGCAATGAGCAGCTCTGAGAGGACGCACATCTCTTAGAGCCTTCACCCTGCAGCAGCAGGCAAGCACCGCCGGCTCCCCCATCCCTCCTCTCCCCGGGCTGGCCCCCGGGGTGCCTGCTTAGCCTCCAGCCCTACGTGAGGTCAGGGATACCTGGCTTCATCTGCCCTGGGGGAAAACCATGTATTTATGGAGCAGCTCCCCTTCCCCCCGGCCACGTCACCCCAGTTGAAGCCCCCCCCCCCCCNNCCCCCCCCCCCCCCATCTGGCTCCATGGGGTCTCCCCCGAGCCTCGCTGCACCCCGGGAGGCTGAGGGTGCTGGGGTGACGGAGGTCTGGCGGGGGTGAGCAGTCCGTGCCATAGCTGGAGGGCAGAGAGGATTAGTCAGGGGGGAAGGAGAGGTAGCGTGGGGTCAGCACCGTGCCCGGGTTTGGGGAGGGAGAGCCCAGCGCAGGGCAGTGGATTTGGATTTACAGGGAGCGCATTCTCTCCGGGAAGGGGACGGTGTCATTGAGAGGGAGCAAGAAAGGGGAAAGGAGATCATGTTTTCTCAATGCTCTTATCTGAAGCAAACCCTTAATAAGGATTGGGATGAGCCCGGATAGAAGGGAGGGTTACCTGTGATACGGTGAAAAGCCGGTGGCAGGCGGTGGGCTGCTGGGGAAGGGGGTGAGCCGCGTGGAGCGGGGGCTCAGCTGGACCCGGGCAGTGCTGACACGGGCCATCGCCCTCCGGTCCCGAGGAGCACGCACACGTGCACGCTGCCGTGCCAGGCTGCCACTGCCAGCGGGTGTCTGCCTGGACAGACAGCACTAATTGCCATCTCTTAACCTTGTAGAAAATGTTGGATAATTTACTTGGCTAATAATGACAAATATTGCCTTGGGCAAGTGGCGTGGTTCAGATGAACCCAAACGCCAAAGACAAGGACATGATGTAGTAGCACTCAACTGACACCTTCCTTCTCTCCTCATCAGGACTCTCAGTTCTCACCACTGCCGGTCTTCTTGTATTTGAGTTCTTGTGGCTCTAAGGTTTTGGGGGAAAAGGTGAACATTCAGTCTTTTTTTGATGAGAAGATGTCCTCCCTCCATTCTCTAAAGAAAGCAAAGCCAGAGGACACTATGGCGTACTCTGTAGGAGAGCCCATGAAATACAAGAGTCCTGGAAGACACCTCCACTTGCAAAGGGTTTCCTTTACAACCTCTGCGTGGATGGGAGCGGGGACATGGACAATTTGCAGGTGGCCCTGCAGGGTACCAGCCACACTGGATCAAACGCATCCCTGAGCCCTGGATGCATCCTCCCAGGGGTGTCAGGACAAGACACTGGGATGAGGTTTGTGCCCAGTACAACAGAGTCTGTTTTTTCCCTACCACCACTGCAATACAAATAATTATTATTAACCTCAGTAACAGCAGAGCTAACTCGTTCAAAGTCTCCTGGGAAAAGCCATGCCGTGTCTGACCCAAGGAGGAGAGGTTTAGCAGCAGTGTTAGTGGGGCACAAATGGGAACTGTTATCCTTGTCCCTCACCCATTAGTGGCTGCTCTCAAAGAAGCATAGAAATGGGGATTAAAGGATTGAAAACTCACTGGGTATTAAAGCTACAAAAATACTCATGGTGCATGTTGGTTCGCCGCAGACTAGGTGAGAGCGGTCGGCGTAGGGCAATGGCAGAGCCTGGCAGCTGTGGCAGTATGGTGTGGGTCTCCATCCCATGGGCTTGGGGTCTAACAGTGATTCCCATCTCCCCCGCTGTTTCCATCCATCCGGGGGAAGCTGCTATACTGACTGGAGCCCTAATATACTGGGAACCATCAGTCGTGGCAGAAATTCCTCTCTGAGGGCTTGGAGAACTCAGAAGTGCCATTATTTCCTGCACTTAAAATGACTGGTAATCAAAAGCCTTGTTTGGAAAGCCCCATTTGTGCCTCACACCACCCTAGGCTCTGATGTATGCTAAAATCTCATTTTAATTATGCATGAAATGTACGTCTTTGGCTTTTAGGGACAGAGGAAACAGTTTTGTCTTGGGAATAACTGAGAATTATTTTGGCCTGGAGTCAAGAACACACAGCCCAGTTTTTGTTCATTTGAGTTGGTTTTGGGTTACTTTCTAAGTGCAGGCAGCTGTTTGACGAGGGCCCATTTCCTACAGAAAAGAAAGTTATTGTGTTCTCGGCAAATTCTCTCACTGCACCATTTCAAAACCGGAGCAGACAGTGTAATGCCTGTTTCCCCAGCTCCAGGGCTGCTGCCTCACAGATCTTGGATGACTCCAGAGGACGTGTAACCCAATTCTGGATTGTGTTCCACCCCTCTATGCCTGAAAACCCAACTGTGAATCCTCCAACACTCCTAGGCACCTAAGTAGTTTTTAAACAGTGGGCTAAGGAGCCTGGAAAAGGGTCGCAAATCACATAAGTATCTTGGAAAAATGTTGCTTCTCATTTTCTGCTTGTGTGTGTGCCCTCTGCACCAGTCTGCAAGCCCTGACTGCCGGTCTGCCACGGCACCTGCATGTATTTGCAGACCCTGTATTTGATCTCGGCTGGGCAGGGTGTCTGTTTCCTGTGATCACAGCTAAGGTTCAGATGATGCTGAGTTCCCTCCTTGCCCCAAGCCCTCTGCATGCATCCAGCCAGTGGACATCAGAGGCACCTCTGAGCTGCTGCCTCAGAGATACCCACCACCCAGCAAGGAGAGGCTGGAGCTCTTCCTCTGCTCTTAGATACACAGAAGTTACCAGGAAAAATGCTAAATACATGGCTGCAAATGCCACCTTCACCTGGGCAATGTCCAGACCTCCAACCCCATTCCTGCTCTCCCAGCCCCATGCTGGCTGCTCCAGCTCTGCCCTTGGTCATCCACACAAAGCCCCACGCAGATGGACATGTCTGCGCTCCCCTCATCCTCCCTCTTCTCTTTCTTTTCCCCTGTGGTGCTCACCTCTCCCACCCGCTGCTCACTAACCCCTCTCTGTGCTTGCCCCCATGCTGGCCAGCCTGGAGGGTAGCGGGACCTCAACCAGGCCCGTGCCTGACCTGCCATGCAAATTCCCAGGGGGACCAAGGAGACGTGTCTATCCCTCAGACAGAGCTGGCATTATCCTTTCTTGAAGGGTTAATACACAGCCAGGGGTTCAGTGCTTCTGTCTCTGCCCCACATCACTCATGCCAGGTCTGTCTGTGTGTCTCAGGTCTGGGCTTTCCTCCCTGTTACTCACAAAGTGGTAAAAAGGTGCTTTTGGTGACCTCTAGGTTCATGCGAGCTTTTCCTGGAGGAAATAGTTCGCCTTTTCTAAACCTCCCTCCCCTCACAGTCATGAACAGGGAGCCACTCAGACCCCGAAGCACAGCTGGTGCCTCAAAACCACGTCTTGATGATTGTGTTCATTGATAATCTGGGGAATGTGCTAAGAGATGAGGTCCCTCCTGCTCCCTTCAGGTACCTGGCAGGGCAGGCAGGAGGGCTGAGCGCAGCGGTGGCACTGGGGAGGGCTGCCAGAGCCGCGCGACGTGATGAGAATGGGAGTTACTGAGCCGGGAGGGGTGGTGCAGGACGGGGGAAGCTCCCCATGGTGTGCACAGCCATGCACTCATTCCGACTCTGTTTCTGATGGATGATAATCTGGTTTCCTAGCTGCCGCCAAGTGGTAAGGGGGAATGAATACAGCACAGCACCCAGGGGAGAGTCACAGCCCCCTCACAGACACCTGGCTCTAATATGGAATTTGCTTTCCCCCTAATTGTACAGAACAGTCTCTCAACAAGTGAATGCAAAAAGTCATAATGGTTATTATAGTCCAGGGTCCTCACAGCCACGTGGCTGGAATGTGATCCCCCCGTCCATCCCAGTCAGCATCTAGGAAATTCCCGTGGGTTTCGGTGGGACACAACACAGAGTGGGGTGTTTTTTTCCTCAAAATCTGGCCCTGAGCGAGTGGGCGACCATGTCACACAGGACCGTCTCCTGCCCTCAGCACAGGCTGAACAAAGTCCAAGTGCCACTGTGCTCTGCTGCAGGCATCTTGCTCACGATCTCGCAGTTGACTTCAGGAGCATCCCAAGAACTGCCTATTTCCAGATTATGCTTCCAAGGAAGAGCAAACAATGCAGAGCTGCCATGATATATTTAACGATGAATCATTCTCTTAAAAATTATCAGCTGTGAAAGGCTTTCACCACTCTGGGGATAATGCAATGATGTATTTCATGTGAATCAGTGCAGAGCGTATCCATGGCAACCCCATCCTAGCAGTTTGCCAACAGTTGGGGTAACCATCCTAGAAGAGTTGCAGAAAATAAACCCGCATATTATAGGTTTTTAAAGGAAAAATCAGGCCTGTTTTGAATCACAAGTGGCTTGTCTGTATGCTCGGCTTAGGCTTGTTTGGTTGGCACATTGAGAGACCTTCAGCGGGTGTCATTACCCAGGGAAGTAATTCATCAGCTCTGTGCAGCATCTGTCCCCGCTGGCCGGACGCAGACACCCGAGGGGACCGTCCTCTGCAGCACCCCACTCGTCACATGCATAGCCGAGTGGCCGCGGGCTGGTCCCGGGGACCCGCAGCGGCCGCTGGCCACGGAGGCACGCGGGTATAGGCACAGGCGCGTAAGCCGGGTGTGATGCTCAGAAGCGAACGCTTGATTTAGCAGTCTGCCTCCTACTCTCAAAAGAGGCGTAGGCACGGCGGGGCAGATCATCATAAGGCTACAGGCAGCTGAGCAAGCAAACAGATCCTAAGCCCACCCTGAGGGCACTGATGAAGGCAAGGCAGATCCCACCACAGGTACAGCACTCTACCCGTCAGTAATTTGAAAGCAGCTGAAATGCCTGTGATGCGCTCAGACCCCTGTTTCCAGCGGGTGCTCCAGGGCCCGTGGTAGTTGGAAGGAGAGCAGAAAGCACCTGCATCACCACGGGGGCTTGATCCCCAGGACGCATTTTTCAGCAGGCTTGGAGAACTCCCTGTCGTGTTCCCCAGGCTGGTGTGAGCTCCTGGAGGGTGGTTCATGGAAGACTGCTGCCCCTCCCTCCCAGAAACTTCAGGGCAAGACACAGAAATTCCCTGTGTGAATGTAAAGTTGTACCAAGCTGCCTCTTGCATTACTCAGGAGCTGAATTTTGAAGACCATAAAGTGTTGGGGAAAGTCTCAAAGGAAAAATATATTCCAGTTTGCTCTTTGGCTCTAGCACAGGTGTTGGACTCTCCCTGGTTCAATAATATGAACCCTACAGAAAGGGAAAAAAATGCAGTTCTTCTGTATGAAGCAGGATTTTCATAAAGTTGCTTAAAAATAGCATCCTGCAAAGGAGTGCCATGGCTTGTTTAACACTCATCGGGTCAGTCTGGGGTCTGTGCCTGCCTCAAGGAAAGAAAAAACAGAGAAGAGCAAGTTCCTTTAGAGAATTAAATGGCTGTTTTGATGCAGATTGCTGGGTGTTAGCAGGCCCCGTTGGAGGTGTCTCTCTGTGAATTCAGATCAGGAACGCTCAGGAATGGGGAGAGCAGCAGAGCTGGACCATCCCTCCGGAGTGCTCAGCCCAGCTTCCGCGCACCAGCCCGTTCCTGGTGCTCCGGAGCCCTGGGGACATGTGAGCTCTGTTGAGCTTTGCTCCGTGTGTATACCTAACAAGTTTTATGCCTGGTGTTTGGAGCATGAAACCCCAGCCTGAGGCAGCATAAAACATGATTTTCCCCTCAGTATTATGTGGTGAGTGACTCCAGCCCATCTTTACTTTCTCTAAAGCATTATGAAAGACTAAACACTCCAAGAAAATGGCATCCATTCACAGCACGCCAAGGGGCACCGGCAGTACTAATAAAAATTCTAATTGCAAGAGGATAACTATCAATCTCTCTGACTCATGCTATGGAAGATGCTGAAATGGCACTCTTGTTTTCATTTCTCCAGCACTCTGTCGCAACAATAGTGTCTTTATGATAACATCTATAAAGCACATGCAGTTCTTGATATGTTTTCTAATTTCATTGAACATATCCCTTATAGTTCCCCATAAAAAATAAGGAGAAAACAAAAGGGGAAAGGATGAAAGGATGAAAAATGGCAGAGATAAGAAAAGAGAGGGAGAAAATTGGGTAAGGGAGGGGTAGGAAGACTGCCAACCTAAGATTTTTCAATCTTCTAAAAATTAGAACTAAATATTTATCCATTTTTCCATGTTTCACCTCTCCAAAACCTCACCATCCCACATGCCACTAGGTAAGCCCAGCCGCTATGCCCAGCCCCTGTCCTGGTGGCCACCTCCTCTCCCACCTAGCAGACACAGGCCAGTTGGCTACAAGCATTGCTCAGGAGAACCAGTCCTGCCATGTGGAGAATTTCCAGGATGCTGGGATATATCCCAAAAAACCACCAAACCCAGCTCAGGGAAGTAAATTTAAGGATGTACCCATTATCATATTAATCCTTCTACTAACTTCCAACCAAAAGAATTGTGTCTTGGCACAGCCCCAGAGATCATAAGCCCATCCACGTTGTCAGCAAACCCTACCTCAGTCTCAGCCAGGACCAGACAGTACAGCCTCAGGGAACAAATGTGAGCAAAATCTAATTTTCTGCTGGATCAACCTTAATTGTAGATCAATAGTTGAGTTTTTTATTGTTTTGAAGGGTGCTTCAGCACTGATGAGGATGCAAGTTATGGAGAAGTGCTGGTGCTGAGCCTGGCACGGGTGATAGAGCCTGCTGGGTCAGGAAGGCTGAATGGGTACAGGTGCTCCAAGTTATGAAACTCCTTCCATGGACAGTCACTAACGCTCTTTCTGCATCATGAGTACAGAGATGATTAATTACCCGGCAGTACCACAGAGAGGCTGGTTGTAACTGAAGCATGTGAAAGGATTGAAACTGATATTCTGAGANTTTATCCCCATGACTACTTGCTTGCCCATGGTAGCTCACCCATTGAATGGCTCCTGGTTAGTTTTCAGCAGTGCCTTGACTAGCAGTGTCTGTCTAGAGAAGGGAGAGAATGTAAATATTCAGGCTAACCTGGGTGATGTTTGTTTGGTTGTTAATATATAAAACCTGGGGCTGGGCTCTGCCAGGTGACTGCAATATTTAATATCACTGCATTATATGAGTAGTTGCAAAATCTCAAGTTTGAGGAAGGTTGAAAGACACTTATGTACATGTATGCAGGTGTATTCTGGTTTTGGAAGAATGGAAACTCAACCACCCAGGTCATAAGGGAGCTCTGTCCATGCTCTCAGCTTGGACAATGGCAGACCCAGAATTTCTGGCTTTTCTGTGTGTACCTCTTCTATGTATGACATATCCCAGATGTCGTAAAATTGATGTGGCAGTGCTAGGGTCAGAGCCCAGATATGCCGACTCTCAACTTCCTGCCTTCAGACAAGACCCTTCTGGTCTAAATCATCCATTCAGGAGGTTTCCTCTACCAAAGACAAGTGGTAATAGAGGAGAGTGACCAAGACCCACAGTCCATGCGTATGTCCAGGTAAGAGCTTTGGGCTTTCCTATTGAATGAAGAGGACACAACCTAGGAAACCATGCTGTGACTGTCCGTCCACCTTAGCCTCTACCTTAACCCAGACCTCATGTTGGACCCACCCATACCTTGCTGTCCAAGGACAGCAATACAGGACCAAGCTGACATGTCTGGACCCTCCTGAGCCGAGTGTTGCCCAAGGAACCTGCAGCCTCTAGACAGGCTGCAGAGAGGCTCCCTCCCGCGCGCTGCCTGCCTTGCGCTGGGCAGGGCTGTGTGCTCCTCTTCCTCCCAGCTGCTGAAGCCTGCCAGTTCCCATCTGTTCCCCCTCCCAGTAACACTTGAGTACCGGTGTCTCTCTGCTGTTGCTGATGTCTTATTGATAAAAACTTGGTCACTCCCTTTGGCAGATGACTCAAGAAGTTTGGCTCACAAAGAAGTGTCTCACCCTTTCGTATTTCATTTCTACCTGGTTTCTGTCTATGTTCTCTCTGTGCTAGCCCACTGCAGTCTGAGCTGGACTATGCCTGCCAGCTGGGCTTGGTTATGCTAATGGCCACCAGATACACTGAAATCACTCTAATTAACAGGCTCTGCAAAGCACTGCCTGTAGTTAGCACCCTGCAAACGTGCAATGTCCGTCATGTCCAAAGGGGCATGTTTTCCTTACCCACATCTGCCAAGAACCATTTCACAGACTTCTTTGAAGCAAAAATAAATCTTGGCGGAAAAAGCAGGCCTGGACACATAAACTCATATGGAGCAATAAAACTTCTCTGTAATCCCCCCGATGCGGCAGTCCTTTTCTGCAGAGGTAGTATCACACTGCTGGCAATACACATGTGCATAACAGGAATAAGACCAATGAATCTCTACCACGTATGGTAGAATGAACAGACTTCTTTTACAGGGAAAGACGAATGTGTATTTTCTGAGGCCTCAGCCTACCTTGAGGTTGGCAAGTAGAGCTGATATCAGCAATAAAATAAGATCTGACTGATTTTAAGGAGATTCGGCAAAGCACTTTGTGGTGCAGGATTTGGACCTGCAATGCTATTTTCAGTGCTGTGTTCTTTTCATATTCATGCCATTGGTGAACCTGCAGTGTGCAAGCAGGCAAGCCACAGAGGGGCGGTTAAAAATACTTTTTCTGAATACAGAGCCCTAAATAGTGGAGACTGAATTTCAGCCTATTCAGATAAGCAAATTGAGTATGCCATTCCGATAACACTGTTTTCAAGAGGCAAATTTTCCTCTGGAAGCTGCCACCCTATTAAAACCCTATGGCCAGGTCCTACCTTTCATCACTTGGATTTTGCATCACCAAGGGGCATCTGTGGCAGAGATAAACTGACCATTGCCCCAGTTCTATTGATGACACTGTGTCTTGCAGAGGTTAAATGACTTTATCAATGTTCTATTAATAAAGAATCCATTACTCTTGATTGCTTACTTCCTTCTAGGTACTCTGAAATCTGTATTTCCTCCTTGGTTGAGAGCAGAGTCCTCATGTTCTCCATTCTCAGCTGCCTGCTCAAGCCCTGAGGACCCCCGACCTCTCATTAGACCAGATGTAACATAATTTAACAGAAAAGCTTGACAACATCCTTTCACTGTGTTGCCTTAGTGCTCTGCATTGATAGTTGCAAAAGACAGTCATGGCTAAATCCCAAATGTTCACTTTTTTTTTTTATTCCTCTGATTTTATTTGTTTCCCGGACTGTGTATGCAGCAGCATACACTTGTGTGTTTTTAAGATGTTTTTTTGCAACCAGCTTCTCCTACGGACCAGTTGGGAATGGCTGACCAGAGCTTGAGAATGCTCTGGAGGAATGCAACCTGGGGGTCCTCTCCCTGGTCCTCACTGTCACCAAAAGTCAAAACTCTCACTACTTTTCTAAACCCTTCTACTGCTCGAGGTCTGGCAGCTAGGGAGTTATCCATTTCCTCGAAAACCAACTTATGAAATGAATCATTTTGATAGGTGGCAGGATAACATTGTCCTATTTTGTAGGAATTTATGTTCTGAAGTGATACGAGTTGAGTTACAAACAAAGTAAGTAGAAAACCAGAAAGATATGTGAACACAAATTTACATGGTTGGTATGACAACAGGGATGTTTTGTTTAGATAAGACTGAAAGGCCTTGAGAGGAGAATGAAAGAATACGTACACTCTAAAAAAATGCAAATCTGGAATGGCTTCCCCAAGATAGATCAGAATTTATTAATAATTTCCTTCAGAGAGAAGATAAGGTTGGCACACAGGAGAATTAATCTGAGAATCATCAGTTCGCAATGAGCTGAAACCAAGTGGTAAACAGACATCATGATTACATTACAGCTGCAACTGGGAGGGATATTTAATTATTAATTGTTAATCGTATGAGCAAGTAAATTTACTCTGCTTTAGTTAACAATGCTCTGGGTGTTTGTGAGATGAAGATCTACCGCCCCTCAGCACCATTTACGCTCAGGCTTGAAAGTTCCCCCCAGGTCCAGCTTCGAGTTTGTTTGTGCCAGCAACCTCCAGGAATCGCCATTTTTGTAGGAGAAGCCCTGTAGATCTCCTGTCTCTCACAGAGAGGCACAAACTGGGGGAAACTCACTGCAGTCCGAGTCCCACCCTGGCAACGTAAGACAAAAATTGGCCACTGGTTTTGTTACTTACGGAGATTTTTGTTGGAGAGCTCCTAGAGGGACAAAGCAGCAGGACTCCCCAGGAGCAGCTGCCATTTTCCACCACGGTACTTGCATGATGGAGAAAACCCTATTCCCTCCCCAAGATACGTGCGACTGAGTCTGTGAGGACAGCGGCGTGGTGGAGAAAGCCGTGAGAGCAAAGTCAGCCTGGCATGGCAGTGCTAGACCATCCCCAGCTGCAATAAAAGAGACATGGAATCGAATACTCCCTTCCCAAATTGCTTTCCAGCTTGTTTCTTTCTCTAATAGCCAAGACAGTTATAAGGTCGCTGTACACTCAGCCTTTTAATGTGTTATATGAACTGCTTTGAAACAGTTCTGGGTTCGTTATCCTCTCTTTTCACTGCAGATATAAAGTGAGATGGAGCAGTTGTTGGGGGAGCAGCCCTTGGTCCCACGAGCCAGGCTGTCCCCGAGCAACCCAGCTGGGAGCTGGGAACCCGCGCAACAGCGACGGAGCTGTACAGAGAAGGCAGCAGCTGGGGAAAGCTAATAGCAGAGAACTGTGGAGCATGTGAAGTGGAAATAATAGCACATATCAGTTCAACTTGAACCAAGAGCTAGCCAATGGCAGCTTTGAAAATGCACTTCCAAGATCATTCAGTTCTTCTATGCACAGCAAAGGGAAATAAACCCCAGATATATGCTGGTAAACCCTACCAGTACTCCTCTGGAAGGCACTTCTGATGGAGGAAAGAGGGGCAAATAGTAACGGAGAAAGTCTGCACATTTGCCATTCTGATATTCCCTGATTTTACACACAACAGAGAGCTTTCAATTCTCCACACTCAACAGGTATGATGCTGTATTTATCTTTACTTTAGTAAAGCTAATCAGAAAAATCTGTTTTGTGGAAACTTGTGATCATCTGGACAGCCGTCATTTTTATGTTTTCTTTGGAGTAACAGAAGAGAACATAAGATAACAGGCTTTGATAATGTTGAATTGTTTCAGTTTGATGATTTATGATGTTGCACGCTAAAACTGCAAAGTCATAACCCACTATAAAATACTAACCAGCATATATACCTTATACTCTTACACCTTCACACTGTAAAGCTTGTATTTTCATCTAACTTAGAAGCCAAAATGACACAAATTGAAATGATCAAATCAAAGGGAAACATTTTTACCTTAGCAAAATGAAACACCTTTGATGTTATTGAAACTAAACAAGAAAGTCAAAATGATTTGACATTTCTCATGAAACACTTAGTCGGTACTGACACGCTTCTGTGAAACATTTCTAATTTGAGGAGGATTCAGGGAGGCCCCGCGCCATGACAGCCGGAGCATCCCTGTCCTTCTCACACCAGCTCCTGCCTCCCGCTCCCTTCCTGGGTGCCAGCTCTGCACCGGCTCGTTGGAAAATCATTAAGCCGGTGCAAAATGGCTCAGGTTTCCCATGGGGACTGATTCTGGAGGTCATGTAGAGCTGTCTGTCGTTCCTCCAGAGGTGCTTTAGCTCCCGAAGCCTTGCCGCACACCCCCAGTCCCTGCAGAGGAGGAGGGCGGGCGGCCAGAGCTGTGTGGAGAATCCCACAGACCTGAGATACCGCTGCGGGAAGTCAGCAGGGGGGTTTGGGAGGCTGGAGACTGCACAGCTCTGGCCTTGGGCTTACAAGCTCCCTTGAGGAGCAGTATGTCTCTGTGCACATCTACGCTCTTTCTGTTGGCGTGAACAGCCACTCAAGAGGAGGGCGAGCCTCAGCGCTTTCCCATTTCACGTCAATCAGTTCCTCTGATGATCTGCCCCATCTACCCCTCTACAGAAGTCTCTTAAATACTTGTAGGGACAAAGTGCATAGAAATCAGTTCCATTGTTACAGGCATTATCTTAAGAACCTGCAGGCATTAATAAATGTTTATGGAGAAATCTATGCAGCGATTTACATGGTTCAACTGAGAATTATACTTCATCTATATCATCTTATACTCTGGTTTAGGAAAGAACATTATCCTTTGTAAAATCCTACAGGAGTTTTTATGAGAGACTTAAGAAGGGAAACAAGAACTGCATATTCTATCTGATTCATTCCGTACCCAAGAAGTATCTTAATAAAATTAGAAAACAAGATAATGTAGTCCAAAGTGGAAAATACCAAAAGCTTTTCAGTACATGACTTTCCCAGCACAGGTGGAATAAAAAGAGGAAGTAATTGTAAAAATTAATTAGTATGTGATTTTATTCCAAAACACTTGATATTTCTAGGTCTGTCCTTTAATATTCTAGGGAGGAGAAATCTTAAACCCCGATTTTTGTGTTTTGACTTCAGGGAACACGTGTTTACCACCTGTTTACAGAGCAGTGTCTGAGCCAGCCAATTATTTAAATATCAAAACAGAGACATCATCTGCGACTCAATTAAGCTGTTTCTCTACCTTTGCAACCTGAGACAATCTCCCTCTTGCTCTGGGGCTCTTTCACTATCTGGCTGCTAAAGAAACAGCCCAGCCAAAAGTAATTTGCTGTGTCCCTTCCAGCCAATTCACCCGCAGAAGAGGAGAGGAAAATTCATTTAAGCACGATCCTTTCACACAGCCTAAGGCGTCTGTACGGAGCCACCCCAGGGTCCAGCTGTGGCCATGCTTGGGTGTTGGAGGACAACAGTAGTGATAGAGCGCACCGCAATGCCAGCCTGTGACAACCTCTTTGTCCCAGTGGGAACCAGCAGGGTCCAAGCTCCATTTTCCACTCCTGCCAGCTGCTTGTTGCACGGCGAGGCCGAGCGACGGAGGCCACAGCTCTCTCCCTCACAGATGACAGGAGCTCACTGTCTCCCTCCTCTCCTGGACAGGATACAGCATTAAAAATGTATCTTGTTCCATAGATAGAAGCAGACAGACCCAGAAACGTCACCCAGCTGAGTGCGTAGCCTTTGCGAACTTGGCCGGCAGCCTCCAGGTTTATCAGAGCTCTCATTCTCACTGACCTTACAGCAATTAAATAGGCTAAAACCACAGGGCCTTAACTATTAGACCAGAGAGATTGTTTACGTAGCAAGGGTCAAAAGCGAAGGACAGCAGCTCCAGCAGCACGAGAAGTGAAGCAGTGATGGTGTGAGAAGGGAAGATCTGGCTGCTTTCTTAATGAAGGTGGTTAAGCCTGATGCGGAGAGGCCAGGGATGCTGGGTGTCTCGCTCCGGATGGTTGGAGGAGCCTCCCCCTGTCTGAAGCAGAACTGCACATTTGTGCTGAGGTAGGGTTTTACACCCGAACAGGAACAAACTTTGAAATGTCCCATGCAAAATAAATTCCTGATGTGAACAGGCAAATACTGCAGTGTCAGGTCCTGCTCTGTGCTTGTGTGTCATGGGCTTCATGGGGCAGACGTGGAGAAGAGGCGGGGAGGAGGCTCCCCAGTTTCCCTCTTGTTACAGAAGTTTCCAAGAGGACTAATGAAACCTTGGGCAACTCAGAAGCAGCCATGATACGTTAAATAAGTTCCTGTCCCATTGTTCAGTAAAAAAATGAGTTTTCAGAGTACTGCCTTGACATGGTAATGACACATCAATATTACAACACTGTTTGAGGATACACATGAGATGATATGATCTCTGGAGCTAACAGTAGCTTGTAATAGATGCTAACCTGAAGCTATGAAAACATATGGCAAAACAATGCCTTAAAATAAAATAGAAGACCTTTATGAAAACAAGCAAAGTTTTAAAAGGTAGGATTGCGGTTTCCCACAGAAGCAGAGTTAGCTCATGGAGAGGCTCAGCTGCTGGAGGAATAACAGGACAAATCACCCACATTGAGTTTCTTAGTACAAGTGAAACTTTTGCACTTTATTGGCCTCTCCCACATGCCATCAGCCTCTGAAAAGATGACCCATCCGCCATTCCCATGTTAAACTGGATGTACCAGGAGAAAAGCTCAAGGAGTAGAAGGAGACAGATAGATTCTTCTCTGCAGAGAAGCATCGTTTATCTGAATTCACTAAAAATGTTGAATGACAGACAAAAATACATCAACAGTCACCATATAATACCATTTGCCAGACTGTGGGCAGGAGACCTGACCCAAGGGTACCGAATATTTACGATGCGGATCTATTCAGCATTCAGATTCAAATGAACAACCTTCACCTTAATACCTCCTGTGCACTCATTTTTATCGTGTTTGTTCAGATTGTTTCCTCACTGCCAAATTTTTGCCAGGGGGTCCCAAATCTTATTATTTAGCAATAGCTATTTATTCCTCTTTACTGCCATCAAAACTTAATCCTATAGACTAGCAGTCTCCTCCCAGCTTTTGTAACAAGAGATGCATCTCAGCCTGTGAGACCCTCGGGTTTGACTTCATTTGCAAGCACCTCAATGGGTTGCAACTCAGTTTCATCTAGATTTACTGCTTTGAAGAAAGCAGAGCATTTTGTGCCTGGCAGATTCATCTGAGTTTTTACTTCAAACATTTCGCAGGATAAATTCAGAGCAAAGGGTTGAGTTATACAACTGGAAACGCACTCACAGAAAGAGCCTACAAGCCTACAGCCAGAGCTGATCTCTTCCTTAGGGCATTATTTTGGGCTCTGAGATAGCCCTTGGAAGGACCTGAAGAGGGTCCCATCCTTCCCCATGCCCTCACTTACTCCAGTTACACCCATGGGTCAGCGCTGCCCTCCTGCGCATGCCACACTCCCACGGCTGAACAGCTCAAAGAAACTCATCACATTTGTGACTTGACTTCGCAGCGGGTGTTTGTGAGACTGCCAGGGTTTGGCATGCCCAGGGCCTTCACGGTACGTTGACTTCTCCCATCAGACTCGCTCTCCTGCCAAGGAAGTTGACTGAATGTTGATTTTTCTGATCTCTCCTTTCTCAGAGAGCATGACTCGCATTTTGAATATATTCACGGGTCCAGAGGAACTTACCATACGCATATTTTTCAAGTCTTTATTTTTTCATCTCTATACAACATGTTGATAGCCATCCTGTCTGAAAGCCTGATGGGATTCCCTGGAGGCCGCATGTGCAGAACTAACAGCACTGACTGATGCAGCACTTTGGGGTCCTCAATCCTCTCCCCCTAACGTAGGTCAGAATTAGAAGGACAAACTGCAATACTGCTCCTAGTTAGACGACGACTAATGGCTTATTTAACACTTCTCATTTCTAATCCCAAAACACTGCAGAAAGTAAGGGGACTAGCAAAATCCCAGTTTGACAGAAAGATAATTTTATCCTTCTGTAGCACAGGAGTTACACAGTACTCAGGACAGAGAGGAAAAAAAATCCCAACTTTCACAGCTTGAATCCTAGGGGTTTGGCCCTGTCCCATATTATTTGTCCATGGATCAAGTAATTTAGCAATAAATCTGTCCCTTCTAACTAAATCAAAAGCATGCTGATGTTTGGAAAAAGTTCAAGGGGGAGGGAGTGGTATAGTGACAACGACTATTATTTTTTAAATTTCTTTGTCCTGTAGAACTGGCTGATCTGAGCTGAATCACCACAGCTAATACATGTTGTTCTCAAAGCTTTTCAGAACCGTGTCTGAAATACAGGAACACTGGAAACCTTGTGGGAAAAATCATATTCCCGATTTGAAGGGATTGTTTTGCATAAGTTTACCAAAAAATGTGGTGATCTATCAGACAACTTTCTAAAAGGAACTGTTAGATGCTGGAACCGACTAAGGGCTTGGCTCCAAACCATTCCAGGTAGCTGAAACCAAATTTGTTGCATAGCTTGGGATAAGGTCTGAAGAGATTCTCTTATTACGTCCCTGTGACAAATTGGGACTGACTGTACTGCAGTCACCAGAAAAAGGGTAGAGCAAAATGGGTGTAAGAGTGAGGTCAGAGTCAGCCCTCAAATCATCATTGGATAACAAGCCGTGCCGGCTTCATTATTTCATTTAATGACACATGAACTATGGAGGTGTGGGAGTAGAAAATGAATATCTGAAAAAGCCAAGATTCAAATGAAAACATTTTACACAGATAAAGATTCTTTTCCTTTCTTTGAGAAAGCTAAAAAAAGGAGAGGGAAATATCCAGAATAATTAGCCCAAATAACACCATTAATCCTAAGCAGAAAAAGACACTTATTCCGCTTGGATCCCTGGAGTAGGATGAGAATATTTCATCCTATGCAGTATAGTGATTTTCCTTGTTTACTTGTTGCACATTGTCTGCTCCTCTCCTAACAAGCAGCAGTCATTGCCAGTCCTTCAGCAGAGCCTAGCCTAAGTGTTCATATTATATTCATCACTGTTTCAGAGCCAAAACGCTGTAAATAATCTACCACTCGAACTTATTATTATCTTGACTGCCAAAGCCAGCTGCTCTTGCTGCTTAGCATCCCTTTTCAAATGAAACACATCATTGTTTCTTCCAGCTTTGGGTCTCCTCTCATATACTGGTGGAAGCAGGAATAGCTCTTCTGAAGCCAGTGGAGTTGTAGGGATGTAAGCTTGGGGCAGGTGAGAAGGAATTTATTGCTGTCATGTTGTCTCCGTTTCCATAACTCCCCTAGCCCCTCAACCAAATATGTGCTTCAGTTGTGCTGGGAGCTGTACAACATGTAATCCTTGCAGCATCCAGACTCAAAACAAGCCTGTTTTGTTTTTTTTCTCTGGTTTATTCCGCTCATGTGGGAGCTTCTGAGAATCCGGGGGCATGAATACATTGCATGATGCTACTCAGGCCTTGAGGCATGAGTTGATCTTGGAAAAGATGATGAAGAGCCAGGCTGTCTGAAATAGGGTGCTTTTTATTATCTTGTTAGCTGCTGGCGTGATCAACTCACCCTCAAGACAGAAGGTGAGACAATGAGATTTACCTCTTTAGAAGAAGGTTTGGGTCTTGTCCAAAGATCTTCAGTGCAATGTATGTTGTATACAACAGCTAAATATTTCATGCACCTTGCAAAAGGGATGTGGAAATAAGATGTGGAGAGTGGAGAACACACAACTTCTACAATGCAAACTCCTTTCCAAAAGTTTTTTCATCTGCTAGCTTTGCCTGCTCTTCACACACGACAACTGTTCACAAAGCAACAGGGTCCTGGATAACAGGATTAGAAACTGGAAGCCGTGAGCTGAGCTAAGCTTCAGCCCTGCCACATGAAAACAGCCTCTGAGCTCAGAACAAGACAGGCTGGAGTAGGAGGAAGACACAACTTTTGGAGAAATGCAGGGGAAGTCCTGGAGTGCCTCCACCCTGAGGAGACACAAATTGGGGCTTTGTTTCTTGCAGGCTTTGGAGACATATTGGATGGCCCTATATCTATTTGCTGGCATTTTCACCTTTATTGAGGGACCTCACTGAACGTGCTGCTGGGTGACAGGACACAACCAGGCCGCTTCTCCCTGACAGCAACGCTGTGCTGCCTGTCTCTTTGAGAAGTGACTGTGGTATCTGTTCATGCCACACCGGCAATGTGACCAGTGAGGGCAATCAGTTGTGACTGTTGTGAAGAGCGGACCTGCTGCAGTGTCATGAAGAGCCCTGCAGGCACAGTGGTGGAAAGTGAGTGTGGTGCCTGAGCAGACCCTACCGAGGCGTGCCAGACTCTGGCTAAGCAGTCCCTTGCCCACACTGTATGGCTGGTCAGCATGCAACTGTGCCCCTGCTACAACCAAAGCACACTTGGACAGGGAGGCTCGCAGAGCTCCAGCAGCTTTTGCACTGAGTGCTGAGATATTAAATTTATCAAAAGAAGGAGAGGAACATGCTGGCATTCTCTGAATCTGCCGGCCTCTTTCTCTACTGCAGTGATGCTCTCTTGCAGAACCTGAGCAGTCTCTCACACCTACTGCTTACTGCACTTTCCATGTGTTCACCATGCAGATTGCCATTTATATGCTTGAAATGCAAGAATTTTTGCTTTCTCAACTATTTGTCTCACTTCAAAATACCTGGAGGTAGTCCCCTGGGCACATACACAGTACTGTTCACGTGCTACATCATCTGGACATTCAAAAGATCATGGGGCAGAAAGATCAGTCAGAGTAGGAGAGGAAGTTTTCTCTGTAGCACCAGCTCATCTCTTCAAGCAAGGAATGAAACAAGGGGATTAATGCTTGACTGTCTCAGCTCGTCTGTGTTCTGACTAGAAGAGGTGCTATAAGGTCATAAACCAGATGCGACACCCTATATTGTTCCAAGAAATGAACGGAATTTAATGCATAGATGGTAGACAAACAGAATTTCTCTTTCTGCATACAAAACCACACCTGGAATGCACAGATCTAGCACCAGAACCAAGACCATCTGTAGCAACGGCTGTTAGCTGTGCTCATTGCCTCTCACCTCCATTAAAAGGTACTTCTGCTCATTTGGTGGCTTTTCAACCATATCAGAACTCTTCAGCTGAGAACACAATTTCAGGCATTAAGTAGGGTCTTAGCAGAGGTTTTAAGTGAGACTTTCTGAATATCCTCCTGTTTTCCTAGATTTTTCTTATGAGCTGGCTAACCATTTCAGCCCTGAAACACCTAGGCTAATGCATCTCAGACACATCTGGAGTGCGGAGACAGAGACTGGAGCCTCTTGGTTCAGATTAGCTGTGAAAGCAATCACAGCACAGCATCAGCAGCTGAATAACTTCACTCCCCGGTGACCTTTTGCCATTGCTGCCTATACATTACATCCTTCAAATGACAACCCTTCCACCATTTGTGACTGCGTTGGCCCTCCTGTGGTTTTGGAAATACAGCCTCAGAGGATGCTGCCAGGGATCCCTCTCCAGCTCCAGCTCCAGACTTACCCTTCACATAAGCAACAGCAGCAGGGAGGGAAACAGCCCCGACACAGTGCACCCACCCACGGAGGCACAGGTTGGAAGTCTGCTCTGCAGTGTCTTCATTGCTTTTATTATCCACATTAACTACATTGAAGATAAGCCTAAGCCATGCTGCGGTCCCCATGGAAACAGGTCCAAAGAGCTTTGGTTGATTAATAATCAAGGTATACGAACGCCCTTTCTCCTCCAAAGGTGCTGAGGAGATGACTCCCATTAGAAGCCCCTATGCATGCAGCAGAGTACGTACCCGGGAGGATGTAGCCTGGGGCTGGAATGGGATTTTACTCGCTTTTCCCACAAGGGATGGAAAGGAGGAAACCTGCCTGAGTCTTCAGCAAGTTCCTACCCTTTTTATCATACAATATGCCACAATGAGATTGTTTAGAGACATAAGTCACGGTTTGTCTCCTTGGTCTTGGCACTTGGAGGCCAGCAGTGGCATTTCCAGGGCTGGCATTTGGGATGACAACGTGTTTGCAAGCAGGGGTGAATCATTTCCCTAAGGACACCCTCAGACTTGCTGCAACATATTCAGGAGAAGAAAATGTTCTGCCTTTGGCCTTGACAGTCTTTTAGCATCTCTGAAGTCCATCCATCAGACATGCAGACACACAAGGTGGTTGTACCCACATCCTTAGCAATTACTGATGCTCCCAGTACAAAACAAACGCAAAACCCCGTGCCAAACTGCCTACATACCAAGAGTTACAGGGCACGTGTGAGAGATTACAAACAGCACAGCGAGGAAGGGGCTTTAGAAGACTCAGACCCCTTTTTCTTTTGAGCAGATGACAGCCACCAAGGAACTACACTGGTGGGAAGTGGGTGCCCCCTTCTCCACCCCCACCCAGTTCCTAGACTTAATTTGCACTGGAGAGTAATTGAAAATTTATGTCCAAACTAAAACATGAAATAAAAAGAAAAAATTAAAAAGTTCATGTAAGTAGGATAATCTAAATTATTATGTCTATAATTTAAAAATATTTTTGTAGTTTTAATTTTTTTCATTTTAAATATTAACTTTTAGCATAAATTAGCTGAAGTTTCATTATAAAAGCTGTTTTGAATCGAATATCAGAACATTCAATTTCAAAGCTTCTCTTAAGCTCTTGTTTTAAACTTGTTTGAGAGAAGGGAGCCCTGAAAACCGACACTTTCCTGTACACAGCTTCAGCTTCAACAGTCAACTTCTAACAAAAAGATTTAGCCAGAAAGTTCCCAAACAGCATTTCCACGGCATCAGATTGTTCCCAGATCTTAAAATGGGAGACTTGGGGTTATCAATCTCAACGTCTTGCTTGGGAATAGAGTCTTTTTTTCTTAAAGAAAAAGCAGACTGGCCTTTCCATGAGGACCTGCAGCCCCATCGATGCCATGAGCACTTCCCTCCGATGGTGACCTAGCCCTGAGCTCACATTCAGCAGTGGGAGTCCTCCTCCCTGTCCAGGAGTTTTGGTGTTGGGCTCTGTTTCATGGGAACAGAGTAAAGTAGCCCAGGGAATATTGTCCACCAGGATCCACCAGCCACCACAGAGTGAGATCCTGCAACCAAGAGGTCACAGCCACCTCCAGGACAGCCAGACATGTCACCACACAGTCATGCTGCTCCCTGCATAGGGTCATTACAACAGCTCAGTGCCCATAGGACTCTCCAGTACAGTTCTTGGGAAGCCACTTCTATAACCCCTTGGGAAGCCTCCACCGTCACCAATGGGCAGGATCAGCAAGCGCGCAGCAGCCTCGGTGCTGCTGGGAAACCTGCTGCTTCCCAGCTGGCCCCCTTTGCCACTTCATGTCTGCTCTACGGGAGGTTCTCCAGGATGGGAACTGAAAATGGCAGGGACCAACATCAGTAGAGCTGGAACTGGAGGTTCTTTGCCATTTCTGCCCATTTAAAAGTGATGTTTCGGCAGAGCAGATCTTCTCTGGGCATTGCAACATCCGTGTCTGAAACCCCCGATTGCCCGAGGAAAGAGCTCTTCATTTCTTCCATGCTTGTGAGCCAGGGAACTGTATGGTCTCTCTAACCTGCTCCTCTAAAAATGAAAGCAGTAGATTTTCCTTCTCCATTGCCCCATATTTTTTCTCTCTCAACACAAAGGGTGCCCTGAGGAGTGATAAGATAAATTCCTTCTTCCCTCTGCCACTTTCATGACTAGCTACAATCGAGTTTGCTCATGAGATGCCACAAACCATATATACAAGCTGCCACAGAACTATGCAATTAGAGTAGATCTATACCATACATGGTTACAAGCCCTGGGAGTTATAGGACAGGGAAGCTTTTGCGCTCAGACCCAGGCTATGGGCAGAGGAACACAGACCAGCCCGGCAGCCACTGAAATACCAGTTTGCTGTTCCCAAAGCTGTGGCTGTGGGCTCTCTGTCGCGGCAGCAGAAGGATACATTGAATTGTTTGGAAACTTGGTGGGATCTCATTGTTAGTTTGCAATTCAGTTCTTTTGCGGCTCTTGGGACAGCCAAAACGTTACGAGATGGCAAAGTCACTAATCACATTCCTCTCCTGGGAGTTTAACAAGCTTTAAATGTCTAAAGCAAACAATACAAATAGAGCAGCAATTATGGACTAAAAGTTTCCTTTTCTGTCTTGAATTAAACAAAGCCTTTTTTTTTTCCCATCTGTTCTGGAAGATTCAGGATGTCCGGACTACACTGGAGAGAGCTGCATCCCCCCCACCCACAGCCACATCATGGCTGCTACGTGATATAATCGCGGTGTCACAGGGTCCCCGCCAGCCAGCCGCTGTGAGGTTGCACAGAGAACAACAGGATTGGGACTTAATCCCTAAAACTTCTCTCCAGAGTCTTCCCAGCTACAAGAATGTCTTCTCTGAGCCATTATATGTTCTTTAAGCATTGACACTGAAAATAAGACAGCAACAGGAGACTCAAAGGAAAAATATCAGTTAATTCCAAGGAGTTACGCATTCTCTCACTTGAGTTCAGAAAGGCCTGCTCAGAAGACACACACACTGTTCCTGGATCTATCCTCCAGCCAAACTCAAACAGAAATTTCTTGACCTCTGAAGAGCGACTTTGTTTTGCACAGTTTCTAGATAAAGTCTGAGTAAGAGGCATTTTTACAAAGAAAAGCAAAGGCCCATCATCTTCTTCTGGGCCAGAAATGGAAACCTGAGTGGTTTTGTGTGTATGCTAAGATCACAGTCAGAGCACATCTATCTGAGTTTTCTATTTCTAGTCAAAAGCTTTACAAAATAACTCTGTGCCAGCAGCTCCCATAACCTTCTTTGCATGGAAAGGGCAATGACCTCTTGGCCTGCTAAAAAATGGAAATACCCAGGGTCCTTGTGACCTCATTCCTTCCTTGCAGAAGAAAAAAAGCTGGGGAGAGGAGATGGACGTCACAGCGACTGAGGGGTTTTCAGGATGCCCTGTTTCAGTAGCACTATCCTCTTTCTAAACAACTCCGGACTTCAGCCAGGCTCCAGCTTTTCACAGCAGCTTCAGCACAAAGTGAAATACAGGGGTTAATCCTCAGAGTCAGCAGCTGAAATATCTGGAGGTCAGACAGCTAGATCCTGCCTCGTACGTTTTAATCTTTTGGAAGATTATGAAGTTTTCCATAGAAAGAAAAGGTTACGCATGATCTCTGTTCTCTGCCCGAAATTAAGGTTCCCTGGTCTGTCCTCACCATCCTCTGCTCTACCCTGCAGGGAGCCACAGTCAAATATGTGCGCCAAGAAACAACAAAGTATTTAGATACTTAATTCCTGGTTGGACTGATAGATATGGGCTGTGAGGCATTTGCATTGGAGTTAGAAGCCTTAGAGCTTTTTGAAACTGGACTTATATTTTGTTTTATCCTTAATGAACCAGAAAGCCTGTGGCATCATTGTGAGAACAAATCACATGGGGGCTGGCTATTTTCCACATCACTGCCTTATCCCTTGGGCACTAACAACATCGAAAATTCATGGGAAAACACACATAAGACCACTTTGGGCAAAAATCTCTGGCCTTAAAGAAAATACAGTGGTGAATGATGATCTCAACATGAAATGAATGACCTGAGAATATTTTTGACTTTTCTTGCCAAGATGATGAATTTGTAGAACTAATAAAGATAGTGGATAAATGGTTAATGTTCCCCTGCAGATGGTCACAGTTTATTACTATTATTACTATATTATTATCATAATGATTCAGAGACTGGCAGAGAGAATCTGATGAGCAGCCCAAAATCTAATGGAGGTGAATGTCACTTTTAGGTTCCTCCAGAATCGTCTCTTCTTTAAAGTCCTCTAACAGTAACTGCTGCCCAAGAGCCTCTCCAAAAATTTACCCCTGCCATTTGCCTGTGTTGCCTTGAGGAAATAAAAATAGGAATTTCTGTGCACAACTTCCCTTCTGAGCAGGCACAGGCCCACAGGCTCTTGCCAGGGCACATTGGAAAGGTGCGGTGGTTCTTTTCAATCCAATTCACCTGGGAGGAAGAGCCTGCTCACACCTACCAGGATTTTACATGGCAAGAAGAACTAAAAGGTTTTGTAGCAGCAAAGTTTCCTGAACGTGACTTCTAGCTCAGCAGCCTTCCTGAGCACAGCTCAACTGTCCTTCCCAAAATACAATGTGTACCAAGCACACTTTGCCGTGTCTGAACAGTTTTATTGCTCTATTTTTCCTTTTTAAAACACGCATATTCTAAGATTGTCCAGTCTGGTCTGGGAGGAATGAAAGGCAATCACAGAGGAACAGGTCAGTTCTCTGCTCATCCTTTTGCCGTGCATAATCTACGGATGTGGTCCGATCTCCGTTTGAGTGAGTGGGAATCTTTCAGGTTAGGCAATAACAGTGCCCGTATCCGAGTTTTACACATGAAGGAATTGAGGTACAGGACAATTAAATTTTTGTGCAGAATTACATAAGAAATTTATTAAATCAAATCTTGATCTTGAGCCTCTTAGATCAATGCCTTGGCTGACATCTCCTTCCCTGGATTTTCTTGTTCCTCATGCAGTATCTCCACCAGCGTTACATACGCTTTGAGCAAGGCAAAAGACTAATTCAACCGAGCGAGATGCATCAGGAAGCCTCTATATATTCACAGGGGTAATCCAGCAACCAGGGCAGGCAGGAGTTATTTCTGCTGCTGCCAACAGCCAGAAGAGCACAAGGGGACTGAGAGCTGCAGCCAGTCGAACGCAGCAGTGTCCTGAGGGGAGGCACAAACACCCTCTGAATTTACAGCTAGCAGTGTCGGGTGGCATAGACAGATACACAAACAAACAGACACGGAGCACATCAAAGTAAAGGCTCTTTGACACTGGAGCCCTAATTTCTCCTGCTCCATTACGCTCCCATTAAACCCGAATTGTGCCTAATACAGCTCTCCACTAGAGATGGTAGCCTGTGTCCCCAAAGAGCTGGCCAGCCTGTCTCATGTGAGCGAGCAGATGGACTGTTGGTTTGTACTGCATGACCTAGTCGTTGACAGCGGATGTATTGCCTATATTGTTCCCAGGACTCCATTTGTTGTATTAAAAATAAGTAAGAAAGAACATTCTAAACAAAATAAAACAAAGCTGATTTTTAGTGCTCCAGAGATTTTAACTTGGTGGGGCTGCCTACAACTGGCCATAAAACCTTACATTAAAATCAGATGATATTACGAGAGTGTATGTTACAGGATAAGAGCAAGAGATAAAAAGCCTGTAATTTCAGCAATCTTGTCCATAACATTAAAGCACACACCAGCGCTCCTCCGACTCTGGATGAGGATGATGCATATTTTACAGCCACGTTTTTATTGACTATAATTTATACCCTGAAGCATTATTGCCTCTGTATGAAAAGAAAGAGCAATTTTGTTTTCCAGTGAGCAAACAGCTATCCAGAAGGCACCAAGTCCTCCAGAGAGAGCCATGCGCAACAAAATGTTTAAGGCAGAATAAAGAATTTACTGCTGGACCAACACAGACTATAACATCTTTTGCCAGTGACCTTTACTGAACAACGTAAATGAGATATTCCAGTCTGACAACGAGACATAACAATCTGACAATCTGCTGCTTGAACGTATAGTATCTGAGGGGACAGAAAATTCACTTTCCATGTAAAAGGGGATGCATCCTCTGCAAAACACCAGTTCTGCACCGCTGCTGGCTGCCATGTAGGACAGCAGACCTGCGGACAGCCGCACTCACTGTCCTTACCCAGCTGAGAAAGCCCCTGGCATGCCAGGAGTGTGGCTCCCCTCCTCTTGCTCCTCCCCTTTCCCACCCGGGACATCCTTCGGCCCCACGGAGAGCTCGAGTCTCCACACTTCTTCCCATAAGAGCCTCATGGGGCAAGATGGAAACCAGTCTCTCACCACACATGGTGTGAATGGGGTGACAGGAGAACGGCCGTAAGGGGAGCCTCACCATGTTTCTAAATGGTGACACTGATCAGTAGCACTGAAAGATAATAGAATTTTGCAGAACCAAAACCAACCATTTTTCCCCCCTAAGGCCCCCAGTAAAAATGGATTTGTTGCACATCAGTTGTCCAGCCTTAATAAGCCATCTGAGTTTTTACCAATGAAGAGGTGGAAAACTTTCACATCAAACACTCTTGTTTTACAAAAAGGTACCTAATATATGCGCATTTAATTACTGCAGTTGCAGAACAAAATAGCCTTTGCCTGTGCATTCCCAGTAATTGCATGTGAACATTAGCATAGCCTATGCATTGAAGAACATCTTAATATTTAGTGGTAAAAATAGTATCAGCTCTGTAGATGGTATAAATGAATGGCTATAAAGCTCTCACAGTTTACTTGCAGTAAGGTTTGGTCTGTAATTTTGAACCAATCAACATCTTTTCAGTGGACAAAAGTGAGCCGATATGTATCCCGTTGCCTTGTGAGGCTGAAAATAGATTTTGCAAGTATGTTTCTGGGTGCGGAGGCGGTTCGTACAAGTGAAGCAAAAGATGCGGAGAGAAAAGATGGACACGTTTTGTTTCCCGAGGCTGGATTTGAGTCTCTCTCATCTGCCCATGCTCATTAATCAGTCCAGAAAGGAAACTCTGATCCTATTCACAGAGTGCACGACTTGTACTCAGAACAGAGGATGGAGCCTGGGAGTGACAGTGCTTCAAAGCCACGCAAAAGGATACAGCAGAAACACCACCTAACATGCCCTACCATGTCACACCATCAGATAAAAGAGCAGGCACTTGTACTTAGATTCTTATTTCTAACGGAGCCTAGTGGATTTTCCAGGTTGCATTGACTACTTTTTTAAATCTAGAGGCTAAGAGGGGGAAATAGAAAAAAATTGACAGCAATCCATTTTGTTTGCACTTGTATTCTGTACCTATGAAAAAAGGAGAAGAGCACTGCTTCGGTTTCCCACAGACTCAAAAACTAGGCTTAGTCAGCCTTCTCGCAGTCTGAGTAACCGCAACCCTCCACCTTCAGCCTGGCTCGGGGCATTGGGTCCTGGAGAGCCAGAGGCTGTGATGTCTGTGTGCAGGTGGACAGGAGGCGGCTTTACCTCCTGCGGCATCTGATCCCTGAACCAGCACCACAGCAGAGGCTGTCACTGCAGAGCCAATGTCCTTGGCTGGAGGAGCTAAGGAGGTGAGGGCGGAGAGCTCAAATGCAGGCTACAGCCGAGACACAATTCAGGGTCCAGCTGTATCCCTAAGTGCACAGAAAATCTAGTATTTAAGGCATACATATCTCAAACCTGCTGCTCCTAAAGCCTCAGATTCAAGGTAGACATAACGTTCACTAACCCAAATGAAAATTGGAAGTTTGACTGGTTTTTGTTGGAAGACAGTTTTAAAGAAGACAGTAGAAATGTAAATCTCTACTACCACTTAATATTTTTGTCAAATTCAGTCTTTTCAGTTCTAAAGAAAAAGAGACACTCCATTGACCTGCTCATTCACTGCAGGAATAACAATATTTGAGATCTCTGAAAAATGTTCAAGAGCATCTTATATGATGAGCTGTAACAGCTGGAATGGAACCGTTACTTGTCCAAAACTAGAATTTGCTACAACTGTATGATTTTTATGTCTGGCAAAATATAGTAAAATCATCGCATAATAAATTACTTACAACTGACCTATTTTTATTTAGAGCAAGCAAAGAAAAAGTCTCTGCAGATGAGCTGGAGGAGGAGGAAGGGCTTGGAGGATGTCTACTAGAGCTACAGGAAGCTGAGCCTGTGAAGAGGAGATACAAGGAAAAGGATGGTCAGCTTATGTCTCAGGGATGGAGACAGCCGTCACTCTCAGAAGAAAAAGGATGAGCAACTGAGGATCTAATTTCACTAACATGGGCATGAGAAGTCCCTAGCTGAGCAAAATTTGCATGGAAGAATTTGGTTGTCCTCCTACCCATGGCTTTGATTTGGTAAAATTTCAGTGGGTGGCTTCCAGCTTTCTGGTCAGTGGACCGATAAGGGAAAGGGCAATGTCATGGGTCTGCAAGTCCTGTAAACCATTGGCTGAACGAAGCAGGAAGGTGTTGGTGAAGCAAACACCCAGCCTGATGCCTGTGACCCGTGCCAGTCTCCAGACTCCCCAGCGATGGCTTACACGCAGCGTGCAGGGAGAGTGCCCGGGGCAGCGACCCGGCCCGGGAGCTACTCATCTCCCGACTTCAGAGTTGCTTTCCCGGGGGTGGTGGGCAGGTCTCCCTCCAGTCAGTGCCTCAGTTTCCCCCAGTTGGGGATGAGCAGTGCCAGCACCCTCCGACCACAGGGTGGAGGTCAGTGGATGAGAGGACGGTGTGTGTGCCGGGTGATACGGACAGCGCACACACGCCAAGATCTAGATGAATCAGAGCAGGAGGGAGATACTGCTGACGTTAAACATTCAGATCATGAGACTGGCACGAATACAGTTGTTTCAGACTTTTTATCTGCCTTCTGCTTTTTTAACCTTTACTTTTTGTATCTTTAGGCCTTTTTTCTGCATTCATGAGGACCTGACTTCTCTTAAATGAAGCTGAGACCACTATGTACTCCTGGTTTTGGCACAGGAGGCTTTAAAGAAAGCATGACCAAGAGACCAGACAATTTGCACTGAAGTCCTTAGTCCGTTTGTACACAGCCACTACAGTGTAAAGTGCTTGCTTTGCTATGGTTTGATAGATTATTCCTTAGCTGTAATGTACCCACCTACCTGCTGCTGTAATTATGCAGACAGAAGCGAGCTGAAATAGGTTCTGGAGTTATCTGCCAGGGACATCCATGCATGTTTCTAAGTTTTATGATCTTAAACGACCACATACTGTTCTGTCCCTAAAGGATATCTACACAGTGAATCACAGTATATGTTCTCAAAGAAAGCAGCAATTTTCTGCCTTTCTCTTGTTACTCCAACTAATACACAGCCTAAAAGAACTTTTGTCAAATATCTTAAAATTGCTATATTATGCACCAGCATCTACTGCTGCCTTTTAGCTTGGCTTTCCTCAAAATCAAAGTTGCAGTCTTAATCCCATTAAAGTCAAGGCAAAATTCCCATTTCAAAAACTGTCATTACATCTTTTGTACTCAGTCCGCCAACGTGATAGGAGCAAATACAATAGGAGCGGAGATATTTTCCGCCAAGAAATATGTCCTAATGGGAAATACCCTTTTTCAAACACTGAAATTGTTCAAAAAGTTAAAATTTTATCCAAACATTGTCCGTTGAAAAAAAGTCCTGTCTGTTTTATGGTTGCAGCTGGTTACCTCCCATGCCCTCAATTCTATTTGCATTTTTTTCATAATCAAAGTTTTCTGGAAAACCCTTCTCCTGCTAAAACTTTATAGCTTTGAATTTTTCTCTGACTGACAATGGAAATGCTTCAAGGGGGAAGGAGGGAGAGTAGGGAAATGCATTTCCATTTCCACATAGCCACGTGCTCCTGTGCACTAGGGCTGCTGCGCGGCGTCACGCCATGTTACACCAAGCGATAAACTCACACAACAAGCAGCAGCAACACAACGCAAGCTGTTGTATCTGACATAAGATGACACAGGTTGTCACAAGAGTGCTATATCAAACAGCTGGGGAAAGGAAATAACAAGAGACACTTTACAGATGTCTGGACTGAGGTTTGGAGGCATAGCCGTTTGTGCATTGCAGGGGCAACAACTCTTCATCAGGTCTCGTATGGAGTGTGTGTCCTTCTATTAACAGCAATAACGCACCAGAATTAGATGTGTTCTTCTCTGGAGCTTCTTTCTGCTCCTGTGTATTTATAGCCTCTTTCAATCCAGATAACGTGGCTGACAAAGCAGGATTGATTTGATTAGCATGTAAATAAAGCCTTATTGCTGCTCCTGGCTTGTCTGTCACGGTTATGTTTTGATAGGATTTCTATCTGCCTTCCCTATTTACATCTGCTTCTTGTTTGCTGAGTTTCTAAGCCTGCGTGTTGGGAAGGGCTCAGGTCCCCAGGAGCTGCTGCATGGAGCCTCCTCAGNAGGAGCTGCTGGATGGAGCCTCCTCAGGCAGCGGCACCAGAAGGCATGTGCGGAGCCGTCTGAGCAGAGGCCCTGGACGAATTTCCCATTGCACCACGAGCAGCACCAGGAGCCTGGTGGTGCTCAGCATTTCCCCATGTNGGCAGCGGCACCAGAAGGCATGTGCGGAGCCGTCTGAGCAGAGGTCCTGGACGAATTTCCCATTGCGCCACGAGCAGCACCAGGAGCCTGGCGGTGCTCAGCATTTCCCCATGCTGGTCTTCACTGGCCTGGTGGGGAATAAGCAGGGTTCGGTCAAGCCAAAAGAACTGCATGGGAAAGTAAGCATCAGGACATGGCTAAGCCTGGGAATCTCCTAGAAGGACGCTAAACCCCTTGGTTTGTTTTATCCAGGTACCTGTGGACACCTGGGCACCACAAAGGCAGAAGACACGCACAGGCATATCTAACTAAGCTGGTCTTGGACAGCAAGGAGTGACTGAGGAAATGTTTTACTGACACGGATGTATGCCTTGGCTTTCAGACCACAAGACCAAAAAAATTGAATTATTTCTTGCCCGCTAGCTGTGAGGCTGATTTGATAGTATCTGTGTGCTGCGGCTGATGTGGAAACAGCCTGAAAACCATCTGTGCCCCAGCTCAGCCAGTCCTGTCTCCCTGGTATCCCAGCAAAACACTGGTGAAGAGCTCTGGCTGGTCATCCCCGGCTCATGCTGGGGACATGCAGTGACTTTTGGCCATGCTTTCCCTTGCACTGCCAGGCAGGATCCCTCTGCTCTTCTGCAGGGCGGCTCAGCCTTGGTTCTGAGCAGAAGTCCCCAGCAAAGAGCAAAAGGTCCCATCCTGAGCATGTGGCACTTGGTCCTGACCTGGCTGCAGGCGCAGCATCCCATCAAAGCCATTCTGCATCTCCCTGCACAGCAGGGAGCAGCGAATACCGGTACCTTCGTATCTCATTTTTCAAGCAAAAGAGTTCTGAACAGCTTACAGGAGAAAGAAAGAATTCAAGCACATTCCACTGAATGCTGGCCACGTAACTGCGTGTATCTCTGGGAACAGAGCAAAAGGAGCCACAGATGGAGAGGTTCCAGATTGAACGGTTCAAGTAATAGTTAAATATGTGCTCCCCAGAATTAAACAAACAAATCCCGTTTCCAAATAAATTCTACCACTCCCCTGTCACTTACAGAGATGGGGCTGTTTTCAGTCACTCTAGTGAGGAAGGATAAATCTGCAGAATTTTGCTCTAAAGGTAACAGCTACAGGACTGAATCCTGACAGTGAAAGATGGTTCGCAATAACATGTTAACAGGAGACATAATCCCAATAAATGAAAGTGGCAGAAATCCACAATAGAAAGTAACAGACTGCAAGCTAAAACTGATCATCAGAAAAATCAGTACTATCAAAATAGGACATAAAAATAAACATAGAAATTGCCTTGCAAAACTAACAAGAGAGTTGCCAAGCGAAGGTTCGAGTTTGTGTACATAGGCATGTGTATGTACACTCACACGTGCCTGAAAGCCTGTGTGCAGACACGTCCACATGTGCAAGAGCACGGGTGTGCATACATGTATCTATGGATTAGAGATCTTTTGCTTTCCTCAGGGTAACCCTGTGCCCAGGGATGCTCACACACACCTCAAGCAGCAACGAGCCTCTAAGGGAGCCCCAGGCCCAGCCCTGGACTGAACGGAAAGTGTCACGCCATGTCCCCAGCAGGAGGGACAGCGCTGCCCTCTGCGAGGAGAAGCCCTGCTTTTCCCAGAGAGGATGGAGGAAATTCGGGGATTGCTTTTATTTCCTCTGCTCAGAGGAGCAGAGGTTTTTGCCATGCCAGGAGGCTGCTCGTAGGATGTTCCTTTTGCTTCTCGAGATGAAAATCTCTCTGTTCTACATCTAAAAAGCGCAGGGAACGCGGACGGCTGGTTTGAGGCCAGACCCGCTGCTCAGATCGCGCGCACGGAAGGCTCAGCCCCAGCAAAGCGGCCGTGCCCCGCTGCTCTCCCCGAGCCTTCAGACGGGGACGGGTTTATTGATATTCAGATTTTGATCTTGTAATAGTCCTGAAGCACTGCAAGCACATTTGGTCATTCATGCCAGCCAAGGAGAATAATTACAGTTGTGCGCTGTTACCTAAGACAGGTCTCTGTCTCTCAGGCACAGATGCCGCGCTGATGGGCGCCCTGGAATTAGATACAGGGCCAGCCATTACAGAAACAAGGCGGATTAGGAAAAACAGAACTTCTGATCCAAACTGAAGGGAGACAACCACGTTTTTGAAGTTTACCACAGAACAGAAATGCAGAAAGGTTTTGTTAGAGCAACGCCAGATCAGTTTGTTTCACTGTGTTGAAGCAGCCAAGGGAATAAGCACGCTATACCTTCACACCGCTCACCTCTGAAAACACAGGGCAAAGGGTTCATCCTTATGTGAAGAAGAAAGAGAAGTGTAAAAAATAAGTCTAACTGATGCCTCACTAAAACAAATCCAACAAAGCTGTGCTTTCAGGTGGAAGGCTATTCTGCATTTTAAAATTACTCCTTTACCACCCCTAAGGAAGCACAAGGGAGGACCCAACACCTGGGGCACCCCTGGCCCTTCCGTGCATTGCCAGATTCCTCAGGTGGCCCTGGCAAAGCAGCCGCTGGGTGGCTGGTGCCCTCCCCCTCGGCCCCCTGAGGTGGGATAACGGCACTTCTGCCGGTTCCATCACGGACAGCAGGCAGGAACCACGCCGATGGCCAGGGACGGAGAAGCCACCTTGCCCTGCCTTCCGCTGCTGCTGAAGGTCTCCTGTGGCTGCACTTGCTTTTTAACCCGCTCAGACTACTTCTTTGTTATTATTGTCAGCCCAGCAAAGGTGGCGCCTCAGAGACACCCACTTGTGCCCACACTCTGGGGCTGTGGAAATTAATGGGATTTTTACCTCTGACTGAACAAAAACAGAGCAAAGCCAGCAAGCATCTCCGGCAGGACTGCTCCCGCCCAGGTGCAGGATCAGGGCTCTGCCTTGCACCCCTGCTGCGGGATTAAAGCTCCCGCTACGGCAGGTTTCAGCACAGAGGCTCTGCAGCACGAGCCCTTAGAAACTCCAGATGTTGACAAATTTTATTGTGAGAAAAATGCCAATATATCCAACGAATCCCTCTGTTCGTGGCAGTGGGGTTAGACTGCAGGCTGCCAGCCTGCGCGCTTGGGTTATATTATCCAAAGGAAGCACCAGCCAAAGACTGCCTAATGTCATTTTCCCTCATTAGGAGGTCATTAGTAATTCCAGTCATAGGGCTGTACTGCGTGCTGCATCCTGACACTCAGCAGTATTTCAGGGGATGGCATTTTCTATTCTCATTTATAGGAAAAGGGAAAAGGTAAAGTTCACAATCATGAACGCAACCTGTGGTCTGGGCAGGGAAGTGTTCATCCATGCATCATGTCGTCCTTGGATCAGGGTTTCACGGGCACCTGATGGCGTGACTTTATCAACAGGTATGTCCCTAGTTTGGGGATGGATGTATAGAGGTGAGGGACCGAACCACACACATACCTATATCTGGCAATACACAGCCCCTACACAGCACGCTGCCGCGCAGCTCGGTGTGATTAAATGCAAACCCACCGAGCCATAAGCGATAATACCTCGGGCCGCACAAAAGGGTGTGTGTCTGTGTGGTAGCGCACGTCTCCCTGAGCACAGCAGGACCCGGTCCTGCCTATCCCGCTCTGCCCCAATTAGCAGCATCAGCGGCACCAGCACAGCGCCGTGGCCACCGAAACAGCCCCGGCAAAGCAACAGAGGCACGGCTGCAGCTGGGGACCGATGGAGCCATGTGGGCAGGCACCAGAATTGCCAGCCGCAGGAAATCCTGATTATTATAGGTTTAGATAATAAGACCCTTCTGCCTTGGAAGAGAAAAAAGCCCCAAATCTGGAAATTTGCTATGGAATGAAGTTCAAGACTAAGTTGACTCACTGAAACATGGTGCTTTAACAAGATTGATACACATGATATGAATATTAACTATAATAAGGAAATTATAGTTAAATATAATATCTGTATTTAACATGAAATTAAACAAAACAAGACTGTCAGTTCATTTGGGCTGTTCCAGTGGGGAATTCAGACAAAATTAACACAGCCCACAAAGCATCTTAATTTGAACATGACTGAAATGTTGTAGTTCTGCCGGCAGATTTTTGAACAAAACCAAAGGTTTTAGCTATGTTACATGGCTTCAACAGTAAAACCATTTTTCCTGGGGCATGGTCCTACCCTAACAAAACCCTGGACAAGATCTGAACATCTCCAAAGCCCAGGGCCGTTCCCGGCTGGTGGGAGCATGGTCCCAGCTCCAGTTTTGCTGCCCTGCAGCCTCCTGCTTGCTTGAAAACATGTAGCAAACCACCATTTTTAAGCAAACATTATCCAATTTCTTTCCAGAATCTTTTCTGCTCTCTTCTCAAGGGACCAGCACCAGGAATAACTTTGGTGTTTTGAAGCCCTCCTTTTAAAAGCCAACTCTTCCTCCCCTCGACAGACATCTGACAGAGCTGCTGCAATCAAACATCGCAGGACACAAACCAGGACAGTGATTCTTTGGGCAGGCACGCCTCTGTCTCTCTTATAACATATTAGCTATTTTTATCCATTACAGAGAGCTAAAAAAAGATGATTTTTTTTTTTTTAAGAAGTACTTCAGGGAAAAAGAGAGTCTGCACTGAATCCTTCAGTAATTTCTGAGCAGCTCGTGCCCCACAAACGCTCAGCCCCCCCCAGCCCCTTCCCCTTGCCTGCCCCCTCCCACTATTAGCAGGGACTCAATGGAGGGAACGGCTGGTGGGTGTCTGTTTGCCTGTCACCCGCCGGGGCTGCTCCTCCAGCCACCGCGCTATCAGTGTGCCCCAGTGCTGCTTGCCATTTTTGGCAGTCAAGCCCAGAAATATGCAGGAGACATAAATAATTCCTTTTTCGAATTTGGTCAAGAGGACAGAGCGCTGGCTCCTGCCAGCGGTGCGGCGCGGCGCTCGGCGCGCTGGGGCTGACAGGCATCCCCCAGCTGCGGGGCACCCCGAGCACCCCGCTGCCCTCACCCCCAAACGCAGGGGGGTTTCTCCTAAGCTGTCAACTACCCACCCTTCCGAGGACAACAGAAAGGAGAGGATACCAGAGATCTGGTGGCAACCCTGAGACGGGACGTGTTTTTAATACTAATTATTGCAAGGAGCACTGGGGGAGCACAGCAGAGGTTGATCCATCGGGCACTAAACTGCAGACAGTGCCTGCCCTGAAGTGCTCCTGGCCCGGGTTTTGGGGTAACAGTGCCCTCCTCCCATATGCCCCTGCCCTTTTTGGGAGAGGCGAGGCAGGACCTCGCTGTAGCTCATGCAGGCGAAGTTTTTAACAGATGCTGACGGACCCTGAAATACCCGGTGGCTGTCTCGGGATGGCAGCTGAGGGGGAGGCTCAGCGCTGTGGGGTTCCCCCGTGTGCTGGCAGTACCACGGCAGCCCCCTGCTGCGGGCGCCTGAGCAGCCAAGAGCGTAGTCTTGGGCAGCAAGGTCCCCGCTTCTGCTCAGCCTTTTCCTGAGTGCCAATATTCGGTATAAAATGCACAATCTGACCTGTTAATTCCTTACAGAAAGTCAGGTGAAGACACGGACTGGGTGGTCCGGAGCAGAGCAGCAACCCCTGGGGCAGGGCAGGAGCCACTGCCCAGCTTGCCTGCCTCCTGCGCTCTGCCCAGGCTGCCACATCTCGCCGCAGCTTCTCAAAGGGGTTGTGTGCTGGAAACGTGCCCTTAGAGAATGGATTCCTCTTGCCCAAATCCAGCATGTGTTATGTACCTGGATGCTGCCATCCCCTTGGGTCCTTGGCTGCTCCACTGCTGCTGCCTGCCAAGAGGGTGAAGATTACAGGCAGAGACCCACTTATTAGGGAAAAAACTATTCCTCGTACACGTTATGACAGGGTTGAATCTCAGAGTGACATTCAGAAGTGCTGTCAGGCTCTGAGCTTCTGCGAGATGCAGTCCCCCTTTCCAAGGCTGCTGACACCCTCCTCAGAACAACTGCAAAACCTCTGAGCCTTGTTCTTGACCCCTTGCACCTCCTAACGTCCGTCAGAAATGCCAACACGTGATGAAGACCCCATATCCCAGGGCTCTCAGTCGAGAGCATCCTGACCCAGCAGCACAGCACCAGAACAAGATAGTAATGAGGGGCTGGCACTGAATTTCATAACTCGTAACGGTGTTATGGTGACAGCTTATTGCAATACATCTGACTGCCTTCATTCAGCATGTTTCAGTCAGACTGACTTTGCTCTGACCAGGACCTACATGCCCTTGTCCAACAGCGGGAACCCCAAAACAAATCATGCTCCGAAAAATTCCCATCGTGTGTCTGTGTGTCTGGTATCAAAATCCACTGTGACATTTCTGCTCTTGCCAGATAGACTGGCTTGGTATGAGAGCAGCTGCTCACATAAATGGATGGCAACTGCGTCTGACATAGTGCTGGTCCTTAACCCAGGACCTGTCACATCCAGACTGAACAGAGGAATCAAAGAATAGGAAAAAAGCAAGCAGGAGATGTGCTTTCAGGTCGGGATGCCTGGTCTCATCATCAGTGGACACAGCCCCACTTGGTGCATCAGGGCACCGGTGAGAGGAAGGAGATGAAGTGAAGAGCTATCACCAGATAAGAAAACGGACCAGGGTTGGTCCTTGCTCCTTGCTAAGGTAAGGACCACACTTAAATTTGGTCAGCTCCTCCCTCTCTGCTCACTCACTTCTCTAGACTCTTACAGACAGTCATCTCACCAGCTCCAGCAGCCCTGTGCACTTTCTCCCCACCCCATTTCAAATCCACCAGGAAAAGCTCCATGCTCAGTCTGTGACCAGCCATCCATCCCAAATGAGCACCTCCTATGGTAGAGGAAAAGGACAGAAAAACTCAAAGGCTGGGCAAAACTGCTGATGTATGAACTGGGGTGAGGAAAGTGTTCATGATGTACAAGACACTCTGCCTCCCTGGCTGGGAGGACAGGGGACCCGGAACCCTTGGCAGAGGGCAGCTTTGGCCGGAGGTCCTCTCCCCACTACTGGGATTCCTCAGCCCAGCAGGGCTGTGCCCACCATTAAAGAGAGTTACAGAAACCTGCAGTGGCATCAGACCTGGTCTTGCATCAGAAAAGTCTCGACCTGAATATTTGAACAGGGTCTTTATAACTGGCCTGCAACCATATCTCATATTGAGAAATAACCTGCCCCCTTGAAACACCCCAGGATTGCATTAGCTCACAAAAAGCCTGTCCAGCAGAGTCCTTAGCCCCAAACCAGCTGCTTTATGCTGGTATTCAGCTCTCCAACCGCAAGAAAAAAAGAAAAAAAAAAAAGCTGAAATACTCTCCTGGTGCCCTGAAAACAAAACACTCCAGAGTTTTGGCACCACAGACTGATCCTTAGTAGGTGGAGATTTGCATTGACTCCAGCTGAGCTTTGCTCTTTGACATCAGAGCAAGAACTCGCCTGCGTCTGCAAATACCATGCTTATGCAATGCTACTAAATACATTCCCTTGCTGCTACTCACACCAGCTTGTAAACACAACCCACTCCAGCCACCGGCCCCGCACACCGCGGGGCTTGCACGAGCGCCCAGTGCGGCAGCTCGCTGCGAGGGAACGTGGATGTGCTGGAAAAGCAGGATTCATTCTGTTCGGTCCAACAGCTCCACGGGTATTGACTGGTGGGAGCTGCCTGAAAGGTTGCTCCAGCAATAAAAATATGGCCCATTCTCTGTAAAAGGCCTCGAGAGGGTTTTTTATCTCACACCCGGCAGCGTGTGGCGAGCTGTGGGTCTCCCCTGCCCGCCGAGGCTCTGAGCTTCCCCTGAACCAGCCATCAGGGGCCCACCAAGCTGCAAAGAGGGAAAAATCTCAAGTTTACTCACTGTGGGTGGAAAAATATTCGCTGGAGGGCCCCGTTTAATGAATAATGAGGGGATAAAAAGGCTCCAGCAACCCCAGTAAATCTGTTTCATGCTCGGCGCTTCTTTTTTCCATCGTAATCTCTGCTCGCGCTGGATGCCAGTGGCACTGACAAACTGCTTCGCCGTCCGTGCAAAGCGCACGTGACTTGTGTGCTGCCCGTGCGATCGATAGGGGGTAATTCAGAGGCGCCGGAGGGGAGGGATGCTCACAGCCCCCTTCCACCTCCACGCAGACAGGGGGTTCCCCGGCCGCAGGGTCCAGCCCAGCCCCTCGCCAAAGGCAGCGACGGCCCCGCATCACCCGGCGCGACGCCTGCGTCCCCAGCCCTTCCCAGCTGCCTGCCTGCCTGCCGACAGCTCCGAACACTGGGGCTGGCAGACAGCCATGAGCAAAATAGGGTCCGCTAACTGCCCTGCAGGCTTTGCAGGCTCCAAATGAGCGGGGTGTCTGGATTTTCCTTCTTGTGCTTTTAAAGTGTCCCCAGTCGCAGCTTGCAGCTCCAGCAGTGGGAATCAGCTGCCATGGAAACCTTGCAAATGCCCTTTTCTAACAGCGGCTGCCTAACACACAGCTGAAGAGCATTCCCTCCCTGAGACACACAACTCTGAAATTACCCCTGCTATCCCTTGCGGGATCCTCTGTGTGCCTGCAATGTTGAGATAAACGGTTTGGAAACCTGTTGTGGAGCAAATTCACTGCAAATGAGGCTGGGCACAAAAGGATCATAAGCCAGAAATTCAAAGAAATCCAGATATACACCACTATATTTCAGCCTTGTCCTGGGCTAACGATTTTCTTTCAATGACATTTGCTGCCACAAAGGTATTTCCTGGCGCTATGAGACTTGCAAGGAAAAAAGAAATATTTCCATCTCTTGCAGGTAGACCATGATTCAAATCATCTCCCTCCCACATCTCTCTTTCATTAGGGCATCGCAAAGCACCGCCAATAAGGCACAAGTCACTCAGCTGAATGAGGCCAACGGGCAAACGGAGGCATGAGATTGTGCTCAGAAAGTGCTGAGCTGCACCAAGGCAGTGGGAGGCAGGAGCCCTCAAAGCCTAAAGCTTCTTTGGTGCTGGTGACAGCGTGGGCTTGAAAGACTTTGGTGAGCATCCTGAAACACGAGTGCAACACAAACCCCACACGCTACCCTGACTTGCTGAAAATTTAAGTGTCAATGATGCAGCTTGAAATCTACTGGCCCATAAATGTTATTTAAGAAAAATCAGTACATATTTAACCCACTTGAGGTCTTAAGCAAAGCCACCATCAAGTGCACATCTTTTGGTACCCAGAAGCCTTTCAGGATCTGGCCAAGGGTGAGGGGCTCAAGACTGACAGGAGGCTGGCAATGGCAGAGGTGCCATCCTAACTCCCCATCTTCTGCTCCACGCACCAAGAGATGCTCCCAGGAGGTGTGGGAATGGGAGTCAGAAATGCAAACACCCAACCTTCCCTCGAGTCCTGGAAGAGCCTCTTCATGGAGCCCTTGCTGTCAGAGCCATGCTCGCACCAGCCGCCCTGACGTATAAGATGAATTTCCCAGCTTATTTGTTGTTTTAATAAGTTTCGCAGGGGCATGAACGAAGAACAGCAGATAAGATCTGTGCAAGTTAACTGAAACAGCCATCAAGGGAAATTTCGGCAGACTGAAAAGCAACTAAATGCAATTCTTGTGACGAGAGTTATCAGACAGCTTAAAGATTAATCAGCAGTAGCAGCCCCTGGGAACAAGGGCTCCATAGCAGTAGGACTCTCCCAGATGACAGCGGGCCATGTCCAAGACATGCCCAGCAGCAAAGACAGGGACAGAGGTGGGGAAGGAGCTACAAAAATACTGTTCAAGTCATTCACCGCACGGCTTAGCTTTAAGTTTCTCCTGCTTGGTATTCGGATCATTTGACTTGCCCTCTTCCTCGATGAGAAGAAGGAGGATTTCACAAGCCAGCTCAAAATTATTTTGACCAAACAACACATGAGTGTTGCCAAAGCACATTGCAGGCAAAGCTGAGAGGGCTGGAAGGGAGAGAAAAGGGCCAGATTTAGTTTGTTTCAGGACAGATGATCAATCTGGATTTTACCATTTAACTACGGGGCCACAGAGCCCCTCAGCCTTCTCCATTTACCTTCATCCCATCACGCCAAGAGGGCTCAAGCCTGATGTTCAAACACCAGTTCACACCTGACTATCAAAAGAAAGGGTCCTGCAGCAATAATGCAGCAACTCTGGGTCCACCCTTTGCTATCCATTGCTTTGTTCACTTGTTGTGCTTGGCTAATCTGTCTTTAATTACTTCAAATTATCTAGCATTCAAGGGAGATGCCATTTATAGTCTTTAATTGCCAAGCTCCTACCAGTTTTTGTTGCTGCAAAGCTCTTGTGCTGTCAATCAGAGATGGTCCCTTGTTGCAAGATAACAACACAAAATTTCACTCTACGGAAAGAGAGACCTTGTATAAGATTGGCATCTAATTATCAGCAAAACCCAAGAAGTTGCTACTATCTTTATCAAAATGCGGTACGATATGTCTGATGTACAGAATAACCAAGGCTTAGTGCCCAGGTTTGCCCCAGTGCCCCCTGGCCTTTCACCTAATTATCAGGGCACAGCCTGAGTTTGCACGTCCTGGAAATCTGCTCAGCTACAAGGAAACGTTTCCATCCTGTACCCGAGAAAAACAATTAGCAGCATCTTCCCTCCTGCCTCCTGCAGCCGGCGCTCAACCCAAAAGCTCTTGACGGTCTCTCAGAGCAGAGCACGTCTATGCCTTTCCTTAGCTTTCTACTCCTTTCCCATGCCGTTAATTTCCATGCAGAACTACAGCAAAGCAGAGAGCAGGCAGCAGTGCCCTCCCTCTCCATCTCCACGGCTGCCGAGGCGCTGAAGGCCGGCTCAGGGCTCAGCTCCTCTCGCTGTGAGGAGAGGGAGGTCCGGGCTCTGCTGCAGATCCCACGTGCGCCTGCGTCCCTTTGGCCTCTCAGCCCAAACCCAGTAAACAACCTCCGGGCCGATCAAGTGCCAAGTCATTTGGGAAGCCTCTGTGGGCACCTGGAAATGTCAGGAATCCAGGTGGGCTTGCTTTTCTCCCTCTTTCTAACCTTCAAACCTTCGTGTTAAATCGGATGTCACTCCAGCTGTGCAGCACCAGCAGAGCCGGGTCACCGTCGCTAGCAGCTGGAAACGGCCTTGGTGTTCACCTTCCAGCCAGCTATGTGCTCAGTGATCTTGAACCGAGCAAATAAGTGCCCTCAGGAATTTCTTTCTCTCAAGGACTGCTTGAATGGAGATAGTTCGACCTCTCCTCGAGGCCTCTGGGGCTTGGCAGTAAGGAAAATCGCAACAAATTCCTGGCCTGGAGTTAGACCTCTTCTGGGCTCAGTTTCAGCCAGGGACTGATTTCTGCTTGCCTCTTTTCTTTCTCTTTTGTAGGTGCTTTTTCAGCTCCTTCACTTCAGGCTGTAGCTCCTCTTGGTTAGCAAGCTCTACGATGGCCAAAGGTCTCTTGACTCTCCAGTCCCTGGGGAGGGCTGGCACCACAGCAGCTGTGCTCGGGCGCCTGCCGGGATGCTTTGTGCTCCCCTCCCCAGCACAGACTTCATCTCTGCCTGTGAAACATCTTTCAGCCTCTCTGGGAAACTTTCAGATGCTCCTTTAACTCCTTTTTTTTGAAGCCTACTGCTCTTTATTAGAATTTGCTCTAATCTTATTTTAATTCCTTTTGCAAAGTGTCTAGCTGCCTTAGATCCACTTTAATTCCTCTTGCAAGATCTCCACCTCTTGTTTTAAGCCTTCATTTAAAGTCTTTTGGCCTAAGGTCCTGGACTCTGTGCACGACTTGGTTATTTGCTCCATCAGATTCAGCAGCGATACCAGCGATACCAGCTCACAGCTTGTTCCTTTGAAACTGGCTCCTGCGTCTGATAGCCAGGCTTATCCCTGTTTGATCTGGATCAAAGTTTGGGGCCCCACTAGATGACCCAATTAATAGGAAAAATTGACAAAGGACTTAGGCATTTCTCTGATTAAATCCTACTTATTTATGCAGAATGAGCAGCCCTGGTTCCCTGAAAAGAAACAGGAGTGAAGTTTCCTTTCTTATAGCTCCAGGCATGTGTCAGCCAAGATTTAAACCCCCTAACTGCTCCTTTTAAGCTTTTCTGTGAATCCCCCCCCCCCAAGATGCCCCTCCTGATTTCTTCCCCTCCCTGACTCTCTTTCTCCAACCTTCATTCTCCTCTTGCCCAGATTGATGACAGTTCATCAAACAGCTGCCTGGAGCTCCTTTGCTCAAGCCGTACCAGATACAGCGAGCAGATGCGTACAGGAGGGAAGGAGCACATTTTAGAGGCAGAAAAGCAAGGGGTCAGCTCCTACTGACCCCGCAGCTCCCACTAGCGCAGTCTGGGGTGAGTCACTTCTTCCCTTTCAATTGCATTTGCCCATTTCGAAAATGAGGGCATGACAAAACCTTCAAGAAAATTTTGCTTCGGTTTGGATGGAAATCACAGACTTCGTAAAGAAATGACTCACTTTGCGTACGCAGCCAGCCACGCCGGAGCGGGGACCGTCCAGGTGGGCAGCGTGCACTGCCTGGCACACACACAGACCATTCCCAGCTCCTCTGAGGAGCTTGGTGTCTCTCTCTAAAACCAGTATTTCCCATAACATCCCGGGTTTCCTTTGCCCCCTCGCCCTGGAAGCAGCTGCAGGGGGAATTCAGCCATCCTGCAACTGCCTACATTTACGGAGGGGAAAGAGGGAGGGGAGGAAGGGAGCTTGTTTTTCTGCTTGTCAACTTTTGGAAGTAAACCCAGCAGTAATAAGAATCGCATTGGCAGACAGAAAGACAAGTTTTCACTGTTGGTAAGACCTTAAAAGACAATTGTTTATTTAAACTAACTCAAGGTCACAGAGATGTCCAGCTTGAGAGAACTAAGGTTTTTTTCCCTTCAAAATTCTGCATCTGAAATTGCTCAAAAGATGAAGCAGGACGGTATGTGCATGTGGCTCCTGCTGATAGCGGGAGGGCAAAGGAGAGCTGGGGAAGGTACTGGAGTCTGAAGAAAAGCAGAAGCTTTCTGTTAAAGAGTACAGATTTGGGCAGTGCGGAAAGGTCAGCCCTCCCTCCCAGCAAGAGCAAACCGTGGAGGCAGCCAGAGGATTTCACGGTCTCTTCTTCTGATTTTGGAAAAAAAATTCATTCTCTACCTTTTGGGTAGTGAGGGTTTAAATGCTGGGTTTTCCGAAATACCACAGCATATTCGCCGGGTTCCTTCCAGTGGCGGGTGGCTGGGCATTGCCATCGCTGTCAGGGCTGTGGCATTGCCAGGGTGAGATGGGAATGCAGTACGGTCCTCAGAAGAATTTCTGAGCAGCCGGGGACACACCGTTCTTGTGAGCCCATGTTTCACCCAAACCTGGGGAAGGCCACCGTGTCCCTGTGTGGTGCATTCTTCTCCAGTCCCTGCACCTGAACATGGGGTCTCTGAGGAGCCACACCATCAGTAGACTTGGCTGGTTGAGTCAGGGGCACATTATTAGTATCTGAGTGCTGGATAAAAGGAAAAATACAGCCAGCCCAACCTCATCCTGTTTCAATAAGACCAGGACCAAAACAAAAAGGTGGTGCCCGTTTGCATTTGGGACATGTCTACCCAGGTGGATTCCTTGTGTAAGCTGCTCCTCTAATCTTTCACAATTTGATGCTCTTTTAGAAGATGGAGACTGTTTCCCATCCCTACCGAGGCCTCGCAGGCAGCCCTGGCCCTGCCTGCCCTGGTTCGATTGCTGGCACTGAGCGCTGCTCTGCCAGGTCGTTTATGCTGACAGCTCCAAACGGCGTTTCGGATCCCGTTTGATGCAATAGGCTTTTGAAGGTCTGTAAAAGTCCCACATCTAAAAAGCCAGCATCTCCACGGCAGGAGGGAGAGAAGTTGGAGAAATCATGTGGCAGAAAGAAGGTTTGAGCCTTTTTGTTTGAAGAGACTCTGCCTGAAGTGTTGAAATGAGAAGGTGCCTGGAGAGAGCTTTGAAATTCAGATCTTGATTGTAAGCGCAACCAAAGCAGATTCTCGTGTTGTAATTGAAAAGACAAAACTGTCAAAACTCTTTGGATTTATGGCTACTGGAAACCACCTCCCAACTATTTTCTAAATTGGTTCTCTCCAAAGCCAAAAGAAAGCTCTCTGCGGAGATTTTGCTGAAGAAAAGCACAGTACTTGGAATTTAATTTTGCTTTTGTTTTCTCAGGGATTGTGTGATTATTTTTTTTTCCACATGGTCCAGTACAATAGAAATTGATTGAAATCAGTACCATGGGAAATGGAAAAGTCATGTTTGTAAGTGTTAACTTATATTTTTCCTAAGCTCTTTCCTTCACGGATTTATACACTTGTGATCATGTGCTCAACAGACCCATGACTTAGTCACTTTTTAGTCTTTTTTGCAGATAAAACACCTTTTCAGTTCAGCCTTTTTATGAAGCAGAAAGAAAAAGTCTTGAAAACTGGCATAAACCAAGCAGCCTGATGCAGCAAACAGCTAGGATTCCCAACCCCTCGGACACCTCCATCCACAGGCAGCATGTGCTGCCCGCGGTGCCTCCTGGTCCCACAGCAGCTTGCTGAGCTGGGGAACAAGCCTCTGGGAATACAGCCTTGGCTTTGAGACTTTTTGGCTCTGCTTTTTTGAGTGTATAGGTTCCATTGCACAACCTGTGTTGATTTTCATTCGGAAGGACATGACCGTTCCTCCCAGCGCAGGGCTGTTACTCCAAGCATGTGAATCAGAGGCAGAAAAGAACCATCCTGTGAGAGGTCCCCAGCCATTGGATGGTGATTGGGAGTGACAATTAAAAATTATGGAGCAATGCAGTCTCTCAGAGGTGTTGCATATGCTTTCAGGAGAAAGCTGAGTGACTCCGAATTGGAAATAGTGCCGTATTCTCTTGTCAAAACACATTTGCAATTTTGGACCCAGATTTTACCTACGTCTGGTCACATATCCATATACATATAAATCTGCACTATGCAGTAGCTCTACGCATGCACTGGAGGAACAGTCTATAACTACCAGGTAGATCTAGAGAGTGAAGAGACCCCATATGCTACAGGTTGGTCAGCAGCATATGTGCACACACCGTAAATATATATATGCACTATTCTGTTCATACACTAAGAACCACCTCAAAACAAACCTCTCTGTAAAATGTTTATAAGATGATCAAGACAACCCAAATGCAAATGAATTGAAAATTAAGGATGGTTGAATTGCACAAAAGGGAATGTGCAAACATTGTCTTCTGAATTCATGATGCTTCGTAGCCTCAAGTCCCAGGGTGGCAGAGTCNGAGAGGAGGTATATCATCAAGGGCGTTGGAGAGCAAGACCACCCACTCTCAGCCAGAGCATCCTACTCATCCTAACACACGCTCCATGCACACTGCGTGCTACCCACGGCCCCAGGAGCACAGCTCATCCCTGTGTGAGCTTTTCTGGAGGAGGCTGGGGACCTGGACCGTGACTGGTGCCAGCCGTACGGTGCACGCCTGTACCAGGATCCTGTCCGACTGCCTCCAGGCAGCTTCAGACCAGGGCTGCCTCCATAGCTGTCAGCACAGCTCAATGATATGAAAAATGTGCCTCAGCTACAACCATCCATTTTGGTGCATGAATGGGAATTTAGAAATGTTGCAGAGGACACGGGTGTAGTTTGCATCCCCACTCTGTCCTATCCAGCGCTGTCTGGAGACATTAAAAACTCGTACATGCCACGTCCTAGCCTGGAAACCACAACTGCTTCATTTTCCAGCTCCGACAGTCTTGACCTCTCCCAGCCTTTTGTGCACTCCTGAGACTCATACTTTTCTCAAGATTACAGTGGGCTTATGTTTTTCATCCTCATGTGATTAATAAATTATGCTCTACAATATTTAAGCAGCTCATGTTTACTTTTCCATCAATAGCAAGCGAATGTTTATTTGATCTGAGAGCCCGATTTTCCATTGTCTGAATTTAAAGTTCAAAACAAAAACTTTAGATACTAGGTGATTTATGAGCCTTCGCTAAAGATAGCTCAGCCCATTCTCATCAGTGAATCTCCCATTTTGCTCTTAGCAGTATTCCAGCAGAGCAATGGGTGAAACAGGAACCGAAATCAACAGCTACTGGTGAACACTTATACTTGTAAATACTTAGACACCTTGACATTACATCCAACTCTGCTCTGACAAGGCACTGCGAACGCTGTGTGACCTCCCATGCAGCAAGCAAGGCTCTACCATAGACTCCCTCAAGAAACATGAACAATTTCTTGTTCAAATTATAATAACTTAGAGCTTTAGTTCCGAGATTGTTGTTATCTCGGGCTGTGGCATCTAACCCCAGCTCCTGTTGAGTTTGGTGCGAATACCTCTTAATTTAACCTGCATTTCCAGACCATGGCTTCTGAACAAACTTCACTTACTGCACCGTTTCCTCCCTTCATAAACCTATGTGGTACATCATGGAAAGTATATTCTGTCCTGGGAGCCCACAGCAGAGGGAAGGACAGGGATGTGAGGCACTGAACTACGACTCCCATGAATCCCTGCAAAAGTGTTTCCAAATCATTTCAGTTTTTGGCAAAAAAATCTAAATGGTCTGTAGGGGGGAAAAAACCCAAACGAAGCCACTCCCAGCAAAACCCCCTTCATTTTCCTGAAATACAGTTTTCAGTTAGAAAAGGGCTTTGCTTGAATTTTTTCCAGCAGCTGTAGCTATAGCAGCGATGCTTCCAGGGGCCCTGGGAAAGGACAGGGCTGGAATAGCTGATGAGCTGGTCTGCTGCCAGCGGGAGGGAACCGCAGGCAAAAGGCCCCTTTGCCGCACAGGGAGGCTGCCGTACGCGGGTCCTGCTCTCCTTCAGGGTCAGGGAAGCAGCCCTGCAAAGGGAACCGTTTGGCTGGGCTGTCTGTGAGCCGGAGCAAGGAGCCCGGTGTTCCTCCTCTTCCTCCCTCGGAAGGTGCTGTGAGCACATGTGCGAGGCAACCCCTTCGCACCAGGGCGGCTCGGGAGTGTGGTTCCCACCTCTATATAAAGCCTCCCATTTCCTGTGATGCCGAGCGTGTGGGTGTCAGCGAAATGGATGTTTTCTGTCAGGGATGACAGTACTGGGGTGAGCGTCTGCTTCCCACAGCGTGGCAGCGCCGCGAAGGCAGGCACGAGCCGCGGGTGATGTAGCTGCCCGCGCTGCCGTGCGGATAGGAGCATCCCTTGGGAGAGGATTTGCTTCCCACTGTCCTTTCGCTGCTCTAATCCCCCTCCTTCCCCCAGAGACACTGAAGCTGTGTTCACAGCTCAATGAAACGACCAAATTCACGCCGTGCCCTGCAAGGCTCTTTGGCAGTGGCAGAGCAATAGCTGTGTACGCAGCCCACAGCTCCCCGGCCCCAGAGGAGCACAGTGTAAATAGCAACATCTCCCTGGCACCCACCTGGGCCCACACCATATCCCGTACCATTTCTCTGGATAAAGAGCAAAAGACAACTGGTATTTACAGGGCAAGGAAAGTCTCTAAGGTTACAGTTTAGAGGATAACTCTTGAAAAGCAAATAAGCCAGTCTGTTGGCAGAGTGGGCAGAGCTAAAAACATGGAGAATGAAGATCAGCTGTACTGCAAAACAGACTCAAATTCAACAGGAGGCTCCAAAAAACGAAATAATCACTTTGCTCAGGTACCTAGTTGGGGTAAACAGGCACCATTTCCTCCCGCAGGGATGCTCACCCATGATTAACCTGTCTGTGGGGGCAGTTAACAGCTCCCGCCCTGCTACCTCCGAAAATCCACCTCCACTGACGCCGGCCCCATTTGCCTGTTCGATGCCAACTGCACCAGTGGCAGGGCTTCCTTCCCATGGAGGATGGGGCAGAGTCTGTTCCCTCCCCATCACGTTGTGGCATGGTGAGACAGACCCTGCGCGGGGAGGGGGCTACGGGCCAGGGCTGGCCGGATCATCCCCCCACCACCGACCCGCCTGGGTGGGCAAGCCGAGCTCACAGACTCCCTCAATCCCTAATTTCCGGAATACGTCAGAAAAGTATAATTAAGGAGCCCTCCCCTTCTGGTGGAAGTCTGCTTGTGTCAACAGAGAGACGGGAGTATTTAGCAGACTTCTTTTTCCATCCTGCTAATTTTAGCCCCTTATATAACATTTCTTTTCAATACAACCCAGTTTCTGTAGCCCACTGAAGGAACGGCACTTCGTATTTGCCTTACACCAGTGCTTAAAATATTCCCCAGAGCTCGAGGGCTGGCTCTGTGCTCCCCACCACACACAGGGCCAGCTCTGCCCACAGCAGCTCGAGGTTTAAATAGACCAGTGCGCAGGGGGGCACGGAGGCAAAAGGGGCGATGCCCTAATGCAGCAGCAGCGGGGGAAGGAATAAAAGCCAGTTCCCCCTGTGTGACCGCAGCATCCCAGCTCCAGGTACCCCCACACAAATACCAGCAGAGAAGAGGGTCGCTGGTGTGACACCTCCCCAGCCTCCACGCGCTGATGCCTGAACCTCCTGGTGAGCCCTGAAGCTCCACGTGCGGATGCTTCAGCTTTCAGCCCTTACTGCAGATTCTCTCAACCCCTTTCCTGCCTCCGGCTGTCATCTCTGACGGGGACCGCTTCTTACCTTCCTAAGTAAACCTCAAAGTTTGATTGTGAAGATCCAAAGAGCATCAAAAATACATCAAAATAACTCAAACTCCCTTTGACGGACCACATAAAGTTTGCAATTAGCATTTCAAAGCCACAATCAGGCATGGAAGGCAAAAGCAAACAAGGCGGCAGCAGACACCCAAACCTGTCAATTATCCGGCTGATATTTTTGCTCAGGCCTGGGAGAGCTGCAGAAATAACTGCCTGAGGCCAGGTTCATCCCTGCTGTGGCACTGCTGAACTCAGTGGCTTTACACGTGTGGTGAGTTTTGGCTTTTCTACGTGCATTTTCGTGTAAAAAGGTTGGTTATCCAGCATCGCACCGCCGGGCAGCCTCAGAACACGTTGGTGTGACACAGCCGCCAGGTCAGTGGTGATCAGGCCAGTTAGCTGGTTAAGAAGTAAGGAGCTTTCACTACTACTAAGCGTAAAAAAAGGAATTGCCTGCAATCACAGAAAACTCTATGGAGATGCCACTGAAATGACATGTGTAAAAAACAGTGTCAGCAGCGGGAGCAGAGGAAAGCACGGTGATTCCCTGCGAGAATGGGCTTTTCCCACGCTGCGGGCTTGGATCCATCTCGCGGCTGACCCGCGCTCCGTACGGGGATGCTGCTCGGTTCCCTTTCCCTTCAGCTCCTCACTAACACAAAGACAAGTGTGGTTATTTACATGCCACCTTGATGACTTTGTCCTTTCCTCTGTATCAAGCCAGGCCTCCGAGCTCGGTATCCACCAAGGATTTCAAGTGAAGCATTGAATAAATAATGAGAACCTTATTTCACTTTACAGTAATTAATCTAGGGGATAACGCACTAATTTTCCAATGCTGGGAGCATTTATCTTTTTCTCAAAAAGAAGTTTTGTTATGAAGTTTCACGCTAAGCCAATAAAACCAAACCCCTCCGCTCATCCTATACTAATAGCTGGTTTTAGCACCAGCCTAGAGAAGAAATATTTTCTCTGCAGCAGAGTGGTGTGGTCCCCTCCCCTATCTTGGAAAGTAAAATCTTTCTCTCATTCCCAGCATCTTCTACGAAGACTTGGCAAGAAGACAAGTGGTGTTCTCCATTCTTCATGGGGTGACCCCTGCCTTTGCCTGCCTTCCCTTCTCTTTCCTCTTAAAAGCAATAGTAAAGCCTTTGGGCCATGGTGCCTGTGCAGCACCTAGCGCAGTGGGCTCCTGGCCCGGGACGAGACCTCCCAAGCCTACTGTAGTATAAATAAATACGATTCATAAAGTCTAACTTTGAATTTGGCAACTGATCCTCTGAACAAAGCTGGTGAGTAAAGCCCTGAAGAGGTGGAACCAGCCACAGTCTTCGTGATCGTATTAGTCAGCATGAAGGAAATCATTGCAATTGCTCCAACATGTGAATTCAGTACAGCTGATCTAAGTGTTGGCAGAAAATTATTTCCATCATGATCTTGAAATGTTTGACCTTCTTATTGAAAATGATACCGAAGAACTTTTTTTTTCTCCCTCTACCCAAGCGTCAGCATGCAGCGCCAGATCCTGAGCTGGCATCAATCAGCATAAATCCACCGTGCGCAACAGGGATGGAACCACTTATATCAACTAGAAGCTGCACAACAGGTAAATAATGAAAAGGAAAGCGGGATTAAATGTTAACATCTCTAACACCTCGCAGGCCAGAATTAGAATAGGTGACAAAGTAGTCTTTTCCTTTCACAGTAGCCTACAGTTTTGGATTAAAGTTATGGATAGCGTGTTACATGTTGCTGTTAATAGCTGTAATACAAGCACATGAAGAGAGTGATCCCCAGGTCATCAGTTACCGAAGGCCAGTGCAGCCTGGCTGGCTCGAGGGGAGCTGGGATGGTTTACACCAGCGTGGGATGGCAACTGAGCTCCTCCTGTGTGGGTACCACAGCTCTCTCCAGGAGGGGTCTGAGCAGGGTGATGACATCAGCCCAAAAATGACGAGCCCTGTCACAGGGATACAAGCAGCAAACTGGGCAGAGGGGGCACCGAGGGAGCTGAGGCTCTTCCACCACCTGTCCAGCAGGGCAGGGACCCCCGGGCAGCAGCAGAGCTGGTGGACAAGGCAGATCCTGCAAGCGGGGTCTCCTTGCCTGCTCCCCCTGCCCGTCTCGGGGTTATTCGGGCGCAGAGTGTAACGATGGCTTGGGCCGGTCTCTGCTTGTACAGCTGTGTGCCTAGCGAGCTGCTGCAGTGCTGCCTGCGATCCCTCTCTCTAAGGCTGTCCCTAAGGCAATGGAAATATTAATTATAAGTATATCATGCCAATGTTAGTGAATTTGTCAGCAAGGCCCATTAATGGGGCTGTTGAAAACCATAAAATATTTGTAAGGCAAGAATCTACAGAAAGGGAAAATTAAACCGAGAGAGAGAGAGAGTTGCTCTGCTGATGTGTGGCCATCCTCCCGACCTGCCGGGCAGCGTGGGGGGGGCTGTCACACTCAGCACTGGTCCCTGGGCTGTGGGTGCTGCACAGAGGGAAGATGCTGTGACAGCCCGAGGTGTGCTGAGGGGGCTGGAGCACCTCGGGGACAGGGTGACAACTCCAGCAGGCATCACATCTGCCCATATGAGCCTCTTGCTACTCCAAAAGTACCATCTCTCACCAGTTTTTCCTGTTCCATCACCCTGGGGCAGGTCTGCGCTGCATTTTTATATTACAGCCTGAGTGGAGGTGAGGGGCTGGGGAAAGGTTTGCCCAGGATCTTTGGGCTAGGTTCCCTTGAATTTCAAAACCCAGCCCCGCTCGGTTCCCTCTCAGTGTCTGTACTGCTCTGCTTTCTGCAAAGCATTCACCGTATCACCACCTCGGGCCAGGGGGGTCTGTCTGTCCCCGTAACGCCAGCCCCAAGGCAGAGGCTGCCCCGTACCCATGTCAGCCAGCCTGGCTGCACAGCTCTCCCCAAAACCCTTCGGCCATGGGAACCCAGGCCCTGCCGTCACAACCTCGGCAGCTACCTGAGCTTGGTTAAGATGGAAAAATTCAGTTACAGAAAACACGGGGAGAAGCACTGTCCGAGGGGCATAAATCTGAAAAGTAAGGGTCTTGCCTCTTCACAGACCCTGCCATCCCTCCCTCCTGCTCCCATGTTTAGATCGCGAGGATTTGGGGCGACGTAAATGTCTGCAGGGCAGCTTTCATCAACACACCTGCTCCTAGCCAACGTCAGAAATATCCCCTGGTCTCTGGTATGACAGTCTTTATATTCCTTAAAATCTACATCCTTATTGCTTTAAGTCAAAAGTGCTGAAATCTCACTGGGTTCTTTGCTCTTTTAAAACCAAAGGAAGATGTATCCCTAATGGCAGTCCTTGACAGGGAAAACCGCCCCTGTCTGAGGCACGCTCAGGTGTCGTTATCCTGGAGGCTGGCAGGCAGCTCTAGGGCTCCTTCACCCCAGGGCTGCCCTCCAGCACCCCGGGGCCAGGCAGCATGGCGGGTCAGCGCTGCTGGTGATGGGGCGGCTCAGACTTCGAGGAGAGAGGAGTAAAAAATGGGGAGAAATGAAAACCAGCAGGGAAAGCTCAATTCACAGCAAGAAAAAAGAAACAGCTCTTGCCCTTGCAGCCCGAACAGTGCAAAGGATTTTGTTCAGACATTTCTCACCTTACATTGATCCACCTCAACCTTGAGCACAATCCAGCTATATTTATGTCCCGAAAGAATATTCCAAAAGCCCCCAAGCAGCTCGCCACAAAGCAGTAGGGAAAGCTTTCCCCTTACCAGGGCTCACAACTGGAAGAGGGGAGGGAACCTCTCTATAAATTTTCATTTTCTGCGTTTTATATAGCAACAAATAAAGGAAAGAAAGACATATATTAATGGAAAATTTACATATCAATAGGAAAGGAAGATGGGGGTATAGGAGCATGTACTGGGGGAAACAGCACAATTTTAGCAACACCATTTTGAACAGCCCTGTGAGGGTGATACTGAAAGGAGGTGGGACCAGACAGGGGTTAACGTGGTCAAGTGAGAGGATCCAACACGTGAGCAGGGAGTGAAAAGCCCTGCCCGGCACAAACCCCTCACTACAGGGATGGGAAAGCGGCCTGGGCTTGGCCAGACTGAAATAAAGGAGATGCAGGTGCGGGAGGATGGAGAGGAGAGCCAAGGAAAATAAATGTGAGAGAGCACGGACAGAGGAGTTGTCAATGCAAATACAAGGAGACACCATAACTGTCATCACATGCTATCACATAATTTAATGCCTTAACCCCCCTGGGTTTTGGGTAACTGACACTTAAATCTTCTACTTGTGTCAGGCCAACGAAGCTGTTGCTCCACAGAGAGCATTTCTCCTCTAAGGGCAATTAGCCCTCACTGCCATCAGTGGCAACACAGTAAATCAGACGGCGGAGGGGATGGAAAACAGCGTTTGGCTGAATGGTCTCACTCCTCATTGCAGAGCTGGAATCCAAGCGTGCTCAAACAGCGATCCAAAGTGGATCACCTTCACGATGAGGAGTCCCTGCGGGGTCACGGGTGGCAGGGGCACCCACTCAGCACGTACCCCAGGAGCATTTGCTCGGTTTACACTGGATGTTGCAGCCATTGTCATAGAAACTTCTGCTGGGCCGCCCAGTGCTGACATGCAGCAGAGCAAAGAGTGGCGAGGGAGCCACGGCGGTTTGTTTCTCAGCTGAGGTTCTTATTGAGACAAGTGAATCATCGGGAATGAGTCTAACAAAGAGAGCGTCGTAAACTTAACAGAAAAATTATATCCCTCTGGATATGTGTTATATTTTGAGAATAAACTGAAGAACAAGGCATTCCTCAGTTTAATCCGTCTCCTGTGTTTGCCTGGGGAAAAAATACAAACCCTACAAGCCTTGTTTTCTCATTTCCATGTAACCTGCCTTTATGAAAGCTGAGACTAAGACAGCCCTTGTTAACCTTTCTCCCTTAGACATTTTCAGAAATACAGACTGTCTGTGGATTTTTTATTCTCTGCCTTTTCAAAGAGCTGTCTTAGAAGGGATGAGAGGTCCAGACTGATGCCAGCAAGCTGGTAGTGCCACAAGTCCCCCCTCATCTGAGGTTCACTTACCATGCAGGGACCAATGCTCTTGGTTTGCAGATCCTGAATTTTAAAATGAGGATAATACAAAGTCCACTCCAACTCTGATACTATTGGTGAAGGATGGAGAGTTAAGGTCCTCCTTCCAGTTTTAAGGGGACTTCTGGGACTCAGCGACTCTGATGACATCTTTCTGATGCTGCATGTACCCCTGTCAACTGAAGGCACCATTTTCCATAACGGAAAAGCCTGATGAAATCCCAAATGGACATGAGGAAGCCTGAGATGCTGTGAAAATCGACAAACCGTCCTTCTGAAACCAAAACTCCACCCTTGCAAGGACACTGCTGAATAAGGGTGTCCTACCCATAATTATGCTGATTTCTAACCAAAACATCCAAGAATGATGCAGACCAAAGTAAATCCTTTTGCCAAGATGCCCATTTCAGCTGTTTTCTAACACAAATTCATCTTGGGTCCATTGGTCTCTTCTGGTCAGTGCACACAGAGAACTGGTCCCTTGAGGAACGGGGTTTAAATTCAACCTGAGCTGGTGGGAAAGCAAACCTCCCTGCTCCCAGTTTTGGGTGAACATTGTCACGTTCTCCCTTTCCCACTGGCAAGGAGCTATGAAATCCGAGGCTTTGCATGCCAGGATCCCACAAATTCCCAGTGGGAAAACAGCCCGTTGACTGACAAAGACTGAAGAACAGGATTGCAGGGGAGCAGAACAGAAAGGGGTCAATTTCACAGCAAATGTTTCCGATTTCATGTTCATAGCCGCACTGTTCGGGGGGTGTGTGTGCCTCTATGCCGTGTGTCAGGCTTCCCTTGGCTGAGGGAGACAGAGGCAACCCCAGACAGACCGCTTCAGTATTATGGGAGCTGACTTCCAGCCTCACAGCTCCTTTAGCCTCTCAGTTAATATTTATAAAGCTTAATATCTGTGCAGTGCTGTGCAAGGGGAGGAATATTAAGCAGAAAGTCCAGAAGGAGGGATCCAGGGGAGCAGATCTTACTCCAGGCGAGGCACTGGCCACCTCCCTGGCTGCAATGGGGCACCCGCTGCAACACAAAAGATGAGAGAATCAGAGGCAAAGTTTTAGCCCTGGGCATTTAATTCAGTTTCTGTGTGCAAGTGTGTCAGCAGAGATAAAGGGCAGCCAGGATAAATCCCTGGGCACAGTGGCTGAACTGCCAAAATAGAGTTAAACACTGCCACGTTCTTAGTACTGAAACACATGGAAATCAAGCCAAGAAACTGGACTTTAGGGAAAGATCAAAGGATAAGTACATCTCACTGACTTCTTTCCTTTTTGTTTGGTGGCGTTTTTTGTTTTTCCAAACTCCTATCAGATTTGCAGGAGGGAAAACATGTTTTAAAGAGGCAAGAACATCCTGCCCCTCCAGAGGACTCTCCCCTGCTCTGCCTGGAGCTGTATTAACTCTGTCTAAAAGAAGTAGCCATGTCATGACTCATACTTTCCACTCCCCATAATCCCTCTCAGTAGGGTGCAGACTTAAGAGTTTTCCTCTGGCTTCAGTTTTGTTATAATTTATGCACCTGCTTTGAAAGAGCCTTTGAAAAATCTGACAGTGGAGAAAAAAGGAGCCTGTTTTATCTGTCTGATGGACAGGTTGAAAAAACACCCCACCGCAGTGGAATTCTGCATTACCAGGAAAAGAACGTCTGCGTCTATAACTTCCTACCAGGCTGTTAGTAATCAAAAATAAACTACTAGAAATCCTTTGTCAGAACAAGGGCAGAGCTTAAGTGAAAGAATAAGCAGTTCAACAGAGTCAGAAGTGTGCGGCTGACACAAGACAGAGCAAATGTCTTTTTAAAAAACACGCCAGTGAATTATGTACGAGCGCGCACTCAAGGGCCCCGATCTCACGTCCAGCTCCCAGTGACACCAGCAGCAGCCGTGCTGGGTCCTACACACTTCCCAAGCCTCCAGAGCCAAGTACTAGGCAGAGAGTACTTCTGTAAAAGGAAACTTTACAGAGTTTTGGAAAGGTCAATAAATAAAATCTAAGTTTTGACATGCCCATTACTTTAGTGACTTTTTTTCCATTATCCCTGGGTCTGAAACAGTGAATACCACCTCTCTTCAAAGGCACTTCAGAGTTGCAGTTTTATACATAATGACAGACTGTGTCACCGTTACATCTAAAAATCTGCAGTTGGTAGTCCATGAGACCTTCCCCATCCAGCCCAGAAGGCTCCTCAGGTCCACAGTCAGTGTGGTTTATGCCTCACAGCCTCTCTGCGGCCTGCCCTCAACACAATTAATCCCACCTGAATCCCCCCTGCCAGTCACCGGCTTTCAGCAGAGTGCTTCCTCTGCCTGCCTTTTGTTGGCATCAGCCACCAATGCTTTCCCAAGGTAAAAAGCTGTTTCCAGGCTCAAATGTCTCTCGTTCTCTTCTCCAGCTCTCTGCTCTGCACTGCACATTATTGCAGAAGGGAAAATACAAATTGTATCTCCTTGCTGGTCTCTGTGAAAACTGAGTTCATCTCAGAGGACAGATTTCATTGTTCCCATCCCACAACAAAGAGCTTCCAATGGGGAGCTATCTCAGTGTGTTCCCACCTGGCTTGCAAGCTGGTGTCCTGTCCGCTGAGATGCATCCAGACCTCTGTGCAACGCTGCCCAATGCACCCCCTCAAGTATGACCCTGCTTTGCAACCTTTTCTGCCTCACACAGAAGATACAGCTGTAAACTAGGAAGATTTCCTTGGGTCACTGTTTATTTAGCATCATTTTACAGCTCCGTTGGTCTAAGTTGTGTATTTTTACCGTCTCATAGATTGCTCTCTCCATCAAGAGAAATAGCAGCAAGTGCACAACATATGCTGGAAAAACAAACAGTTTTACTGCTGCCTTTCTGGAAGCTTTTGGTAAATAGCTGCACCTGGTTCTAAGTGTACTTTGTTCTAAAGTGGAGATAGTATCTACCTGCCTGATGTGGTGCTTTCTGAGGCCAATAATTAAGAAAACGCTGAGTTTTATTGGTGTTTGCATTTGGGGCTCTGTTTTGAACATATGAATGAATGGTGCCCATGGGGAAAATCATTATTTCTACTGGAATGCAAAACTAAGAAATATATGAAAAATAGAGACAGACCCTCTTAAAACAGCTTAGTTTATCCAATTCGTTTCTAGAAAGTCATATTATCCAGCTGAGAGTATATAAATGATGCAAAATTGCCAGGGTGTTGAGCTATTTCGGGATATTCCAAACCCAAGTGATAATATCTTGGTACTCCTGTGATTGATTTATCGAGTGCTAATCCTTCTGCATACCCTCTCATTCTGCAGTCAATGAGTAGCTCTCCTCAGAAAAGCTCAGGAGCCTTTACCATCCATCATCGGGATGTCTGCAAATATCTCTTTAATGGTGCGAGCCCCAGGAGTGATTTGCACCTTTATAAGAGCACGAAATTTTAAGAATCTTCCTTTCCCTGGAGCTTCCTTGAATGTTAATAATGGGAAGGAGACACGAGAGTGGTGGGAAGAGATTTAGAAGTTTGTTGGTATACATTAAAGATGGATCCCATAGGTAACATCTCCAGGTTACCTGTGACCTTCACCATTCTTAGTGCCGCTAATACAGACACCTTACTCCATATAAATCTTCTCGTATCATTAAACAAATTCAAAAGGAGAAAATTCGATAGTTTCTGCACTTTTACACCCTTCCCCCAGCAGTGGGGGAAAGCATTCACTTGGAAACCTCAATTATAACACAGCTGTCAGGTCTATAATTAGACCAGTCAGGTCATTTTGAATGTAGTGTGTGTTATTCACCTCAAATAACAAATAACCTGCCATTCCACCCACACTTTGTGCACCTTTCCAAGGGCTTAGAAATCCACATACAGTCTGGTTGCCTGTGTGGTACCATAAAATGAATCTCTACTGCTTTGAAAATCCTGGTGTGGACACCTAGCTGTGGGCTTAGCTGGGACAGAAGCAGCTCGTACCTTCTACCATCAGTAGAACGCTCTCACTGCTTTTCCTGCAACACAGAGCTCAAGTTCAAGACTTTGATGAAATGCTGCCAGAAACGCTGGCCGTGCTGGGAAGGGGCTCTGTGGGGATGAAGATAGGAAGGCAGCCATCAGCGCAGAGTTTCCTCAGGCCTTTGCCAGCACATAAAACACTATTCATCAGCCCAGCACCCTGGGGCATCCCAACGCACACTTGCCTCTTACTGTCTTAGGAGAAATCTCATAAACTTGCGGACATCTCTGTAAATGGCAGGGGAAATATAAACAAGACGAAATCACATGCCTTAGCCTTAATGTCGGTATACCATCAGCTTCTGAACCCAAAGAATCTCTCTTTATTTTGGAGGTATCAGACAATGCCATGGCAACCAGCCTTCCAGATTGATTGTCATTTGATCAATACAGCTTAAGCCATTAATCAGAAAACCAGGTCCTGTTACCTAATCTGATTCTTTAAAAAGAAGTAATTTGGCCCATACATATGCTGTAAAACTGCCACATGACCGAGTTATTTTGGGATAATGTGCAGTAGGGTCACAGAACACCTGTGATGGAATCATTTGCTTCATTTGCTGCACAACGCTTTTATTCAACCCGCAGTGACTAACTCAATCACAAACACAAGGTAGCCTTTGCCGTCCACAGTCTCCATGGCTTCAAATACGCAATCGAGGAGTAAACTCTTACACATAGCGCACACAAAAACATCACCGTGGGGAGTTAGTGCAAAGCTGGTGTATGGTAAACTGAAGCCCTGACTTCCAGCAGCCCAACATCCGCACCCAGGCAAGACTCAGCAAGCTCCCGGCTGAGCCCTTCTCCCTGCCTGAGCTGATACAGCCACTTGCTGTAGAGAAAATAACATAATTGCACACCAAACGCGAAGTCTAATGAAACCATATTGATTTTGTTGTTAAGGCGTGCGTTTCCAGGATTGCTGGCCTACTAAGATATGTTTTCCAAACTGTACAGAGACAGAAAAGTGCAGAAAAATCTCATTAATGATAAAACAAATAACCCAGCAACACAACAGCGCTCGTTTCAAATTCAAATCCTAAAGGTGATAGATTCTAATGTGCTCAGCATTTTGCCTCCTACTTGATGATGGATGTTTTTGAATAGCACTAGGGCACTGGTCATTAATTAGACAAGTCTTCTGTACCATACCCCTACCAACAGGGGAGGGAGGGGGCTCACAATGCCACAACTCCTGTGTACAGGAGCACCATGACTACAGAAAATGGGAAGGGTAGTGAAGAGGGAACAGCTTTTGTGTGAGAAGGAAAACTGTGTTATGGCAAGTAGTTTTTGGCTACAGAGCTGGATGGTGCTGAGCAGGGATTTCACATGCAGGGGAATGTCCAAGTTGAAGATCCATGCCCAAACCCAGTGCTGGGATCATGGCCCCTGGAATAACATGGGATAAAGTTTCTCTCCCCTCCCTGCCTTTTCCTTTAATACCTTCATTACTTTTCAAAGTTTTTGAAGTGCAGAGTTGCAAAGGAATGCCTAAGAGATGAACTGAGGGTGAATGATGAAAAACAGAAAGTTTGGGCAGCTTGGAGGGGTGGTAACTCCTGCGGTCACCTCTGTGTGTGAACACCTGGAATAGGAGGGCAACAAAGGACACCGATGTCGCTCCGAGAAAAGCCATCAAGAGGAGAAAATAAACGGTGGCTTCACTCAGCATTTGAGGACAGGAGGTAAATACTGAGGCAACATGATCTATTCTCATCTGGTCTCCTGCCTCTTCATGGGCCAAATGGGACCGGGCTGCAACCCCTGTTGCTAGGAAGGTTTCCTGGTGATAAATTTCTCCTTGACATCCTTGCCTCTCTGTGTCACCACAGCACTCTAGATTGCCTCAACAGACACCCGGCTCTTCCGTGGCGCTGATCCTCTTCAGGAGAGCATGAGCACACCTTTAGTCAGCTTTGGTGGAACGTACACACATTATGAAAGCACACGCTGAAAGTGAAGCCTACGTGTAAGTGCTTGGCTGAATTAGACTGAAATAAATCAGCAGCAGAGAAATTGCATTCAAAGATTTGGTGTAGGTATTTGTACCTGGACGCTACGTTGTTTCCCCATAAGTATCCCACAGACACGGCAGAAATCACTGTCCAATGTCAACAGACAAAACGTGGTTTCTCCAGCAACCTCTTCATCACAGTGTAGGTGGAAACTATGGCAAACATTGACTGTCTTTACGATAATCACTGCACAAAGACTCAGCGCCAGCTACCTGGAGGCTTTAAGCGTGCTGGGGAAGTGCTGCTCTCCCAAATTTGGCCATTCACTATCTTTCACTTCCACGCAATCTGCAGGGCAATAGCCTTCCAGCACAGCCTCCCCAGGAAAGTCTCTTTCTCAGAAGACAGCAGACTTTCATGCTTACAGTCTAAAACACAAGCATGCAAGAGTACACTGTCCAGAAGGAAAACAGAGCCCAGGCTGCATATTAATTACCAGTGGCATAAAGCCCAGGCAAGGTTGCTGCTCCATAGACAAGCTATAAATCTGCCCAAATAGGATTCTGACCACGTCTGCCTTGTTTATATTACAAAGTTTTATGGCCATGTGATTCTTCACCTGGAGAGGAATAGTATCCCTGTGCAGCCAGTTAAGGACAGAGATTTATTATCTGGCAAAAAAAAGACCTCGATGTTCTCCGCAGGCCGGAGAGCATCTGCGTGTGCTGGCTGCTGGCTGGCTGCAGCGTTCCTGGGGCCGGGGGCTTTCCCTGGGGGAGCTGCTCAGCTGCTGCCCCTACAGCAGGACCCCTGCTCAGGAGCTGGTTAAAAGTTCCTGTAAAACTTCTATCCCTTCGTTTTCCGCAGAAAAAAAAGCTTCAGAATAACAGAAAGGTTTAAGCCTCCCTACCTCTACCAGCCTAGAGCTGCTGTTGCATGGATTTCTGCTTTGAGAGGGTTTTTGCTATGCAGTTTGGGAGGATATTTCCAAATGAGGTCAAAAAGAGGTTGTCCCTGCTTTGTCCTGCTCTCTTGCTGCGAGACTGGCTCTGCAATGCTGGCAGGAGAGAGAAACCAAGTGTTGCTTTCACCAGGGAGGTGAAAGGACTTCAGCTGCATGTGCAATGGGAGACAGATGGCTGAATTAGGCAAAACGCAGATTCCTCTTCCCCATTTCAGCCATACCTCAACATCTCCTGGGCCCAGCACTGTCACAGTTATAGCCACCAAGAGCAGATAAGAACTTAATGGTCACACAGGATGCTAGGGCTCAGGCTCACGAGATGCATCGCTGCGGCTTACCAGCACAGGGAGCTAACTGCTGGCGTGCCTGCTCGAGGGGGCACGGCGCACCAGCTCAGCTGGCTGCTTTGGCCCTGCCTGCACCGCTGACGTGGTGTGGGAAACGTTCAAGCCTGACCTGGGATTTTGGAAAGCTGCAAGTGTCTCAGTGTGCCTCAGTTTCCCCGCCTGCAAAGCGGGCTCAAGCAGACTCCTGCAGAGCACTCTGTGATCCCCTCGGGAGGAACACTGCGGACACTGACCAGGGCAGAGAACAGCCTTCCCTGCAGACATGAAGGATTCAATTTCTGCAAGCAGAAATAAGAAAGTGTCCAAACTGACAAAAAAAAAAAAAAAGGCAGATTATTGAACATCTGTTCCACAGAAACAATCTCTCCAGGCCTCTTGGATGTTGCAGATGACACATTAACCTTAAGCACTGGAGAATTTTAATTGGAGGAGGAAAATGTCCTTATTTTCATAGAAACTTAGCCAGCACACGCGCCTGGCCTCCTCAGTGAAATGGGTCCTTCAACTGCACTGTAAGTCACTCCCTCTTTGCTACGTGCTTAATGTTAAGCAGATGCTTAAGACTTGTTGACTTCAAGGAGACTACTCACATGCTGGAAGTTATGCGTCTGCTGAAGTTTTCCACTCTTAGCAAGGTTTTCATTCCACCTCTAGCTAGATCTGGCTGGAGGGTCAGCTAGATCTGAGCATCATGTATGCCCCAGGCAGAGCAGGAGGATCAGCTGTTTTGATACTCACTCTTAAGAGATAACTTTGAAAAAGGGTGGGGGAAGGCACCATCCATTCCTTGTTATTACACGGACATATAGCTCCAAAAAATCTCCATTCTGTACTGGGTCCCAAAGGAAAATATTTGAAATAATCCATATTCATTAGAGTTTTTAATCCCTCACACACCAGAATTCAGCAGGCTGCTAATGAAGACGACAATTATACAGCACTTCACACAAAAAGCAAAGCAGAACAGGTGCAAAGGCTGGAGCTTTGCCATACTTGCTCTCTGTTCTTTGGCACAGGGCATCATTACTTTACTTAAAATGTATTGAAACATCCCAACAGTTTAAGGAGTCAGTCTGAAAGGAAAAGAGGTGACATTTAAGATTAATCATTAGCTGTTGACCGTCTAAGATACTAAATCAAAAAGACGACAGCTGGCCAAACTAAGGTTTATCTGTATTCCTTCTGAAGAACACAAGCAGAAATGATGCTGTACCAGCAGGGCAGTAAAAAGACAGACTGTGTTTGTTTTGCCCCTTGAATTAGGGCTCCGATGTACAAGTAAAGAGCAAAGAAGTAGTGCCCAAAGGATTTATGTCCTACCAAGACGAGCATGGGAAAAGTGAAGAAAGATTTTCTGTCTTTTGCAGATGTTGGCCAGAAGTGCTTGAGAGAAAAATCACTTTTTGGCATTTTTACAGAAAACTCATGCCAAAGCCCTGACCCTGATCTGCCAATATCAGCAACATCTCTGCCCAACAGACCATTAACCTCTCTCAGTCTGCGGTTTCATCCCCTCCTGCATGGAGGGAAGACAGACCGAAGCAGTACAACGCCATGGGGCTGAATTCAAGAACACTGAACTAAATTTTGATTCTCTGGACTCACCAGAAACACTTTGGGAAAGACTGCAGCATGGAGGTCAATGGTGAAGGACTTTTAGTGAAAGAAACAGGCTTTTAAAGAGGGGGTTGCAATGTACTTTTGATGCAAAAGATCATTCTGTGGGCAGGAAGAGGGAGCCCATTCCTAGTGTTACTTCCCCCCAGAAATGCTAAGGAAAATAAATACTCCAGCAGGTAGGTCATAATGTAGGGAACAAGACATGAAATGACAGCAGAGATTTGAACTGTTTAAGGACCTGGTGGAAAAGGAAAAAAGGATAAAATTAGGAAGAGACTCAGTACTTAGTTTCCCTTAGGATATGAAGTCATTAATTACTGATTGAAAAGATCCAATTTGCTGACCATTTAGACACACAACTGCATTCTATGCAATGATACATCTAATTCACAGACAATTATCCCATTTTTCCACACGCAGATTGAGTAATTGCTTGTGTAAACCACAAGACACATTTGCATATTCCAACTACCTGATTTACATGCTAAATCACGGCAACTGTGTGTACAGCCTAGCTCTGCATCCTTCCCTTGCACACACACGCCTGCCTAAGTCTGCTCAAATCAAGACCACAGATTACATCTGTGTGGAAAGTATCAGTAATGCACTCGTACTGAAACTGGCACGGAGTGCCCGAGGGAACACTTCCCAGTTGCTTCAGGATTAGTTTATATCAACAAAACCTGTGATGCAACCAGCTTAGGTGAATTAAGCTGGGGCAGCCAAAGCAATAACTTTCTCTCTGTATCTGCTCTGCTCACCGTTTTGGAGATCTGTGCAAGAGGAGGAAGACCAAATAGGTCCTTTAATCACTCGCTGCTTTGCACAACCTAGAGTCCTACTGGAAACTGGAATCCCAGTTTAAGTGAGCAAGTGGTGGTGAGGCGAGCAGCACAGTTGAGGAGCAGGCAGAAGCATGCTATCCTTCTGCCACTTCTACTCAAGAAATGGGCCGGTTTGGTTATGGGATTAGTAATTACGGAAACCGAACCCCATACCTTTCTACAGCAGTTTTTGTTTACTCTGGAAAACATATTTATGACTTATTTTGGGGTAGAATACATGAGCTGTGAGTCAGAACAGTGTTGAACTTAGTGCTAAATAAGCACAGAACAAAAAGATGGAACTTCCTACGAAGAGTTTATGAATTAAATAAATCACATCTATAACTCCTGGAAGTGGCATCACCATGCCCAAGTTCTCTGGATCATGAAGTAAGTTTTACAGAAGACAGTGCAAACTAAGAAGTATTTCACAGCCACTTCACAGGAAGCTCTTAAGAACATCTTTAAAAATAACTACTAAGTCAAGTGGGTTTCGTTCACGGCTGTTCATTCACAGCCAGGAACTTTACCAAATTTGTCCTTTTGCATAATGGACATGCAAAAATAATAAAATTGTACCTGCCCAAGTGTTGAGCAGAGAAGAAAGAGAGGCCTGATGCATTTGCCTACCGTGATGAAAGTCTCATATTTCAGTAGGTAGATTGCATATGCTAAAGCTGGCTTTGGCCAGGGCTGCAGGTGCTAAATGAGACCATTCCCTGGGATTGCTGGAGTCTAAAGTTACTCCTATAGAATAACATTGTGTGTAAACACAGACAGAGAGAGCATGAACATGTCAATTAACAAAACGAACTCTGATGCCTGGCATGATCTAGAATGCAGCGCATCTTGCGTTTGGTGGAAATATCTCCTTACCAGGAGAGCCCAAAAAATACCCTGTCCTGTCATGCTGAGCCACATACAGGAACCTGGAGTCAGGAAGGGATCAAAACACATACAGCAAGCGTTGGGTCTGTCAGTACCTTGGGTGGCATGAAGGGCGTGTGAGGTTTTATTCCCAAAAATCTCCCTTTGATAAGATCTGCTTCGGTCAAGGCAGGGCTAGTAGGCCCCAGATCAGTGGGAATTAATCAGACTTCACACACTACACCTCATCTGCTTCAAATTTACCTTGAATGATCAAAATAACAATATGTAGGACCCAATATATCTGGAGTCAGCTACCAAGCCCACAACTTTGTCAAAATAAACCAAAAGTAAATGCCAGTCATGCCATTTGGCATCTCCTCCAGAAGGCAAAACTAGGGATCAACATATCTGAGAGCTCCCGTGGTACCAGAGGGTCTTCAGCACTCCTGGGAAACCAGGTCCACACCACCTTCTCGTAGCCCCTCCCAACAATGACACAATCTATCTTAATACTTTGCAGAAACTGGCAGGTACTTAACACTGAAAACCAAACCTGCTGTTGTGTGAGCCTGCCCTCCTCGTAGTAACAGGTAACACATTTAAAAGACATGGCTTTTCTCGGCTAAATGCTGCAAAACCTGCTGAGCACAATCAGACTCTTACCTGGAGAAGATTAGAGGCTAAGAATAACCGTGTGTTGACTAACCTAAGTTTAATTCAGCTCACTGGCTGTCATGGTTCGGGCTGGAGTGGGCACTGAGATGAACGACACTGGCAATAAGTGTGAGGTACAGCTGTAAAGTGAGGGGACATTTGCTGCCAGAACATTGGTATTTATTTATTTTCCATCCCTGTTCTACCCTAACAAAAGCTATTCTTCCTCAGAACAAACCCATTCCTAAGTGAGGCCAGTCAAGATAGTAAGACATCGATGTTCATGCAACTCTTAGTCCAAGGGCTGAAGGGAAAGAACTGAGGCGACCTTTGCAGTCCACCCTGCGCAGGACTTCCTAAAAGCTTGGTGCATAGAAAGGCGAGAGCTACGCTAGCGGGGGACACCACAAAAGTTCCTTCCCCTGTAAAAGCAGACTCAGCCTGGGAACAGCTCTGCAGTGGCTCCCTGTGGAAGGGAAGACAGCAGGGGAGCAGTTAGAGATGAAAAGCTCTAGTGTGAAGGTCCCCACACTCTGCATGATGACCCCTTGGTGGGACCAGCTGCGCTGGGCTGACAGCTTTGGGTCCATTGTACCCATCTGGTGCTGGCACTAGAAGAGACCCCATCGCTGTGACAGCCTTAGCGGTCTGCTGAGGGTTAAAAAGACCCTTCATGGGACACTACATACACTTGATGGGCTGCAACCTGGGGACACCTCCTGCAAGGGATAACAAATGAAGGCTCTTTTGGAGCGAGTATCAGTAAATCCCATCGCTGAGGCTGCTTCAGAGAACGCCCTCTGCCACCAGCTCCGCTGCTTTCAACCAGGGACACGAGTTCTGCTGCCAGTCGCAACTTTCCTCTTGCCAGCAGAGATAATACTGTGTTGGTCTAGAAAATCTCCGAACTGCTGTCTTCAGCCTGTGTCCAGCACCAACCAACTTCAGATGTAACAGCACTGATACCTTGACAGGCAGACTGGCAGGTTCGCTTACACAAAATGATGGTATCTGCTCCAGCTTGCTTTACCTTTCTAGACCAGGTTTGCTCTTGCCTGTATCTGGGAGATTTTCTCATTTACTATTTCTTCTGCATTGTCATATTTAAGTGTAGATTGATAATAATAGTTACTGCACCAGGCAGTCGTGAGGATTACTTAATTAGTGTTTGCAAAGCACTTTAAGATCCTCAGATGAAAGGAGCTAGGAAATGCAATGTATAATTATTATGTATTATTAATAAACTTCTGGCACATTGACAGGCGAGGAGACAACACTTTTTTTTTTCCCTTTTCTTTTTAGAAAAGATTTAACTTTTATGCTATGAAGGACAGATTTACCCAAAATTCACAAATAAACAAACAAGGAGTGAAAGCTCCCTATTCTATCACAGAGGCTGGATTCTTCTCACAGCAGACAGTAAACATTGTCTCAAAGTGAGTTACATTCCTTTTCTATCCAGACACTTGATGAACTCAGTTTTGAGAATGGACAGATATGGAGAAGTGCAAGGATGTTACAGTAATTACTAATAGTGGAAGTGGTCAAATGCACCATTTACAAGAAGGAGAGTGTTTAATGTGCAATCACTATGGTTAATAAAAGCATGCGATGCAAAAGAAATCAAGCATGCAGACCAATAGATGAACATTTTGAAACAAACAGAAAAATTACAGCTGTATGAATGAAGTTTTTCAGAGCTGAGAATGTGCCAGATACAAACAAGATTCCCAGAAATATGAAGAAACCCAATCTGAGATGGATTTGTAGGCAGTTTCATGGAAGCGTTAAACTCTTACGTATTACAGCTGCCTCTTGAATGCTTATGGCTGGAATCCAACTACACCAGAGAAAAAAGTGGTCCAGGGATTAGGAATGGATTACGACTCTGTTCCTTGTTCCATCACAGACCCTGAGAAGCCAGTTAGTCCCTCTGTACCCTCTCCAAGCAAACTGGGATATTCATGCTGCTCTCCTTTACAAGACAACTGGGAGGACAAACACATTATGATGCGCTCAGATGCCAGAGTAGAGGAAACTAGGGACCAGCAGCTGCTGAATTGCTGCAGAAAAGGATAAGAAAAGACTGGACATTATCATATTAAAAAGTTCTCAGGGAACCAGAGCTGCTTCTGGTGCTTAGTGCCACAACGTGTTTCCATTCCCAGTTTACGCTACCATCACATACCGTTGAAACCAGCCAAGCACATTGGAGAGATTTCTTGTGTCATGGAAAGTGTGCTTACCTGAGTCCCTGTCCCCTGCAAAAGATTTTAAGTAGTGCGACTGAGACAGAACTCTTTGCTCACATCTTCAGTTTATCCTTTTAGCAAAATGAGTACTGTTAAAGAGATACCTACAAGGAATCTTAAGTCTAAAATAAAATTTGTGAAGTATAATCATGTTTTAGAAACATTTTGTCCATCAGTACCAATGAGAGACCATTTCTGGTGTTTATGCTGTTTATGTACTGCAAATGAGATTTACAGCTCCATTTTGTTCAAAAATGAGCAAGAGCAAATGGACTTAAATAAAATAAAACAAAACTAATCTGTGCTTTTGGCTAGAGACTCTGCATGAATCCTGGTCCAAACAGCGTTGAATAAGTTCAGCTCATAATAACTGGAACTAATGATGTACTGCAGAAAAAATGAACTTTAAAATAAATCGTTCCTTCCATTTGCTTTGACTGTTCACCCAGCTTTTGTTAGTGACACGAGCGTTTTATCAGATCAGATGGGTGCCTGATGGATGTTGTTTTTCACATGAGATTTGTCAATATGAGATTCAGGTACCAGGCACTTTGGGTTTTGCTTTGCTATTGATTTCTTTTGTCCAAACCCTGGTTTCAGACACACGACCAAGCAGCAGAGCGCTGAGTTAAGGCCACCTTCCCCACACTGGAGTGCCAGCACCTCAGGGGAAGAGTCACAAAACATCCACAGCCGTTGGAGCAACAGTCCACATCATTGGACCGGAATAGCTGCAGACTTCAGCAAAAACACTCACAGAAGTCACAACAGGTCTGGGAGAGACTTGTGAATGGGGAAAGGGGAAACATCCCTAAAAATGATGATACTTCTTCAAGGCCAGGCTGAAGGGAGCTCCCAAACTACTAAAAAGCCCATGCGCTGCCCCTCACCTTCACACGGATACGTTACTATCAAAGGTGGCAATTGTTTTGTCTGAGGAGATACTGCTTCTGTTGAGTAATGTTTGAGTCGTTCATTATATTCACTGTGCTCAAAGAGGAGCTGGTTGCTAGGATTAGTTCTTAATTGAAAATAAATACCTTCCATTAACCATACAGGTTAATTTTGGTACAAAGGAATTCCCGCATGAAGGGAGCAATTTTAATACTGTATGTGTGTATACATAGCAATATATATCAGATATATATTATTATTTATCATATCATTTCATCATACAATTATATATATAGTCTAGCATACTTAGTCTCTTGCTATTCAATACAGTTTAACAGCATCCCCTCCCTACAGTCAGAATTGCATCACAGAATGCTGAAAATGCCCCAGTACAAACCTTTCAGATCTACCAGAGAAAGTCTTTCAATTTTTCTGTAACCACTCATTCCTCAGACATGACAAAGATTTCCAGGCTGGGCTCATTTAAGTAGGAATACCTGTGCTCAAACAAAGAGAGCTTTGATTTCTCACTCCATCCTCTTGGATAAACTGTCAGAGAGCTGCCAGCACCTTTCCCTCTGTAATATTACACCGTAGGCAGTGGGCAAGGACCACTAGAAGCTCACCTATACCATGAAAACGGCCTGGTGACATAGGACATGGGGAAGCCACCCCCCCCCGCCCCCAGCTCTGCCCTGGCCTTCCTCACTGACCTTGGGCAATGATCACCTCTTCACTTTAAGATGGGGATAATACATATATCACAGGTTTGTCCTGGCCTTAAGTAATCCATCTTTTCAAAGCACTTTGAGAGCTTTGCTTGATGAGTACAGACATTATAATACTCATCTGTTCCCATTACATTCAATGGGAGTTTTACCCTCCACAGCAGCAGAGCTGGGGCTGCTGGTGTTATTGGGGGACCTAGAAAATAAACGTGCTTGGGATATTTAAATGCCAGCATTTTGGGAGGGGCTATAGGAGGTAAAAAGGCACAGTGCTCGCCTAGGGATGCTCAGCACTCTTCCAGGCTTGCTCTAGAATAAAGAGTAGGTTTTTTTCATTAAAAATCAGAATGAGACCTCACTGAGTCCTGCTGGTAAACATGTTCAGCTAGTGCCGGGTTGTAAAGGAGACAGGAGAGGCCAAGAAAAGCTAGGACAGCAGACAGAAACCAGAGACCAGCCAAACTAGGGGGGAAGCTTACTACAGTGTTCACTTTTGCTGTACTGAGTAGTTGAGAACGCCAGGAGGTGAACGTGCGCCTATTGCCCCAGGGACTAAACTTAAGGCAAGGTCATCCCAAGCACAAAGGGTGCCAAAGCTAAAGCAGCTCAGGCACAACGGTTAAGCAATGAGGTGCAGGGTAGGGATCCCTGAGCTGATGCCAGCTCATAGGTCCACAGCACAGAGCAACACAGAGACGATTTATCCACTCAGCCCTCGAAGCAGTTTTGCCCCATAAGGACAGTGACCTCCAAGCCCCCAGGCTATTGCCGTACCACAGCACCAGTGCTCCCAGTCCTAGTGCAACACATGGGAAGCCAACCCAGCCTGTGATAGAGCTAAGCCTCTAGATATAGGAAACAAATTGGGCAACTCTTATAACAGTAAGGGTCTGATCCTTGTTTGCCGTAATGTAGAAGCAGTAACAACATATAGCTTCTATGTATAACTTCTTGAGAGAAGGCTAATATTAATGACTTGCTCACATTCACTGGCCACGTTGCGCCTCTTCTGTTGCTGCCACATATCTCCATGGACTAAATCATATTGACTGTGTTTATTATAAGAACTAAGTGATCAGCTGTGAACTTTCTTTGACATAAATATTTTGCCATTAGCAATGACAAATAGCAATGCTCATGTTGTAAAAGTAACATTGGATTATTCCTCTCCACGGAGGCATTTACGTCGAGAGAAATCAGAAGGAAATTGTGATCTTCAGGATCAAGAGGAACAGGCAAAAGCAGGCATGTGTTGGCAACAATATTTATCCCACCGTGTAAGAAGAGTTAAGAATTAAAGAAGTGTTTTAAAAAATGAAGAGAATTGATTTTTCCACACAGCTGCAGCGTGCCTCTGCATAGCTAGCTCTGAATGCCACTGCAGTCAGTGCGCACCGTCAGGCACGGCGTGCTTGACTCAGTAGCGTATGCAAGTGCTTTGCACAGGTACCAGCTGAAGCTGTACATGCACTTGTGCACATTACACCACGCTGGCATTTCCTGGGTGGATCAGGCCCAGCGCTTTTCTGAAGCCCATTATTACCAAACCTCTGCGGTTACAGCTGAACAAAACAGGGATTTTCCATTCTTGCAACATTTCCTACATTTTTGACTGGTGATGTTGGCACCTTAAACCGTGTCTGCTTGCAGGCTGAGCAGGATGGGAGAACACTGAGCAGTGAGGGGAATTAATTTCTGAGAGAATTTTCAAAGGTACAAATGAGAGCTGGTGCTTTAAAAATAGCATTGACTACACTTCTATAGCACACCTCCTCTAAGGAATTCAGCCTGAGCACATCAGCTTGTCGCTTCCCTCCTGAGGCAGGCAGTCTCAAACAGATATGGATGCTTAGGCTCAGGGACGACCACAAACTTGCTCCAGGCTCTCCTAGCAGAAAGTTACAGACAAGTTAAAAATCCAGGAGTATGCCTACATATGTATGTTTACACATACTATACTTCATGGACTGTATGGCAAGTACATCAAAAGAGCTACTAGGCTTAACAATTTTACCTTTCCTTTTATAAAATTCTTTAGAGACTGCAGATCTGCAGGCTCTTATTGTAAACTGCGGAATCCGAACCATTTTCAGGCAAGAAATGCCAAGCAGCTGCCTGCCTGGATCCAAGGGCTGCTCAGGGTTGCAGTAACAGGTGTGGAGAAAGGATCACCTTCGAAGGACGAGGATCCCACCTGGAGAGCTTCTGACAAGCTTTTTGTTGGCAGATGTGACATGAGATGTTATGTTAGGGATGCAGGAGACTAACAAACTGATGTCATGGCCGGGGTGTCTCCTGCATTACAGGGACTTATGGCAAGGTTCTTTAGAGCTAAGAAGAAATTACAGGACACAGCCACCAGGCTGGCAATATCACTGGATTTTACCCCAAAGTGAGAGTTTAGGGCAACTGTAATGCGGAGGAGTTCTGGGAACTGGCAGCACAGCAATACATTGTGGGAAGGTCATCGGTGAGACAGAAGCAGAGGACACATTGCAGGGAACTGAACATCGGAATTAGGACTCCCCGGACAAAAGATTTAAGACGTTCACTGGAAGGACGAGCACTCAGAAAGGAGCTGCAGGATGAAGAGAGATTGATACAGAACAGCAATTGTTTGTGTGTCCACAGGACAGTGCTGTGCTAGAAACCCAGCAATAAGTTATAGACCAAAGTGGCAAATCCCCGAACCCAGGGGAAATGCTTTGGAATGAGGCTCTGCTTTTGAGGATCTCCAAAGGCTTTACTTTGGTACATCCAAAGGTTTACTTTGGATGAAGGGAAAAAGTCTCCTATATATAGCAGAAAAGCCAAGGCAGTAGCTGCATCAGAAAAATGAAAGTCACGGATACAAGCAAAATCTGGGCAATCTGGCTTTAACAGACAAATGTCAACATCTGCCCAGTGACAGGAGTCTCAGAGACAGATGAGACATGGCTAAGATGTGACCTCTGCAATTAGAGAGGGGCTTCCTCTGCTGAATGCTAAATTCAGGCAGGTTTAGAGATGAATGAAAACTGCATGCCATAAGGGAGGGCCAGGAATAGAAAGCCCATGTGGGGGAAGAAAGCTCTAGATGTAGAAAATGCATCTCCAAGAGGCTTTATCATTCTTATTTTGCCACTACTATCAACAATAATAAGAAAAGAGCTTACAGAGCAACCTCCCCAATCCCTAAGCAATGCATCCAGAGATTAGCAGCAGAGAGCAGCGGGCAGCTCGAGAAAAGCTGTTCAACAAATGTAGAGGCATGCATAATAAGATTATTGAATTGGAGTTGAATGTTTTCAAGGATAAATGTGATATTATTGCACTGGCAAAGACATACTAGGAACAGGGCAAAGGATGAGAAATAGCCTGCCAGAATGGAGGGATTGCCACAGCTGAGCTCCCAACAGGACAGGGACAAGTGGGAAGTGGAGGCAGCGAGGAGGAGAGGAAGTGCATATCCTACTTGACATGCAGATATGCAGAGAAGCTTTTTGCAAAGTGGGTGATGTCATCGTGTTTTTCTCAGCCTTCAGGACACCAAGGGAAAAATAGACGAAACCAGCACATGCAGAGGAGTCTGTAAGACAAGCAGACTCCACCCCCACCCCAGCCCCGCGCAACACTAATTGCTCAAATATTGATTGGAGAAATAATTTGTAAGGACTAAAAGAAGAAAGGATTTCTTCTCCTCTTAAAAGGCAAGAAGGGCAAGGTTATTGCAGAGTTGGTGGAAAGGTCCAGGTGATCAGAGGATTTCCAAGACCATATAAGTTAATTAAGATGTTGAGTTGGTCTGATTTGTTATTTGTTTACACTGGAAAGCACGGAACAACTGCAGTCTGTGATTTTTCAGGATGCCATCAAGTCTAGATGGAATTACAGCTAGGCTGGTTCTCCCAAGGGGCACGAATGTCTCAACAGGCAGGTGAGACACCCACAGATCCTAACTAGCTTGGTTAGTAAAAAACAAGCTACAGGAGGGACTTCTGCTTGGAAAGCCAGGGCTGCTAGGTGGGTTGTGGGTGACAGAAACCAGCTGCCCAGGCTTAGCCTTGGTGAGGGAAAGAGTAATTAAGATTAAAAGCCCAAACCAGAGTGGCAGAGAACTGCTAACCAGTACTGCCCTGACATGGACACTAAGTCCCAAGAAAAAGCAGCAGTTCTGCTTGGCTTCTTGAGAGCTGCTTTTCTTTCTTGAGGAAAAGAAAACTACTGTAATACCTACGCCAGACAATATCTGCACCTTATCGTCTGGGGTAAATCCAGACAGAAGCAAGCACCAGAGAGTCCTCTATGGTTAAAAATGGATGTTGTGTGTACACCAAAGTACAGGAAGAATGCTATTTAGAAAAACAAAAACAAACCAAAAAACCCAAAAGCCAGCCACCAAACTATTAAGGGAGACTGGAAGAATGATAAAAATAAGCAGGAACATGCAAAAACAGTGATTGCAGAAAGAGGAGGAAGCATCCACAAAGACAGCAGTGACTATTTGTCAGGGATATACAGGCAAAAAAAGCCACAGGAAGCAGATCCTTTAAAATATCTTGTAAGGCTGGAGAGAGAGAGAGAAATGAAGATTTTTATTTAATAACTGTCTGTTAAATATTTTCTTCAATTGGTAGAGGGAGAGTCCCTCAGTGCTCAGTTCTGTGCATAGGAGTTTTCCCAGTGGGCAAGGTGAGCTCAGGGGAGTACAGCACAGCAAGGGCCTCCAAGTTAAATGGACTGGTGGGCGAAATGTTCACGTGTCTGTTGCATAGTCTGACCCTGGAGAAGGGCTGGAGTGCTGCCCCATGGCTCTACAGCACCTACACAAGGACGGTCCGGCTTCGGTTACAGCCGTGAAAGACTGCAGCATTATAGGAAAGGAGCAAACACCCTTCTGCTAGTGCTGGGGGATAATACGACAGCGAGCCTGGGGCTTCAACAGCTGTCTGAGTCCTCATCATAGAAAGCTAGAGGCTCTCAAAGAGCGGGTATTGTAAAATCTAACAGAGCGTTCTTTCCAGTCACGTACAGGGTGAAGCATCGCACATAAATAAGACACTGCTTGCCATGAGGTGGTTAGTTTAAAAGCCAGACAGATTAGTTAAGAGATATGGGTAAATCCCCAGTGGATAAAAGAACAACAAAAATTAAGGTCTAGGGGATTCTTCTTCTCTTATTTGAATGCGGTTTTCCACCCTGAGGTACATCACGTATAATTCCTTTAAAAAAAAAAAAAGGAACAACAACAAAAAAAACCACAAACCCAAAACCACATGCACCCACCCCCCACAAAAACCCACCCCCAAACAAGTAGAAAACAAGTTGCTCTCTCAGTATTTAACCAGTCCCAGTATAACCATGAGAAGTTCTACAGTAAGCTGTTATGGAAGAGTCAGGTTAGGTGTTGCACAGAAAACATTAAAATACAAGCAATGCTGACAGCCAGCAAGAAAGCCCACATTGCTGGAGCACGAGTTAGACAACGGGGCATGGCTTACAGAGCGACTGTGGTGGGTTTGGGGGAAAACCTGCATTTGTAGCCATTTTCTAGGCTTCTTGAAGAGAACAGGGAGGGACCCTATATTTCTTACATTTAAATGGAAATACCTTTGCGTTGAGTGGCACAAGACTGAAGAAAATGAATAAGCAAGAGTAGTACAGGTTTTCCCAACAATGATTTCTAGGTCCTTCAGTGACAGTCATTAAGCCTCAAAATAGTTTACTTCATTCCCTTTCTACAGGAGCAGTTTGAGCTCCCAGACCTGGCAGAGCAGATGGAGTCTGGCTGTAGGAAAGGTGACAGAAGTTCCTGGAGGCCTGTGGCCTCAGCGAAAGTGCTTCACTGAGCAGATAGCTGAGGAAAGCTGGCCAGGAGCTATCAGGCAGAGGCTCAGATTTAGAAAACACAGCCTGAAACAGAGCCTGGGCACAGCTGGTTAGGTCAGATAATGGGTCAGGCTGCCAAGTCCCTCTCCCCATGTCTTTCCATCAGAAGTTGAAGACTGGGACCAGCCTATTCAATATGTGAAATGAATCCTCATGAAGGTGATCAAAGCAAAGGGCATACTCTGGCATGAGAGAAAAGCGATCCACCAGCAGGGAGAAAATCGGATAAAGAATAGGCTTAGCGGCTCTTCTGTCCCTGCCTGGTAAGCTAATTGTTCATCATACCCATTTTCCTTGCTACACTTGAAATGAGTAGAAATCTGTGTTTGGGAACTGCTGGAATATTTGAGGTCTGAGGACATAAAGCACCATTTTCATTACAGTAACGAAGTCACAGAATGGTAGCTTTAAATGAGAAGGATAATAATGCATTACCATTCACACCCAATTAATCCAGAGCCTGCAATGCCGAATGCACTTACTCTGAGAATTTTCTCAGAAAATGAAGCTAGAGTGCATTTCATTTATAAATCACAAAAGACACTTATTTGGCAAGAATGACCCCTGCTCATATACAATAAATCAGGAGCATCAACAGTCTCTAATGGATTTTGAGTCAGTGCCACAGACAGCAAAGCCCGGGGCCTGTGTTTCAGGATTCCAGGACTGTGCCAAAGGAGCCTTATAAATGATTAATGCATTCAGCACAGTGTCATCCATCCCACTGGAGAGAAAGAGACATTCTGGGGCTCCGTTTGTCATTAAAAAAGTGATAATCGGTTCAGCAGCTGACCATGCCTCTCCCTTCCCCTGCCAGAATGAGCCATTTAGCTCCACGCTTCATAAAATCCCTTCCCCAAACTTTCGTACATCCTCTTGGTTCACAATGTGCAACATTTTGATAAGAGAAAAGAGAGGGAAAGAAGTCTCTTTTCATAAGTAGCCCAGCAAAGCCAGACTTCCTATGGGATGGAGCTAAGGTTTACATTTGCAAACGCACATACAACACGGGGGTGATGTTAAAGAGGTAGCTGAGGCCTCTTTCTATTTCTTTGCCATGCTGTGACAACACCAGTACATAGAAAATACAAGTTTTTGTCCCTACTGCTCAGTCTCTCATTCTTTTCATTTATTCATCCCACAGTTTTCAACCTCTCCCCCTTCACTTTTGTCCCCATGGTTACTGAATCACTGTGTTCGCAGAGATTTTCCTCACTAAAGAATATGTGACTAACATGAGACAGCTAAATTATCAGAGCCAACTCTGACATTGGTTTCTCCTAACATGGATCTTATCTTCCACATGCCTTCAAATAGATCTGTTGCACTGGCCCCAACTTTAGAGGAAGCAGCACTTCAACTATTGACAGAGACAGAGCTGCAGCAGTATTGCACAGGGAGGCTTAAAATAGGCTGGAATCAAGTAAAAGATGAAACCCAAACGCTAGCTTTAGCAGACCCGCAGCCTAGGAGTGCATGATACCAATAACTAGATGTATTTCACCACAAAGTTTTAAATTAAGCCCTAGAAGGGAAGGCATTATTTCCCGACTGGACCTGGGTCTAAGAGTTCAAGTAGATTTCCTCTTCTTAAAAGCCAGTTTGGTTAAGCAGTTGGAGACACACATGTTTTAGGCCCAGAGAAATCTCCAAGACAAAATGCACCAAGACAGGCAGCTGGATAACAGGTCTGCTAATGTTCAGCCACAGCAATCAGCACATGCTGACACAGGGGTCAGTGGAGCTGCTCCCACACTGAGCAGCCTAGACTGTCCCAGGAAAGCTCAAACCAAATGCCTTACAAACTACCCAAAAAGAGATACGTTAAACCTGGGTTGCATCTGGGAGGCCTTTCTCCCCTTCACTCACAGCATCCATCCAGCCACAAGTGCCCAGATGCTAAAACAACGGTAGCAGGGCAATACCTCATGTAAGCATCGCCACAGTCACAAGCCAATATAAAGACTTGGAAAGAAATGTGGAGGTCTTACCTTGGCCGCTACGGAGGAGTTGGGCTTCTCCAGGAGGTCCCAGAGCTTTTTCCTTTTGTCAGCACAGCAAGTGTTATCAAATTCCTCCCCTTCCCTTTCCCTCAGTGTCTCAGCTTCTCTCTTCAGCTCCTCGTTCATCTGCTCCTTTTTCTGGTGGTAGCGGGCCTGGCAGCAGGACTCCAGGTAGATCTCATCCACCCCCCAGTAGTCCAGCTCCTGGCTGAAGGACAAGGCGCACATCTCCTCCATCATGTGCAGCTTGCCAGTACGGTAGAAGTTCAAGATTGAGGTGAATGCCCCGGGATGCCTGTCGAAGAAGTACTCGTTCTCCTCCAGGTTGTAGTCATCACAGATCTCCATGAGGGAGTCGTGTGTGTTGCAGTCTCTGAGCTTACCCAGCCTGGTCCGCGGCAACCTGTCCAAGGTCCGCCAGAGAACCTCGTGGGCCAGCCCCCCCACGTTGAGCTTGACCCTTCGGGAGCAGGCCTTGCTCCTGACGATCTCCGTGGGGTCCGGAGGCAAAGAGGTAGTAGAGCGAGATCCATGCTTATTCATCCCCAGAGGCATCGCTGGTCCCCCTCAGGCTGGACGCTCCAAGGTGCGGCGTGGGGCAGGGCGCGCGGGGGACGGCTCTCCTCACCTCTCCTTCCCCTCCATGCCCCAGAGCTGCAAGAGAGGCCAACCATGGGTCCCCGCCCGCTGACCTCCGCGCCCGCCGCCGCCTCGCCGCGGCCTTATCCCGGCGCGGGGGAGCGCCCGGCCCCGCTAATCTGCTCAGGGGGCGGCGGCGCTGTCCGCCCCGGCGGTGCTGAACCGCGCTCCGGCGGGCGGGCGGCCGCGGGCAGGCGCTGTCCGCGCCCGCGGTGCTGAAGGCCGCCCGCTCCCACGTGTCGGCCCGGCCGCTGCCGCCGAGCTCCCCCGGGCGGCGGCCGGGGGTGTCCCTCGTGGGCCCCCCCCTCTTCTCTCCCCCGCCTCTGCCCGGTAGGGTCGCCCGCGCACCCCGGCCAGGGGAGCTGCGGAGGCTGGGCACGGCCCCGGGAGCCTCTGCTAGCAAAGGGCTGGGAACTGCTGACTGACAGGGGAGGGCACAGAGCTCTCCCCAGCACCACTCAACAATGCCCCCCAAAAAGCGCCGGGCCGGTAGCCAGGAGTGCACTGGCACATCGTCCCTCATCCCGGAGCGGCCCGCCGGGAGCGCACCGGCCCCGCCGCCTCCGCTCCCTCCGGCAGAGGGGCCCTGCCGGACCGCGGACCCCGGGTGCCCTCACGACCCGCCCGGGGCAGCCCCCTCCTCGGAGCCGGCGGTGCCCCCCGCCCTGCCCAGCCGTGGAGGCTGCAGGGAGACGCGGAGGCTTTTTATAACTCCAGCATTGCAAATTTCCCCGAGGAAAGAGCCGGGGAAGGGAAAAGGGGCTATTTCCAGTCACTCCAACGACGCACTCTACCTCTATGGGCTGCCCAGGGACGCCCCCACACACACCCCACGCCGACCTCTGCATAACAGGGAAATCAATGAAAATCGGAATAACGAAAAACCCCGAGCCTTCCTTGCGAAGCCCGGTGGTTTATGACAGCCCTGAGCACTGTTGCTTACACAAGATGGCACGAAGAGAAACCCCGGCGCAGAAAGAAACGGCTCCTCCATGCCCAGCCGGCACAGCTCCGGGGGCTCGGCCCCGCTCCTGGCCGATCCGGGTCCCCCCAGCCCCAAAAACGAAATACCACCGCTGCCTCCAGGCCGCCGCCGGGGCTGCTCCCCGGCCGCCGCCGCACACGGGGAAAGGCTCCCCTCCCTCGGCCCGAGCCCGGCCCGCACCTACCTCCTCCTGCGGGCTCCCAGCGAGGCGGTGCGGGGCTGTGCGGGGCCGAGGGCGGCTACATCCTGCGGCGGGGCGGGCAGCAGGGGCGGCCCCGCTCGCATCCCCCCGCGGGCAGCCTCAAGGCGGAGGGATGGCGGCCGCGCTGCCGGCTGTCCACGGAGCCCGGGGGGAGGGGAAGGGAAACGAGGTAAATCGGATCCCTCGGCAGGAAGCTTTCCAAGGCCTTCCTTCGGCTGCGACTCCTCACTCCTGCCTACAGTCAACGCCGAAGCCGCATCTGCCCCCGCCCCCCCCCGGCCCTCTCTCCGTGCAGACACAAAGGAAAGCTCCGGCACTTCCTTCTGCTGCCTCGGAACGGAGATCAACAAGTCTAGTCTGAACCTCCAGCTTTTCCCTGCAATTCTGTCCCGGAGTTGTTTGGAGCGAATTGGAAGTTGGGGGTGGAAGAGAGGAAGGCAGCTCCACCGTGAGCTGGGATGCAGCATTGCAGGGAAGGTTAACGCTTTCCTGGCCCGGCCCCACCGCCCGGGGCTGATCTACAGCGGGGGAGGCGCCTGGAACAGAGCTAGCACGGCGGGGAGAGCCGCAGCATCCCTCCTTAGGAGGATGGGGCTATTCCCACCATCCTCCAGCTCCCGGTGGTATCACCCATGAAAATAGGAACAGGGATTGGTGCCAGGAGAAAAAAAAATTACGAGCAGAGAGCGCTGATAAACCAAGCAGGGCCCCTGTCGCTTCCCAGGCCCTACTTGCTGAGCCAGGAGCAGCTGAGCTCAATGAGGCTGAGCATCACCCTGAGGTGCAAGGAGTGAACCGGGCACTCGTCCTCACCCCGGCGGCCACTCGTCAAAGGAAAGAGCCAGTTCTCAGGATGGTTGCATATATTTGCAGATACAGATGGGAGGAATAATAGTGGATCTCTGCTGCTGATTAGAGATATAAACATAATAAAAAGGAGTATTTACTAACCTGAAAACACAGCAGAAATGAAGTAAAGGGTAACTTTCCAGGCAACAGCACAACATTCAAAGTATCCCCCTGCCACTCCTTTCCTCTTGCCTTCCTCCTTCACTCCCAACAGGGAAAATGGACCTCACCAGGTGCCTGGAGCTCCATTAGCACTATTTAATGGGTACATTAGCACCACTTAATGCAGTTCACCTGTCTAGGCTGGTGTACCAGAGGTACACAGCCATGCTTGTTAGCCCTTTCTCCTCTTGCATTGATTGACCATGGCTCTTAGACTCTAGTGACAATTCCTACTACAAGGTTTCGAAAATAGGAGACTGGTGTCTGATTTTATGCGATTAACTAGGGAAAAGACCCTCAGTGATGCTTTTCCCCATTTTCTATGCTTCTTTCCCACCTGGCTCCCATTGCCCAGTGTACAAAATGTCAGTGTTTTGCTACTATCTTTGGTGTTTGAACATCCACATCTTCCTTAGAGATTACTTTCTGAAATCCCAAACAGTATTTGTGTCGCCACATCTTTTTCACCAGTACCTCCCACAACTGTATATCTTCTGTATTCAGAATTTCTTACAAGGAGAAGTGGGTCACTATCTTCCTTTTGCAGATGTGGAAATTTAGATATAGAAAAGCAAGATCACCCAGAGAGGAGGTGGAAGGAAGAATTGGGAATAAAACCTGTTGACCAGCTTAATCTCAGCCCAGTGCCCCTCTGCTGCAGTAACTGACTCGCCTTACTTCATGAAAACCTACAATCAGCATCCAGAGTACTTCAGTTGTCTTCTTACTTTCTCATCATTTCACCACCAGACCCTATTTTACTCCTCTTACAACAGAGATGAAACCCCCTGATAAGTACTGCGAAGCTAAATCTGTTAATGATTACAAAGCGCTTTGAAACTTCCAGCTGCCAGGTGCTGTAGGAGAGCAAGTTATTTGTTTGTTAGCACTGGCATCCAGGGCACATTATCGCCCCTTGTGACAAATGCAGGCTGCTCTTCTGCAGGAAGAGGATGGTGGGAGGGAAAATGACAAGTAGCCTAATGCAGGGAGATGCATCAGATTCAATGCAGTTAAATCACTGGGAGAGTGATTGAACTGGCAATTCAGGTTTATTAGCAAGGCATTTCTATCTTCCTGCATCACTCTTGCTACCCTGACAATGTCATTCATGTGTTCTGCCAAGAGGCTGGAGAACCAGCTGTGGAGAGGGCATGTGAATGGGTAGTACGGAAGCACAGACTCCTCCACTGCTGCGTGCTCGCCCTTCCACCCACACCGTCCTGCCAGTGCTGAAAAATCATACTGGAGTCTCAGGTAGAAGCTGCGAGAGGGAGCCCTGCCCAGGGCAGACTCTCCAGCTGGCTGTGCTGTGGTGAGGCAGGACTCTGGGGAGAGGAGAGGACGTTTCTACCCCCAGGATGTCTGTTCCCTGCAGCATTTCTTGTCCCACGATGGAGAGTTTGTCAGCAAGGGGCAGTGCAGGCCTGAGGATGCAGAAATGTGCAGCCTGCTTGCTCTTCTCCAAGGTTATCTAACCCACTTTTGGTTTGGACATTCCTTTCAATTGATATTTTTGTACCCTGAGCTTGTGAAAACTTCATTTATGGTTTGTTATTTCCACAGCCTACGGAGCCAGCCAAATGCTTGAATGCAGTCCGTAGCAAATCCTGTTCCTTTCCAGGTATTACAGCAGTTACAGACAAGGAAACATGTTAAACCTCAAGTACGTGAGAGGAAACGTGCAGAGTACAGCAAACATATGTTCTCCTGGGCTCACAGTCAGTGATATGTACATATCTGGATTTCATCTGCCAGGCAGAAAAGGTCTGTAAGACAGTGTTTGCTGAACTACAACATGACAAGGAAATAGGCTGAGCCTAAGTGCGGAAATATCCCTCTGCTGATCTGCAGTGACTCCTCTGCCTGCATAAGGAAAAGTATCACATCTTCACAAACACCCACGCCTATACAACAGTCTGGCATCTTCCTGCCCATCCTGCAAAGCAAGAGGGGAGGCTGATTTACAAAATTTTACTGGTCACAGAAAAACAAAGGGCTGTGAGAAAAGGAAGGCTCCTTGCCTGTAAACAAGCACGCAGCAGCCCCGTCACAGCGATGGTATGTGGAACAATGGGTTTCCAGCAGAGATGGGAACAGCAGCTTTGGTGGCCCACGAGTTTTGGCTGGTTCCTGGTGCTGAGGGGATGCTGGGTTTCGTATTCTGAAATGAGCTATAGATGTAACAATAACCTGTATTGTTCTTGCAGCCCAAGGGCCTTGTACTTGTGAGTGGGAAATACAGTCACACACAATAAACTGTCTCAGTTACAGAGTGTTTCCTATTATGCCCCTTTAAGGATTCCCTTAGTTTCCAGGGATTTTCTTTCCAGCCTAGAAACACTTTAGGTACAATGGAGATTTTCTTTTATAGTCCGAAATCCTTTCCCTTAAATGGGAAAAAAAAATTATCAGGTTTCTTGGCACAGGTCTATAACAAGTGTTGAAAAGTGCAAAAAGAACTGAGATACATAGTGTGGAGTGGCCTGTGCTACTGAGAGCCCAGGAGCATGGAAATACTGGAATAGCAGGGAAAAATGCTGGAAGCAGACAGTGAAATACAGTCCAAAAATGAACCTTAAAGAGACAAGGCTCTCCTCGAAAAACCCAGGCAGAGCTTGGATGACAACGTCAGCAGCAGCTGGGCTCCATCACCACATTCTCCCTTGCTGAAAGCCCCTTTTGGAGGAGTTCAGCTGTAGCTGCCAACCTACGCTGCCGCGGGGGAGCAGGCTCTGCGCGCAAGGGGGAAGCCTCAGTAGCCACGGCTTTCCTGGCCCCTGGCCTGTCCCCCCAGCATGCTCCACCATTCACTCTTGCCTTCCACCAGCTCCTCCTCTCACCTTGGTAAAAGAAAGCCTTTCACAAACTGTTTATGTATATTTATAAGTCCATAACAGCTCGTTGATCCAGAAAGCAGGGCCTGATCTCTGCCACCCTCTCTGGGGCGTAACAGAGAAGCACCAAAGGATCTGGGATGGCTGAGCTGCTGGATTGGATATCTGCAAAAGTGGGAGATCGAGGGAGGAAGGGCAGAGGGGTCTCAGCAGTGACCAGAGACCAAATGCCCCTTGGCAGAGGGCAAAACCTCTGCAGACTGTCTCAGCTATGAGAGAGAAAAGACACGTGAGGGCAGCGCGCTCTCATTTGGGAGGACAGCAGCCCCATAGGCACCCTGTCCTACAAAGACTTGAAGTCTTCAGCTTACCTAAACTTTTCAAACGCAATTTGAAGTCCCAGGAGTGCCCGAATTCTCCTCCATTGCAGGTAGGCTTCCCTCCCTCCTGCTGCCTCGAGAAGGGGCCAACCGGAGCTGCATCACGGCTTGTCTGGCACCGCTCTGCGAACAGCTCTCGGTGCTCAGTCAGCCTTGGGCTCCTTTTGCCTCAGGAAGAGGGCAGGAAATGCACCAGTGCAAATTGGTTATCAGAGAAGTTTCTGGTTCAGGTTCCCACAAACACATTCAGAGCCATCCCCCTTGGCTCCAGCTTTCTACCCTTCCCAGGATGTGCATTTCCTCCCGTGCATCTATTAAGTCTCCTCTCTGTGCTCACTGACCACAAGCACACACCCTGCAGCTTCTCTTCCTGGGGATGGCTCCATCAGACCCACCTTTCCTCTCTTCTTGATGAGGATGAGTCTGGGAGACTGACTGAAAGCTGCGGAAGCACCAGCCTGTTCCCTAGGGTGGCTGGGTTTGTAAAACATCATCTCCTGGCTGCATCTGTCTAGTTCACGTTGGGTTTGAGACCAAATACAATTACCTCCAGGAGGAAAAATACACAAACTTTTCTGCTGGTTGAGGAATAAAAAAGCCCCAATGAGGCAATTTGTCCCTGTCACCCATCTGCTAGGGAATTTGCAAAATTACCTGAGAAATTAGTTTTCTCCCACCTATCAATACCATAGGCCAAATCCTTGGGGCCCCAGGTCCCTGTCCTGCCCCGTGGAGGGGCTGTGGGGACATTTCCTCATCCCGGCTTGCGCTGTTCAGGCAGAGCTGGCACCGAGGGAAAAAGCTGCCTATAACATGTTATCTAACATTTAGCTTTAAACACCGAGCTCTGTAAAGCAATTTGTCCAGCTATGTTATTCAGCAACTGCAGATTTATTAGCCCCTGAAGGGCTGAAGGCTCATGTTAGTCACCTCACCATCGGTCAGGAAGGGAGGGCAGTGGAGCTAGAGAGGTCGGCCAGTCTTTGCAGCAGTGGAGATGTGACCTCTGTCTCGCAGGGGTGGCCAAGTGCCCGTCCATCTGGGCTGCTTTCCACCAAGCTGCTGAGGACTGCAGATGGCCCTGCAGCCATTCACGCTCTTTGGGGTCTGCGGCACACCAGCCCCGTGACGACTGCAAGCAGACTGGGCAGTCTTTTGGGAGAGCCAGGGTCCAGGACCTCGATGCAGTATCATTCCCAGGATTTCGTGGGCAGGAGGCCCTGCCTGCCCTTCCTAAGGTCCCCCCATGGCTGGGATCCCTCTGGCAGCAGGTGTAGGCAACCTCCCCAAGCTGCCAGAGGGATCCCAGCCATGGGGGGAGCTTGCATGTGGGGAAAATCCCTTGCACAGCCAGGCGAGGGGCTGCAGATGTGGTGGGGCAGCTGCTGACGCAGGCAGCAAGGAGAAGCTCCAGCCCTGAAGAGGAGACATAAATAGGGGTGTAATGGGAACTCGATAAATGTCATTGACCCTGCTGTGTTTGCCACCAGCCCTGCGCGTTACACACAAGTCTCTCTTGTTCAGAGGCAGTGGGTGCTGTTTCTCTCCCTGGGTCGGAGGAAGCCTGACCGCTTTAATCAGCATTCGGAGAACCAGCCTGCTCGAAGCATGTCGCAACAGGCGGTGGGGATCCCTCACCTGCTACGGAGGGCAGGAGTGCTGAGAAAGAGCAGCGAGGGGAACGACGATTCCACCTTCCCCTAATAGAGAATATGCTGGCTCCACAGTTTCAGGAAAGGGTTTTGGCACCAAGACTCCAAGCAGTATAGCTAGCAGTTGGGTCTGCTAAAGCCCCCCCTCCCGGTTCCAGTCCCTGGCAGCATCTTTCCCACACAGTTGAAGCAAAGACAAGTGATGTTGCAAAGGAGCGGGGGCTCTGAAGCGCAACCCAGGATGCGGTTGCTCACAGCATCCACATAGCAGGGGATGAAAAGTCAGGTCCCCTCCCTAAACAGCTTCCACCTGATCCTGGGAAAACTGTACCCTGATGTGGGGAGGTTGCAACAGGTAGCCGTGACCTGAATGTGTTCCTGCTAGGATTCACTCCTGCCAGGGTTCACTCCTGCCCCACAGTTGCCCGGTTCCCATCCCTGGTTTCTCTTGCCCTGCTCCTCTTTAACAACCGCAGGCTGAGGGCTCAGCCTTAGAGGCAAAGCAAACACATAACTCAGCCAACAGATACAATCTACTTCGGGGTCTAATGCTGGAAAAATGCCATTGCTTGAATGTCCTGAAGCGTGGAGAATTTCCTCAGGATAATGAGAGTGAGAATTGCTCTGCTCTTGCATATGCGGATCCTAAAAGGACTCTGCAGCCAGAGAGCAATTTCAGATGGTTCCTGGGAGGAAAGTAACCATAATATCCCCTTTCAGACGGAGGGAAATTGAGACAGAAAAGGATTAAAGCGATCTGCCAAAAGCTGCATGGGGTGGGGGATGAATGAGCAGCTAAATGTACTTTAAATCTTAGAAGATATCCTTTAGTCATTACTACCAAGATTGTTTGCCGTGTCCCTGTTATTGCAGCTAACGGGGAGCACATTTGGCATCAGTGGCAGAAGCTTTTACGAGAGTCACACATCTCGGTGAGAATAAGGCTGACGGGGGTACCCAACGGTTTAAGCTTTGCTCATCTTTTACAAGGAACTGGCAGAAAATAGGCAGGATTTGAAAAACTTGCATGAATCCAGCCCTTTTTGGGCATTCCCTGCTCTCAATTGCCCTAAGCCTTGGGTAAACACACTCTTCCTTCTCCCCTCCTTTTTGCCGTTCAACAACACTAAAAGCGGGAGCTGCTTTGGGGTCAGGAAGCCTCGTGCCAACGCCTGCAAAGTGACATGGGGGATGTGTATCAAATCTAATTTCAAGCAACTATTTAATGTTATTTCTAATACTAAGGGAGCCTGGCTCCCCTGGGGCAGGTCCTGCAGGAAAGGCTGGGCGTCTAGTCCCATCGATGGGGCTGGCTCCTTGGAGGGGGGAGAGCTTTGATTTCAGCGACATCCAGTCACAGTTGCAGGAATAGCATCAATTGTCTCTGGGAAGGGTCACTTCCAGACTTGCTTGTGTTATTTTGCATCTGTAACTTGTCTTTAATAAAACACATTTTAATTTGCAGGATTATGAAGATCATTTTAAAGCAGCTTATCTAACACTCTGTTCTCCTTCCCTGTTTTTCCCCAAAGTGTTTGTGGGTGATGCAGAAGGCTGCAATAAGCCATTCTTGAAGGCTGTCTCGGATTAAACTTCTTCACATGGGACAGCACTACTCCCCATGAATTTTAATGAGTTCTTCTAAACATGCCCTTTTTGCTGTACATGAGTTCTGCAGGGGAATAATAGCCAGCACCAGCTAACCAAAAAGAGTAAATTGGATGTAATCATACAAAATGAAAACACTGCAGTAACCTACCAAAAAGTGCAGCTCTGCTTCCTTGATCTCAGCGGGAGCAGAGGATGCTGAGAGCAGAGCGGGTATCGCTGCAGTGCCCAGCTCGGAGGGTGTCGCAGGTCTGGATTTCAACACCAGGCTACTGCGCAGTGCCCACGGAGAGCGCAGAGCAGTGGAGCAGGATTGGGAAGAGCCAGCAATGAAGCAAGGAGTTTTCTTAAGATCACATTTTTGGATGTTTGGGTGACCCCTCTCTGAGGGTGTCATGGACATTGCTCCTTCCCCTTGGGATTTGCAGCCTGAGGCCCCCTCCTAAAGGCAGTTTTATGTGCTGCTTCTTTCAGTGCATTGCTCACTGGTCACTATGTTTTTTTAAAGATACAGCTGGAAAAGGCAGATTTTTAATTGCAGTGAGCAATTTTTCAGAGAGCAGAGACCCCTGCTCAAGTCCTTCAACACAAAAAGGCTCAAATCCACACCCTGCCCCCAACTGCTTTAGATTTAGGCACCAAAATTCCCAACAGCCTTGCAGCAAAATGTTTACCGCAACGTCTGACCCAACCGTCCCTGCCCCATTGAGACTCATTTTCCAGTGTGACTAAACAGCTAAAAAGGTCAACGGCTTAGAAATGGAGATTTACTATCATCTCCAAACTCCTAGCGTTGGAGTGCTCGAAAAAGCATTTTGCTGTCCAAACTCCTCATGATAACACAGAATTAAGAGTTCTGGCGAATGCTTTATTTTCTGCAAAACGCGGTTGCAATGCAGCTTGTCTGTAAAGCACATTACGCAGCTTCTGTGGAAAGGGCAGAGAAGGGCAAGGGTCCAAAGGGAAGGGGAGGAAGGACCCCAGGTTAAAAAGCAACAGGGTGACCCCAAACTCGGGAATTTTTCCCACTCCGTGCAGCGGCAGNGTGACAGGTGCCCTGCAGAGGATGTCGCCCCCATGGGCAGGAGCACCTAGCCTAGCCCAGGGCTGAGTCCCCAGCCCAGAGAGTCACATCACAGAGGGCTGGTGTAAGTGCAGTGATGAGACGTGAGGACTTGGCACGGTCACAGCCTTCAGTAACTGGGGACACACTCCTGTCCCCATGTCTTCCCTGTCTTTCAGACTGCAAGCTTCTGACTGCCCACCCCCCGCCATTCACATGGTCCTTGGCTAGGGGAGGTTTCCCCCCGCTCCTAGTATTTATGTTCTGCCATTCCAGTAATTCTGAAGTAATAACAATAGCAAAGATTCCTCAGGATTATTATAATAGAGATTTTTATTTTAAGAGTGTTGTTGTCAGCTACCTACCTTTGTCTTTTTCCATACATTAAATATTAACAACTCAGCCAATGTAATGCAAAATTTAAGAGGGCCTCCGTTCAAGCAGCTACGCTCCAGTAAATCAGGAAATCCCAGCAAACTCCCAAACTTCTCACCCACCATCATGTTTGAAGAGCAAGCAATCATTTCAATATTCCACAATTGTTCTCCAAAATCCTTTGACGGCCTTTCAAGTTCAAGCTTAGCCCACATACCACCGCTGGATGTACTAACATCCTCTGCCTTGGCAGCTGATGCTAGGGAATGTCCACCTTCCCTCTTCCCTTCAATCCCAACGCAGAGAAGGTCCTCTGCATCTGCTGTCTCTGCTTGGAAGCCATTGCTCGCTTGCTGGAAGGAGAGGGGAGTTTCTCCAACCATCTCGCACCTCCTGTATCACCCTGCATGCTGGGGGGATGCGAGGCAATAGAGATGTTTATCTCCAGTTTTCTTCAACTCCCTCACCCTGTCTCTATTTTCTGGCATGTTCACAAAGGTCAACCACAGTCTTGCACTGGAAAACCAGAGGTGAGTGAACTGAGCCCATCCCAGCACTCGCTTGGCCGTCTTACAGATGGCAGCTCTTCAGACAGTATCTGTTTCTCTCGCACATAAAAAGTGAAGGTGGCTCTCCCTCAAAATCAATAGAGGAGGTTAATTAAATACCTCTGCTCAGCAACACATCAAAGCTTCCTCCTCAAGCTCAGCGTGTGCGCGAGCAATCTTTGCCCAGACCAAGCCCTTTGATAGGGGAAGGGCTGCGGAAGGGGGGCTTAGGGAAGCCAAGCAGAGTTCAGCCCTGCCAATTACCAAGGGCAGCACAAGTATCATTTCAATAGATCTTAAGCTCCACAAAGCAGCTATGATTTATTCCCAGACCAAAGCTATTTGTCCTGCATGGGTGTTTTTCTCCTTTCTGTAGAAAAAGTCCTGGTAAAATGTGAATTGACTTTTGGGGTGCCATATGTGGCTGCACGAACCCTTCCTGCCATGGTCTTTGCTCTCCTGAACCCTGTTCTCAAAGGAAAGGAGGAAGGGAGATGGATGCCAGCAGCTCGGAGGCTGCTGTGGGCTGAGTGAATCCCAGGGGCTGAGGGGGAACATGTCGCCTCTGAGAGCAAATGCCCAGGATCCCAGCAGCTGCTTTTCCAGTTAAAGCAGCTAATAGCCCCCAGAAACACTGCAGACAAGGGAATACAATAAAGATGCATTGTAAAAAGCAAAATTTTCAAGCTTACATAGATCCTTCTGGGTAATAAATGTAAGTATTTTATTCTGTAATAAAAACTAGATTTGCTTAAAGCTTCTGTAATAGTAACTTGAGGATAACTCAGTTGTTCCACTTCCCCAGTGCTGGGTGCTAGTGGCTCTCCTCCACCTCTTTTCTATGGCTGCTGAGATGATATTGGCCACTGACGTGTGCTATAGAAGGACCCATCAGTGGGTCCTTTAAGTTAAGGGGCACGTGCTACTGCAGCCATGCAAAGGCCTGAAGTAACATTGCACAGGTACGACTCACCCTGGCAGTCCCAAACCACTGAGTGTGTGACATTAGAAACACTGTCCCTCGGTGTCTCTTTCTTGTTTACTGAAGAACCTGGCTTCATCTTATACCGATGTGCGTGCAGAGAGGATGTGCACCAGTTGTCTTGCTGTAAAGTCAGAATCAAGATTGTGAGTAACAGGTCTCAAAGTATCCATTTTTAAAGCATCCCTCTTCATGGATTTCAGTTTAGTAAACCAAGGAAGACCAGATCAGTTTTGCAAGACATTGAGTAAAACAAAGGTTTCCCTGTGGAAAAAGATTAATTAGAACCATAGAATAATTTGGGTTGGAAGGGACTTTTAAAGGTCATCTAGTCCAACCTCCCCTGTAGTGAGCAGTGACATCTTCAACTAGAACAGGTTGCTCAGAGCCCCATCCAACCTCACCTTGAATGCTTCCAGGGATGGGGCATCTCTCTGGGCAACCTGGGCCAGTGTCTCACCACTCTCATTGTAAAAAATTTCTTCCTTATATCCAGTCTAAACCTTACCTCTTTTAGTTTCAAGCCATTACCCTTTGCCCTATTGCGACAGGCCCTGATAAAAAGTTTGTCCCATCTTTCCTGTAGGCCCCCTTTAAGTAC
>RSEF01000001.1:42411053-42441507 GCA_003993805.1 Himantopus leucocephalus
GGGCCGCTCTGCTTCCCTTCATCCCCCAGCCTGTGTTGATACCGGGGGCTGCCCCGACCCAGGTGCAGGACCTTGCACTTGGCCTTGCTGACCCTCACGAGGTTCAGACCTGCCCACTTCTCGAGCCTGTCCAGGTCGCTCTGGATGACATCCCGTCCCCCGGCCGTGCCACCCGCAGCCTTCATGAGGGCACACTCGGCCCCTCTGTCCGTGTCACTGACACCGAACAGGAGCCTTGAGGGGAGGGCGGCGCGGCGCACGGCAGGACGTACGGCGCATGCGTGCCCCCGCCGGCGGCAGCGCGGCCTTGGCCGGGGGAAGGGCCGCGCGGCATCCCCGCCACACTGCGCTTGCGCGAGGCCGTTGGCCGTACGGCTGAGCTGCCCTCGGAGGGGGGGCAGCGGGGCCGCAGCGCGCATGCGTGGCGCCACAGCTGCAGTACTGCAGCCGCTCCAGAGAGGGCAGCGGTGAGCGGGACCGGCCGCCGGGCCCCGGGGCGCGTGCCGGGCCCGTGCAGCGCTGGGCTGAGGTGGAGAGGGGGCAGCAGTGCAGCTCGGCGGGCCGCACTGCGCATGCGCCGGAGCTGCTAGGTGTCCCCGCTCCCCGGGTCGGCCTTCGGTGTGGTGAGGGCCTTTGGGAGCCCTCCGCGTCCCGGGGTGACCCGGCTGTCCTGTCTGTTAGCTGCAGGTGCCGGCCCTGCAGCAGGGTCCGGGGTGACCGAGGGCCGGTGGGAGTTTTGGGGACCCTGTGTCAGGCTTTGGTGGGCTTTAGGGCCGATGGGAGCATTGGGGGAGGGTTTGGGTAGCGTGTGGGGGCAGTTGGAAGCTTTGGGGCAGGCCTGGATGAGTTTGGGGGTTGGAAGCTTTCGCAGGGCCTTTGTGCAGGTGTTCACCTGCATTCTGACTGCTGCTGCCTTGCGACAGCCTGTAAAGGCCTGCAGGTATTAACCTGTAGTCCTTCATGGCAGTGTGTGGTCATTCTGTAATGTTCTAGGGTTAATGCAATTTATAAACACATATATGCTATTACTGTAGGGTGTTAAAACCAGACTAAAAATTTCTGCAACTACAATAAACCTGTTCAGGTCAGATAAAATCAGCTGTACTCACCTGTGCCTGTCAGTCAAGCAAGGCTAGCAACTGCTCCTAAGCAATATTCTTCTACGTATTTTCTACTCCTCAGTCTCAATTTGGACTCTGTTACCACATTCTAAGTTTGCCAGCCAGTGCTGCTTGATGGAGGTGTAGCAAATCTGTCACCCTACAGAAACATAAAGGAAGCAAAAATTGTTCTGCAGAAAACCATGAAAAGATAAAGTTAGTATATAAGCATATAGGCCAATCTAATATGCCCAAGCAAGGTAAACGAGAAGCCACAAATACACCTCCCACTCACCCCCTTTTAGGGATAGAGTAGGATGATATCGGGCTTCCCGTAAAAGAGGACCAGTTAGACAGACTAAGAAGCCTTTAGAGGTTGATTTTTCTGGAACTTTTCTGTCCACGTTTTGGACACAACTGTGCTCTGTCTGTCATTCAATTAATGCACAAGCAAGATGATCCACTTCTTATAATGCCTGTACAGTAATCCTCGTGTTAATATCAGTGACCACTATGCCACTCGGGTGTATGGTACTCTGTTGGCTACTCATTTCCCTGACATTAGGTACTTCAGGAGGGTCTAAGCAGACTGCATTGCAACCAGGCTGTCGAGGGCGAAAGACTGCTGTAGTCCAGACTGCTGCTGAACAGCCTCTCTGAGTGGGTAAAGTTTTGGTCCAACCCCAAAGTAAAGCAATTCAAATGGTATCGGTGCTCACTTCTGCTTTGTAACGGTGCTGCTCCCATAGTATCAGTGAATATGAAAATCCTTATTGTAAAAGGCTTTCCTTGCCTGAGGAATTTTAAGGCTTATCTAAATTCAGTGAAAGCAGCAGCATATTCCTTGTTTCAGCTCCATTCCAATCCTTCCCAATAATTTTCATTGTGGTCTGCTGATACCAGCAAAGTTACATTGCGCTGCTGTGAAAAATTAAATTCTCCTAAAGCTGCTTTAAATTGGAGTTGAGAAGAAGAAGATTTTATTCCACATAAAGTTTTAATCTTTCTTCTATCTGTCTTCCCGTTTCCCCATTTGCAATTCCTGGGGTAGCACTAATTGAGCCTCACTGAAATTAATCGCTCAGCTTTATAATTTAGATGGTTCTCCCACTTCCTCTTCCGTAGCCTCGGTCACTTGACAACCATCTACCAAGGTTAATAACTTGGTGCCTTGTAGCTTGTAAAAGATAATGCTTCATTACACACAAATACATGTGTATGTATCATACTTTGTGTTACATATACAGCCTTTGCAGTACATGTTGGTGAGCTCTTCTCCTAATCACCAGGAGAAACTTGGTTTCTCCTGTTTGGAGATGGAGGTAGCTTTCAACTGGATCTATTTGATTTTATTATTTTAGTTCGTTTATATTTGTCTGGTGTCTTCAAGTTTAGCCATGACAATCTAAAAACTAAGCACAGTATCTTTCTGTTTTAACATATGCACATAAGATAACAACCAGAACCATCCAAAGAAATGCTAAGCAAGATGCAGTTAACAATAGTGACAGGGCGCAAGTGAGAGATAGAAATAATGAACAGAGCACTGATATATTTACAGTCATTCCAGTGGGTTCGTCTTACTCTCCTCCTACCGAACGTGTTCATAGCATTGAGTTTTGTGACTAAAAAGGGACCAGAAAACCCAGGTACCCTTCATGCCTTAACAAGTGAGTGAGCTAGTTTACACTGGTGGAGTTTCATTGGTAATGAATGCTATTCTGTCAGAATGACCAGTGCAAAAGTCCTTCCAAATGTAATTTCAGTGTGACAGGTACAGTACAGCCCAGGATCCTCTCTGTAGCTTGTCACCTGTTTGAGACACTATACTTGCCTTGTCTAGCTCATTTGTGTGACCTGATGTACTTCCGTAATGCAGAGATTTGTAATAGAAACATTAAGGTTGAAATTAATAAATTACATGCAGAAACATATGTATGAAAGCACCAGAAGAAATTGCAAGAAAAGAAGGGACAAAAGAATGGCGTGACTTGACAGCACAAGCAGGTCACTGAGAACACGGTCAGAGCCTTGAAACACTCAGACCAGGAAAACAAAGGACAGCCTGAGACTAAAGGTAGACTACTCACAGAAGAGGAGACAAAAGGACAGGCAGTGAGTCCACAACATTGCTTAATGACTCACAGACCTGGGTCCCTGCGGGATGCAAACGGCACTTCCAAAATGAGCACATGGGTCACCCAGCAAAAAGAAGCCAGGAAACATGATGATGACTCTAAATGTGGCATCCTTTGTCCTCTGTCTCGCCACAAATAATCGTGGTTGGACTAGCCAGGCATATGCATCTTGGTGTTTGTTTCAATGTGGGTATGGAAAACAAGTATGAAAGACTGACTGACTGAAATCTATAGGAGAATGAGCGTGAGTGACTGAAATCAGTTTTGTTTAAAATAAAATCACCTTTTCTTTCTATACAGTCTCACATTTAGCTTTGCTATATTTGTTTTACATCAATAGCCTGTCCCAGTTGATTATTTAAAAATTTCAATAAAACCCAATGGCATGTGGTTACAGAAGAATGTCAGAGACAAGAGAGCGCTATTAAGGGAAGCGAGGGCACAGCAAGCTTGAAATAGCTTGTCTGTTTGAGGCAATACTTTTTTCCCCCTTTTGCCCAAAGGAAGAGACTTGGCACACTTACAATTTCTGCTATTACACCAGTAACTTCTTATTGCACGGTTCACAAAGAAGAAATAACTGTTAAAACAGGTTGGTTTCTCAAAACCAGCCCTGAGTATGAAATTACAGGAAATGTCCTAAACATTTTTGTACAGTGACACACGCACAACTGTGCTAATACAAGCAACCTGAACAAAGGGAGGCCCAAGAAAATGAATATTTCTGTTTACCTGAATACGCGAGGCTTAGAAACCAAATTTCAGATGCAAAACAAACTGCAGGTTAAAAAAACCTGCAGATTTCATGCCTTCTTAAATGCTGAGTATTTTAAATTGAATGGAAAGAAAAAAGCCAGAATCATTTGCAGAATCATTTGCAATAGTCAGTGTTGTTATTGTTAATGCCAACAGCAGTAGATTAAAAATTGTGGGGTATTTGGTACCAGTGACCTGTTCCTTCTCTGTGTAGCCACCAAGTCATGCCAATGGTTATTCTGCTAAACACAAAGGATAAATTACTGCAGTATCATTTATTATGAGGTTATTTGCGCAGAAAATTTCCAAACAGAAACGTTATTCCAATATTTTTATCATAAAAGACATGATTAAATAGGACAAAAGGGCTGACAGTAACGTGCTGGGATGGGATTTAGGGATTTACTTACAGTGCCAAGTTATGGCACCTGTCTTGCCAGTTTCCCCAGCTATGAAATAGGGATACTATTCACCACAGATACTAGCTCTAAAAGAAAAAAAAAAAGTTCAAGGTCAGCTGATAGTCTTACAGATGTTCTCGCTATGGAATTATTATGCTTCCAGGGACACAAAATGGATAGTATCCAAGCCAGGATATCTGCAAATAAGAGCATGTTACTTACCCGTGTCCCTTCCCCTCTTTCTCAGTTAAAAGTGGCATCAGACTTTCAAAAGCAAATCCTGCCCAAAAGAGTAAGTTTCTGCTGTTGAACCTATCTCATGGTTACAAATGACAGGAGCCACCATTCTCTTACAACGGAAAGCACTTGCCTCCTGTACAGCTAGAGAAGTTTAATTTGCCTCATCCATAAAAAGAAATAAACAAGGCAGCTTCTTAAATGTTTTAATGCTTCTTTAAACGTGCAATAAGACTCACTCTTAAAGTGCAAATATAGGTTGATCTATTGCCTTGGAAATAATACTCAGAAAATCCCTTGCTTTGATTGTTGTGTTTCTTGCTCCCTGATCTCTCCCCAGATCTTGTTTGCTCTCTTTACTCCAGTCAGACTCATAGATTCGGTCTAGTTTGGGAACTAAATACTCTATTTTAGCCATAGTCATGCATTCCAAACTGACCGGATGCTTTATTGCTGGAGAAACTCAAAACAAGTACAGGATGGCCTCAAAGCTAAGCAAGATGTCACACTGATGGCCAGAAATGTCTTCAGTCTGAGTTGAAACTGAGAGAAGTAGTGTGGCCGTGAGTAAAGGTGAGCTACAGAGACAGCACTTGTGTACAGTGCTAGGTTCTGCAGAACAGGTTTGGTTAGGTGAGGTTAATGCTATGCCAGTGACTGGGGAGAAAACCTTCCAAAAACCACGATACAGTGTTTGTATCCCAGTATACTGTGGGCATGACCTGTTCCTTGACGCTCATAGATTCCAAAGGATTCTCTTTCAGAGGCAGCGTCAGCCACAATTATCCAGTATGGAATATACAACGAACTCCTAACTATCCAGTTACAGCCCTTCTAAACCCATAAGCACGTGTCTGGCTGCCTCTGCTGCAAGAAAATAGGATAAGGAAAGGGACAGAGGTGCAGGGTAGAGCTCCAGGATCGCGCAGGAGAAAAGGAGCTGCTGGTGTGACTGGAGGTGTGGATGGTAAGCACTGTTTCTGGGAGAGGCATTCCCTACTCCCGCCGCAGCAGCCACCCCTGACAGCAGGGAGTATCCTGCTTGGCCGCAGTAACAACTCTTGGGACTTTCTAGCACTCTGATGCAAAAAAAGGCGGCATCTTGCTGACTCCCCAGGGGCCTCTGTCCTGGCAGTTTCCTACTTTGCCGACTGTTAGAGCTGGACCTGACGCGCAGCTCTCACCACTCCACTGCCAAAGGAGCTGGCAAATCGCGGAACGTTACCTAGAACATCCTAGTTATGCACAGCCCCGGTGTATAGCGCTACGTGATTTCCTGCTAAAAGGAGAAAATGTCTAGCTATGAGTCAAAGGATTTGTGGACAGAGATGCAAGCACTTAGTTCCAGGTGAAGTACTGCTTTAAATTCTCAGGACAAATTCAGCATTGCCAAATTACCAATGCTATTCTAGTGGCACTGTTGCTGCGGCCGTAATGGTCCATGGTTGCACAACAAACAAGATTTGCAGGGTGAGAGCGTCGCTCATTAGGCCAGCAAATGCAACTGGAAAACATGGCAAAGGTACAGGCACCTGAGATTTCTACACTAGGTCTTGCTAATTCTATTTTAGAGAACGTGTTGGATTTCAGTACAGGAACTGAAATACAGTACTTACATATATGCCCATGACATACTTTTTTAACTCACCATTTCTCACTTTTCCTGCTTGATTTGATCTTTGATTCTCTGAAAGCTTCCATTTCCTTTGTCCCAGCTCTATTCTCTCTCTCACACTCATATCCCTGCCAGCCATCCCCAGGCTAGGGATTCCCCCAATACCTCCTCCTGCTGTCACCTGATGATATTTCCTCAAACGTCATTCTCCTCTTCCTCAGTTCTGCTCTTCTTGGACTTTAATGAATACCAAACCGTCATTCTGGTTCAGTTTTCTCCATCTTCAACTCACCCCTAGTTTCCTTCATTTCTGTGGTCATTTTTCCTCTTTTAGGGGAATATTTCTTCCATTAAATAAATACCAGAATGTGTGGTTTTCCTCTTCCCCGTAGCTGTACTCATGCCTAACTTTCCATCTTTAAATTTCTCTGTTTCTCTTTTGTCTCAAATGTACAATTTTTTCATCTTCCTCTCCGCTTCCCGCTGTGCTCCATCCCAACTCCTGATCTCTTTAATTCTGCTCCTTAACCTTTCACACTTGTTGGCTTCTCTCTTTCATGTCAAACAATTCATTCCACTTGCCATTCCATCTATTGCAGCATTTTCCTTGCAGTTACCAGCTCACCGAGCATGCTATTTGCAAGTCCCTTGCAAGTTCACTTATACACTGCATTCCTATCCTTTCTTATTATGGATTTCACCCATCAGGTTGTTGTGCAGCCTCTCTTTGCAAGATTTCCAATATGCACGTCTTGTCCAGGGTCTTGTTATTTTATATCTCACTGTGACACCATTCCTTTGTATAGGATGAACAGTCTTGTGGGCTGAGCTGAGCAAATGCTCAACAAACAAACAAAGAACAATTGCATTAATAAAAAACAGATCAGGAAGTACTGAAAATCATTGTCACCATTTTATTGATAGTGTATTCTCCTTGCTGCATCATGTTCTGTTCTTTTTCCTTTATATCAAAAAGTATACAGAAGGAATTTAACAAGTCTCAGAAATGCATGACATATTCAAACTAAGCTTTCAGCACGCAAAGAGACTGAAAAGTCTGAAATTATGTAATTTGGAGGACTATAGTATCATATCGTATGACACGATATTATAGAGAAATACAATAAAGTGGGGCAAAGCCATGGGTACCTTTTAACCTCGACAATGTAAGAACAAGTGGATCTTAAATGAGGAAAGGAAATGTTTAGAACATTATTTACACAACTCATAATTAGCATGTGAAACTTGTTGCTCTAAGGTACAAAAAAAACCCAGTAAACTTTAATGGATTCTGAAAACGAGGCGGCTTTTCTCTGCACAAGAGAGAGATGTGGTTATTTTCAGGTCACTTAAGTAAATTCCTTCTTTCAGGGAGCAAGTAGCCAAGAGACCGAAGGTAGGACAGATTTTCCCTTCCCAAGATAATTGAGGAAGACTGCTGTGGGGCTTCCTGGTGACTCTTGCAAACTGGCCTGTACTGGCAGAAACAGGAATCTCAACTGATGCAATACTGCACAGATACAGTGCTAACGTTCCTCTGTTTCTATGTGAAACATTCTATTACTTCTCTGAAGTGAGCAGTTCTTAAGATGAACATGACGTGCAAGAAGTCTGCAGACTTGTGTGTCATGTTAGGAACTTGGTAACCCTTCAGCACAGGGCACAGGGCGAAGTTTATTCACTGTGGGTAAGTCACAAGGCAGGGGAGACTGAATCAACACTGCACAAAGAATACGTAGTTCCCTACTGAGGCCCTCTCAACATCAAATGTCAAGTACCAGGAGTATGCAACAGGGGGGAAAAGTGTCACTGTCACAGCTTTGACATCAAAATAAATTCCCCAAGGACAGCTCAACTACACACAGATATATATATTATCCTTGACAAATGTGCGTTCAGTCCGTTCTTAATCTCCATGGAAAAAATGATTAACGCTTTTACAGCCTACCTAGGGGGTCTAGCTGAGTACTTCACTGCCAACATTTTTATTTTATGCTTCACTTCAGTGGCTTTAGTCAAAGACTAAAGTTTTTAAGCCCGTGACTCCTCAACTGCCCCCCTCTTTCTATAACCACTTTTCACCTTTTTCAAAAATCATCATCATATCTCTGCAGTTGCCTGTTTTAGACTGATCCAACTTGATCCTTCCAGTTTTTTTAAGCGCTCTGTTCTCTGTATTCTTGACATTATCCAGCTGAGGTTAGCCCAGGGCTAACACAGGACTTCAGCGTAAGTCTTACTAACAACAGAAAGAGCGTATTTCACAAACATCAAAGCTCCAAGGCAGCTTTTAAGGCGCTTCACTACGCCCTTCCAGTTTGACAGTGATCTATTGAAATAATGCAGCATTTGTTTTTTTACAACAAGTTATGCAGTTAACTAATAGAAATCTTGTGTAATCAGTGTTTCCAAAGTGCGCTTATGAAAGTGCCATGTGGGATCTTGTTGCAAATCAAAGTCAGTATGTATGATAGCTGCCGCATCTCACTTCTCCTCTGGTGTATTGATCTGTCAAGGAAAAAAAAATTAGATGGGTTTAACTGACTTCTTGGCAACTCCATGCTGCTGCTAATCGTCTTCTAGATGCTAACAAGTTTATGTATTTCAGGATTTTCCAGGAATTGACTTCAAACTAGCTGATGTCGACTGTAATTTCTCAGGTCTTTCTCATGCCTCTTACCCTATTTTATACATAGATATTGTGCTTGCCCATTTCTGATCTTATGAAATTTCTGCCCTTCAAGTTCTTCAAGGTAAGCACTAACATTCCTGAGATTGCTTCAGTCTCTTCTGCTTGTTGTAGATAAGTGAGATGAAGTAATAATAAAATGAGATAAAATACCATATTCAAATCCGTGCAAGTGTAAGGAAATAGGAGCTCCTGAATAAGGAGAGAGAGAGAGCGCGCCATGGTCAAATTGCTAGAGGGCTGATAGGAAAAATGAAGAATTAGCCTGAAAAAAAGAAATATCGTGAGGCCATGCTAACAAATTCATTTTCTTTGTATCTATAAAGTGTCCTATATATGCAGATCAAAGTATTTAAACATTTATCGTTGTGCCCTTTTAGTCAGACAGTAGATGAGTAACCACCATAGAAGCAAAAATTATGGTCATAATTTGTACCTGCTACAAAATGAGTGTTTTATTTTACGAGGATGAAGTTTCTCTTCGTGCAGGGAGAGTTACCACTTGAGATCCACTCGTCAGAGCTATTCAGCATTCAGCGGTTTGTCAAGTTAATAGTAGCTTACATTACATTTACAGCATTAATAGCATTAGTGTATTCACAGAGACTCCAAGGAGTGGCTCATGCAAAGGCATGACTGTGATGATCCCAAAAAAAGGACTGATGAGGTAAATGAAAAGTTTTGGGGTTTTTTCCAGACTTATGAGTACACTCATAGGGAGGGAACCCGATGAATTTTATTATGAATATATACTTTTATTGCATGAATACTCATCTGTGGATCATACTTGGAAAAGATATTAATTCATACTGACTCAAAAAATATCCCTTCCCGAGTGACGCATCATTGTATGTGAAATTCTGGATTCCAGGTATGCAATTAAATGCTCTACTTTTCTAAGCATCTCAGTCAACCCTCTGGATAAATAGCCTGAATTGCATAAGTGCAATGTGTTAAAACCCATGAGCTAATATATGGTCACTGGGAAGTTTACATGCCCACTAGTATGACTTACCTGCCTCACCCACCTAATGTGAATTATAATTGGTTTGAACATAAGGAGAGGCCTAAAGTTTTCTCTATAAATGCTGCCACGCAACCAGAACGTGAAGTCTTATCATATAGGCTTACAGTTGCTCACAGAAATACAAAGTCCAAGGCACAGAGGAGCAAGGAAGCATGGCTGGTAAGTTAAAAAAAAAAAAAAAAGTCNAAAAAAAGTCTCTTTGTGCATGAGGAACGGGCAACTGAATAATGTACCATGTGTTGGCTTTCTCTGTGGGGTTGTGTTTTGTAAAGGGCTCTGAATTGTTGGAGTACACTACATTTTGAGATTATGAATAGGTTGTTTCAGCATTTCTCTTCTCTCAGTTTTCCAAAAGACACAAACAAGGAAAAGAAGATAATCCATCCATTACCATACTGGAGTTAAGTATTACAAAACCGCAAATTGAGCAGAAGAAGTTATTGCAAACTGCAAACTATCTTTTAGCGTGAAGCTTAATAAATCAGAGAATGAACAAATTAATCTTGTGTTAATGGGAATATTTGTGCCAAGAATAGACTTGGGGACAGATTCCTTCCTGCGGTTTCAGAGTCAGCAAACTGCAATGCCATTTTAACTATTGGTTAAAATTAGTGTGGAAGGCAAAGGCACTTTAAAACAGAGACAAAGCAAGCAGATGTCCAGCAGTGAGGCCTTCGGAGGAAAGATCTTGAACCAATACCCGTTAGAAAGGGTGGCCATGTTCTCGTTTCAGCCTGACTTGCTGGGACCTCTGTCAAAGCGTATCATGAGCCCTGAGCGCGGGTGATGCCACTTTATGTCTGCCAGCCATAGGGCTCTTGCTGTACTGGCTGTGTGCGACATAGGCTTGGAAAGCTCAGGAAATTCATAAAAAACCAACCATCCACAGGGCAGAGGCTTGAGCGCAGGAATGATGGGCGTTGTTTTCCCCTCATGGAGGTTAAAAGAGGCACGGTTACCCCGTTCTCACAGTTTTAGGAGAACTGACTGCACGAACTCGTAGGACCCAAGTGTTCATCCATTTACTACTATTTGAAATAATTCATGTTATTGAGCTGATCTACTTGTGCTGACATCCCTCAACAGCGTCTGCTGTTTGCCTGGCCTGATGGTGCTTAGTGACTGTCTCAATGCATCTGCTGAGTGTGATATCATCTAAACCTTGACCTGTTTTAGAGCTGAATGTAGGCTGGGAGGGAATCGGGTGCATACGATGGGCAAAAGGCTATTGATTCCCTCCTGAATCTCCCCCGCTGAGCAGAGCTTAAATAAATGGCAAAGCACAATTTGATAGGTCAAGCTGAAAGATTGGACCGAGTAGAAAAATCCTGCTTTTTAACAAAAGAACTAGATGGTAAAGTGGACAGTAAGAACCTTCATCTGCAGCAATGGGGAAAAAACCACAAACCAATTGTTTCTGCATTGTAACGCTTCCTCTTAAGCAACAATTTGCCAGTAACTTAGCCAAGACATTTTAGCAAGGTGATCCCTAAAAACTTCCTCTTTTAAGGGGCATATACCATTCTATCCTTAACCACAATTTTCTGATCGCATGAAATGCGACAAGCAATAGCAGCATTTAACGAACAAACTGGTATTTGCTGATCACGGTCAGCGCTTGCTTGTGAAATACCCAGGGCCCAAGAAATATCCAAGTTCAAATTCAGTTGGAGATGTTAAAAGTGGCCAGGGATGCTCCTCCCAGTGCCACGCACAATTTTAATGTAAAAAACTGAGGGTGTGCGTGCAGGTGTGTGTGCACACAACTGTTTTCACTAACCCCCCCCTCTTCCCCCAGAAAGTTGTTAGGCATCTGTGGGCCAATCTCTTATGGATCTACTTTAACAGAATCCAGAAGGTTGTGTGTAAAGAAAAGGGAAAAGCACCTAAAAAGATCCTATAAATTTGATAGCGTGACTTAATTTTAAGTGCTTTGCTAATCTGCAGCATACTACTGCTACTGAGGAGTCAGCAATTTGTTTCACGGTCTCACACTCAAAATAATTATCTCAGCTTCTGTCTGTCACTTTTAAGCTTTGGTGTCATTACAACTAACGCGTGAGCCACACCTGCAAGCATCTTGTTTGTGTATTAGAATTAAGAGCGCTTGCCCGCAGCGTGGGACAACGTGTTGGATTCTTAGAAGAAATGAGCGGAGCCACTTAGTGATGGGAGACTGCAAAGAGGTATTCTTTGCTGATGAGTGTGCTGCTGGAAGTTAAAACTTCCAAATAATGTCTTTACTCCATTCCAATGGAAGAGATGTGTGCATAAGTGGGACAGGTAGGGAAATACATTTAAATATAATAGCCTATAAATAACAGGTCGTGTGTGATGATGTGGGAGCTGTCTGGGGAGCCCAGCATAGGTTCAGCCCAGTCTGTGCGCTGTCAGTTTGGCTAATTCCTGTATACTCGTCCCATGGTAGTTTTTGAAGTTCACATATTAGTATGTGTCACTACTATGTCACTGTCAGTGTCCTTTCTGCAACAAGCCATCTCATCCGGAATGAGCCAGGATCCCAAGAGAAGATCTCAGCCTGGCTAACAGGGTAGCTTACTTTACACAAACAGTATGGGAGCCAACTGTGCCAAGTTTGGCTACCGTCAATGTCCAGCTATTGGAGAACTTCAGGAACAATGGGGAACTTCAGGAAGGCTTCAGGCTGCAGCAGGCTGCAGGCTTCCATTCCAAATGCCCCTGCTACTTGGGGCACTGTGAATGGGAGAGGAAGACAGAAAATAAGAAGTATGTCTTGGACAACACATAGGGCCCAGAAGAGATCTCAGCCAAGTGCTTTTCCATATGGACTTGACCAATCTACCTCGGGGGGTCCTAGTCCTGAAGAGTGTTGATGCGAGTCAGTCCATCCCACTGTTCTAGGGGCCAAGGTCTCTCCCTAGTGTGGTTCAGAAATACAGCACAGCTGTAGAAAACCGCTTGATTTCCCATCTCTAGGGTAGCAGGAGTGGGTTTTGCTGATGAAATTCCTTGCTTAATTATCCCACGAGGGAATGAGAGGGGAGACAGAACAGCCCAAGCTTCTTGGGGTACTGAGGTGGTCCCCGGTAAGCCATGGCCATATGGTTGCAGCATGGTGCTTTAGGGGTACGTAAGGAAGAGCTGTGCTCAGAAAGAAAAAAGGAGCAGGTAGGCTGTTCTAGGGACTGATTGCCCATCCTGAAACAAAGGCACAGTAACAGGTGACATTTAATAGAATTCAAGTGTCACTGCAGATTAATACAGAGTTGGTGGGGAAGAGAACAATGCAAAGAACGAGAGAAAGTAATACTGAGGGGAATTAGTCTATCACAAAAGATATTCTTCACAGTTCAGTGCTGAACTCTTCCTCCTATATATTCGTTTCTGTTACTGGAGCGAGGGAAGAAATCTGGGTAGCACTGGAAAAGGATGTCATGAGTTATATGACCAAACCAGTTTGCAAAAGACAGTTCTGATACAGCTTATTCTGGGTACATGAAACAAACTACTGAGATGGCTTAGAGCTTCCATTTTCTGAGGTCCAAAAGAATCTTTTCTTGCTATCCCCCAGAGCTTCAAGCACCTTGCTGGGCAATCCTTACATTTACAGCCACCACAAGCTCTGCAAATACCGCTTGGCTTACAGGAAGCTGCCCGGGTCAGATGCATTCTGCTTGACTAGTATTCTGACTCGTGTTAATATTTCTCATTAATTCAACCCTCATTCTCAAGCTTCCCCCATAATCTTTAATCCAAAGGTCCGGTATGTATCATTTTACAAACAAAGCACACCAGAGGCCTGAAGGCAACTTAGCCGGAGCTGGGAATAAACACCGGGAGCTGATGCAACAGATGCAACTTGTTCTCCTCGCCATACTCTCTTCTAGAATAAATGGGCTGCATCTGCGTTTAGGAACATGCTGTTTATAACTATACTATCGTATCATCAAACACCAAAACCAATTATGCTGTTGGCCTGTAGGACAGTGACATCCAGCACGCTGTTGCTGTCACGCACAAAAAGGTGAAGCACGTGACGCAGCTATCCGGTGAATAATCACTGACCTTTTTTTTTAATTCTTTCAACAGTAACTATTATTTCTATCGAAGAGAAATGGTTTGCTATGTATTCAAGGATAGGCTGAAATCTTGAAGCAAATTTATCCCGAAAATTGTTAGTGTGTCATTTAAGAGAATTTAGAAGTATGGGTAGGAGAGCATAGCTTAACATCTGAAACCTCTAAAGTTTGGACTTTTTTCTTAAATCAAATTTTAAGAAATTTTAAATTGAAGAATTAAAGCATTATCATTTTAAAATCACAGTTGGGCTTTGCATGTGATAAAACTGTGGTCCCTCTTAAGATTAAATATTATTAATGAACAGAGATTCAAAGCAGCAGTCTGTGAGTTATACCCAGTTAAAAACTGTTTCTTCTAATAACACCTTTTCATAGGAAATATGAATAAAATCTGCCTGTGTATGAGATGGGTTGAGCAAGTTCCAATTCCAGAATTTCCAAACATGATCCAAACCTGAAAACAGAACAATTTGGGCTGCTGAATACTGAGCCCAGCCACATACAACTCTGCATTTGGGAAGGCGTACGGCTGTGGCCAGACCAGCGTAATGCGCATCACTCAGAGGTGTCCTTAAGACCGTGCATCAAGTACATCAAATTTTACGTCGTTTCATAAAAGTATCACAATTAGTCTCTCTCCTTCTTAACAGAAAGCGGAGCCACCTGCAAAGCATAAGCAAAAATCCCTCTCTTTGAAATAAAGTGGAAGATTTTTGTGCACAAATTGGCATTGCTGGTTGCGCGTTCAGAGATACCCTATCAAAAAAAATAGTACTGTTCTAGCTGAAAACAATGATAGCTATTTTATCACAAGTCACAAATGTACTTACCTATCATCTCTGCAGTGCGTCATGCAAATATGACATGGAGTGCTTGTCTGTTTAACATCATTAAACAGTAATTATGTGATAAATGAAAAATTCCTTCTTGAAATTTAGCCTGATTAAACTTGAGGCAGAGGCAAGTGCTTGCTCATTGTTTTGCAATTACTACAATGCAGCAGAAAAAAAAAAAAGCAGCTCCAGGAGAACAATGGATTCGGTGAATTAATTTAAAGTCACTGTAAATATGGCTTATGAAGTACTCCAGATTAAAAACAATGTGGTGCAAGAAGGGCGTATGCTATTCCTATAATTTTATAGTTATAACAGAAAGAAAAGCAATTAAATGCTGAAATTCCTATGAATTTAAATACATTAAGAAACTCTTAATGTATTTAAGAAATAAATTTAAATACATTAAAATTTAAAATAAATTTAGATACATGTAAATATTAATATTAATACATTAATATTAATATTAATACATTTAAATACATTAAGAAACTCTTAGTGGCCAGACTATTAGGGATAAATATTGTCCAAGCTTCAGATGTTAAGTTGCAGGGAAATGAGATGAGGATGCAGGGACTGAGAGAGTGAAAAATGAATGAAAAAGAATCCCCAAGCCCCGATAAAGGCCGGGGAGCAAAGGCGGCTACTCAGGCTCCACCCCCACAGGAAATATTGCAAACAGGCAACTTTACACCTAGACTTTTAAAGAAGTGAAAGGCACCAGCCATTCTTTGAGTCAACAGAAGTAGAGGAGGCCATTCGGAGGAAAGCTCCAGAAGCTGCTTATACAGGACGTATTGATCAGATATGGGCCAAGGTGAGCAAGGGGGAAGCCCCTTCTGTGGTGCTCTGTTTGTTATTTTCTTACATCCGTACCTCATAATCAGTTCTGTAACGGACACTGAAAGATCACTACTTCTCTAAGGAGTTTTGATCCAAGAAAAAAAAAAAAAGGAAGAGAAAAGGATTTTCACAGCAATTGCATTTTTTCACTTACTGCGCGCATGGGAGAAGGAAGCTTATCAGATTGAGATTTGGGAGAACAGGGTTATTATCTGATGTGAAAATGTTGTATTTTGCAAATAGGAAGGAAGGGAAAGTCTGCAGCTATTTGAAGCTGTCAGACAAGTGCAATGAAAGACTGACAAATCTGACCTGAGAGAAAGAAGCAAACCAGAACTCGAAGAAGGTATCATTGCAAAAGCTGAGGGAGGCTACAATAAGCAGAGAACTTTGAAACCTGAAGTTAAGGCGGAGAGGATACAAAAATTTAGGGGATTTTTTTTTTTTTGGTGGTTTGTTTGTTGCAGTGTTGGTTGTTTTTTTTGGCTTACATGCTAAAATTTATACATATGCAAATTGACAAGTTTAATAATTATTATAAATGGTTCCAAGTTGCTTTTCCAACCTTGCCAGATAACTCCTGCCTTTCTAAAGACAAATCTCCCCCACCCTTCAGCTCATTCTACAATAGATATGCTTCATTGCTAAGTTTCTGAAGACTTTTTTTTAAAGTAGGTACATTTCTGAAAAATGAAAGTACATGCTGCTCGCCTCAATACTGTAAAAAAAGGTGTTCCCTCAATTTGAACTGTGACTACATTGCTAAGACTACTCATGTAGTTATTTCAAGGCTTGCCTAAACTTGATAAACTTAAGATCATGCTGTAAAAAAATCTTTACACTAATAAATCTGGTTGAACATGGGATAATGATTTTTTACTCAATAATGGCACAGGGTAGCTGTGTTCCACTACTGAGGACCATACTCTTACTCTTTCCTATTCTCCCTCTTGGGGCGGGGGAAGGAATAGAGAATAATAAAAATATTTTTAAAAAGCACACTGTGCCCTTAGGAAAAAAATAAATCTCTTTTTTTCTGTAGTTACGCACTTAATTTAAAACATGGAGCTATCTTCTACCAGAGAACCCTCCACAGGCTCCGATGATGTCAGAGCCAGACCAATCTCACATGCTTATTCTTTGGCCTCTGATTGAAGCCGTAGCTCACATGTAAGACCTTTGTGCAATGTATTATTTCACATACATGATTTTAGTAGCGTGCTCTCTCCAATTCTACCATCTCTCCCACTGCCAAACGACAGCCCTGTGTCCATCAAGATATTCTTGTTAGGTGCTTCCAGTTATATCGGAGGTACATGGCATAGACGTGGGGCTAGAGATCACGTGCCATGGTTTAAAATATAGAAGAGTTTCTCAGCTCAATCAGGTTTCTTTATTTCTTATTCAGAGGCAGCAAGGCTGTGCCTCTGTTAGTATAACACCATGTCTTGGAACGGATGACACCTTGAAAGAATTAGCTGAGTTCAGCCGGATTCTTTATCCAAGTAACTCACAAGGATTCAGTTCTCTCAGGGTTCTCTCCTCTTAGATGCCTTTCTGATTTTTCTTTAGTACTGGATACATTACTCCTATAGTTAATTAGGCAGCTAATCGCTAACCGTCTATGCAAGGTGGAGTATCTCTCTCAAAAAAAAATGCTCACAAATAAATTACTTCTATTTTTGGTGGAAACCTCACATGGGTACTAGTTACCTGTAGAAAGTAACACACAATTCTTGAGTGTGTCTGTGCTCCTTCCTTCTTGGATGTACCCTCAAGTTTTCTTGCTCTTCTCACTTTTTCATAGCTGCAACGCAGCCAAGTACCAACTGGCACCTGAAAGAAAATGCAAGAGACCATCACACAAGTAAATTTTCTAGCAAGGAGTTGATTGTGAGGAGAGGACAGGCCTTTGTTCTCAGCTTCAATGGAACAGAACAGCCTGAGCAAAACTTAACATTCATCGCAGAAACAGGTATGGCTCCCACCTTCTTTCACAGAAAGAGTAGTGCTGCCTCCTGACATTCTTTTGGCCTGATATGCGCTGTAGGGCAGCAAGATAATACCTCAGAGCCAACATGCTTGTTCAAAAAGCCATGGAACTGTTTGAGGGGTTTGTTGCATTATTCCCATCTCAGCTAGCAGCCATAGTCTCCAACATATGGCACGAATGCATCTGAGGGGAGGGCGACATCTCTGCTGAGTTTGGTGACAACTACATCTCTGTTTCAGCAAGCTGGGGAAAAAAAACCTTTGTTTATTTTCGTTAAAAGGTCCAAAACCCTCAAAGCTGACTAAGACCCAGGCCACATTTGGTATCTCCAGCACAGTGAGCAAGGACAGCTGGAGTGCAGTTGTACAGTCTACAAGTTCCAACTCTGTGAGCATCTCCATTTCCACCCCACCCAATGCTGTCATTGGACGTTACAAGCTGAGTGTTCAAAGTACTTCAAGTGGCAGCTCCTCTCCAGCAAGCCTTGGCACCTTTGTGTTGCTGTTTAACCCGTGGTCTTCAGGTACGAACATGTTGACTTTCCCCTGAAAGAATTAAAATGCTTGTAGCTTCATTAATGTTTGCAGCTTCTCCATTTGATCTATACTTCTTTGGTACAGGGGCTGAACCTGCACCACGTAATGTATCAGTGAGAAAAGAAAAGGGTTTAACAGTTTCTTAGGACCTTCTGGTACATAAAATCAGCTCTGTAATCATGTACTTACTGGAGAGCTCCTTGCCCTGAAAGATGAAGTTCTGCTTAAGCAGATTGAGTTCTGCTTTTGCTAAAGCTTCCCTACTTCTGCACAAGTTTAGAAGAGTGTGTCTGGTCTCTGTAGAGCCAAGAGACAAGACGTACACACCAGCTGTCATCTTCTCCCAGATTTGGCAGTGTCATACCTCTCTATGTCTTCACTCAGACACCCCCCACCCCTTTCTCTAATTATAGGAAATCCTGAGTTTCCCAATCTGTTTATAACAGCAGGAACAGCAAAGGGTGGATATGGATATCTTCAAGCATTCTGATTGATGGAGACCAAGGCTCCTGAGGTTTTGTTTTATTTTGCCTGCTGTGGTTGTACATACCTCTGTTTTGGCTTTTCAGGTGATGACGTGTTCATGCCTAACAAGGCCGAGTGTGAGGAATATGTGCTAGAAGAGTTTGGCATCATTTTTGCGGGCAATAAAAATCATATCAGCAGCTTTGGATGGAACTTTGGCCAGGTAAATGCAGCACTGAAGCACCAGACAGTGTTTCGTGCTCTGGTTTTCACATGAGCTGGGTGTCCAGGGCTTGTTTGCTTTTTCAAGTTCACTGCAGTCATACACCTCTGAAGAGCAGGAGTCTGGTATTGAAATCAGAACTCGTGCCAAGCCCTGTTATACTGATTAATATGAGGATTTGTAATTGAGTAGGCGGTGCTATGACCTAGGACTTGGAGGTGCAGACAGCAGAAATCATAGTGTCTGCTGGGTAGTAAAGTACTGTAGCAATGCTGAGAGGCGAAGTCCTGACCTTAAATCCACAGATTCCAAGTTGTGAGAAGCTCTTTGAGTTCTAATTTTCACAGTTTGTTGAGGCTGCATTTTTCTATGGTAATTCCTGGCTGAGCTGCAGCATTTCTTCAGTGATTAAAAAAAACCTTTAAACACTATATGGCTCTACTTATCCTGATTTTTAGTAGAATTAATCTGTGTTTCCAAAACACTAACTTATTTCTATAACATAGTTTCAAGAAGATATTATCAATATTTGCCTTTCCATGCTGGATCGAAGCTTAAGGTATCGTCAGGATCCTGTCACAGATGTATCTCACCGAAATGACCCCAAATATCTGGGCCGCGTTCTCAGTGCAATGGTAAGCAACATGTTCAAAATTTCCAAACTACTAACTGTTCTTTTAAAGTAGTTAGTATGAAGACACTTCTCAGAAAATTTTAGGCCGCTGTTTGTATGTACCAGAAACGAGGGCCAGAGAAACACCTTAGGTGGCCATCTCATCTCAGCCTGCTAGACCTATCTAATCTGTTATTTCTGATACTTATCACTTTGATATCCAGTAGTCAAATCAAAAGTATAAGACACGGGGTGGTATGTTGAGGGACCAGTCCCTTGGAGGCCTTTAGTCCGACCTCCCATTTGAAGTGGAACTACAGTGGTACTAGATCTGCTCAGCCAAGGATGTGTCAGGCTGCCTTGAAAATCTCCAAGGACGGAGGTTTCGTAGCCTCTCTCGGTGACCGGTCCAGAGCTGCACTCCCCTCTTAGTGAGGAATTTTTCTCTTATGTCAGCTATGATTTTCCCAAGCTACAACTTTCTGCTGTTGCCTCTTGTTATACAACCTGCCAGAACAGAGGAAAGTTGGACTCTGACATCTTAGTACATTCCATTCAAGTAGTCAGAAGCTGCTGTTACATTCCCCTTATCGCTTTCTGAACTAGCCCAGTGCTCTCAACTTCTCCTTGCGGACTGTGTGCTCCAGGGCCCCTGGCCATCTTGGTAGCCTTCGCTCCTGGGCCCTCTTCAGTGTCCCAACGTCCCTTTGAACTGGTGGACCCGAAACTGGAGACAGGCTTCCTGGCAGAGCCTCGCTAGGGATAATTAAAGGGCGTTAACAGCTTCCCTTAATCTCCTGGTCACACTTTTCCCAGTGTAGGCTAGCGTGGGCTTTCCCTTCATGATGAGCGCGCGCTGTTGGCTCAAACTCAATCTGGCATTTGCGGTAACTCGCGGGCCCCTCTCAGACGAGCTGCCGCTCAGCCCGCTGCTTCCCAGCCCGTACCGACGCATGGCCTTATTCTGCCCCAAGCTCTGCAATCTACACCTTTTCTTCCTCAACTTCATAAGGTTTCTGTTGACGCAGTACCCGAGATTTTCAAGGTGACTGTGCCCCATTTGTTGTGTCAGCCACTTCCCATAATTTAATGTAAATTTGCTGAGAGCTTACTACATCATGATCCGGGCCCGTTCGGACGGCTTAGCTGCATCATATGCTTTGATGATGCCATTCAGTCATACAGTGGTAAAGTGGCCACCTCACGTCAGGAAGGTTCACTGAAAACTGGTGTTTGCTTTCTTGCCTGGTGCTACTGTACTTGGGTGGGAAAAACGGTGTTTAAATGCTCTCCATTTCTTGAGAGGACACATATTTCATTTCCCTGAAAAGCTAAGGCTCCTTCGTGAAGTCCAGCTGCACGAAGCAGTGACTTTTGTCCACTTAAATGTTGTTCAAGGCTTTCCTCCTGCCAGCTCCCCTACTGCTACCACATCTGTTGTAAACTCTTAATTTAGCTCATCATAAATTTAATTATTTTTACAGGTCAACGCTAATGATGACCAAGGGGTGGTGCTAGGAAACTGGAGTGGAAATTATGAGGGTGGCAAAAGCCCAAGCAGCTGGACTGGAAGTGGTGAAATCCTGCAAAACTGGAAGAAATCAGGATTCAGACCTGTTAGATATGGACAATGTTGGGTTTTTGCAGCGGTATTGACTACAGGTATGTTTTATGTCATGCACATAACTGACACCACACAGATTCTGTTAAAAGAAGCACTAACAATACTTCCTACATGGAAGTCTTTCAAGATATTAGTATGCTATATGAAACTTCATATTCCAGAAATGCTGCTTTCTGACTATGGTTTTGTATTCGCTCTTTAGTGCTTAGATGTCTGGGGATTCCCACTCGCACAATTACAAACTTCAGCTCTGCCCACGATGCAGATGGAAATCTGCGTGTGGATGAGTTTTACGATGCAGCTGGAAATCATTTGGACAGGGCAGCTGACAGCATATGGTAAGGCTCTACGATATTTAATAGTAGGACCTGTCAACGCCTGTAGAGTCTTCAGGTGTGGAGTATAGATTTTAATGACGAATGCTTTGTTACCTTCTTAAAAATTGCCTTAAAAACAGCTACATGCGCACAGGATCAATAAAAAAATACTACAAAATAATACTACAAAACTCAGTGTTTTCACTCTTGCTCAGTTAAACAGAGAATAATGACATAAGTTACAACAGCAAATTGAAGCCAGGGCAGGAAAAGTTACAGTTATGATGCCACAAATAACTGAAAATTTGTGATATTACACTGGAAATATCAAACAGTGGGACTTGACTTAGTTTGGAACTATTCTTCAAAAACAGTTCACATTAAACTGTAAAAGTTCAACAGAACCAGCTTCCCTGCCTTTTTTTTTTTTTGCAGTGGAAATAATTTAATTATTGCCACTAAAAAGCATCAAATGCAATTCAAACAAGCTTGCGTTCAGTAAAGAACAGGTGCAGTCCCTCACTTTTTGCCTTGTTTACTCCGCTGCTTGTTCTGGACTCATTCTAGATATAAGTGATAACTGTAGCATTGTGCTATAAGGAAAACAGCTAAAACTAAGGAAGTGCTCACGCTCAGAACTTTTGGAGAAAAACAGGCTCAAGCCATTTCATATAATTTTACAAATTTGCTTTCTGCCCTTGAATATTTATGTCTGTTCCACAACGCAATTTTCAGCTCCTATCTAGTTAATATAATCAGGTTCAGAGTGGAAGTGATCAGTCTCAGATAAGAACCTATGCAAATTAAGGCATGTAATACATTTAACTAAGGTGGCTGCTTAATGGATGTGAACAGGAATTTAGAAACATACAATACTATCTTACTTTGTTCATTCTTGCATGTAGGAATTTCCATGTCTGGAATGAAAGCTGGTTTTCCCGCAGTGACTTGGGTCCCTCATACAGTGGATGGCAGGTTCTGGATGCAACTCCCCAAGAAGAAAGCGGAGGTACGCAGATTTTATTTCAGGAATAACGTTGAAAAATCATGAAGTCAGTCACTTTCAGAGAGAAGGGAAAAAAAAGTAAAACCATTGTAAAAGTGATTTCTTATCCAGCTCAGAAATAGAGTGGCACAAAAGAATACTTTATCTGTCACATTAGAAAAGCCTCAGATCAGCTGTGGATGCCAAGAAACAAACTAAAGTTCTTGGAGCAGTCTTTCACAGGAATTCCTGTATTTCCAATGTAGGTATCCAGATCTATTGAAAAATCAAGAGATACTGTAAAATAAATAAAGTGTACCTTCAGAATAAACACAAGATACATTGCTGATTTGTCTGGTATGAGGGTCTATGTGGATGAAAGGGCTAGAATGGGACAACAGCACTGGGCAACTCAGGAGTCTCTGATAAAGTTCTGTCTAGTAATCTGCTTACCATCACAGAGCTGATAAGGTCTAAAATATTTTTTCTTGATGCCGTAGGAATTTATCAGTGTGGTCCTGCCTCGCGGAACGCCATCAAAGAAGGAGATGTAGAGCTGGACTACGACTGCCCATTTGTATTTGCAGAAGTGAATGCAGACTGTATGTACTGGAATTATGACACTGCAACTGGAAAGAAAACATTGATATTTTCTCAGTCTACCATAATTGGCCAATTCATCAGCACAAAGGCAGTTGGTAGAGATGCTCGCGTAGATGTCACCAATGATTATAAATACGAAGAAGGTAAATAAAAACACTGGTTCTTCTGGTTACATAACTGCTTCTTTCCCAAACGTATATAAACTTGGATAGGAGTCTCTTAGTGGGCAATATTGGGCATCTATAAGGTAGGAGCAAAACTTATACTCAGTTTATTCAGTTCTAACAGAAAAGGGAAGAGAAGGTAAAGAATAAAAAATACTGCCCTGCACTTTCTGATACAGAGCTGCTTTGTAGGACCTAAATAAGGCAAGTCCAAATATCTCTGCGTAAAGCATTCCCTGTTCCGTCTGCCTATTGCTAACGTGTGCTGCCTGCCTCTGCTTTGGGAGAATTGGTCTACAGCCCAGTTATTTGACAGCCGGATGAAAGGCCTATTACAGAAACCTAAGCTAAATCAACACTTAGGCTCAAGAAAAGCAACTCTTTCAAAGGGTCAAACAGCTCAAAAACTTGTCAGACCTTTGGGTTTGATAGCGCAGAAAAAAAAAGACAATCATGAACTGAATTTGCAAGAGCAAAGAACGAACATTGCTATCGGAAATACATAGCAGAAGGGTGAAAAGCATGATAAAGTGGAGCCCAAATAACCAGCTTCCATTGTGTGCTGGCTCTGGCCGGGATGGAGTTAACTTTCTTCATAGCTGCCCCGCTAAAAGCCATGATAGCACACCAATGTTTTGGCTATTGCTGAACAGCACCTGCAGAGAGTTAGGGCTTTCTCGCTCCCTCCCCGCCACGGCTGTGGGTGGGCGAGAGGCTGGGAGGGGACCCAGCCAAGACAGCGGACCCAAACCAACCAAAGGGATATTCCACGCCATATGATTGCGTGCTCAGCAATAAAAGCTCAGTGAAAGGCAGAGGAAAGGGGCAGGAGGCGTTTGTGGTTATGCCAGTTGTATCCTCAAGCAACCGTTGCGCGTGTTGAGGTGCTGCTTTCCAGGAGGTGGCTGGACATCTGCCTGCCGATGTGGAGGAGTGAACGTACTCCTCTTTTTGCTTTGCTTGTGCAGAGTTTTTGATTTTCCTGTTAAACTGTCATTATCTCAATCCATGAGTCTTCTCGCCTTCCTTCTGTCTTTTCCCCATCCTGCGGGAATGGGGAGCGAGCGAGAGGTTGGGTGGGTGTTTGGCTGCTGGCCCGAGTCAACCCACCACTCCTTGCCACCAGCCTTCCCTTATATTAGGGGCATCTTCTGTGTTTACATTTCTAAATATTACAACCATAAAAAGGGATAGAAATGGGAAGACTGAGAAACTTTGGACTTAAGATTTCATGTTACCGGAAAATGAGGGGCAGTGGCATTACTGACTGCTGATGCAGAAAATGAAATGTGGCTGTGGAAAACAGAGGGTCTGTTCATCTCTAAGTACAGACACTGTGTTCTCCTGGCTTGTCTCTAGCAGTCATGTAAAATAAGAGATGCGTGTTAACTGCTGAGGATAATTTTCATGGTTCTCTCTGACAGGCTCTAGAAAAGAAAGAGATATTTTTAAAAAAGCCCGTAAGAAGCTGGGACTTGAGGATAAATTTGATCCTACAGCACCGACACCACAGGAAATCGATCAGAAGCCCGACATCTCAGGGAAGTTCAAGGTGGCCGGCCCTTTAGAAGTCGGCAAAGATCTCAATTTAATTCTGGTTCTTGCAAACTTACAGTCTGATGCTAAGACAGTTCACGTAAATATGACTGCGTGGAGCACCGTGTACACTAGAAGACCAGTTCATGAGATCTGGAAGGACTCCATATCTGTCACTCTGTCTCCTGAGGAAGGTAATTTTTCAAATAACTTTTAATCATAATTGTGTAATTGTTTTATGAGTAAATGGGCATTAGAAGCTGGTGAACTTGGGGGAAAAAGTTCTGACAAACTTCAATCTTAAATTTCTATGCAAAAAAAGGCTGAAAAAAACATTACATTGCACTTATAAGCATATTAAAAAGGCGTGTTTCACACCATCATTTCCTTAAGTACTATTCACATTTTGGAAAACGTATCTCAGGAGTGAAAAGAAGATGGCGAGTAAACATGGAGTTTCATTAAACAAAATTTTCATTAAAAATGATAAGGGCAACAGAAAAGCATAGAAATCAACTCCAACTAAATATGTTCTGGTCAATTATGAGGGGCCTTATTGAAAGGTAACAGGACATGGCTAACAGCAGAAACAAGAAACCTGATCTATGAGCACATTAGACTAGAATTCAAGTGTGAGGAATAGAAATAACTGAAATATCCTGCTAAACTCCACAGAAAAGAATGTATTGAAGAATTGTTGAGAAATTAAGGACCTAAGATTTTTTTAAATTTTTTTCAGGTGGAGTTTAATAACCTTATGGAAGAAATTCTCTACCTAAATATGACTATTGTTGGAAAGATGAAATTAAGTTACCATTAGGAGCTTGGGATAATAGATATATCAGCATCTCTAAAGTGAACTGAAAGATCATTGATTCACAGCTGATACTATATTGTATTAATCTTAGGCTTCAAGGCACTAATGAGAAGCAGAAATAATGCTTCATTTCTTTAATATGTAGTTTGACTTCTGGAGTTGGGGTCTATCAGCTTCCTCTGAAGCATTAGGAATTGGGCTCTCGGTGAAGACAGAGTTTATATGCCTCATGGCACGGCAGTCATGCAGGCACCGTGCGGTGTCTTGTTCTCACGCAGGCTGTGTTAAACCAGCAGCTGAATTTACACCCAGCAGGGAGGTTTTTCCCCAGATCTGATGGCAGGGACCATTTGAAGAGATTTTTGCCCTCTTCTAGAGGTATGCTCCACTTGCTAGGATTTGTAGTTAACAAATCTGTTGCTACTGGAGGAATCTAGGGAATTCACATTGCCCTCATTTTTCTTGCTTACCTTTGCGAGGCTGCATTGGTGTCTTGTCATCTTTCCTTGTGTTTTTCATCTGCTGAATACTGCTGGAAAGTACTTCATGGCTTACAGTGTTTGCATGCAGCGTAGCTACTCTATAGTTCTTCTGAACTTGATGTTTATTGTACAAACGGCCAAAAATGTGGAATTGCCTGGATTCAGAGACAGAGGAGATCCCTTCCCATCCAGTATTCCTTGATTTGAATTACAGCATGGAAACGACTGTGAAAACACATGATAATAAAAAGCAGATTGGGCTTGGAAAGATAAAAGAAATGTAAAGACATCACTCAGATCGTCTCAGTATATCATGAGCAAACAGGCTGATGAGGCCTATCACAACATGTCCCATAACAAATGGAGTGGCACTGGTAAACTCCTTAAACTCCAGCTGTCTTATCTTTCACAGCAATTGGGAGGAAACCAAGCCAGGCAATATAGTAGTAAGGAACGGAGGAGAGATGACATTGAAGAAATCACTCTCTCTTCAGCAAACTGATAGATTTGCATGAACTGAGTTTGGCAGTGATGGCTGAAGGCCTTCCTAGTCCCAGACACAGCATAAAAGGAAAATACTAATATTAGGTATGAAGCTCTGTAGGCTTATAAAAGCGTGTAGCAATTCCTTTTTTTTTTTTTTCTTCCAGAGAAACAATTTCCCATTAAGATACCGTATACTGAATATCAACAGCAGTTAACTACAGACAACACGATCGAGGTAACAGCTTTATGTCACGTAGAAGGTGGCATTCAAGTGCTAGTGCAAAGAGACATCACCCTGGACAACCCTACCATCGACATACAGGTAAGTTACTGTCCCTTTGCTCTAACTGCAGTGGCAGAGAAAAGGGAAAATGAGCTCCTATAAGGACTTTCTTCCCTGAAAGAGGCGTTCTGCTCACATTCTGCCATGGTCCATCACAGCATCTCATAACGTCTCCTCTTCTGATGACTGAGAAGGCTTGGATAGAAAAGAATACTGAGCACCTGACCTTTCAAGCATTTTCTTTGCACAGGTACTTGGTGAAGCAAGAGTGAATAAAGAAGTGGATGTGGAAGTGACGTTTACCAATCCTATTGATACAGAAGTGACGGACTGCGTGATGCAGGTAGAAGGCAACGACCTGCTCAGAGGAATCCTTGAGATAGAGTAAGTATGAGAAATGCCTCCTTCCTGCTATTAAAGATACATGAGCAAGAACCTACGCATGGATGCCTTGGAACCGAACAGTGGGATGAGAAAGCATTTTCTCTTGCAGTAACTTGGGAGGCCAGTCAATGTAACATCTCGTAATGAAGCACACAGCTTTGAACCAACTCTTTGTCTCACCTAGGCTTTGGCTCCGTAGTTTGGGAGGGTAAATAATTGCTGTCATAACTGGATGGAACTTGTTTTCCTGCCTATCTAGCAAGACCCCACAGTTCCAGCAAAAAAAATATATGCTTACCCATGCAGTAAATTTCGCTGAGGCTGTCTGTGCTGCTATAGGCCAGACGGGTTGAACCCTCTTGTTGTGATCATAGGGCCAACAATAGGATATATGCCTGTTTCTCCCCATACTGTTCCCAACGTATAGCATATGCTAACCAGGATTTTTTATTTACTTCATTAAACGCACTGCAGGTGCCAATCTGGGTGTTCAGCTTTCTAAACAATTTGCGTTTACGTCAAACAGATAGACATACATGTAAAAAGCAGATGCACCAGTGTCCCAGCTTTGGGAACAAAAATGAACACAGATCGTTTAGACACAGGTTGTAATCTCAAAGGGTGGCACCTCTGAAAAGTACAACCCCAAATATGCTTCGTGCATAGCTATTCCAGATACAACAAGTCACAACTGAGGAGGGTAACTTCTAAAAACAGACTAAACCATGACCAGCAGCTACTCCTTAGATGACTGAATGTACTTTACTAAGGCCTGGAACTTGAACACAGCTGAAATCCATGAGGCAGGTGGGAAGAGAATAGGGAAAATGGTGAATATTACAATAAAAGGTTGGGTTGGGTTCAGTTTTTTAATTTAAAAAAATAAGGTTTTCCAAAACAAGACCTACAGGCACACTGATTTTCAAGCTCTGCTTTCAGAACCCTACAAAATAATTATCTTAGGAGATTAATAAACAGAGTCAATATACTATTAGATGGTGTTGAGACGGTGAATGAGAAGACTGGAATGAAGTATGTTCCTTTTATTATAGATCCCAGGCTCCTATTTTTATGCTTTGATGATTTTGTATCTTGTGTTGCTCTTTTCCTTCAGTATTTCACAACTGAGACAGAAAGGTTAAATTTTCAGACTGTCCCCTACTTTGTACATATACAAAATATCACACAAATTTGCATGTACGCTAGCAAATGCAGGTATTTCTAAAAAATACCTGGGATATGGGAGCGTGCTCTTTAACTGAATACACACACAAACAAACACACACAGCAGCTTAACACTGCCATTTGTACTTGAGTAACTAGGAATGGTCTGTCCCATAATTTACAAGCTCTCCTGAGGGAATTTAGCAACCCCATGTTGTCTATCCCATCCAACTTTATCCTCAGGCAAGACAAGACAATATGACAGGGTAAGGCTGTTTGGGAAAATCATAAACACGAGTTTCCAAGAATTACAAAATATACTGGTCTAAAACATTTTAACTTCCGTTCAGAATTTCCTGCTGTGTAAACATTGAGGTTTTCTTGGTGCTATAATCTATTCTAATTCAGGAATTTGTATTAACATTCTTCACGGTCTCAGATTATTCTTTTTTAATAATTCAGTGACGTGCTTTACACCCGCTGTTCTGCATGAAGTTTTATCTCATATGCTACTAGTTACGTCCCCTTTGTGTGCTTATCTGGGTCACTGCATAATGTATTTGTGAGAGACCTTAATGCATGGCTTTGCGTATTTAAATACCTATCAGATAGCCAAGTCCATTATGGTCTTTTCATGGTCATCCTACACCAAACTGATAGGAATTCTTAAGATGGGAGATGGTTAGTGAAGAAACTCAAGTATGAGGCATGAGCCTGTTTTCAGCTTATATTTTTACTTTTGTTTCCTATGTTTAGCATACCACCACTGAAAGCCGGTGAGAAATCCAGTACAAAGTTTAAACTCTTCCCTTTTGAGACGGGTCCCAAACATCTACTTGTTAAATTCTCCTGCGATAAATTTGCAAATATCAAGACTTTTAAGATGGTAAATGTGATCGACTAACATGAAGATATACAATGAACGGTCTGCGTGTGTATAAATTGAAAAAACATCATAAGAAGACTTGTACAAGAAAACAATGAGAAAATTAGCAAAATAAAATTCTCACTTCCTGTGATAAGGGGTTACCACCATCATATAATGAAAATTTTACATTGTAATTTTAAACAAACTGAGGAATAGTTGATTCTTGATTTACTGTCGTGAGTGTCCATGTTATTAAAAAGAGCATCTTACCTTCCCTTCAGAGACTGTTTGTTTGACTTTTGTCTGGTTTTCTTTGGAGATCATTCTTTCTGGCTCCAGATGTCTCTACACAAACATTCATAAACTCATTTTTACACACTTAAAGCCTTATTCAGTGGACCTTCAAGGCAAGGACCTTCTCCTTACTGCAACTGTGATACTAGAAAGCAGCCAGGATGAGTGGCACGATTTGTGTCATTTAGCTTTGTCATTTTTGCTGCAAAGTCAGTTCTGATATTTCCTTGTTTGGTAAATCACAGTGACCAAATGAGGCATAGGAGAGGTTCAAAAGGAATTTGGGTAGTGTCCAATTTGACAAACACGTTGCGATAATTGCCAGCTCAACGTACATGATATTTTTGCATACTGATGTTTTACGCTTGCTGAAAGCCTTCTTTGGGAATCAAAGGGAGGGTAATGGTAAGTCTAAGGGCATTGTAACTTGAGAAGAGTTAGGAATTCTTCACTATAGATTGTGTGTCAGGAAGTCGTCTTTCAGAGTTCAAGTTTAGTAAAGCTTACTTCAACCCTTTCTGGGAGGATAGGTACGGGCCAGAAGATGGGTTCCAGGAACAAGTGAAGTTGGTGCAGTCCAGTGAGCGACTTGGCCAATAATTGTACACGAGTAAGTCAATCTCTGACTGAAAATGATCGGTGTAGATCAAGTGAATGGAAAGTCGAGCTACTGCTCTACTGCACTTTGGACGCCTGGGCCAGGAGGCCAGTAAAATCTTAGCAAGCGCCCGGAGCCAGCTCTGAGCCCCCGCTTCCACCACACAGCACCTGTGACTTGCCACAGGGACTCCTCACTGTTACCTGAGCAGCCCAAGCTCAGATTGGCTATGAACCCCTGTCGTGGTTTAGACCAAATTGGCTACTGGGGATGTGTGGGACCCCAGATGGGACCGACAGATGCTGCCCTCTACCCCTCT
>RSEF01000001.1:42441607-42484837 GCA_003993805.1 Himantopus leucocephalus
CCCAGCTAAGAAGCAAAGTTACTGAACCAAATTGGTCCTGTTTCACCTCAGACCAGGACAACCCCTTTCATCCTTGTAGCCTGCAAAATTGCTCTAGGAGGGCACTTGCAGCCACCTAGTTGTCCACATGACGTCAGTACAAGTCCAGACTGGACATACAGTGAGACAGGATATGGAGAGGATGTACAAGTCGTCCACAGTGGTACCCTCTCGTTTTCTCCTGATGTTCCTCAAGGCTCGCCAGAGCCAAGAGCTCTCATCATGCAGACCAAACAATAGAAGTTCAAGCTCAAGCAGAGCCTTGGATTTAGAATGCGGATATGCCCTTAATGAATTCTTTTTACACCTCGTGTTCACATGAAAACAACCAGAGTATGCTTGAGTCAAATGAATTGCACTAGCAGAAATGAGAGAAGCTTGTAAACTGGATCTCTAGGGGAATTAAAAGGAAAGCAACACCCTTCCCCTGCAACACTTCACACACACATGAAGTTAATGTGTCTAATTAAATGTGTGCCTACTTGGATAGACTCACAGGCTGGATTCTGCAACGTTTTATGTGGAAGTTTTACTGATCTCCTCTTTCTAGTAAAGAGCAGCAACACCACAAGTGTAAGGTGCAATATGGTTACCCTGAGGATACGATAGCTCAATACTTGAACAGCAGACAGAACTATTAAGGAGACGAATGAAATAACAGCGCATGTTTTTCTCTGAAAGTGAGCAAACTGCACTGCAATTTCAAGGCTCTGAAACAAGGGAAAAGGAGGAACAAAATATTTTGAGCCCTTTTGGGTGATGGGTGGGTGGAATTGAGCTAGGAAAAACACCTGTGACAATGTTAAGTCCTTAGTCACTTAGGAACCTTGACCGCTGCATTCCAAAGGGATTACAGAAGCAGCTGCTGATGCTTTGCTGTGGTGAAGGTGCGACTGGCAGGTGCCGGGTTGGGATGTAGGCCAGTCCGAGCCAGGTTCTGGTGGCTTGGTGAACACCACTGTAGGCGTGTCATCCAGAGGTAAAGGAGGTGGTTGCAGCAGAGACAGAAAAAGTGTTCGGAGATTTAATTACTTGTGGGAGTAGCAAGGAAGAAGAAAGGAAATAGTCATACTCCAGAGGGAGCAATGTGTAATGTCTGAAGCAATCACTATAAGTACCGAACGCCTGAACTTAAGAACTGGTCGATGCGGTTTGTCACTAGGGCTGTGTGTGAAGACCAGGTAACATCAGAGGCTTGTGGCTCTTATGGTTTCCAAGGAATATGAATTAAGGAAAAGAGAAAAAGGCCAAGTAAAGTAGCTCTGAACAGCAATCAAATCCATTTGAGGCGATTCCTGGAACAAGTTTTGACAGCCTGAACATCCCGGAAACTTCCAAGAGGAGGAAGGACCTCTGATTTATAATGTAAGTGGACATACACTGTACCAGATACAATGCTGCCAAGTGTGAAAGGCTTTAGTGTTTTTCTTTCAGGACAGGGCTCGTATGAATGTCATATAAGTACTCTTTTAGCCTTTGTGGTATCAAAACAAAGTTTCTCACAAAGGTGCAAGAAGCCAATTTTTTGGTTAAATCAACCTTAGAAACAGATCTTGGAGCTTAATTTCTGCATCTTTTCCAGTTGTTTCTTCTTTTTTTCTTTGTAATTCAAAATTCAGACTAATTTATTTTTTAAATCTTTACTGAGTGTTAAAACACGATCAGTGGAGCTCCAGAATCTTAAACAGACAAATATTCCTCCTGACAACAGTGTCACTTTACCTGTACACTTTTAAGCAAGGGTACAAAAATAAAAAGAAAGATATTCCCAGCTGGGAAGACAGACAGGCTTAGAGTCCGCACTGATAAAAACTAATCATGGTTAATTGTTGGGGGGGGGGTGGGTGTTGAAATAAAACTTCTGCTGAAATAGTAGTACGGAGCTGGCTAACAGAACAGGTAAACAGACATTTGTTCCTGGCAGCAGTTTATCATTTCACAGAAGTCAGGGGGTGTTGGAGATAATTTGAGACCCAAAAAAACCCTCTGAAACCAACTCACAGCTGTTAAACAAAACCAGAAGTGACATTACCAATCTGGAAGTTAAGTAATCAGGAAATGCTCCTTTTTCCTTCATATGGCTTTTACAACCCACCACACTCCCTGTTTCCTCATCCTTAAAGATAACTTATTCATGGCACACCTATTATCCTTTGTAGGAAGTTCTTCTTGTCTTGGAATTCAACAGAACGCATTTCCTCTGAGTAAATAATTTTGGTATCTCCTCCCATAATTACACCCACGTTGAGTAGGAACATTGGCATTAGACATACCTATATTATAGGAACTAGTTAATTCATTTGACAAGCCTACAGGTATTAATAACAACTCCTAAGTACCTCTCCCTTCTCTGAAATTTCAGCTGACAGCACGAAAAGATTGCTGGGTTTTTTCTTTTTATGATTAATGAGACTTGGACATCCTTGAAGAACAAAGTAGAAGGTGTATGAAATTCTCATAAGCGGAGGGAATGGCAGGTGAGTTCTGCGTGTCATTTGCTTCCCTTCAGCAGGTACTTCATTCAGGACTGTTTCCTTAAGATACGTAGATACATGCCCTGTAGGTACCTGCTCAGATTTCTTATCTGAAGGAAATTTTATATTGTAATTTGTTCTTGCACTTCATTTTCAAAGTTTTACTGTTATTACTATTAAGACCTGTTTGAGAATAACTTTTGAAGCAGAGGATATTGGCGGGGGGGAGGGGGTGTTTGTGATAAATTCCCATTACTTCAAAAGGCACCATCCAGAACTCCATCTAAACCCTTTATTTTTTAAATGCTATTTCAGAGATGTGTTATTGCTTTGCATTAACAAAGTTAGTGTAATCCATCCCAATGGAGCTGTGAGCATGGAGCTTACAGATGGGAATTCAAAGATGCATTAAACCCTACCAAAGGAAAACAGTAATGACAATATCTCTGCTTTTTAAAGTTTAAAATGAAGATTATTATTTTAACTGGGCAATTGAAAAGCAGGGTTCTCTCCTGTTTAATGATGAAACAAGCATTTTCAAATCAGTTTTTAAAATGTTGCTTTGCAGGGAAAGCAGCAGCCTACTGCAGTTCACTCTTGTCCCAGGCAGTCATGCTAAAGATTCTCTTTCTCAGCCCATCAGTGCTTACTCACGTTACTTCTCTGTGCTCTTAAACTACAAGTAAAAAAATTATTCTTCCTTGAATTTAATTATGGCACTTTTTTGCATAAATTAGATTTTACTTTTACTTCTTCAAAGATTATATGTAAATTGTAGTTTAATATGTAGCTATATTGTTTTGGATCTGACTTAGCGTTTCATTGCTATGCTGTATGGTATGAGACAGACTTGGAAGCTTGTTTGAAGGTCCCTATAACAATAGTGCCTGGTGCCATAGGTCTTAATCCACTCTTTCCATCCCACTCATTGTTGTTATTGTTTTCTTTTGAATTTGCTTTAAAATGGTGGCGGTCATGTCCCCCCATTNCCCCCCCCCAAGCCTCATTGTATTTATGATACTAGCATTAATAAAAGTGATTTAGAAGAATCTTCACCAAGGTACTCACTCTGAGCATTTGCCAAAACGTGCACCACAGGTGTACTCTGTGGGGTCTCACAGGGCAGGTATAAACACAGGGGACGGTGCCTCTCGGAGCTCCCACTGACAGCGTAACCGCTCAAGCTGGAGCCTGGCAATAAAAGATGAACTATAGAAGGGAAAACAGTCTTGCAAGGAAGATCAGATACATACTTGCTTGCCAAAAACTTAGTTTAGCATTTGAGGTGGCAAGAGCCACTTTATGGGTTTTAAACCACAAACCATAATAACAGTACGTGTGCAGGAGGACACTGGGTGTCAGAGAACTCCAAGCACACCGAGTCATCAGAATTCCTCTAGGACGTGAAGGTAGCACCTACGAGAACAGGAATTCCAGTGCTCCAGCTGTCACTTTGGGCAGAACTAAATTCAGTCAGACCGATTTCTTCGTCCAACGTATGTCCTGAAATACCTCTTGACCGTTCATAAAAGACAGATGATCTCTCACTATGTATCTTTCCCTACTCTAGTCCAAATGGCATCAGGATGTAAGTAGGAAAGCAAGATGTCCTAATAGCCATTTCTGGGATCCTAAAAATATATATATGAAAAATGTAGAGGGGTTACAGGACACACTGTTTGGTGCTGACCATGAAATGACACTGATTTGCCCCTGTACATTTTTTCTTAAGCCCAGTAATAAAACAGCATCCAGCACCGTATAGGAAGTATATAAGTCCTCGGTGTGTGACAGCCCTGTAGCAAAACTCAAGCAAAAATTTCTATTATGGACCACTAGACTTAATCAAGTTAATTAAGCATCTGCTTTTCAGTTGTCCTTTCTCCAGTAAAGATAACTGCTCTTAGCAACCTCATCGTGCCATTTCTCAGAAAATGACTTCTTTCCATGCTGGCTGCTTCTTCCTGTCTTTTCTTCTATTTTACAGATCTGACACCAACCCATATCAGCTGGCAGCCATCACTGAACGCAAGCGCACACCATACTGACAGATATGCCAACACCGAGCTGACTGTGAGGCGAGGACAAGCCTTTACTATTACCCTGTACTTCAACAGACCAAAGCAGAGTGGGGAGAGCCTCGCATTTGTCACTGAAATAGGTAACGCTCCCTTAGCTTAATCCATGTTCTCATAGAACCGTAATCTTTATCCCTTGTTGTTCTCTTGTTATTCTATTTAGAGATGCAATTTTTCTTCGTGTATTTTTAACGTTTCCCCCCCTCCAATGAGCTCGTTTCAAGTGTGAGGTTAATATTGAGACCACACTCTGGAATGGAAACCGATTACCCCTTGTCTCTGGCAGGGCCATCCCCCTCAGAATCTCATCGTACAAAGGCTGTATTTAACCTCTCTGAGGCGGGGGCAAGCGGCTGGAGTGCTGTCCAAGAACCCAGTGAGTCGGGCTATACGAACTTTACCATCTCCAGCCCAGCCAATGCTGTCATTGGACGATACAATCTCATCCTCCAGGTAACCTCAGGGAACAAGATCTTCTCCAGATTCCTGGGGCAGTTTGTGTTACTCTTCAACCCTTGGTGCCCAGGTAGGTACCAACGCCTTTGCTCCTGAACGTAACTGACCTGTTTGCTTTCACAGCTGCGCAGGGAGCTTGCTCCCTCATGCTGTCTCTCTTTGGGTCACCAGTGGCAGCAGTCTCAGCTATCTGTTCAGAGATCTCGTTTTACTACATCAAAAAGCTGCTGCTGCACCTCCCCTCCCCCCCCTCTTTTATCCTAGTGAAATGTGCCGTATGGGGTGATATCACAGACTCTTTCTTCACAACTAAGCAGATCATTTTTTTCTGTAGACAAGGGCTGACAGACTTTCATAAGAGCACTTACTTCTCGGAACTTGAAGCAAGCATACCATAACATCCTTGACTTGCACCTAAACCAAAGCAAGACTGCTCTTGTAGATGTAAACTGCAAAGACAATAGCTCAACCAACTTTATAAAAACTGATAGAGGGCTAGAGTGAAAAAGATTGGCATTTCCCACATCTGTCATCACAGGTTGAAAAGGGACATCTCTTGCTGCTCCATTTTTTATTTCTGCAGCCTCAGCACGTTGCAGAAGAAATACAATAATGCAATTTCCTAAACCGAGATTTTGCAAATATGCAATAGTCTAGAAACACAAATTAGACACAAAATATACCGCTCTAGAGTTAAGGGAGCTCTTAGCCAGTCGAGTGACTAAACAGCTCATGAAAAAGAGAAAAGTAACCACAATCATCCACTATTTTCTTCTGTGACCATGTGTTAGTCAAGGGCCACTAACAAATACGTCAAGAGCCAAGACGAAAAAAGCTACTAATTAGCTCAGCATGTCTTGGAAGACAGAAATAATTATAGAAGTATGTTCAGGAAACTCCGACTGTCTCTGCACAGACAGTCCTGAGAGAAAAACCTTCCCAGAACCTCCTGAAAGATCACTTGTGGTGTAACTTCTAACTGATGGAAACCACACTGCAGGGACCAAAATATTTGACAGCTCCTGAACTGGAACACCAGAGTAGCAGTGGTACTCATGAGACCAGGCAAATTGTTCTCAGATGAAAACTGAGAAAAATTAAGCTGTGCCATTCCAGTTTAAAACCAATGATTTTGCAGAAGAGCCCTCCAGATTTATCAGACGATGCAATGACCACTGCCAAACAAAAGGGAGTATCCTTAAAGTAGGATGCTGCTGAAAAAGCTCCTGTGGAGTAGAATAGTTCCTTGATCCTGACAAACAGGAACATATTCAGTTTGAGGGTACGTTACTGCTATAGTAAGTGTCATAGCGGAAGGGAAGTAGAAAATTTATTTTCTCAGCAAAGGACAAATGGCAGATCTGGTCTGTAGATATGGTTCCACACGGGAGCTTACTCATTAAGCTGGAAAAGACATGAATTAATTCATAAACTGTAATATTAATAAAGAACTACTTACAAGGAAACAGTCAGGACTAGAGATGAAAGGAAAAGCACTGGGCTGGATCCTTATGTGTCATCTGAAAAAACACTCTGATCAAATGGTTCATTACTGCCGCTGATATGCTGACATTAAGCAGCGTTGTCCGTACACATGTGGGCTGGGATACCACACAGAAATAACTGGCTGACCTTAGAGACTGCAATAGTTGAGAAGGGATAAGACATAATAATACAAAATAAAAGACCGTACATTTAGGGAGGAATAACAATAATTTCAATGGCAGAGTTACCAGCTGGAAATCATGCAGAATGTGAAAGTACTTGTTAATTAAAGAATGAGACCAAAGTGAAATGGCCCTGAAAAAGGCAAATGCAATCTTAAACTGTATAAGAGGAAAGAGTTACTCAGATTTAAATATTAATTCTTTCAGTTAATCTTTCTGAACAGGAATTATGAATTAGAACATGTTCAGTGAAGGGTTGGTAGGACAACTGAACACACAAAAAGCCTTTTGGACAAGAGAAAGTTTCTACTTCAGCAAGCTGGGAGCAATTAGTTTCAGAGGTCGTATATCTGAAATAAATACAGAATTTGGGCACAGAAAATACTGATATTACCATAATGGTAACAAACCAATAAGCTTACTAATTCACTAACGTGTTTGTTTCAAACCTGTCGATGGAACAAAAGTGATGTTTTGACATTAATAAAGTCTCTTACGGACATTTAAAGAGAAATCTAAGATACTTGCAAGATACTCTGATAATGATGCATTATGTCCCAGTGCTATTGAAGGAACGTACAGTTAAATACTAGAATAAAGAGTGCTAATCGTGAATCAAATGAATGGTCATACACTGCTTATCTATAGCTCACAAGTGAAAATATCAATTGTAGAGCTTTAGGGGATAAAAGAAGATGTATGTTTGACAATTTTTAGAATGTATCTTTTTCCCCTATATGTCTGATACCTGCCACTTGTTTCAGCGGCAAAGGTTATACGAAGAAATTACTAGAAGTGTATCTATGTTAGAAAGCATACTTACATATTGATTAAAAATTATCAATAGAAATTTACATCCTGCACATTTCTCACTGTGCCAGGATAAACTTTAACTCTAGAATGAGAGGACAGAATAAATAATAACTTTGTATTTTTTGTATTAAAAGGAACTAATTTAATAAAGGATTAGGTCTGTAGTGGTCTGTCTTTATAATTGTCAAAAAAGAGGTCTATTGTGGCTGATTGCGTTTTTTCCTCCTTGTCTGCTGAGAGTAACAGAAGAAGGGGTTGTACTGTTTAGTCACACGTGAAAGGAAGAGATTTGTTGTGGGAGGGGTTTTTTTTCTCCTTTTAAACTAATGTTAGTTTTGCTCTGAGTTATTGGTAGGAATAGTGTTGTTATAAAAAAGTCTAAGTATACTTATTCAAAGAACTGGCTCTAGAACATTATAACTGAGAGCGTATAAACCTTAGAAAAAAGGTGTTCTTCAAATGATTATAGAAGGACATTTAGATTGCTCAGAATCATAAACTCATAATGCTAGAAGGATCTTAGACAGTTATCTCATCCCGCACCGTGCTCTAAGGCAGGTTCAGTTTAGCACTGAGGTCATTCCTGACAGATCTTTAATTCCTTCTTACTGAGCAGCCATTAGGGACGCTCCAGTACCTCGCCCAGCAATTCACTCCAATAAAACACTTGCCTTTCCATTAGAATTTTTTCCCCATTAGAATTAACTAACCAAATCTTCTTGGCTTTCATTTCAGCATATAACTTCTCATCCTACATACAATAGACACCAAGAACAGATTGCCTCCCCCTGCCCCATCCTCTTCACAAAAATTTCTGGCATTGATTACCATGCTTACCCCATTCCTCACCTCCATTTTTTTCCATCTTAAACAATTCTGAGTTAATTCATAAGTTATATTTTTCAGGTTTGCTGAGCATTCTCAGTGCTCCTCTCATTCTTTCCAACTGGTCCACACCTTGAAGTGCAGCACATGGAACTGCACACAGTTCTCCAGGCCCATGCTGGCCCAAAAGCTTGAGAATCAACAAAGATGATATTAAAAAAAAAAGTGTGGACAGCCGCTACAAAAAATACTTACATTGTGTGATTGAATTTTTTAAAATGAATTGCACAATCTTTTTATTTGCAGGAAGGGAAGGATGGGAAGTTCCTATGGGAAGGTAAAAAAGCTGACTCAATAGAATAGAAAAGCTGATTTTTATATATATTTCCTGAAATCGTGACGCTTTCAGAAAATAATTTTAAACATTATGAAATGAAACACAGAGCTAAGTAGATATTGCTACCTAAAGCGTGATCAAAACAACCTAAACCTCTGTGGGGAGCCCACGCTTTCTCAGGGAAACCAGCGAGTAACTGAAAGTGAATGGTTGAGCAGGGTATCCTAATCACATTTCCGATAGCACTTTGGATCAGGCAAGTAGAGATCTTCATTTAGGAATCTCAAAACAAGACAAACACGACTGGAAAACAGAAAAATGTCAAATGTCTATTCTACTTCTAACTACCCTGAGAAGGCAGAGTAATCCAGTGAGCAAGCCTGGACTTTTCTCAGTCTTCCTCACAAAAATACAGCGTACAGATAGGGGACATTGAGATAATACACAAAGGCTATACTAAAATTAAGGAAAAACGTTAAAGTAGTATATCTTGGATTCCCCCGCTCCCCCAGCCATATACAATAGCAGGCTTTTTCACTGAACTGTGCATCTTCAGGGAGCTATAACAATGTGTTTTCCAAATAGTAGTTTTCTCCTTGTTAAATCAAGATAAAAATGTTTTTGATAGGTTTCTAGTATTCTCAGATTTAAGTGTAAAAGTATGTCCAACTTGGTTTTCAGGTGATGCTGTCTACATGGCTAATGAAAGCGAGAGACAAGAGTATGTTCTAAATGAAAATGGAATAATCTTTGTGGGCAATGCAAAGTACATGGAAGCAAGAGGATGGTACTACGGGCAGGTAAGCCGTATGGAATTCATTTGGGCTCTTATTTTGTCTCCAATAGCATTTTCTCTTATTATTTGCCTCTCTGACAGGTATGCCTATTTATATAAAAACCGAACAAACCTGGCCAGCCTTACTTGTGGTTTGCTCACTGTGTGCCTGATAGGACTTTGGTGCGAGAGATGGTCGAGCACAGCCCTGCAGCTGGGAGTGACTTCTACCTGTGCTTGAAGCTCATGGTACAAGTGTGGACCTCATCTCTGACCAAAGCATCCACAGTACAAGTGACGATATACTTGTGTGGCTCTGACGCACCCACTATTTTTGTAATACAGTTACAATGGGGCAGAACCAACATTGACATAGAATCATAGAATGGTTTGGCCAGGAAGGGACCTTTAAAGGCCATCTAGTCCAACCCCCCTGCCATGAGCAGGGACATCGTCAACTAGATCAGGTTGCTCTGAGCCCCGTCCAGCCTGACTTTGAGCATTCCCAGGGATATAGCTCAAGAGAATCTAATAGTTTTAGGTTTACTGCAGTCATCCCTTCTGATGGCAAAAAGCATCCTGCCAGATTTTTGCTTTTAGTTAGCCCTGTCTCTAGCCAATATTGCAGTGTGAACTGCACACTACTGTCTTTGTTCCTCACCGTGCCTATCGTCTTTGGGCTGCAATATCTTAGAAAGGAGGAACTGCAGTAGAATCTCCTCTAATTCTGCTTGTGAAACTATCTATTTTCTTAATAAATTATCTTATCTGATCACAGTTTCAAGATCAGCTTCTAAACATCTGTCTCACCATGCTTGATCTGAGCCTGTACTATCGTCAGGACGCAGCCATCGATGTATCCCGAAGAGGAGATCCCAAATATGTGGGCCGAGTAATCAGTTCTATGGTAAGAAATAGACAACATAATCTGAATTCCACATGCTTAAGCAGAAAGCTTTAGTTATACCAGAGACTCAGCCACCTGCACCTTGAGCAATATAATTAGCTAGATATGGTGCATTACACACAATTGATTTTGTGTATTCTGTCCATTGCCCTAATTTTAGATCAATGGAAATGATAATGATAACGGAGTTCTCCTGGGAAAGTGGCAAGGAAGTTTCCATTCACATGAGAATCCTTCCAGATGGGATGGCAGTGTGGTAATCCTCCAGAAATGGCGTCAGGACAACTACAAGCCTGTTCAGTATGGGCAGTGCTGGGTTTTTGCAGGCGTGATGTGTACAGGTAAGCTTTAAGAATAGAGGACTGTGGTGAAATGGAGGCATTTGCGACCTCTAGTTTTATCAAAATTACAAAGCAATTAATTCTACAAGAGGAACAGTGCTCTGAAGACTGCAAACGCTGAAGAATCACAAAATATTTAGACACTTAACTTTGTTTCTCAGATATTTGTAATCACTGAACTAAAGCTGTGTGTGGTTTTTGTTTATGTTTGATGTTTTTTTTTGTTTTTAATATATTTCAGTTCTGAGGTGCTTGGGGATTCCAACTCGTTTGGTTTCAAATTTTAACTCTGCCCATGATGTGGATAGAAACCTGAGTATTGATAAGTACTATGACAGCTCTGGAAAGAGTCTTAATATCGGCAAGGATTCCACATGGTAAATATAATTTTTTGCATCCTACCAATAATTAGAGAGAGGATTTATGAGACTTAAACCCATGAACATTAGTAGTACAAAAGCAACTAAGTGGAAAAAATTTAATACAATTAATACACTAGACATCCATTTGGAAAGAAAACATACTTCATGATTTTGAGATAACAGTTACTTCAACAACCAACCCAATTTTTGCAGTCCCCAGCCTCAAACAAGTTGCAACTTTCTTTAAAAAATATGGTTCCATTGAGAATGTAGCAGTTCCCAAGGCTGTTTTAATTACTGACACCTAACCAGTTTGTTCCTGATAATGCAGCTGTGTACCTTCCATGCTCTTAACTGGTTTACTGCTGCCATCACTTTCTGTCATCACACAGCCAAAGCCTGCGTTTCTCAGCCTGTCACGCTCCCCGGGTAGATGGGAGCCTCCACAAGAAGTTTTCCAGCACTCCCTTAGCTAGACCTTCCCTTTGTGGGAGCTGAAAAAGAACAATCCCAACACTCTCCAGACTCGGTTATTGGACGTGATAGTCCAGTGCTGTAAACCTCAAGTGATCCATGATCATCAATCAAGCCTCAGAATTTGAGCAGCCAAAGAAACATGATATTCTTTAAATAATGTCATTTTGTACTCTAGTTGCCCTCCAGTTTTAAAGTCTTTACTCTGCAGCCACTTCACTTTTCAGGAACTGAACTAACTAGGCCCAAGGATATATCATCTAGCTCAAAGTCTCTGTGCACACCAGGCTTCACCAAAAGCATCACCTTTACTTAGTCTGTGTCCTTTCACTGAACGTATGGGGTTGAAGGATATGGGAAGTCTTTCACCTCTTACCTTCCTTAGAAGCGTTAGCCTCCAAACAAAAGTCAGCCAACAGCTCTTCTTTTCTGGGTCCTCCTGTGACCGACATTTTACCAATCTTTCATGCTATCCTTTGCTTTCAGAGTTGGTGGAACTCATTACCCCTGCATGCTGTTGAAAACAAAGCTATAAAGAGGTTTTAAACAGGACAAAAGAGATTCACAGAGAATAAGATGACTAATGACCATTAAACCCAGTGGTCTGAATGGAATGTCTAATTTGGAAAGTCCCTAATTCTCTGACTGACAGAAATCGTAGAGCGTATCAGGGGAAGGGTCATTCTATTCACGTGCTGTTCTTATCTCTTTTCTAAACATCTGCAGCTGCACACTACTATAGATGGACTACCGGACTTCGTGACCATTTTATCCGACCCAGTATAGCTATTCAAAGTTCTTATTTAAATGAAGCATTTCCCACATTTGAGGGTTACTGAACCCAATCGCCAAATGTTGCCTATATCCACAGCTTAAATTTTTCACTTAGCGTTCATATTGCTCCCAAAGCAAGCTGCGGACATCTATAATCTCTTCCTCCCTTCCCTGAGGTCTGCACCGCAAAAGCAGGCAGAAAAATCTCTCCTTTGAAAGAGGTAGTGAGTTGCTGTAACTGGACAGCTTGTGTCACATCTTAGAGACTCTTTAAAAAACAAAATTCCCTACTCCTTTATAGAACTGGAAGCTTGTATGGCTCTATATTACTACGCTTTCTAGACATTGTTCTTTGTCTCCAGGGATTATCACGTCTGGAACGAAAGCTGGTTCATTCGCCCGGACTTGGGAGCGTCATACAATGGATGGCAGGTTTTAGATGCGACTCCACAAGAACAAAGCAGAGGTAACAGTATAAGTTCTTAGCACGACTTAACATTCCTTCTCCAAACTAAGCATGACTGATAAAGTTTGACTTTTTTCCCCCCATGTTTTAGGATTATTTCAGTGTGGCCCTGCCTCTGTCAGAGCCATCAAAGAAGGTGATGTAGACTTGGATTACGACACCTTATTTGTGTATACGGAGGTGAATGCCGATTGCAACAGGTGGATTGTATACAATGATGGAACTAAGAAAAGAGTTTATTGTGATACTGAAATAATTGGCAGGTTTATCAGCACCAAAGCTGTGGGCAGCAATTCCCGTGTGGATGTCACGTCTAATTACAAATATCCAGAAGGTAAAGGAATTATCACAGATTATTCTCCTTGTTATCGCAATTATCTCCTACTGAATTCTTGGTGCTAGGAAGCTAGCATAAGTATCCTGTTTTGTTTGAGCATCCATCCCCTTCCTTCAGAAACTATTTCTGCCAGAATTCTCCAACTGTTTTCTTAATACAATGGGTAGTATATTTCTGCTTTTGTGTATTTAGTAGTTTCCTTATTAAGACACAATACAAAATATACTTTAGTCCTTGACACAGGAGTACAAAGTATAATATACATACAAAATGGCTATAAAATACGTTTTATGACTTAAGGCAGACAAACTCTCAAGCTGTCATACCAAAAATTCTTAAGACTGAGTCCATCACGTATCACAGGTCTGTAGTATGGGAAGTTACAGATTAATAAGTATTATTTTTCTGGCATATCTGGCAGAGGGAGTGGGCGCCAATCAAACCACTAATTCAAAACCTTAAACTCCAGTCCTCTAACACTAGACATCCATCTCCCACGTGACCTCATGCTCAGTCTCTCTCAGCAAGTAAATTCTTTCTTGCTGTGTCCATTCCAACTCCTCATCTGTCCTTTTGAAGACCCCATCGCATCCCGCTCACTCAGCCTCCCTCTCTGACTGCATAAATTCACCGAGTTACGCTCTCTTGTGCTTCTGCTCTGACATCCAGCCATCAGCTCCCCAGCCATTCACTTGTTATGTGCTTGTCCTCCCGGTGGACTCAGTCACTGTGTTACTGGATTCTGGAAACAAAACCACTAGGAAACAGTAAAGGGACTAAGTGCCATTCGTCTGTACTTAGCAAACGAAGCAGCAAAGGTTAAAAACTGCATAACCATATGTTTGCAGGAATATTTTTATCTTCCCTCAAAAACTTGGTACCTATGTCTTTCCATATTTCTTTTTTAATTTAGGGTTACAGATTTCATATAATAGTTTGCTTAAAGTTTGTGGCTCAAAGTCTTACAAAAGAAAAAAAGAGGAAGATGTATTTCACTCCGTCCCCTCAATTTTGCTATTCAGAATCAGTGACCATATTTCAATACTTCACTCATCTGGGTTTTACTGCAACCATATTTAATACAGAGCCTGCTTATCATCAGATTAGCAAAACAATGCTTATCACACCACTGCATGTTCTGACCAAGGAAAAAGAAAACTGGCATCCTAAACAATTACAAACGCATCATATTTCATTTTAGTCACTTATTCACATATTACATGTTTATTACTTTCCTGTGAAAAACCTGAACAGAGGCATAATAAAAATATGGGGAACTTTCAGGTATTGCGTATTTCTGGGTGCTGCAGAGCTGACACCCTACATCATTCTCAAAGCCTTTACACAGAGAGGGCGCAATGGCAACAAAAATATGATTTTTACTTGGTTCTCTCCTTTGACCAGGTTCTTCCGAGGAAAGACAAGTTTATAAAAAGGCCTTGGCAAAGATATTTGGATCAAACATCACAGAAGGACGCACAGAAACTCCAAGGGAAAGACCTTCAGAGACAATGAGAAACCCTGGAATCTCCGGGAAATTCAAGCTGGCTGAACCTCCAGTGTTTGGCAAAGACATTACCCTACTTTTAATTCTCAATAACCTAGCTTCTGACAACAAGACTGTGAAGGTGGACATGAGTGCGTCAACCGTCCTGTACACAAGGAGAACAGTGGCAGAGATCCTGAAGGCAACCACTTCTGTGGAACTGGGTTCTAAACAAGGTAACTTCCAATAGCTCTCTTCTTAGCCACGTGAAGGCAACTGGAAGGAAGAAACATTAGTGACATATCTACATCAGCCTTGTGGCCCATCTACCTGCTCCAACTCTTTATAGTATGGTTTATGACTACATTTTACAAGATTTTTTTCCTCTCCTCTGAAAACTTTCACTAGTTCAACCAGGGATTGAAGGTCCCATGAAATGATTTACAGAAGGCTACATTTATATTATAGCTCCAGAAGCCACACTATGTGTGTGTGTGTGTGTGTTGTGTGTATACACACACACACACATATGGGGGTGTGTGTCTGTGGTGATTATTACATGTATAGGAACACATCTTACACTTTTAACAAATAAGAAAAGGCTGACATGCTTTCTGGCACTCAACAGGCAACACTTTAATAGACATTAACGAGGACAAATGTTAAAAGTTACAGTGGAACTTCTCTGTCTCTTTCGAAGAGTCAAGGCTATTAAAACTGTTATAGAGATCTTTTTCACCCCCAGGTGAAAGCAAAGATAAACATTTTCTCCATACACAGCAGAAAAGTTGTAGGACTACAACAATAAGCAGCTGAGCAGGTCACTTGACAAGGATCTCTGTGAAGCTTGACCCAAACTTTCTCCTTGACTGAGGTAAAATGAATAGGATACAAGGAGAGAAGAAATAAAAATGGTTATACCTCTAATTATAAGAAATACAGAGGGACAGGAATCCAGTGAGATGCAGATGAGCAGATTCCCTCAGTTTCAGGCCAAAATTGTCCGTTCAAAACTGTGAGGGTCAAATGAGTTAAAGTACAAAAGGATCACCAGAAGAGAAATACACAACCAGTCTCACAAGGAAGAAATATAAAGACTCCAGCTGTCTTATCTTCTGTTCTCTTCGATAATTTCAAAAACCCTCATAATAACTGTCTTTTCTTTAGCGTTCTTTGAGAACGTAATGGTTCCTAAATATATGTCTGAATTCCAGGGAAACATATCCGGTTAAAGATTCCTTATTCTTATTATGGAAAATACCTGACTACCGACAAAAGGATCCAAGTTACTGCTTTGTGTGAAGTCATGCACAGACACGGGATAAAGCTGCTGGTGGAGAAGACAATCATTTTAGAGGACACAAACATTATCATTAAGGTAAACAATTCTCTCCCTGATGTCTGAAACAGACAGAAAGAACTAAAGAGTTTTTCTGGAGCTTAGATCTTAAGATGAGAATTTGGGGATAGATGCATTAATTTAGGCTGCAATTTCAGATGTTGCTCTAAAATTCCACCTGCTTAAATTGAAAAAGTAAGCACGCGAGAGGACAGTTTTGAATCTTTGCCTGAATCTGCCCCCTGTTCTTCAGAGCAGCTCTGTTACCTCCTTTCTTTCTTTCCCAGTCACGTGCCACTGCTTTATGTTCACAGAACTTGTTTGCATTTCTTCTGTATTCTAGTTACTGGCAAGTGCTTTAAACAACTTCACCCACTTCCAAAATACAGACTTAATCCCTTAATTCTAATCTATGTTATGACCAGTTTATATTGTTTTAACATTTGCATCCTAATCAATGATGTGTCAAAAAAAAAAAAAAGCCACTCAGCAACCTAAAGATCAGACAGGTTTAATGAGATGTGTCTGTATAGTCAGGGCTCTATTTCACTGAAATTGTGCACAAAATATTGCATACAGCTTGACAGCATTATTTAGCTAATCCACATGCAGCTTCGAGTACTAGGCAAGGCATACCGACTGTCAGTTAAATTTCACTGCTCCTAAAATAGCTCATTCATCCTCAAAGGCGAGAGGTGCTCTGCTTCACAGTCCGACTGAAGTCTGACTCCAGGAAAGTGTAAAACAGTGAATGATCAGGAATGTGTCTTTGTCATTTAGATTCCCCGCCGGGTTGTAGTGAACAAAACTGTTACTCTGGAGATCTCCTATGCCAATCCCCTCCCTGAACCTGTGAGCCGCTGCGTACTACTCGTGACTTTGATGAATCAACAGGTCAAGATACAGTAAGTGAAAGCTGTAACATTTATGCAGTGCTTCTAACATGACTAATGTCTAATTTCTCAGTAGGAAAAAAACCATGCTTGAATTGTCTTTCATATTTCTACTTACAAAAATAAAAAAATCCACTAAATATATATTGAGATATTATGATTTCTCAATAATGTATTATTTTTTTCCCCACATAGGAACTTCTTTAACAACTAAAAACTGCTAACGTTCTTCCTTCCTGGGAAAGCAAATGGGCATATCAAATTCTTTTGTCTGATATTTATTCTACAGCTTGGCTTTGTGTTTCTATTTTTATACAGAGTACCCTAATACTACAGAAATAAGTCTGAGCTAAAGCAAATAAGTCACTGCCATAGCTCCCCTCACTTCAGCCCAAACAAGAAGTTGCTCTGTTCTCCTTTAAAGTAGGAGAAAATCATGTCTTTTCAAAGTATAAGAGCAAAATGTTCTATTACTTTTTTCTTTTCCTCTGGACTCTGCTGCTTTATGGATTAACTCAGTGTTGAGTAGTTCATATTTCCTAAAGCTTGTTTTATTATAAAACAGCCTGACTTGCTGTGGCTCTGGAAATATTTGGACATAATAATCCATAAAAATATGGAAATGTTATTCCAGTGAAAGACTAAGCCAATTTAGGCCAAAAGGAGACACAAAACAAAGCACCCTGGCCATTAGAAAAATCATATTATGGCCAAAGTGGATATGAACCAAGCAGGCATCAGACAGAGCACTGACCTTTGACAACAGAGTTTTCCTATTCTGAGCTTGTGTTGACCATCCAAACTTGTACCCTGCCCTAACACGGAGGCATGATGTAGCACTTCTCACTTCCATCAGTCTGTTCAAGAGTAAATTAAGGTGGACTATCTTTTCTCATTTCTTAGTCTATACAAAGCCTCAAACCCCAGGTAATTCTCAGGAACCAAGGCTGGGGCTCAGTAGCTGTTGGTGCCCTAGCTATCACGCAGTTCTGCTTCTTGGGAATCTCAAGGAAAGACAATGCAAGCCTGAATTAATTGCTTTTTTTATTTTTTTTTTTCAGTCTGGCACGACTGGCACCGAGGGAGAGATCAAAAATTTATTTTGAATTCACACCTCGCAGGGCTGGGCCCTTACAGCTGCAAGTAGACTTCTCTTGTGACAAGTTTTCACATGTTAAGGGATTTGTAACCATTGCAGTCGCACCTGCATAATGTGATGGAATCGATCTCCTATTTCAGCACTAACATGGCAAGATGTTCTCCTCTGTATAGGGACCGTGATGACGGCAAGGAACTTTCCACAAAAATTGGTGACCTCTTACGTTGCAATAGAATCAAGTCTCCGGCTTTCACAGTGCTTAATTACTTACTCTCTAATTGTATTTCTTTTTTTTGTCCTCTTGTCTAGAAAAATGAATCCCCTTCCTTGTAGAAATAGTTTCACTGTTTTATCCAATCTCATTATATTAAGCTCCCAGTTTTGACTTTTTGATCAGATAATTAATACAGTCCCTTTATGACCACATTCTAATTCTCAGCAATAAATAAAAATTATTCCTATAACTGTATTCTTTTGTATTGAGTTGTACATTCCATGGAAATACGAGAAATCACAAGATCGAGGAAAGTTCTTTTTCCTTCATTTGACAAGTTTCTTACCTAAAAAACTAGAACATTTCCTCCATTGTTCATTTAATGTCTGTACTTTGTGACACCTGTAACTCCATGAACGGGGAGGAAAAAAGCCTACAAAGGCTGGAAAAAGTAACGTTTGGGGTTCATGACAACAATATTTCTGTAGCCTGCGGGCATAGGCCTCTCACAGAGCAGACAACACATCTACATATTCAAATCTGTAACTTAATTCCTATGTAACGCGACAGAGTCCCAAGCACCTCGAAGCACGGGGAAGAGTCTTGCATTAATACTGAAGTCCAACAGCACAAGGTAACTGCCATGTTCTGCCCACCAGCGTAAGGACGCTGGAGACCGAGAACACATTTGTCTTCCAACCTTCCTGACGCGAGCCCTTCCCAGGCAGCCCCCGCTCCACACCTCCGTCACGCCGTCTGCGTACAGGTGCCTCTTTTGTGGGTTCCCCATCCCAACGCCGCCAGGTACTAGGTCTCACCTGAAACACGTTTTTAAGTTGCCTTAAGGATTCTCCATTACCACAGGCAACGCAGCCTCTCCCGGGACTGCCCTGAAAGCCAACGACTGACGGGGCACGGTAACCACCCGGCCACGCTTCAGAAGTCGGGTGCGAGGCAATAACGGTCTATAAACGGCTCTGCCAAGCCAGAAGATTTAGATTTGTTGCCTGACTTACAAAATGTTTAAAGCAGAACTACTGAGGCCAAAATTCTGTACCACAGGGCTGTCAAGAGTTCAACATGGACATCTTTTGTCTGACAAGTGATAATATTTCATAGAATCATAGAATAGTTTGGGTTAGGAGGGATGTTTAAAGGTCATCTAGTCCATTTCAGATGCATCCAGACATGATCACAGATTCTTACTGAAAAAAATACACAAGAAACCATAACAAAACAATTCGGATCCCGTTTTTAAGAATAAATTTAAGCTGCAGGTAGTTAATTTGCCTTTTTGGTTGCAGGCAATTTTGATATGAATGTGGAAACGAAACAGAAAACAGCAACAGACAAAAAAAAAAAGACATAATGTAGAAGCATAGAGCTGAGGAAAATGAGGGATCACCCATTACTCCCCAGTCACAGTCCACAGAGTTCAGAGAGTTTGGTGTGCGACCTCCTCTCGGGACAAATTGGCAAGGCGAGTTTCTAGATCAGTTGTGACACAGGACGAGGGAGGAGCAAGCGCCAGGGAGCTTCAGGAGTGGAGAAGAGCATGTCTGTAATTAGAGAGGGCAGGGCTCGCACCAGCAGAGCAGCTCTGTAGCTTCCCCCAGGGCCCAGCGCAAGATGCCATGCCAAAGAGCTGCGGAGAATCATGTGCCTGTATTACGAACGCCAAACTATACACAAAAGTGATTAAAAGCAGAGGCAGCCTTAAACACTCCTCTGTACTTCACAGAAATCCCTGATGCACGGGTGGCTGCGTAACGATGCCCTCTCAGCGGGATGTGCTGCTGCTTATGTAAGAAATGCATATTACAGGTGATCATGTTGGGAACAGAGGATGAGAATGTCACAACTCTTTATGCTTCCAAGAAAGAATGAATTGTATGCAGTTATGTGAAAGATCTTCAGGCAGGCCTGCCTTAAAAAAAAAAAGGAAAAAAAAAAAAGAGTGGTTTATACTATACAAAGTCACGATGTTACTGAGCAGCAGGAGCACTGCTATATTACAACTCTATTTAGATCACTCCATGTCACATACATGCATGTTGTACAATATGTATATTTGTCTATACATATATACATTTGTCTGTACATACAGTCTCCAAAAATCTAAACTGACACAAACCAAACCATCCAAAATTTTCTTCTGTTTACTTAAGACTGTATTTCCTTCATTAGATCAAATTTGGGATGTTTTCCTCTATTAGTAGTTAAGACACCAAGACAGTGTTTATCATCTTTCCTCAGCCGTTCACCAGTTTTAAATAAGCATAATTAGATTCAAGATTGTGCAATTAAAGCAGTCTTAAGTAGATGCTTACGTAGGACACTACTACAAAAACAGTAACTAGGAACCACAGGTCACACCCAGCTTGTATAAACTCTAGTTTATGTAGTGAAGTCAAGAGTCCTGAGCCTCTTGTTACTCATGCTGGTGGAAGAGGATTCAGGATGTTCTTGCACACTTTTGCATCCATAACCTGAACTACACACAAGTGGGGAAAAGAAGAAAGAAACCTTATGGCGGGTAAGTTAAAAATAGCCTGATGGCTCCAGACATCACTCTTCCAATACAGATGAGTGAAATTCGCTGAGGAAATAGGATAAATTACATTTAGTTGTTCTCTTGGCAATTTAGCCCTTTTTAGGTTAAATGCATTTTTGGGTTACTCTACTAAAATTGATTTTATTTTTCCTTTTAAAATCATGGGTCTTGAACACACTCTTTTTTCCTGTAACAAAGAAAAATAGAGCAAGACAAGATTTTTCTATTATATCCATTAACTACTCTATACAGTGTTCTTGCAGCTGCGCTGTTGGCTGGTGACTTGGGCATCGAACTGCCACATAGAAGTCCCGGGCTCTAATCCCTCTCTGATATCAAATGGATATCTGGCCTCAGACAGGTCACTTCGCGGCCTCTGGACTCCCATGTTCACCTCCCTGCAAAGTGGCTATGTTATTCCATGCGCTGCTTTGATGAAGTGCAATCCCAGTATCTCCATTTTATATTGCGCTTGCTCTCACTCTCACGCTGACTGGAAAGCTCTCTAGCTAGGAAGATGGGTCATATAATACACACACGGGTCTATCTGCAATTTAGCCTAAAGATTTTTTTCTGTTATAGCTTCAGCTTTCTGTCAGAGGCAACAGCAAGAACCCTGTGTGCATAACGATCAGCATTTTCAGCAGCAACCACCGATTCTGCAGACTTGCTTATGAGCATGCTGCCAATGTCTGTCCATGAGAGGACAAACACACAGACAACTTTTTAGAAGTTTGTCCAATTGCACATTGACAGGATTATTGAAAATATTTTTTTCCAACATAGAGATACTGAAAGCAGAAAAAGAAATTATAAGATTTAAATTGAAACTGTGAAGATCAAAAAGAGAAATTTGAAGTACACACGGACAAAAGACTGATATTGGACTTTATTGTGTTCTTGCCACATATATAAATTATTTTTTGCTGATCTCCAGCACATATTCACTAGAAACCCTTGTGTAACCATGGATTTTGCAAGGCAAACCAAGCTATTAATGCAGCAAATTCTTAGAGCTAACCAATACGAACCACTGCCTTCTTTATCTTCCTACTTCTCCAGGTGTCCCCTCTTGCTCTATTGTACATCTTGTCTCTGCCTGTGACACTCCACTCTGAAAGTCTCAGCAGCACTGCTGAGACTTAGAGTCAGAGTCCCCCTAGAATCAAACCCATGGCTCAGCTGCTCTTAAATCTGATATGTGCTACATTTTTATTTGCAGACATGCAAAACGCTTTTAGTTATCTGCATCATTGCGCAACTGCTGATGCGCTGCCTCCCTGCCCTGACGAGCCCGAGCGTTTAACTTGCCCGGTTCAGGATACACAGCGGTAGGACATACACGGGCAGAGTGTTGCAAGGGTAACATCTTTCCAGACTCTGAGCCCAACTGCCCTTCACAGACATGTTCTAATTCACTCTTAAATTAGAGGACTTGATGTTAAGAATGCTGTTTTCTGCGGATCCTTTTCAGTTAAACATATTTAAGCCAGGAAAACAAAGCGATGATGCACGCGAGAAACTTTCTAGACATTTTACACCACGTGACTCAAACATCACACTCCTATCAAGGGAATTTTTTTTCCTCCAGGGGACATATCTGAAACATGACCCTTCAATTAACTGAAAATAAACTTGTTTATGCTCACAGACTACAAGAAAGCAACTTGCTCCAGGCCCTTACTGCAGCCGCAGAACTGCGTGTGCACATTCATATTTCTTCCAAAAAGCTGAAAAATTAGTATAATTATGACTACATCAAGACTTCACAGAATAGAATTCTGTGCTGCAAACACAGCAGCAAACTCAAGTTCCACCCTCTCTGTTTCTATAGTAGAGCCCTATGGATCCCCTCAGGTACGAATCTCACTTCAAGTGATACTAAACCAAGTCCTGGAGCTTCGTTCAGTGAAAGGGTGGAAGTGTTGCTTATAGTACCATTAGTCTGCAAAGGGTTAACATGCTCTAGTCATGGCAGGAAATTTTCAAGTGAAATTCCTCTGGAATAGCATACGGGGGAAGGGCACTTCTCAAACATGTGTGTTCATAGAGGGATCTGTATTTTTTTCTGTTGTGTTTTTTTTTTTTTAATTGATCAGGGAACAAGAAAATTTGCATGCTTTTGTAATCTGTGCTTCAGTGTCCCATTTTAAATAGTGAGCAACCTACCGTGATACAACAGAGCGACCCATAGCACTGCCTCAAGATACACCACTCCTAATCCTGTCATCTGTCCTCTGCTGGTTATCATTTTCCAACAGTGTGAAATAACTCACCTTCAAGCAATAAGACTGTAAATTAACTGAGATAAGAGATACACAACAAGATAATGTGCAAGAGTGACAACGAAGACGCTCGCTTTCTATTCATCATCTGTCATACAGGGTTTCCAGGGTCAGGCATGCACTTGCTCACGAAAGTTTTAATATTTCTTTCTGTACACCTGGAAAGCATTCTGGGAACTAGAGATCCCCTCGGAAAAACAGCAGGAACACGGCGGAACAGAACAGTCTCTTCAAACTTTAACAAAGCCGTCTCTAAATAAAATAGGACCTAAATACAACAGGGTCTTTAGTTTTAAAATCGAAGATGAACCCTCTGAATGGGTGTTTTTTCTGTCTCTGAAAGATGTATTCAGAAAAGATATTTTAGCTGTTCCTCTAAGTTGTTTACTTTGCAATGTTTAATAATGCAGTGCATTTTTCTGTTTTCCTAGAGCATATAACTCCAGCTATATATAAACATAATAAAATTACTACATTAAACAAGCCAAAAAGATGTACAAGTTTGACGGAATGATGTTTTTAATTAACTTGCCTTCTATTTTTCTAGCCCTGAAAATAGCAAGTGTCAACTGGCAATCCAAACGAAATAAAGCTGCTCACCACACCTCCAATTACAGCAGCACAGAAACAATCTTGAGGAGAGGACAGGCCTTCAGCATCACTCTGAACCTCCGAACAGCAGCGCAGCCTGGGGACAGCTTCACCTTTATTGCAAGCACAGGTAACTGCTCCACGGCACTCACCTCACATCCAAGTCACTCCAGCTCCAAAACGCTAGTGCCTTGCAGCTCTGCATGGTCACAGAATGGTCAGGGCTGGAAGGGACCTCTGGATGTCATCTAGTCCAACCCCCCTGCCAGAGCAGGATCACCTACAGCAGGTTGCACAGGATGGCATCCAGGTGGGTTTTGAATGTCTCCAGAGTCAGAGACCCCACCACCTCTCTGGGCAGCCTGTGCCAGTGCTCTGCCACCCTCACAGGAAAGAAGTTCCTCCTTGTGTTTAGATGGAACTTCCAGTGTTCAAGTTTGTGCCTGTTACCTCTTGTCCTTTCCCAAATCATTAAGCTTTGTCCTCTGTCACTCAGGATTCATTGTCCTTTTAGGCTTAGGAGCTCCCATTTTAAAGTTCAATCTGTACCTTAAGGCAATAGACAGTTAAGGTAATAATTAATGGAAAGGTAGGTGCCATCCTCAGTCTAAGAACAAGTCTGTATCTCTGCCCCTAAGGACCTACCTACAATACTGCAGGTTATCTTCATTCTGTGGCCCCTGAACATTTTGCAACTCTAGCTCCCATAGACCACAATCCCCCATTTATCTCCTCTCCTGACTACTTCACCTGTTTAAACTCCCCTTGATTAACTTCATGTGTTCCCTATTACTAGGACGCTCTACACGACCCCATTCATAAGGCTCCTATCTGCATCTTCCCAAAAACCTTCTCCAAAAAATTCTCCAGGCAGCTGCTAACTCTTAATGAAATGTGTATTAAAATGCATGCCTCATCCTGCCTATATATTTTTGAACTGTCAGATTTTCAGAACAATGGGTTTGTCTTCTCACTTGTCTAGAACGCTAATGGGCGTACTCACTTTTACTGGGTCGTGCAGATCACACAGAGGGCTGCATGGTACGATTCTATGGATTGGAGCGCAGCTAGGTTATGCTGAAAAAGCGTTTGATCTGATAAGCCACAATCTTTCAATGTAGTCATTAAAAAAAAAAAGATGGAATGGAGATCATCAGTGATCCCAAGTTTGTCACTCGCAGCTGTCACTCAGAATTGCTGTCCCTGTTTCCTCCGGCAGGACCATCCCCAGCAGAATCACAGCAGACCAAGGCCGTATTTAGCCTTTCTGAGGAGAGCGCCAGTGGCTGGAGCGCAGCCCACGAGCCCAGCGAGCCTGGCTGCATGGACCTCACGATATTCAGCCCAGCCAATGCTGTCATTGGACGATACAAACTCAAACTCCAGATGGTTTCTGGCAACAAGGTCTCTTCAACACTCCTCGGCCAGTTTGTGCTACTCTTCAATCCCTGGTGTCCAAGTATGTTTTGATGTACCGCCTCCTTCAGATAACTCATTGTCTCAGTCAGGAAATCTTGTTGTCACAGAATGTACCTGACAGTCACGGGTACAGAAAGATATCTTTTTTTTGCTGAACAACAAGGATCAAGTTTTTGCCTTTTCTTCAGTGCTGCAATGCATCAAAGGTCCGGCCTCTGCTTGTAGAATAAGAAATCAGAGGCAGGAAATATTCCAAATATTTATTCTACGATTTTTTTCTCTCTGATACTTGTATTCAGTTGTAAACCAAGCAGTATCTACCAGTAAGACCCACAGTGAGATTAGTGAAGGGACAGGAGCACAGTCAGTTTGCCTCAAAGGAACTTCATGCTTATTTTATTCACTCTTTAAATGATTACAGAGGACCAGCAGGGAGTCCTAGGTCTGAATACACAGGCAGCCTGACCTGTTCCCTAGGACTCCCCTTGAAGTGAGATTTTTACTTACAGCAAAACAACTTTCCTTTCAGCCAGCATGTCTCATTCTGCTTCTAGATGATGATGTCTACATGGCTAATGAAAAGGAGCGACGGGAGTACGTCCTGAATGACAGTGGAATCATATTTCAGGGACTGGAAAAATATATTCAAGAAGAAGCTTGGAACTATGGACAGGTAAAGAGCATCACGTATTCCAGAACTTTGAAAATAAGGACAGTGGGTAAATAGGCTCTTGAGGAGAGAGAATCACTATCTCATAGTATAAGAGTTCGGTATTCGTCTTTCACTTATGATTTTCTTGCAGATATATGTCTCACTTATCAATACGTTGCCGCAGCATCAGGAAATCAGGTGGGGAGTTTATCCTTGGGTTTATTTATGAAATTAGCCTTTAATATATTGCTTGTTTTGATTTCAGTTTGAAGAGGATATCCTTGATATCTCTCTGGCTATACTGGATCGGAGCCTGAACCACCGCGAAGATCCAGCTGTTGATGTATCCAAGCGAAACGATCCCATCTATGTGAGCAGGGTTATCAGTGCGATGGTAAAGTGATCAATTCGTTACAGCTGTACAATGCACCTACTAACAAAAACCCCGATACTTTATTGTGAATGCCTCAATGTTTTACAGGAGTAGCTAACTTTTCTCCAAAAAATAGCTACAGAAGAGGTAAAATGGAGATTCGTTCTCAAGGAAAAATATCCCAAAAGTTCAATTTACCTTCTTCCCAAAAGTTTGCTCATAACTGAAGGAATGTTTCCAAGAACTTTTGGGGAACATTGAATCTCAGATGTATTTTCCTAGCAGATTTTCAGTCCATTAGATCTTTTCACTAATTTGGAAAGCCTGTGTCCATTCTGAAATCATTTGCTAAGTTTCTCAAACACCAAGAGAAGTGTGAAATATTTTGGAAAACCAGTGTTGGTATCGCTGCATTTACTGTGTGTATTTTGCAGTCTTAACTCAAGGGGGATTCGTTCAGTGAGGCCTGTATGCGTTTCCTTCAACAAATAGTCACATCTTCTCAACACCACCCCATCTTCACAAACATAAACGCACAACTAGGCAACAGAAAAGTTTTCCATTTTATAGATAATCCGCGCCTTACCACATTCCTTATCTGGGATTCTTCCCTTATAGCTGTGATCCTTTTCACCCTGTTGGACAGCACTCACTTTAGGCAATTTCAACTTCAATATGAAGTAAATAACTCTACTTAGATGTACAAAATTACTAAAAGTATGAATACTTAAGAAAAAAAAAAAACATTAAAAAAGAGCTTACTCTTTTCTGTACAACCACACACAACACTTAAACAGGCCTCTAAACTGGATGTGCACAAATCCATGCAAGCACATCTAACAAGTCTGAGCAAGCTGTGTGTACTATATGCACACTTGCAACAAATGCACATTCAGAGAAAATACCTACTTCTTGTGGCTTCCATATAAATCACTTGAGAACGTGAATCAATACTGAATACACAGTGTAACAGTATAATGACATACAAGGAGGTGAAATTAATCAATGAAACAGAGAAAATTCAAATGGGCTGGCAGTGAGTACATTTGGGAACATTTGTACTGAACAGCAAGGCAGTTTTGAATCATCTGACTCTACAATCTGAGCTGGGTTTGATCCAATTGTTGCACTTGAGCAGGCAAAATTCTATCTAAAATTCAAATACTACATCCCACCACTCAGCCAACGGGAACAGCGATACAAACAGGGTCGTTTCTGCCTATTGCCATCTCTCCCTTTTTCCGTAAATATTTTAATTGTCTCATGAGAAGGACTCTTTCAGGTTAACAGCAATGATGAAAAAGGAGTAGTGGAAGGGAAGTGGACCGGAAAGTACGGCTCAGGAACCAACCCCCTGCAGTGGAGTGGGAGTGTGACCATCCTTCGAAAGTGGTACAGGAGGAGATACAAACCTGTGCGGTATGGCCAGTGCTGGGTCTTTGCAGGAGTAATGTGCACAGGTATACATGAAGGGATGAAGAATGCTATCAGAAAGGAAGCTTCCTGGAATTTCTGTAGTTTTAACTTTGTGACGTTCTTGTTGAAGCTGTTTCAGCTTTGACCGAGAGAGTGAAGAACCTACAAAGGGTTATTGTTATTTTCTTCTATTTTAAACAGCCTTAGTTGTAATACTGCACCCCGGTTTTGTGAGTCACCAAACAAAATGCAAAGCAGTTTGCCAGGCTGGGCCGCTGAAAAGAGCAAGGTTTCCTCTTTCAAAGTTAGGATTCAAAGAAAATCAGTGCTCTTTTAAGTCTGTCTCCTCACAATGCCAGTTTTCTACTGTTGTGTCTTACCTACTGGTGAGACAAAACCAAATCACAGTTCTGAGGACCTGTAAAGGGAGCTGCAAGTGGGGAAAAGCATTTCATCCCAACAGTTTCCGTTCAGAGCTGTTCTGAGAGACAAGAGTCACTTTGGGGAAAATACAAAGGAAAAACAACACAATTGCGAGGTATGTCTCAGAGAGGACGGGGGAAAAGAAGCAGGTAACAGAGAAACAAACACAGGGAGAAAATGGGAGAGAGAACAGGATGAAGAATGAAAGATTAAAATAAATGGGTGAATCTAACTCTTCTTAAAGAGACGATGGCAGCTAAGAATGTCATGTGAGCAGAACTGTCTTCTAAGCAATTGTGCACAATGACTGTGACTCACATCATATCTGAGAGGGAAGTTTCTGAGGGTTTGTTTCCCCACTGAAAACACATAGACTGGCCTGCTTTGCCAAGAAAAACGGAAAAATACTTTCTAAATGTCTGTAAAGTAGGTTTACAGGACTTTTATGATATTCTATATTGCAGTTCTGAGATGCTTGGGAATACCTACTCGTGTTATTACAAATTTCAACTCTGCCCATGACAAGAATGTAAATCTGAGTATCGACAAGTACATTGACATTTCTGGGAAGACCCTGCACTTGACTGAAGACAGTGTGTGGTAAATACAATTTTTTTCTTAATATTTCTTACATTATATTCTCATCTAATTAAAAGATCTAGAATCATGCTCCTGAACCCCCCCCCAGCTTCATGCTCTCAATGATATAAAACCCCATCCCAAAGAACCAACCGAGCGGAGTGTTCAGAAATGCAGTATGTAGCCAGTTTCATCTTTCTGAAGAGTTAACAGAGGACATACTTTGTACCATTGCTATTCAGCATATAATTTGAAAATATAATTGCTATTTTTGTCTCTACTGTAGGAAAGTTTAAACTTTTCAAAAAAAAGTTGAAGAGTGATTCACCTCTTGCCCAAAAATGATATCAGCTTGTCCCTCGATTGCTAGAGCAGAGTGCTGTCAGAAGCCCATAAGTTTTAGACCCAGCTCCTGTGCTACACGGGGTTGGTTGTCTCAGTCTTTCATGACTGCCATTATACATCCCTTGCACAATACTGAGAGGTTACTAAAGTAAAGGTAATATGTTTAATGCAGCTGAAAAAAATTCCGTCGCGTCCCTTAGGAAGAACATGCTGTTCCTTTCACCTCAGAGAAGCTGTTAAAAATGATGCTTTTGTACTGCATGCATCAGTGTTTCAGGCACCAAGCCCCCTATACCATGTGGACTGAATGGGACAAGGGTGACACAAAGTAGAAAGTAACTGTGAATTAAATACCAACAGATAGCGATGTGCACAGGAGGCCTTTGGCCGTACAGCATGTTGTTCTGGAATGCCCAGAATTGAATAATTGACTCTGCAAGGAATTATTTTCCTGTTAACATTATTTTTTTCATAACATCCCAACATTTCCTAGAGATTTGAACACAAAAAGCTGGCAAAGAAGGGGAAAGAGGTGCTCAAGAAAGGAGATGGTCTCTCCACAGAGGAGTTTTCATTCACTCAAACAGGGTTATTTCTTGCATTGCACAAGAAATGTATCAAATCTTTCAATATAAATTTAATTGTATGAATCAGGGATTCCCTATTCTACCTCACTTACAGGAATTTCCATGTCTGGAATGAAAGCTGGTTCATTAGAAGAGATCTTGGCTCTTTTTATGACGGATGGCAGGTTCTGGATGCAACACCCCAGGAAAAAAGCAAAGGTGACACTGCTGTAAATATAAAAACCTGTAGATATTGTTACTCCTAAATATTGCTACTGAAATCTCAGGACAGGTCTCTTCTATCTGCTCCCTGTAGATGTAGCATTAATTTGGGTGCACAAGAAAAGCAATACCCACGTGTGTCTCCAGTAGGTTGCTTTTCTGTCAGCCTCCGGATTGCCTAACAGCATGCAAACTCCTACTTCTTTGATGTCCTGTCTCCACAAAAGCCAGCACATCTTAAGTTCACTTACCTTACCCTTGCTTGTCTTAGCTCCTAACATTACACAGGTACATCAAATAGCCAAGGTTGGGAGGGACCTTTACAGTTTGTTTACTCCAACCCCCTGCTCAGCACAGGATCAGTTGGAACAAGTTTCTCAGGACCGTGTCCAGTTGGGTTTTGAATATTTCATAGGATGGAGACTCCACAAGCTCTCTGGGCAAACTCTCGCAGAGTTTGACCACCCTCATAGAAAAAGTTTTTTTCTTATATTTAAATGGAATTTTTCAATTTGTGCCCACTGTCACTTGTCCTTTCACTGGATATCACTGAGAAGAGTCTGATTCTGTCCTCTTTGCACCCTCCCATCCGGTATTTATACACATTGATAAGATTCCCCCGAGCCATCCCTTCTCCAGGTTGAACCGTTCCAGTTATCATCCCTTAATCATTTTTGTGGCCCTTTGCCAGACTTGCTCCCATACGTCCATATCTTGTACAAGGAGCCCAGAACTGGATACAGCACTCCAGATGTGTTCTCACCAGCGCTGAGTAGAAGGAAAGGATCATGTCCTTTGACCTGCTGGCAATGGTCTTCCTGATGCGGCCCTGGATGTTGTCGGCCTTCCTGGCTGCAAGGGCACATTGCTGGCATTAGACACATTTGCTGGCTTGCACTGGAGAGTTTTAGCAGCAAAACAAATTAAAATCCCTCTCAGTAAGATGCTAAGTAAAGATTTTAGAGCTTGTGGTCACAGGGCTGAACCAAAGAGTTTAAAACAGAAAATAAAATATGCCCCATGACTCTACCCATATTTTACAGGACACACTGGAATGGGTAGGAATATGATGTCCCTGTGGCATGCAACAACATGGCATATATGTACAAAGCTACATGAAAGAAGCCTTAAACTGTTATCTGGTTCTGAAACCAAGTGACATAGAATGGCTTTTGTTCACAGCACTGAACTCCCCCTTCCAGACCAAAATAATAGCTGTGGGTCTGTCCCATTGCCTGAATTCTTCACAGCCACTGTCTGAAAGATTGCTTATTGACAAGGGGGAAAAACATCCACGCTAAGCAACTTGCCAGCGAGTAAACAGTGTGGATGACCAAGAGCCAGCACTTGCGTTCACACTTTGGCTCTGGTTTTATGTACCAATACAGATACAACTTCATTGATCTAGTTTGATGAACTCCATCAAAAGATTCATTTATTTGGCCATTGAAATCCCATCAAACTCCAGATCAACTGCTTCTCATTCCTCACTACTAAGTTTACTAAATTTAGCTTCCTGGTTCCTCTCAATGCACATACAGCATTGATGACTCACCTCTCGTAAGTCTGATCGTACTTCTGGCTCGGCTCCCGGCCTCTCCTTCCTTTCACTAGACAGCGTAGCATAGAGCCCTGCAAGGTTTGGAGGGTTAGACCATTTCGCATAGCACACATCACAAGAAGCGTTAGCTCTCCCTACACCTTGTTGGCCTCACAACCTCCTCCGTGCTCCTACCTTTTGATAGAAAACACATGTGGAATCTCTGGCCAAGCTGTTACCATAATATACAGACATAGAAGCAATGCATTTTATCCAAAACCTGTCTTTGGAGTGACAGCCTCTCCCTCTTGCTGTCAGCATGAGGATTTGTGTTCTTTCACAATAGGCAGTCATTTGGGATGAGGCTGGATGGGGCTTTGAGCAACCCGGTCTAGTGGGAGGTGTCCCTGCCCGTGGCAGGGGGGGTGAAACTAGATGACCTTCAAGGTCCCTTCCAACTCTAACCATTCTATGATTCTATGATTTAACTTCTCCCTCTCTCTAATACAGGCATATACCAGTGTGGTCCCGCCTCCACCAGAGCCATTAAGGAAGGGGATGTGAACCTGGATTATGACAGCTCATTTGTGTTTGCAGCAGTGAACGCTGACTGTGTTACTTGGATTCACCACAGCAACAAAAGGAAAGAGAGAATTTATTCTGATACTAGGAAGATTGGAAAATTTATTAGCACCAAAGCAGTGGGCACCAACTCCCGTGTGGATGTCACTGCTAATTACAAATATCCAGAAGGTAAATTCTTTATTACAGTTGACTTGCTACTGATGGTCAGAAGTGAAAAGAATTTAGGCAATGTTGGATCGAGCACTGACTTAATTTCTTTACTTCTTCTGGAGCAAAGTAATTGTGAATTTTCAAAGTCTTAGGGCTCCCTGCCAGCTCATAGTGATTCAATATGGCCTTTGTGGCCCTTGATGAAATACTAAGGTATTCAATACAAAGCCAAAGCTACTTCTGTAAAACATTCTGTCCCAGCTGCTCTGACCAGCTGGTGAGAATATTTCTGTTATGACATGCAGCAATAGCCATTCTGGAGAGTTGTTTGGGGAGAGTTTCTGCAAAAGGATTTTTTTCTCCCATCTTAATTTCAGAGGAGATGGCAATTGTCCCATCTTATGCACAACTGAGCTCTCCCAGGAGTGATCTTTCTACTGCTCAGTGCTTCTAAGAGGTGCCCGTGAACAGCCAGCTAAAGCCGACAGGCTTCTGTTCGCTTCTGTGTCAAAAACAGCAGTTAGGTTAGACCTCACCTTCTCCTCTTGTGTACCTTTGCCCTCCTCAGCTTTCCTGAACTGTGTTTACTGAGAGCAATTATGGCTCCATTGTACCATATCCAGAGTGCATGAGATCTCTGACCATGTTATGTTTCGAAGCAGGATCCTTGAAAGAAAGGCGGGTGTATAAAAAAGCACTGAAGCTGCTTGGTGTGAGAAGCACTGGAAAAAGAACCAAAATTACAAGACCTAGAAGACACTCTTCAGTAGCACGGAGACAGCCTGCACAAAAACCCAGTATCTCAGGGCAGCTGATCCTTGATGCAACTCCTGTAATTGGCCAGGATATCCTCCTTACTTTGGCGCTCAGGAACTTGATCACGGATTTCAAGACCATAAAGGTTAAACTGAGGGCTTCAGCCATTCTCTACACCAGAAAACCAAAAGCGGAGATTTTGCAGTTGTCTAGGTCTGTTAAACTTGGATCTGAAGAAGGTAATTTTAATTTTATTACAGCTTAGGACAAGATATAGCTTTGTTTTGTGGCCAAATCACATAGAAATAATGAATGGCTCAAGGAGTGCATGACCTGCAAACAGTGGAGGTTAAGGCTATTCTGGGGAAGAGAAACACATGTATTTGCCCTGTTTTAAGCATTTGCTTTTGGGCACTGTCAGAAAGGATACTGAGCTGGGTGACCTTTTGTCTGACCCAGCACAGCCACTATGAGTTCTACATTATGACCTTTTTTTCTGAGAACAACTAAGAGACATACACCGGAGACTAAGCTGCCAGCTCCCCATAAGCGAAGTATAAAGACAGATTAAAGGGGGAAACATAAGCCTACGACTTTTGCAGCAGTAGGACAGTAGCTGCAGGCTGCAGTAAGAGTGACACGACCTGCAGATAGTGGCTTTTGCCCTGCTTTTATAGGGACAGTGCTGAAAAATGAGACGTGTAACACAGGTGAATGTTAACTACTCTCTCAAACTAATACACAACACGTTATAACCCCTTCCACCATTCCAGTAGCAGATGAAGGTATTTTCTCAAGGTACTGAGACCCATCGCCTTCCTCACGGGCACAGAGACTCCCACTGTGCACCCTCTTTAAGGCAAAGGCTGAAGAGCTGCATTACCAAAGGCATTTAAACGAACCCATCTTTGCACTTCTGCCTTCTTTGCAAGGAAGGAGCATTAAATGCTCCTCAGATAAATGAAAAAAAACACCAGCAGGGGTTGCCACATATATCCATCCTCAGAACTCTCCAGCTACTGAACTGTACCTGATCATTTGGTGTTTGATGTGAATGTATGTAGAAGTCACCTATGAGCATCATTCCTGTCAACACCCACAGACTGACAGCCCCAGGGTGATGGCATCCTTGCTCCGGAAAACACAGATATATTACATGTAGCTGGTACTTAGATGCAAAAAAAAAAAAAAAGAAAAGGGGAAAATTCTGTTTGTATTTCCATTCCAGCGAAAGAGATTTCATTCAAGATCTCCTATTCCCAGTATAAAAACTCTCTGATGGATGACAGGAAGATCCTAGTGACTGCTGTGTGTAAAAGCAAACAGGGAGCCTCACTTCTACTGGAGAAGGATATTGTACTTCAGGATCCTTTTCTCACCATCAAGGTAAAAGATGTGTACCTAGAGAGACGTGTTGAGAAGCAGCAGCTAGAATCCTTACTCCATCTACCCCTCATGGGAAGGAGTGTGGGAGGGGAAATCATGCCTGAGGGTGATTTGATCTTGCTGCTCTTGTAATATGCCATATGACGCATGTGAAATGAAATACACCGAGGAAAAGCAACCCTTTCCAAGGCATAGCTGTGCTATGGTATTCCTGGCAGTGCTTGTTGACACGGCATTGATAAAGTTCTAGGTGTTATGAGGTTACAAGAGAGACATGAGGTGTTATGAGGTTACAAGAGGTCTCCAGAGAGACAGACAGAGAGAAACAGAGAGAGACAGAGAGACAGAGAGATCTAGTCCGTATCTAGGCCTCTGCTTTTGTCAGGGAAGTCTGATCATTCTCTTCCAGTTTATTTAGAAAGCCTCATTTTTAGCAAAGACATCTTCACTGACTAGCTGATAGTGCCTGGGGCTGTGAGGCTGATTACTAATACTCAAGGAAGTTCTTTCACCGTATCAGGAAAAGCGGCACTTTTCCCCTTCTGTAACATCTTCCCAAATGTTTAATAACTAGAACCAGAGGCTTTCTTCTCCACTTAAGACTGACTTCTGACAAATGTTGTACAATGGGTAAACAGCGATTCTTAGTCTACAGGAAAGACCAGGCGCTATGTCTGCCCGGGGACAGTCCTGGCTTTGCCTGGCCCATCACCTCCACATAAACTCGCTTAACTTGTTTTGCACAGTTCACACATTCACATGCTGTATCAGACACGGGCTCAAGTGCTATCTGCCTACTGTACTGTAAACAACATAGAGGGAGTATGATAATTCACAGTCTTTCAGAGCCTCCAGGCTAGATCAGCCATCCCAGACCACGCTGTCAGCAGCATGCGGGAAAAGCAAAGTTACATACAGGAATAAAGAGGTTGGATTTTTGTAGGTCTGGTGGTTTCTGAATACCAAGTTCTAGTGAGACTTTGTAAAAAGCCTTCTGTGCTGTATCACGTGAATAACAGGGTCAGCTTATAGCGGGCAGGCAGCTGAACTAAATTACTTCATTACTTAGTGACTAAGTTTCAAGAAAGGTTTATGTTTCTGTTGATTGAAACATATAGTCAATAACAGAGAAATGCACTTGGGGTGCTGGACTTCTCCATTATGTTAATTAATATTACATTATCTACAAAGATAATCAGATATGCTAATTCCACTTTATCTCAGTCAAATAAGTATTGAATATGTTTATTTGCTACTTGGCATACTTTTTTTTTTTTTTTTTTTTTTTTTGGGCGCCACNCACACCTCCAATGTTTTCTAATCCTAAACCTTTTGTTTAGCCTAAGTAAATTTGACTTAAGCTGCCTACAGTAGTTAGCCATATATGCCAATATTTGTATTCTCATTCTGTTCTCACTCTGATTAGTACCATATACTGTGTTATACATAACACCATACACTCACCTAGTTAAAAAGTTAGGACTAAATGGTAGATTCTACAGTAGTTTGTTCTTTCTCAGCAACACTGGATGGCTGATTCAAGCCTGAACTCTGATGCCCAAAAATACGTATACGTATGAATTCCTGGCTCCTTCCTGTCCAGGAGATCCTAAGAGGGTAAGCGGTTTGCAATGGGAATGAAAAGAGAAAACCGTGAGAAAGAAGCAAGACTAATGCCGTTGCTGAGCAGAACGTTCTCTCTCTGTAGGTCCTTGGTCCAGCAGTGGTACACAAGGCTGTTAATGTGGAGGTCACCTTTACCAACCCACTGTCCGAAGTGGTGACAGACTGCGTGCTGAGAGCAGAAGGTAGCGGGCTGCTCAAAGAGCAACTCAGAATCAAGTACGTACCTGCTATCCGGCTAATAACTCCTTCACTTTGGTGGGAAATCTGCAATAAAAGTGGGGTTTTTAAAAAGATTCTGTCAACCTCATGACTTTTGTTTGCACCAGCCTTGGACAAAATACCATCACGTCAGTACCCTCCATACACTAGTTGGATTTTTTTACACCTCCTTTGCCTAGCTTTGAATTATGGAATGCTCAGGGACTGGAGTGTTGTCCTGCTCTTAACAGCGTGCAACTCGGAGTGCTGTAATTAGTGACTGAATGATATAAAGGGCAAAAATTTTAAAACTTTCTTCTTTTTGTGGTTTGCAAAAAGAAAACCAAACAATCCTTGTGGGGGCTGTGAACATGGAAGGTTGTGTCCATGTGTGCTAGGAGCATACAAGCACAGCAGCCACTTACTCTGGCTCTTCCTTCCCATACTGTCTTAGATTTGGGAACTCTGGAGAATACATAGCAAGATTTTTTTGGCTGCTTGAACTTACAATTGTATTCTCTCTTTTAGTGTGGCAAGAATGGCCCCCATGGAGAGCTCAACAGTCCAATTTGAAATCATCCCCTACAAAAGCGGCACCAGGCAGCTTCAGGTGGACTTGGTGTGCATCCATTTTTCAGACATTAAGGGATTTGTGATGCTCGATGTGGCGCCTGCTCAGTGATATGACCTGTACATCAGTTCAGTTTTGTCCCTGTTTATGAGACTGGTGCCGCGTTCATACACCATTGACTGGGAGCACAGTTCATACACCATTATGACTGGGAGCACAGAAATGCAGACTACTCAGCCAAAGTAAAGTGATGCAATATGAACAGAAATTAATAAAAAGGTACTATAGACTACACTGCAAAGACAGTGTCATCTTTAATTTCATAACCTGTTTTATGGACCTTCATTAATAGAATTACTAGTGGAAATCATATAATTTAACTTGAAGGAGAGGATCAAGGGTGATGGTTTTCAGCATTACAGCCTGTAGCAAGGATAGCAGCTAGATTTCTAAGGAACACCATTTAAAATCACTGGTTTTGTAAGCTTCATCGAATATAATTTAATTACATTCACTAAATATAAGGTTTATTCAGTAACAGCCAAAGTACTATCCAAGTAGCTGACATAATTCAATTCTGGAATTACATTTATCATTTCGTCTGATTACTAGAAGGAAAAAACAGCAGTAAGATATGGCAATGTTACAATAGGGCTATCTTCTTATGACTGGAAAGATGAGAAGCTATTCAATAAACAATACTCAGTTCACAGTTTCCCTATTCAGATCGTAATTTAATCATGTGATAAATTATAATTAATGAAATATTCGGCAAAGAAATGACTGGGAGTAACAGTACAAAAGCAGATAAAAGAAACATGTCCTTGACTAAGGAGTGGCAAACACCAGAGCATCTGAAATAATAACAGGCTGGAATAGCTGTTCCTGGAAACAGGAATGAAGCAGAACATCATTAAAGAGTAAAGCGGTGATCTGTCACCTGGACTAAGACACATTTATTTACACACATGGCTCCTCACACATGCACCACTGTCTCAAAATGCCCAGACTTCTTTCTGGGTGACTGAAATGAATGAGTGAAACTTCCCCAAAGATAAAAGATCCAAAGATAAAATCATTACCACAGCCAACCTGACTGAGACCAAAACACATTACATTTCTATCACTGATGGACTATAATTAAGCACTATGCAAATTTTCATGTATACACAACTCACAAATTTACCTCCTCATACAGCCTCAATTATCACTTACTTTAATTGGCTCTACCGGGAAAAACAGAAAAGCATTTGGCTCCTGAGAAGGGGGGAAAAAGGTATTTAACAAGGAAAATATACTGTAAGAGCCCCTATACTACGGATTCCACCCCAAACCTTGTTCAACCGACTACATCTGCACAACCACCCTCTCCCAGAGAAGATTCTGGATAAAAAAATTGGCATTTTAATGTAAAATTGTATTTGAATCAATTGACATTTTAACAGCAGCTTCCATGAAATTTCTTGTTGGATAACACACCATTCACATATGACAAACCCACAGAGGCAGAAATACATGGAAATCTTCATGCAAGTCACAAAACGTTTTGAGGAAATAGAGATGTCACAGCAAGTGTACTCAGAAGCTGTGCAGGTGCACAAATAAAATCTCCTCTCTTCCAGAAGAGTAGCGTTTTATTCAAGTCTTAAACCTCCATTTGCTAAAGCCTCCTTCTTCTATCAATCACATATGCAAAAGTATCATTCCTGCTTTTATCTAAGACGATATAATCTTTAGAGATATATTATTTATGCAGTTGCACAGATACACACAGAATTCTTAGAAAAGATGCAGTAAGAAAAGTCTTTGCCGCAGTTTACTCTTTTTAATGAGCAATAAAAGGAAAATATAACTAACTTTTCTTTTTACAGGTGGTTAGATCTTTAGGACATAAGAAATGTTAAGAATTCATAGGAAAAGAGAACACCGAACTCAAGAAATCATTCTGTTTTCATCTAAACAAAATGCATTCAGTTTCTGTGAGTCCAAGAGAACATGGCTGCAACTGGCACTATGCAGTGGTGGAGCCACAAATGACAGAATAGCTACAAACACCTCAGAAAAAAAGGAAAAAAAAAAAGAAAAAAAAAAAAAGAAGGGGAAAAAAGGTAATTTTAAAAAGAGTTTACAGGAGGGGAAAAACTGACTCCTGTTCCCATTAGGCAGAAAGAGAGAAAAAAATGCAGCTGATGTAATGAATAAGTAAATTTCTCAATACTCTGCCTACTTAGATTCTCAGTTTGGCAAAGTAGCTCCAGAAACAGTTTCAGACAAAGCCAAAACCGATACCTATACTGTTTTGTATACAGAAAATACTTAAATACTTCCTAACTTAAGCACAGCTAAAAGCTTTCAGGACTTATACGTAACTCTGAGGCTGACTGCCATGTTTCATTGCATTTTAAATACAAATGACGGACAGAAACATAGTGCCAATTTGGAAGATTTATTGCAGGAAAAAGTGATAGCGCTATCATACCGGCCCACAGCAAAGGATCCCAAACTGTATCCTCTTTGTAACGAACTGCAGCAATTGCCTCGGAGTATTTACAAAGGCTTTGCTAAGCATAAACATGAGCAATTTCCCAAAGAGAAAATTAACGTGTGTGGGGACCCACTGTCAGTGCTCTCTGGCTTTGTAATCTCATCCCCGACTAGTCTGAATCTATTCCAGCACTAGCAGGCAGTAGCAGCGATCAGAAGCCATAACCAACACAGGCAGTCAGTCAACGCGTTGGTCCTAATTATTTTGGCATCGTGCATTTTGATAAAACTGGAGTGGGGGCTGGGGGAAACGTTGGGTGTTTTTACTTTGCTCCAGGTCAGAAACTTCTCACGCTTCTACCGGGACAACTGGCCAAACTTGCCTACGAGACCACTTGAGAAAAAGCAGCCTGTGATGTGTATTTTTGTTTTGTAGTGGTACGACCTTCAAGGTTGTTACTTGCTCACGCCTGCTGCCGCACACTTCACCCAGCCCTTTATCTGTATCTTACCAAACCACGGCATCTACCCTCCCAGCTTATGTCAGAGGAAGTTCCACCTGTTTCCCTTCATGCAGGTATCATAAAGCAGGCAGGAAAAAAAGACCCATTTTTCTGTTTGCAAATGCAGATACTTCGCAACACTGCCAGAAGTGCTCAGAAAGCACAGGGTGGGAAGAAAAGGCTCAGGACAATATAATCAGAAGGATCCACGAAAATTCACAATTAACAGTCACACATCCACATTCCACAAAGCTGCTTAAAGTAGATCATCATCCTCCATGAGGAAAGCTTTATGCCACCGATATCTAAATCCAAGCAGTGTGTCCATTTATTCCTTGCAGAGTTAACAAGCCAAAATAGCAAAGATCTGAATGTCCCTAAGAGATAATTTGCCCTTTTCCTCTTGACAACACCTACTACTGTCCAGCAGTGCAGTCCCAACTTCCCCCTGAAAGAATGTTCCACGGACACAAACTGACTCTGTGACACGGATTAAACTGCGGTCTCATTTAAATGTCTTTGATTTGAAGCCAACAAAACCTTCAAAACATGGAAACTCCTATTTTATTACATCAATTACTATATTTTGCCACCCACACATATAGCTACAAGGGATGCGGAAGCTTGTCAAAACTAGTCGGCCCAGAGAGACTGGAATGAGGATTGAAAAGGGGACACACCACACACACCACACACACCACACACACCACACACACACACACAGAGGAATTCAGATTTCTCCAGGACACGGCGAGGGGAATAGGTAGCTTTGCACCTAGCAATTAAGTCTTGCAGGATCTTGGCAAGTCAGGATATACAGTCCTCCACCAGCTTCAGAAAAGGCCTTGAGGTAGCCATGGTATTTCACAAAATCTCATTAAATCTTGCAAGAATGCAGACTGTCATTACATCCAACACACAGTACAACCAACCAAACCATTCAAATCCCTTCAGTATTTCTTCTTAAACACAATCCAGGAAATTTCAGACAGTGTTTGTCACACGAGCTTGGAATGACCTCATCCTAATTAACTCTTTGTAAAGGAAGCCTGCTGTTCAAAGGAAAATCAGCCCTAACGCCTGCGCCATGTTCCAGGCTGTGCAACACTCGGGGCTGGTGGCTTTTCAGGCTGTCAGCATTATTCACCGCCCCCAGCGGGAATTCACCCCACCCAGTTCAGTTCCAGCCTTAAAATGCAGATCTGGCCAGTGCCGTGTACAAGAAATACACATTCTTCCCACGTTAGACATAACACAACTGTTCAATTAAACTAATGATTATTACACAGAAAAATGTGTAAGTGCCCAAGGAAAGATTTAAATAGCTTTTGTCAAACCTACAATCTTTACACAGCCCTTAGTCAGAAGTCAATGGGAGTTGTTGGAGTAAAATATGGCTAATTATCAGTATTTTTCTTTATAAATACACAGTTTAAATCTGAGCATGCCCAAAGGCTGACCCAGCCCTCATTGCATTCTGATCACTCAAAAAAATCAAGCGAGCACTTGCTGATACGACACATTCATACTCCGAATTGGTCTGGAAAGACATTAAAATCAGTCTCCAGGATGGTGACTGTTTGTCCCCATCATTTTGTTCTCCTGATCTGAGTTCCTAGAGCCTTGATTCAGGCAGTCAGTTAAATTACTGCCCTTTCAGAGATTAAAAACAAAACAAAACAAAACAGACTGAAATAGCCACAGTTGATAGTTTCAAATCAGTTGATTCTTTTGGCGGTCACCAAAGCTGCATGGCTTTACCACTTGTGCACCACACGTGGAGGGTACTGTTCACTATACAAGACGAAACAAAAGGCAAGGTGTAAGCATTTCTTGTTGCCCTAAAGAAACAAGAAATTCCACCAAAAAGGAAAATTCACATCTAATTCATGGATGTGCCATGTAAGAGCTGGAAATGTACACACAATAAAAGGGAAATTTAGATGTATGTAATTTTTGATCACTACGTTCAGAAAGAGACCAAGTTATTAAAGATGCTCACGTATCATTTTAAGCTTTTATTTTTGTAGGTAAAAAAGATTATAAAGATTTTTACAGATTTATGTTTGGACCTGTAAAACAACAAGAATCCCCAAGCACTGTAAATACAGTAACACAGTAATATCAGGCAGGATGGATACTTTCAAGGATGCTATGTATCACCTTTCCTTTAGATTTCTATGAGCATGTCAGGGATGTAGTGGATACAGAACAGTGACAACACTTGCCAAGACCTGGATGAAGTTTTTCAGAAGCAGCAATGCAAGAAGTGAGTGCAAAAAGCATACGAAATCTGTTCAGGACATAATTAAATTATTGAAGACTAAAAAACTATGAGGAACCTCAGAGGGTCCCAAACAAGGCAAAATAGATGACAATATAACAATCAGCTTTATTCAGCTTGGTAAACGCACAGTAGGAAAACAATTTTAGTCAGCCACCATGTAGAGTGTTACATCAGCCATATCAGGTGCAGAAGGAGACCTCAGCATAAACAGGCAGCTCAGCTGAGATTACAGCACCTTCTGTTTCTATGATTCCCACTAATGACATGTTAGACTGCAAAGTGGACAGGAGGCGGTGACTACAAAGAATATTTATCATTAACAAGAACTCTCAGAGTGATATTAAATCTTGCATATCATGACATACTCAGCTAGGAGATGATGCCTCACTTGCTGAGGTGAAGCTCACACGCATCCTTCCGAGACATCTGGCGCTGGGTACTGTCAGACACCAGATTAGATGGGATGAACATCCATTCTGATCCAGTCTAACGAGTTGTACATGCTTATGCTTTTGTTGCATTTTAGAGACAAGTATAGGTTTGGACGTGGTTAATTGTGAGTGATTCTTACCGAATCCTTACAATGAAGAAGGGAATTCCCTTGGCTGGTTTCACGGATCTCGTGCACATGAGGTTAGACATGCCAACACCGATGTCAACAGTATCGCAGCCTCAAGTTCAGAGGTTGAAATCAGCATGAGCAGAACGCTGGGCTATTACAACTGTAGTTTTACAAACAATGGTACAGAACAGCAGCATGATTAACGTGTGTTAAATGCATGAGCAAATTATGTTCTCAGCTAGCAACTGTACAGGACAATGGAGAGAAATACTTGTTATAATAAAGGACAGTATGTAATTTAGGATCGCAAATTCGCACCAGCTGGAACGGCAGTACAAGCACTTGAGCACTGCATGCGGCAGTCTCTGTCGCGTGTTAACCTCTTCAATGGGCCTTTTTAGCCCATTTCGGTGTAATGAAAGATACAAAGGGACAACAAGTAGTTCTCTGTTCACAAAGTGCTCATCAGTGCATCCTACGTAGCAAATATCTCTTGCAGTTTCCAATTTGACCAAGAGATGGTACTATCCGTATACACAGCCGTCACAGGGCAGCGGTGATGGGATAAATACCTGCTTGTATCTCAACCACTCTCTGATGTAGATGTTCATAAACACGTATACTGCAAAGGTGCATTTAAAAACACTGATCATGCAAAGCAAGTCAGAGGTTTGAGCGCAAACAATTGGCTTACAATTTGCATACACCTAAAGAGCACGAAAGAGCAGTCATTCTATACTGCGTTTAGCTCTTCGTATAAAAACAAGTTCAAGACACATCCTAAAATCACAGATGGAGATTGAAAAATGTATGTTAACAATAAACTCACAGAATTTTCTGGAAGATTTCCCTAATGTGCTTATACTTAGTGATTCCAAATTTCTGTAAATCCGGTGACCTCCATGCTTCCTAATAAAAGTCAAAGCAGTCAAAGCTCACAGGAGGCAGGAATGTGCCCCTGCCGAAAAGAAGGGTAATGATATCCTGGGGAGCATCAGGGA
>RSEF01000001.1:42484937-42517110 GCA_003993805.1 Himantopus leucocephalus
CCAGAGGTCCCTTCCAACCTCAGCCATTCTGCGATTCTGTGAAAGTGAATCTATACAATTAAGGCTATGCTGTAAATGACTAAAACTAAGAGAGTTTGTATTTAGCTTCAATGATGCATACAAGCAAGCAATTGTAAAGTTTAACATGCAAATACTAGGAAAAACACCAAGCTCACTGGACTACACTGTGCAGCAGCTATCTAGTATAAATCCAAATCTCATTCTGAAATGGCAACAACTACCTCTGAATGCATCACTGCTTAGGTAAGATAGGGGTCCCTTTTTACTATTGTATACGTACCTACACTGATCTCTACTTGCTATTTTATGGCCTAGGCATTCAATATCTTCAGATTCCTCGACAACTTTTCCAAAGCTGCCTCCCTCATCTTTACAGCTCAGAATAACTGAGCAAGCTTTGTCACCTCTTGTCTTTTCATCAGCTTCTTAAACTAGTTATGAATTTGTGGAAGATCATAGATGTCTGCAGAACTAGTGGTGACTCACTCCACAGTGAAAACTGTTTATTTCTGCTGTCTTGTTGGTCTTTTGACCAATTATTTATCAATGCAGTGTCCTTCCTTTTAAATTATGGCAACTTTAAGAATGTATTTAGTCCAAGTCTCCAGTGTGATATTTTTAAATAGTCTGCACTGTGCTACAGAAGTTCTACTTTTTTTCAGTTGCTGCTTTTAACAAGTTTCCTCATTTTGAAGTGGTTTAACTTTTTTGAACTAGGCATAAGGGCAATGGACGTATTAACCTTTTCTTTTTTTTCACTCCTTGAAGGGTTTAGGATCTAAGTAGCTCGGGGTCGATGCTGGAGAGCAGCTCTTCAACACTTACATTTGGAGAGCCTTCTGTGCATTGTTTAGAGGCAAGTGAAGATTTGCGTTTCCTACTCTGGGGTCCCCTGTGCACAGCTCTTTGAAGAAACTGTCACTGGCTGTCTTTAAAGGCTTCACATCCTGCTGTGGAATTTAACCTCATCTGCAGGTAGGAAAATACACCCCTTTCTGCTCTTCCGTGTGGTATGAAAGATAAGAGAGTCCTCAACTTCTGCACAGCAGGCCAGCAAGATAAGCTGAAGGAGAGGTGGCAACATCACGTCCCACCCTGAAGAAATTGAACAAACCCACCCTAAAGAAATTGAACAAACAACTTTGCAAGTGGATAATTTTTAAAGGCGGCTGAAGGAAGGAGCCTTTGCCCACCAGCGCAAGCAGGAGCTGAAGACTTTCACGGTACAGGGAACTAGACATGGGCCAAGGTAAGCAAACATCACTTTGGTTAGTCCCAAGCATCTGCCAGTTGTCTGGCAGGAAAAACGACTGTCCCTGCTCCGAGAGAGTGTTCGTGAGGCTTGTAGAAGAGGTGAGGTTCTTACAGAGTGCTCCAAAGGCTAAGGGAGTTCAGTTTGCACGGAGGACTGCACAAAAAGGGACAGCAAAGAAAAGCTGGTATCAATGCCTGTCTGGAGTTTGAGAGAAGCAGTGAGAGGCAGCTGAGACAAACATGTGAGTGTTTGGAAGCAAAGGCAAGAGAGTTATCCTTAACATAGGGGAGGGGGGGCAGGGGATGGGGGTAAGGCAGACTACAAAACTGAAGCAGAGAGATGACCAAGTGTTTTAGCCACTTGAGCAAGGAGAGGGTCTGGGTTCCAAGCAACCTTGAAGAAAGTGACAATAAGGTCCATGAAACATCATATGAAAGAGGGAGAGTCAGACTGCATATGACTCACCAGTCTACAAGACAGTCAGAGCAGACATCTTCATCACAGAGAAGAAAATATACGAGGTCAGAGCTGGCTCTGTATAGCTTAAACTGGGACAGCTGGAAAGGGATTTGAAAGCCGGACCAGAATCATTCACTGAAAACAATACATGACAAAATTCACACGGGAAATAAGAAACAAAGCACACAATCCAGTGGGACTCCCACAACAAACACAGAAGGGACAACAGCAGTGGGAGACGTTATCAATGCAGAGGACCAGGCAAGTTAGACATAAGCAGAGAGCAGACCAATGAAAACTGCAAAGCGTAGTAGTTGTGGCTTTAGCACATGAGCAATGGCTTTGGATAGCAGAGAAATGCTCTGTGGATTATTTTTTTTTTTCCCAGCTGGAAAAAAGGGAGGAGCCTGGGTCAGCAAGGGGAGGGAGGTGACAGCATGGGTCATATAAGGGGCAGCAGTTACAACACAGGGGCTCAGGGATTTTAGTGATGAGTTGGGAGCTGAAGAGATAAGTGAGGTCAGGATGATCCCAAAACTGGGAAAAACCCAAGATGTTATCTGCTTCTCAGCAAGAAGTCTGGCAAGATTAAGAACACCACCAAAACCAGAAGAAAAGTGCAAATATATGATCTCACTACAGCCATTGAGCAAGCAATTGGGTGCTTGAAATTATGACAATTCTTTTCTCTCTTCTGGTGCTGGGCAGAAGCATGTATGATGGGTACAACGCGTGTGTTGGAGACAGGCGGAGGAGGAGCTCTGCTGTCTCCTGCAGCTCTGGGTGTGAGACTGCCAACTCATGTGGTGCAAACAAGGAAGAACTGGTGCGATCCAGCATAGTTCCAGGACCACGCAGCCACGTTGCATTGGAACCAGCAGTGAAGTTTGCACCAGTTGCTGGTCTTTGGTGCATATCAGACATACGTAGTGCAGTAACTGCTGGAAGAGCGTGCACCCACATCGCAAGCAGGGTGTAATTGCTTGTCTCCCGTGCACAATTTCAGTGATGTATCCACGTGGAGAGATGCTGCTTCAAGCGCCATCAGTGTCCCTGAGTACGCAGAGTGAGAGTCCAAATGGAGTCACAGCGCACGCTCAGTGCTAACCACAACATCTCTATCACTGAATGCTCAGGTCTGTTCCATGTCCCTTCCTGGGCAGGAAGGAGCTCGGGTCTGTTCCATGTCCCTTCCTGGGCAGGAAGGAGCTTTTGCATAATCACTTGGTTCACTTAATGATGCTAAGGTATAAGCAAAGGCAGCTCATTAGCCACTTGATACAAGAACAACCAAGCTCAGAGTGAAGGCCCTTACAGTTACTGGGCAGAACGTCTCAGAGGCAGGGGGGCACTGTCTGAGTGGAGAAACACACAATCAGCAGTTTGTCTCAGGATGTGTGTGTCCCCGGGCCAGACTGCGGGCAGCTCACAGCCTCAAACTCACTCTATATCCTCTCTCACTACAGGTCTGAGCATCAAAAAATGTGATTTCAAGATCACAATGAACAACAGTAACCACCACACAGAAGAAATAAGCACTGAAAGGCTTATGGTGAGGCGGGGGCAGCCATTCACTATCACCGTGAGCTTCTCAGCTCCAATACACAACTACCTGCAGCAGCTGAAGAGGACCTTCCTCATAGTACAGACAGGTAACAACATTACCATACCTATCAGAGCTCTGGTCCTCCACCCAGCTGAAGAACAGAGCTGTTGGCAAAAGCCATCTCCCAGGGCTGGACAGAGGTGCCCACATTTAGAAGTGAGGCCGGTGAGCCGTTTATCTAAGGCAGACTCGAGTCTCCTGCTGCTGGGACCGCAGGGTCAAAACTAGATCTCCTTCCAGAAGAGACACTGCAGCACAATAACCCATGCAGGTTCATTATTCTATGATTTGGAAGTACTCATGGGATCTCTCCTCTCTCCTGGCTTTTGGTTTAGGAATGTTCAAACTCAGCTAGGTTTACAGGTGTTTTCTAGTGAGACCCCTGAGAAGGGCAGCAGCATTCAGCCCCAACTTGCTTTACCATAATCTGAGCATTTGGCTGTGACTTTTGTTACAAGACACTGAATCCCATGAGCAGCAGGTCTGCACCGTTCTGGCTGTTCCTGGTTTGTACAAATCTATGAAATACACATCCCACTTCCAAACAGGGAGGCCTGAGTGCAGTACTAACCTTAGGAAGATCCACTAGGCATTACGCTGCTAAGGGGTTAAGACTCTCTGACAAGAAAGGAGAGCTACGGCTCCAGATACAGACAAGGTCCCTGCAATCTGCGTGGGGTGAGGATGCATGTCTGGAATAGACACAACCAGATCTCTTTGGCTGCAGGATCACATCCTTCCAAAGCAGATGGAACCCAGACTGAATTTCCCATCTCCAGCCTGGGGGACCGGAAGCAGTGGAGCGCAGCGCTGGAAGAACAGGACCCATGCTTCTGGACCATCTCTGTGAACACACCCGCCAACGCTCCCATCGGCCAGTACGCTCTGCTTCTACGTGCCTCCAAGTCGAACTGTCTCCTGGGCAACTTCACCCTTCTCTTTAATCCCTGGTGCCGAGGTACGTGGTCAGAAACAGAAAGGCAGGCTGGGATCAGCCACTTCACAAAACCAGCTCTGGAGCTCTGGCACTCTGCCTCCACGGAGGTTGAGGTTGACTCTCCTCCTGCTCCTCGCCACTCCTGCCCTGCTCCTCACAGCACCGTAGGAAGGAGGTGGGGGCTAATAAAAGCTCAAAGCTGCCTGCATCAGCACTTCTGCCTCGTTCCTGGAGTACTCCACTGCCAGAGCCCTGTCCTCCTGCTAAGGGAAAAACGTTTCATAAAGTGTTTCCTATAATAAAGATTTTAAAATGAGTCAAGATTATAATCGGTCTGATTAAGGCCACTGTATCTTTCTTAGGAACAGAGAAGTCAACAGCCAGGAGAGTAAAAGAGCTAGCTAGTGCAATAGCCTAGGGCGGGAGGAACTTTTTGAACAAGGAAACAGAGATGACAATGAAATTCTTCTTTCCTGTCTGATTCAGAATCTGTGGTATTTTTCCAGGGCAGAACGTCAGGGACTGCTGAAGTCCCTGGAGCGCAGTGGAGTCTGCTGATGTGAGAGATGCGAGTGCATCTGGGACCAGCAATGCTTTCTTCCTGATGCTTTTTTCCTCTAATCTAGATGATGAGGTGTTCTTGGCTAATGAGGCACAGCGGCAGGAGTACATTTTAAACCAAGAGGGTGTCATCTACTGGGGGACTGAAAATGCAGTCCTAGCACAACCCTGGGACTTCAGTCAGGTAAGCAAGAGGTTCGATACGTCTGTGCTGTCGTACAGCCCCCAGCAGAGGAAGCGTGCATGTCTCCTGCGTGTACAGGACACTATCCATTTCCATACTGTGGCTTTGATGAAAGAACTTGCTCTCTGCACTCACTGTGCACTCTAAGACTGTGCAGGAGAACAGGGACCTGTGTGTGAATTCCCATAACCCAGTATATGTAATTTTAGCTACCTTCTCAGGCTGTCCTCTATGAAGAAATGCATTGATCTCTATCTGGGCTTTGTGTGCCTTCCTTTCATCAATGAATATAAAAGCATTTAACAGAGCTTAGTAATACTGTCTCTATTTTACAGGTAAAGTGAGCACAAGTGGACTTTCCAATTTGCCCAAGGCCATCTGACACAGCCAGTGATTAGAATGGGATTTTATTCTACTTTAGTGCCACTGGATCACAAAAGTACCACCGTACCCACCTAGACAGTGCTCCAGAAAAGCATCGATTTCCCTCAATCAGGGGATGCAGTATCATGCTAATGCATTTCCCACCTTGCTTCAATAAACCTGTAGGTCTGCCTTTAGCGTGTGGTGCTCCCCCTCCAAATCTCTGCCTGGAGCTCTCCTCACATAAGGAAGGGAGAAATCATCTGCACAATTACAAACCCTGGCAGGGACACCAGAGAGCAAATGTTCAGGCCAAATTTCCTGAAATGATGTGTTCTTGTTTCAGTTTGAGAAGGATATTGTTGACATCTGTTTCGCACTGCTGGATGTCGGTGAACGCCACCAACGAGACAAGGATCACACCCAGCGCAAGAACCCCGTTTACATCTGCCGCACAGTTGCTGCCATGGTAAGGAGAGCAGACAGCAGCCCTGACCCGAGCAGGGAAGACCTGACGGCAGCATCTTCTCAATCCCTGCTTATGGTGACCCACTGACCAAAGAGCAAGCCTGCCCAGGGCTGATCCAAGGAACACCTCCTGCCCATCTCCAGCCCTTCCTGATATCCCTGCAGCAGACAAGGAGTGCTGCAGGATTTTCTTAACAGTGACAGTACGCTACTAAATAAATCTCAGGGGAGACTGTTGCACCTGTTCTGTTCAGCCATGACCTTCAAGCTTTGCACAAAAAATCTTTTTGGTTTCATCTGCCTTGGGAGTAGCTTCATCAAACAGCATGAGGTGTATCTACCAAAGAGAGGCAATTCCTTAATCCATCTTTCTCTCCTCCTTCCCTGCAGCTGAACTGCGATGAGTTTAGAGGAATCCTGACAGAATGCGAGACCGGGCAATACTATAACGGGACACCCCCTTCTAAGTGGCTGGGAAGCAGCCCCATCCTCCTGCAGTGGGTTTCATCGCGGTGCAAGCCTGTCCGCTACGGGCAGTGCTGGGTCTTTGCTGCAGTCATGTGCTCAGGTACAGCGGTGGTCAAAGACTTTTGTGTTGAGCAAAGCCTTATTTGGTCTGCAGAACCTCTAGCATATGCCTAAATTCCTGGATTAACACAGATCCCAGTAATTTAACCTTTAATCTTTAGGTGAGAGGCAGATGCTCAGAGTTTCCTCATCAATGTTCAGCATCGCTAGCTTTGAGATAAAAGAGTGTCAGTACACACTCATCACTCAACACACCTACGATAGCTTATTTCCTGAGGGGGCAATGCCTCTTGCAAAGTCCAAACAGCAGGCCTGGTGCCATTCTGGATAGGCCTAGCACCAAAAAATGCTCTCCGTCTTATCAGCAGAGGCACCCTTAGGGCAGGACGCACAACTGATTCACAGCTCTTTCTTTTGCACAGTTCTGAGGTGCCTGGGAATTCCCACCAGGGTGGTCACAGGCTTTACGTGGGCTCACAACACTAAGAGCAGCCTGAGCGTGGATGAGTATTACGATGAAGATGGGACGCTGCTTACACAAGACAAGAGTGCCCGTGTCTGGTAAGAAAACATGGCAGTGCCCAAGCAAGGATTTGAGACAATACCTGGATCTAGGAAGTGACAGAGGGAGGAAGAAAGAGGTAAACAGCTGCAGGGAGGTGGACAGGAGACAGCTCAGCTGAGATCCTGTCTACATGACCTGTTCTTGAGAAATCACCACAACTCAAACTGAAGCGTGCCCTATTATTACTAGGGCCCACAAAGTAAGAATGATAGCCCAGTCCAGCTGGAGAAATATCAAAAAACATGGTCTCTGCTCTCCTCAACATGCACTGAGCTCTTTCAACGGAGCATTAATTGGCTGTGGTTTGGCTAAAACTTTACTGTACCTCAGGGCTCAATCCCTTGCTATAAGCACGTGATGTTGTCTCCTGCAGGACCTTCCACGTTTGGAACGAATGCTGGATGGCTCGAGCAGACTTGCTACCAGAGTACAGCGGGTGGCAGGCACTGGATGCCACCTGCCAGGAAAAAAGCAAAGGTAAGATATCGAAGATGGGCTTGGGGGGGGTGTGGGGAGGAGTGGAGCAGGGAGTAAATGAAGCAGTTCAATATTCCTCCCTTCCCCAACTTCCAATGGAAGGATGCAAAAGGACAGGGACTCACCCTGTTGACTTTAAGCACTAAATCATTCATCTGTTTGGTTTCTGCAGCTTGTGTAGCTCTAAGAGCTCTATCACAGTGCTGCTCCCTAATGTCCTCCTAAACTAGATACTTCACCACTCCCAGCATAGATCTAAACTAGGCATGGGTTTAGTTGGGACAGCATCTGAATCTTAACTGGAACACATTTTGTCTTCAGGTCCATCCTTCTGTGGACCAGCCCCTGTTAGAGCCATCAAGGAAGGGGACACAGACATTGATTATGACGTCTGCTACTTCTTTGCTGCCATCAATGCCAAGTGCCAGGTCTGGATACAAAACGCAGATGACACCCTCAAGCCAGCCCTCGGTGGCACCAAGTACACCGGCAACAACATCAGCACCAAGAGTGTGGGCAGTGAACGCTGTGAGGATATCACACACAACTACAAGTATCCTGAAGGTACGGGACAGGCGAGTGGCTGAGCACGTTCCCTGCCAGTGTTACACGTGAAGAGTAAAGGGCTAGAGAGCCATACCAGAGCATCAGGGTCATCCACTTCTCCCTAATTCCCTTCCTGAATGGCACAAGAAGACCTTACTCTTGCTGTCTACAGAATCAAAGCACAGCTCATACCCCAAATTTCATCCCGTTTAATCCCATTAACCAGTTCTCTAGAAGGCCAGGCCTTTCTTCACCAGGTGCCTTCCTGTCGGGAAAACCACCTTTCCTGATTTCTGTTACCTGTACACTCTGTACATTCACCTCCCATTACCCCCGTAATGTATTTCAGACTCCCTCTTTCTGAAAAGGACTGTCGTGCTCCCAGACATTGTCTAAATCCCTCCCTCAAAAAGCAGCTCCCCCTTCAGAATCTCTTACTGAGCGCTGTTTCCCTGACCCAACCCTGCCATCTCAGCTTAGCCTATGGCATGTTGTCTCCTCGCCTGCAGTCCATCACAGGAGAAGGTCGCACTGTGCCCTAGCTACTGCTATAGTTAGAGGCAACTGCAGCTCTTACTCTGACAGATGTTAGCACCAAGGTGCTTTAAAAAATATGACAAATCTTTCCAAGTAGAATCTTTCAGGTATAATGAATGTCCTCTCAGCCGGAATTCTTGAAGTGCTCCAACCAGAAGCACAACAGGATCTCTGTCTATGCTCTTAGAAACAGTTACCTGCAGTACTGCCAGGATAATTCAACGCCATCTTTCTGCCTTTACTGCTTCACACAAGTAAACAGGAAAGAATACTAAAGTATGTGCTCTTGTTTTTGTGACAGGTTCTCTTCAGGAAAAAGAAGTACTTGACAAAGCCTACAGAAAGATAAAGAAACTTGACACAACCAGCAGCAGCAGCGAAACACAGTTTAGCTCCATTCCTGCTGCACTTGAAGAGCCAGTTAACCTTTTCATCCACCTCCAGTCGCAGAGTTCTCTGACACTGGGACAAGATGTTCCACTTTCCATTGAAGTGTTTAACCACAGTGGTGGAGAAAAGGCGACTCACCTGGTAGTTGGGGCCCAGTCTCTACATTATAATGGTGTCCCTGTGACCCAACTTTGGAAGGAAGAGTTTCATTTTACCCTCAAAAGCAATGAAGGTAAGGACTCTACTGGGTGCACGGCTACAGAAGCATATCTAGTCCTCTCGCTTCAGGAAAAACGCACTTAGCCACAAGTTTACAAATGTTAGCTGAATAGTTGATTGTAGGTGATTGAAATAAAACACTTCGGCAACATCACCTTAGAGATTCTGAATCTGCAAATCCAGCTGGGATCACTTAAGCTTTTAAATGCTGCAGCTTTTAGTACAATGTTGGGCACTAAACACTCCGAGCTGCCATGCAGGCTAAGACCAGACTGTACTTACAACTCACATTGTCATCTCTATTTCACCACTCTGTATTGCAGCCAACAACCTGCAGGTCTTTGTGCCTTACTCACAGTACGGAAAAGAGTTGGGAGAGAACCATCTGCTTAGGCTGACTGCCATGCTGAGAGACGAGGACTCCTTCTACATATACTTCGCACAGGAAGAGATCAGCATTTGTGATCCCCCTCTCACTATTGAGGTCAGATCGGTCTATCGTTCTGTTACTGCAGTACTGAGAAAACAGCTTGCTTAGTCATGAGCAGCAAAAAATTCTGCTGGGTCGAGTGGCTCTCTTCATGCTGTCTTCTTTCAAAGCACTGAGACATCAGTTTGGGAAAGGCGAGTTGTGCCACACTGTTGTATACAGTACTCCCACTTCTTCATTGTCTCTGTGCGAGCATAAGGAAACCCCGATGACTCCTAACTCGCTCACCAGTCTGGAAATCAGAGGCTGCAGAAGGGAACTACAGCAGCATACCGTAGTTGAGAAGAAAGGAAGCTGGACTTTGCCTCTTCTGGCAGCTCAGGCTGAGACCTCTGGCACAAAATGATCATTTATTTCTCTTTAATCATAGATGAATCTTTTTCCTTCTCTCAGTTTCAGCTCATTTCCTTCTTTCAACAGTTTCCAGGAAACATGGTACAGTATCAGCCAAGCACAGCAAAGATCAGCCTCCTGAACACTCTCACCGAACCCCTGGAGAAGTGTGTGATAGTGGTTGCAGGGCGAGGGCTCATTTACAGACAAAGGAAGTACAGGTAAGTGCAAACTGATTGATCTAAGAACGGTAAATGGAAAAAGAGACACAATACAAGCTAATGAAACCCTTGCACAGGAAAGGCTCTTCCCAAAAATAAGCAGGCAAAACATGGCAGGCAGAGACTGCTACAGCCTGAAAGCCCCAGGCACCCCATCCTTTATTTACAGATAATACATCAGATTTTCACACCGGAAAGGAGAAAAGACAGGTAACAGAACTTTCAACAGATGTGCAATACATAAGTTGGAGCCAGTATGGCATTTGTGAAAGCTTCAACCCCAACGGCCTAGACAGCAGGAAAGGCCCCCGTGAACAAAAAGGGTAACAAGAGAAGTACCACAAGACTTAGGCAGAAATATACATTAACTGAGACAACAGTTAAAGGTCACTGAAATGAGCTATGAAACTTAGAAATTATTTGCTGTTGAGATTGCTTTTTAGCTAGCCACTTGAACATCCGTAAGCGGGGTAAAACTATACTGTTTGTGACATACCTCTCCACCCATTACCCACTGTTGGCAATAAAGGCAGTCCCTGGGTACAATTTTAAGTATTGAACAACCAGGCAAACCTGACTTAGCCAAGAGTCACCCAAAAAGGCATGCTCTCCTTCACGTGAAAAAACCCCACATTTCTCTCAAGAAGCTGCATTAGGACAAAATAACCTTAGATGCCTCCATGGGGAGCTCAACCCTCCAGTGATATCTCCCTCTCAAACTACTGTCAGATCACAGTTCTGTTGTGGTAGTTTAAGTTACTGCTAGCCTTCTCTATTTTTTTTTCCTTTCCTTTTTTTGGCACCATACTCCTGTCTAGCAAATGCATCTCCTGGGCCCTGGGAACTAGAAATGTAAAGAGCTGCGCTGCCTGTTTAATTCCTTCTTGCCTTTCAGATTGGGCTCTGTGCAACCTAAAAGCAGTCAACAGCTGCAAATCCCATTCACGCCCACCCAAGCAGGGCCCAGAAGACTCACTGCATGTCTTACCTGCCTTCAACTCCAGAATCTGAAGAGCTACAGAACTATAGACATTGCAGCTGCCTGATGCAGCTTAGAACAGGTCCTGCTGTCCTGTTTACAAAAGAGTGGTCATGATCTGTCCCCTGATCCTAGGCAAGCATAGATGTTAACAGTTTAATTAAAGTTATATTTAAAACCATGTCTGACTTTGGTTATTTGTACAAACTCAACGCTCTCCCATCTGCTACTATGCCAACTCTCCAGTTTTATAAGTTGAACCTTACTGTGACAAAGATGGGCTAAACACTCGAGCAGATGCTGCATTTCTCACTGTCCGTATGCGCTGAACCCACCACTGCTTAGTCATTTTTTCCTACCCGTGGCAAAAAAGGATATCCTAGAACTTTAAAGTGATGATAGCTGTAGCATTTCTCTAGAGATATACTCTTAACCCCCTACAGATTCTTGACATTGGTAAAGCAGTAAATAATATTTTCTACTACTTTCTGAGGAAATAGAAAAGAGGAAGATAGTTCACTCTTCTCTAAGGTTAGACAGGGAATAGCAGCACTGTTGCATATTTTGTAATGGTTCATCGGACTGCTTGCAAATGAAGACCCTTTCCTTCTGTATATATCCTCTGCCACCTGAAAACAGATGAAGCCACTCACGCAAATCTAGCAATATTTTATTGTTCTCTGAACCCCATAGTAGTTGCAATGTCTGAAGAATGGGGCACATTCACAGCATTAAGGTGCAGCACTGCACCATCCCAGGAATCCAAGCAAAATGACACCTTCTGCAATGGCAAAGAGCAACTCCCTGGCAAAGTTTTACCAAGTGGCAGTAAAGTTCTCTCCTAAAAACATTGTTCTCATCATTCTCTCAGTAGCTGGACAACAGCGAGATTCACTGGAAAAGCATATGCCAGAGCCAGTGGCAGCAACACATGTAGACATGGGAGAGCTAAAGTTGACCCTGTGTGAAGTTCTTGATTTTGTTCATGTTGTGATCTACTGCATCAGTTAGAAACTGCACCCAGCCTTCCTCTGATGGTGGACACACATGGCTTGTCCTGCAAAAGTGGAGGAAATTCATTAGGAAAGCCTCCTGGGTGTCTTATACCTATGCATCCAGACAACACATGGGTATTGTGAACTGACGAATTACCACAGCACTAAAACAGGACTATAGCCCCAGAGTGCTTTGAGCAAGGAAGAACCCACATCCGTGTCTCTAGTCCCAAAACTTAACGCATAAGTGTGTGTCTTCACTGGAAACCACTTTCATCCCTACCATCCTTTTCTTACTCCCATCCCTTTGTGACTGGATAACATCATAATTATTCCAAAATGCCAGCATTTACTGTCTAGAAATGAGTCATCTTTGACAGGAGACAGAAAGATATCAACCTTCATAGCAGGGACACTTATAAAACTATAACTTATACTCACTTTGTAATCTCTAAGACTTTCTTTAATACCGAGGCCAACTTTGCAGCCTAGAAAGAAACAAAAGAGAAATAAAGCAAGTCAAACATGAAAAGAAGGGGGCTCAGCAGTACTGGAAAAGAAAGGGGCCGTGCAGGGATGCCCAACACAGCCGAGAATGAGTGAAACTTCCACAGATCCGGATGAAGAAGCTCTCTATCACTGCCACACTCGGAGTGTTTCCCAGCCTACTGCTGGCTGGGACAGGCGAAAATAAAGACAGGCTATTTTTTTAAAGCATACGTCAAAAATGTTTTTTTTCTTTAAAAAGATAAGCCTATTGGAAATTGGTAACTGATATTAAGGCATGAAGTTACAAGTGACTGACTGTAACGCAATTTGATATTAAGCAATACTACTTTTTTTTTTACCCCCAAAAATCAAGCCACTGGCAAGGCATGAAACCAGAATTAAGTATAAAAAAATCCCAGATACGAGAAGATACGTACTTAATTTATGATGGAAGGGGCCCCTCAAACTCATCTAGTACAACCCCCTGCTCAACACAAGGCCTACCTCAAAGTTCAGTCAGGTTGCTCAGAGCCTTGCCCAGTCAAATTTTGAGTATTGCCAAAGATGGAGATTCCACTGCTTCTCTGAGCAGGTTGTTTCAGCACTTAAGCACGCTCACTCTGAGAATTTTTTATTTGTATTTTTAATTTAGATAACTTTATTTGAGCACATCTACATTACCCAAGGAAGAAAATAGATGTGCAGTACATCCACAGCCTTAGACCTCACTTTCCTGAGGTACTGTCATTGGAGGCCTCTATGGATTACAGTTCAGAGCCAAAGCTCAAGTGGCCGTGCTCTTCCCTCAAGAAGTAAAGATGAGGAATGCATTTCCATCTGAAGGAACCTACGTGTGCAAGAACCAAAGGGGACTTTTCATCCCTAAGAACTTGTTACTGACACCTATCTCCCCCTGACAGTAACATAATCCCTCCAATTCGATTTCTTCCCCTTCTCTACAGCCAAGTGAGTAGACCTGCATGCAGGCTGCAGATACTTACATTGAGTCGCACAGCCAACTCATTCACAGGCGGATACATGCTTAGTGCCAGCTCATCAACACTGGAATAGAAGAGAGGGGAGCAATGGAAGAAAAGTCCTGATAGCAGAACTCCTGGATCCTGGTCAAAGCCCACACCCACCCCGAACGTAAGTCAGGAACTGCAGTGCATGACATGGAGACAACGTCAGTCATACCCATGGGATGCTTCTCACTGCCTTCTCAGACATCTGTGTGGCACTCTCACCTTAGAGTGAGACATGGTCACAGCTCCATCCCAAGCTACAGCATACATTCCTCTCCTAACTTGCACAGCTCTCAACAGCCTACGCCATAACAGTTTTCCCACATCTGCTTCCGCCACCTGCTCATAGCTTCAATATCATAAAGGTTTTCCTAATCCATTCTCTAGACCTCAAGAAAGACAGGGACTGCTGTGGAGCAAAAAGCAGCATGGGGAGAGACCTGCTTACCTTGGACTGATTTCATTAGCGATGTCTGCAAGATCATCCAGCTGAGCGATCTGCTCTGGAGAATCAGCTTTGCCATAAGCCTTGACTACACCCAAGACCTTCTTCAGGCAAGCTTTGGAAGCCTTCATTAATCCCATGCAGGAGCTAAGCAGCTTCCGGTCAGCTTCTGACCAATACGTATCTCTGTTGCCCCGAAAGCCCAGCTCTTCATCTTCCATGATGTCACTGTAGGGGTCTTGCCCTTCCATCAGAGCCTGAGAACATAGATGCACTGAAAGGTCAGAGCCCAACATCAATTATATCAATTTCCCAGGAAAGAGAAAACATAATCTAGAAATCATACAAATAATTTATGGAGGAATCTCTCTCCAACCAGCATCTCAGTTGCCAGGTTCTGTTAACCCTAGCAGGATTGGATTACAAAAAACTAATCCCCAACTTCCAATTCAACAGAGCCAACAGCAAGAACCTGGCAAACAGTGCCATTCTTACATCAACCTAAATCGCCCCACTGTCCCCCCAGACACCACCCCCCACACCCCCACTGCAATTCAGGACATAGCTTTATGGAAACCTTATATAAGGTAAACCAGGCTTGAGTTTAAAAACTCATTAAGATCCAGGAATGATACAATAGTCTAGCTCATACCAGAATAAATTTAAATCAAAGCCTGTACATAAAACAATCCCTATGTTCCATCACTGAACCATCACTGCAATCCATCACTGCAGGTTCCTCAAAAGCTTAGGGGCTTCCTTACATGTTCCATCTCCTCCAGAGCATCCTTAACCACACCTAGACATGCAGCCAGAGCTGATGCAACTGCTGCCTGGTTATCTGCAAGAGAAAAAGGATGAAAATTGTGGCACTGCACTGATTCAAAGCAGCTTGCAAGAATGTTCACCTAGGTTTGCGATTATTAGATCTTGAGATTATAGGATCAAACTTTTTGCAAAGCTCAGAGCTGCACTGTTGCCATGCAAAGAATCTGGCCTGGCTTTCAAGCTTATACATTTCAGAAACAGTCAGGTTTTGCCCAAGGAGTGTGCCTTCACTGTACTAGCTAGAATGCCCCTTGCAAGGGCTATTGATGTTCCAAGACAACACGTCCTAGTTTTGTTGTTCTGCATGTACAATACTTACCTCGTGGCAGGCTGGACACTTGCTCACACGCCTCCCACACACCACCAGTTGATATAAGCTGTTCCTGAGACAAGCTGAAACAAAACAAAGCCCCCAGAGTTAGACTCAATAACACCACTCTCCTACACTGTGTTTTTATTGTCTGCACCAAAGATGATGCACACTAGGAGAACCTCTGTTGGAAAGATGTCACCAACCAGCTTGTCACTAGTATCTCATGTCTGTGTAAAACAAGAAGTGCTAGCTTCTACTGAGTTTAATTATCTGTTGGAACAAGAAGCGGGAGCCTCTTACAAAGGCCTCTCAAGGTGCTTAGGCCTATTATTCAATTTTCAGAATCCATGCAAATCAGAAGTCTGTATTAGAGATTGCCAACCTCCACCTAAGGGCAGTGGCATGTAATCTGTAAAGAGAGGAAGCGGTCCATAGTGGTCCAATAAGTAGATTTATAAAGTTGCGCAATCATTGCATCTGACAGTTCACTCCAAGGGCAAAAACTGCCAAACAGTGCAAATGCTATCCAGCACCTTCATGGGAATCCTGCTCCCAGCATCTTTCCTTGCCACCAACAGAATGAAAATCTATTCTCCATGTAGGCAAATGTACCCAACTCAGTCACTGGGACAAGAGGGTACTGTCAGGGCCTTGAGTGTATTCCGCTCTCCTAGGAGTTTAGTTGGCTCAGTTGAAGAGTTTAGTTGGCTAAGTACAATGCCAGCTCCTTTGCTGAGAGGAGGCATCGGGAAGAAAGCTAGAAGTGAGGGCCAGTCCGTCCTTACCCTAGGAGGTGGTTTTACCCTGAGACTCTTTCACTGAGCCCTGTTTGTGCTACATCATGGGTGTCTGGCAGTTATGTCTGTACCCAGTCTCATACCCCCTTGACTCTGACGTGGATCCTGACCCACTGACTTGACCTTCCTGCCTTGACCTGAGACCCAACTCATTGTAATGGACGTGCTGGGCAATCACTGGACAGTGTCTGATGCTGGTTATTCTCTCTGGACCTGACCCAGATCCTGACTTGCTGGCCTGACTTTCCAGCTTGACCTCATCGCTATGGGCTTGTCTGATGATCTGGACTCTCAAGTGAACCTCACTACCCTCACCAACACTGCTCTGGTCACTTAGATACTAGGGGACAGAGTCTTTGCTGATGATGCCACTGCCTCTTCCTGCCTCATAACAATGGTCTGCTTCTGCCTCCCCCCTTCCCTTAGGAAGTAGTCTGCACTTGCTGCTTCCTAACAAGTACACTTGTAACATTTTTTTCCTTTTTTTTTTTCTGGAAAATTACTACCTCTCCAATGGAGCACTGAGAATTGTTTCTGTGAGTTGGATCATTCCTTCCACTACTTCAGTGGTAGCGTCTCGTACCATCTTCCGAAGAGTAGTACCTAGTTGAGATTGAGAAAAAGCAAGAAAGTTGGCACAAAGTCAGCACCAACACAAAGCAACTGCCAAAGATTAACACACAGACTGCTTCATTTACGCAGATACACTTCCAAATGAAGTTACAGGTATTTTGAAGGAAGCAACGTGTTTCCCACTTCCAGAATGACTTTGGACAAGAATCTCAACACTTTATAAATGCAAATGCTCAATAAACTATACAACTTCCTACATTATCACTCTTTCACAGACGGAAATCTGCAGGAGCAAACAGAGAAGTGGTTCACGCATAAACATGTTGCAAATCTACAAAACAGCTGATAATAAGACTACCTGCTCATGATAACTTGCTTTCCTACAGATGCCAGATCTCATATATCTGAAATACTAGTTTTCTTCATATACAGGTGGAGGAACCACCACCCTATATATATAGTGGTGACTGTCCTGCTGTCACTATCTCACCTTGGCCCTTGGGGAGCCAGTAGTACACTGTGGCAACTGCAAGAATGGCATTTTGGACATCTTCACTCAGCTTCCGGCAATCCTGAAAATGGACAGGCAAAAGGATTAACCGTGAGAAGTGCATGGCTGCACCACATTTAGAAAGTCTCACAAGCAATCACTTACATTCAGATTGCTTTGAGAAAAGGGAAGCATAGTAATGACCATCTTGCTTGAGAAACAACTACAGCACAACAAGAAGATACAGTAATAAATCTGTATACGTTACATGCCACCTCATGATTTGGTAATAAAACACACCCTGATGTGGTGGTCATGCATCAGAGTGGAAGAAGTAGCTTAGATCATTATACTGAACCGGAGGTCTTTTTTTTTCTCCTCCAAACACAGGTGTGATAAACTTCTTTCACTTAATAGCAAAAATATTGCATATTCTTTGCTAGATCTAAGGTCTGTGTTGTCTCTTATCAGCAACCAGCTGTAGATGTTAAAGAAGAAAATGTAAGAATACTTCTATTTGGTATGCCTCCCTAACTTACAGGCAACTCTGGGCAATTCTTGAATTGGATTAATACACTCTACAATGCACAGCCCATACCGACATCCCTTGTTTACGCTGAACAAAATGACTTTGTTTTAGGCAAATGAACTAAGAGATACTTGAAACTTGTCACACACACTGCAATTTCATAGTCCGGGGGAACTTTCACTCACCTCTGCAGAAGTCAGTGGAGGCCCTGAGAATGCCAGACTCAGCTTTGTAGCTTCCTGTGATGTTACTTTGAATGTCTGACCTAGAAAGGATTCAACAGGAGCAAAAGGATAGAAAGTAACTTGGCTAAAACTGAAGAGAACAGAACGGCTAGATGACCAACATCTCTGATGCTACTTCACCCTACTGCTTGATTACTGTTTCTTCCTTCCAAGCAATACGAAGACATAAACTAAATCCCACCACAGAAGAAGAAAAATTCCATGGTGTACTTGTGCCATGTATGTGTCCTACACCAGCTTTTTTTCTAGTTAGTAGTGATATCCACAAACACGTTTTGTGTCCTGGTCCGTGACACCTTCACCAGCATGTGCTGTGAGGCTTTAACAGAGATTGAAGGCTTTAAAAAATCGAGTCGTGACAACTGTTCGATCCTGGCCGCTGCATTGCCAACGCCACCACCCCGGAGCGGAGGGCGAGTGGCTGGAGACCCGCCGGGGATCTCGTTTGCAAGCCAGAGCCCTGCCAGGCACCGGCACGGCGGACACCCCCCTCCGCCTCCGCCCGGCCCGCCCCGGCCCCAGCCCGTCCCCGGCCCGCTCCCCCCGCCCCGTACCTAGCGCGTCCCAGAAGCGCGGCAGCTCGAACGGCTCGCGGCCCTCGCCCGGTTCGCCCTCTGTAACGGCAGAGAGAGACCTCAGCGAGCGGAGAGTCGGCTGGGCCCGGCCCGGCCCCCGCCCGGCCCCGGCCCCCACCTCGGAGCCGCGACAGCACCGCTCGCAGCGCGCCGCCCAGCTCCCGCAGCGGCTCCCGCGACTCCATGGCGGCGCCGCCGGCGCCTACAGCTCCCTTCCGGCTGCCCAGCCACCGGCTGCGCGTCACATCCGCTTCCGGGTAACGCCGGAAACGAGGCTGCCCCGCCCCATCCGCCTGCTGCGCTTCCCCACACACGACTCCCCGAGGTCGCAGCTGTTCACTTTATTAGCTACAGGGGTAAGAAAAGGGGCGGACAGGCCGCTACAGCAGCCGGTGGAGCTCCTCGAAGTTGAGGAGGTTGTTGGCGGTATCGGACCAGGCCGGGTGGGTGGCACCGTCCATCTCCGGGGCCAGGCTGTTGGTGCTGTCCAGCGCGTGGTTGGTGCCCCCGATCACCTCATGGCACTCGGGGCACTTACTCCTCTCCATCGCTCCCCCGCACTCCCCGATCACGTAGATATGCCCGTTTTTGCACTTGAACCAGTGGCCACGGGGACAGCCCACAGCACTGACAATCTGCACCCGCTCCGCTTCGGAGATGCCCAGCCCCGACACAGGCAAGGCCTTGCAGAGCCTCTCCAGGTCAGCCTTCACTGCAGCCTCATCCTCCTCTGTGAATTTCTTTGTCCCTTCCAGGATCTGACGCACACTGTCAATCTCTGCTGCAAGCGCTGGGGTGATCAGCCCCCTTGCACCCTCGCACCGTGCCAAGAGGTTCCACAAATAGGTCAGTCGCTGAAGCTCAGCCTGTAGGTCAGAGAGCTCCTGTCCTGTAAAACTGAGCCTTGGCTTATCCAGCCACTCCTGGACTTCATCCAGACGCTTTCTCAGCCCTTTCCTCTCATTCGCATTGATTTTGCTCAGAGAGTTGGTTAGGTTTGCTACGCGTTTGTACAAGTTAAGCTGGTTCTCGATTAGTCCAATACTCTTCGTGGAGAGATCAGAAGCTTTTAGTTTATCTTCTAGCATGAGATACTTAAGGGGTAGATTCCTCTGCAAAACAGCATTCCCTGTCAGTGCAGCCTGCAGTCGTTGTCTGCTAGACTCAATTTCCTGGGCTGGGCCTTGGATTTTCTCTTTCACCTTTTCTATCTCATCCAGCCGCCTTTTCACAATGGTGCCGTATCTCAAATTCTTCCTGATAGGTGTCTGACAGATAGGGCATACCTTCAGCTTGATGACACCATCATCTTCATCCATATAATGGTCGAGGCCTTGGGACTCAAAGACATGGCCACAGTCTTCAAGCTGCACAAATCGAGCATCTGGGTCTTCCTCAAAGCCAAAAAAGATCTGGGTGACTTCCTCACGGTCACAAACAAGGCACTTCGTTGGGCAGGGCTCTCCACACAATCCAATACAAGGATGACCACAGCGCAGTAGCTTAGCACATGGTACATTGCAGCGAGGCCTGTTGCATGGTTCAGAGCAAAGATTGGTACACTGGTAGTGCTGGCACCGCCACTCGCATGGCTCAGCACACGGAAAACAGCTCTCTCCACATTTCTTTTTACACCTACTGTGGATACAGTGGTTCTGACATTCCAGCTGACAGGGAGGGCATTCTGTAGTACAAGGCTGCTGGCACTTGTGGGAGCAGACCAAGAAGCGCTTGCATGGGCTGTTACATGGCTTATGAAATCTTCCTTCAAAGCAGGTATGACAGGAACCTGAGCATACATGACCACACTGCAGTGTGGCAGAACACTTCATCTTACATTCCACAGGCTTCTCATGTTTCATCTCCTCAGTGATCCAGCATTTAACCTGCTGGTCGTGGCCACATTTCAGCGTGACTGTAACCAGTTCAGGACACCACTTCGTGCATTCCTGCCCACAGAATTTGTTGCAGGTATGCCCACAGTTCAACTTTTTCTGACAAGGTTCCTGGCAAAGAAACTCGCTGTCTGGAGTTGAGCATGGCACCATCTGCAGGTGGCCACACTTAGAAATAGTTTTCTCTACTTTCACCATGCATGGTCCACAGGGCTCGTAACATGACCGTACACAGCGGTGCCCATCTGCACAAAGCACCTTTTGACAAGGCTTCAGACACTGATACTCTTTGTGCTCGGTGTCATATGGGTGACATGCCCTTGTGCAAACATGTCCACAGCTCAATCTAAATTCACAGGGACGACTACAGCCTCCTTCTGGGACTTTGCTGAAGTCTGCTGCTGTAGATACCAGTGTCTTGGTTTCAGGGTGGTTTTGACAGCAAAGCATCAGTGAGCGGCCGATGTGACCTTTCTCCCGAAGAGTGTGAATGATCTTGCTCCAGAGAGGAACCTTGCCAAGCATGCTCATATTTCCAATACAATACAGCCCTTTCTTAGCTCTGGATAATGCTACGCATATCCGATTAGAGATCTGTAAGAACCCAGTTCGCTCCTCTTTGTTGCTCCGCACGAGCGACAACAGAATAATATCATTCTCCTCCCCCTGGTACTTATCAACTACATGAACCTTCACACCTGCAAAGGTCTTGGCTGGCATGAGCTTGCGCAGACAGAAAAGCTGTCCAGTGTAAGTAGTGAGAATGGTGATCTGAGAAGGTAGATAATCCTGACACAAGAAGTACTTGCACAGTTCTACTACAAACTGGGCCTCGTGTTGGTTCTGGTGGCTTTTCCCTTCCTGGATCTCTTGCTCAGGAAAGTCATGTTCCACAAAGAAGAGGTTAGATAAGACCCCCTGAAACAAGAGAAAGGAATATTAGAAACAGAATTCTAGCTTCCTTCACTGCAGCCTGTTTCCGTGGCCCCAATTACCCACTGACAGAAGGGCTCTTAAGGAGAGGACTACAATATGCACTTACTGCATATTTAGGCGATTTAATCTTAGATTTCCATAGTGTATTCATCAGATAGGAATTTAAGCTTATTAATCACATTTCAGCTTATTAGTGACAATTCAGTATCCTAATACGAAGTCAGTTCTGTGGATGATTTTATTCCCTGTCTTTTCAGAGTTGTTTCTACTGTACCTTTTCAGATTATAGAAAAGAAAAGATAAGATGCTAGGAACATTTCTCAAAGCATCATATTTCCATTTCACGTTTGTGGTGTGAACAATGTCTTGTTTTGGCCATGTGGGAGAAAGATAGTAAGTTATCAGTGCACAGAGCTTAGCACTTGCCTAAAACTGTTTAGCAAAAAAACATGCCCTCTCTGTTACTACAATAAAAACATAAAAGGAATGAGGATTGCTTTTCCACTAGGAAAACTAGGAGCACTAGGGACTCCAGTAGTCATTCACCAGCTCAAGGGGCATAGAGCTGTCTGCTTACCTGTTCAAAAATTCCATTTGCCTGGAGTTATCGGGGACCTTTATTTTTTGCCTCTTAAGAATTCTTCTACCCATAAGAAATTCTTGGGCTGTGTGCCAAAACCCAGAGACTGTTTTTATCAGCAAAACCAGATTTTGTAGATCAAACACAGATCTCTGGTTTCCCAAGGTGTCCATAGTGGCATAGTGTCCACTGCTGTACAATTTAATTCAGTGATCACCTATGTTGGTTACTGTACTAGATGGGAAGATTCAGTTTTGGTGCCTTTTGGTATCTCAAGTTTGCTTTAAGGCCAGATGGAACCATAAGATTCTCCAGAATAGCTTCTCATAGGAGAAATGGGGTAAAATTTTGTGGTCTCCTAAGTGGTTGTGTGTTTTGGGTGGTTTTTTTGTTTGGTTGGGTTTTCTTTGGATTTATTTTTTGTTGTTTGCCTTTTCATTTGTTTAACTAAACCATCTTCTACAAAATACTTGATCTGGATTTCAAAAAGAGGGCCTGCCACTTTCCCAGATAGCTTATTCTGGCAATTAAATCATCTTCAGTATTAATTTTGTCTTGTTTGGCTTCAGCATTCTGCTGTAGTTTTCAGTATGCTTTCCTCATCCAGTTAAAGCGCTTTTAACTAATTAGTACTGTCTTTTCATGAAGAGAGATTTACATAGGCTAAGCTACTGTAATCCTCTTTCTAACTACCTCCAATTCTTTCTCCCAGGGTGTTCAGCCTAGCTCTGATACAGCGCAGCAGCATAACCTTGGCTCAGACTTCTGGGGAAATAGTTAAGCTGCGACAGAGAGCTGTAAGCAAGTCTGCAGAACAGGGCTGTGCAAGGTAAGAAAGGTAGAGTTACAGAGATAGGATTGTTAATAATTCAGAGATGCAAGAAAAGCACCAACATGGAGGGATACAAAATCCTAATTAGGGTGGGGAAATACAAATCAGAAAACAGGGAGTTAGTGTTAAGACGGAAACTCAGGAACATTAAGGAAGAAGCAGAGGCTGACACTTATTCTGACTGATACGTGCCTGACAACAGCGGAGACTCTTCAAGTGTCTCATGGTGTGGCAAGCATACTAATGCTTATAACTTATTAAATTCTAGCTGATTATTGCGTGTGTTAGCCAATAAGTGATTGCTTTATATTTTTAAGCTGAATAGATCTTGTTTGCAGATGTTGTGTACTGGTAAAATGCCCATACTGACAACCCAAGGAAGGAGGGTCCCAGTAATGAAGTCATCTGTCTTACATGGGAGTTTCACATATTATGCTTTAAGTCTCTCATTTAAGGTTTCTTCCTAGCTTTCAGTCTACAGTTCTTTTGGTCCCTCTTCCATTTTTTGCTGTTCTTTTAAAGTCATCAGTACTGGATCCATTTCCAGTGTCCACCATCACTAATTACTTGCCTAATTCTACATCACACATTTCCATGATTCAGAGATAAATTTCAATAACTGAACTTGATCTTGATTCTTGATCGAGAATTTGAAACCCTTGAACACTACGTTTTACAGAAACTCATTTTAGCCAGTAACAGGGGACAAAAGCAATTGCTTAGATTGCTGAAAACTCACTTTTATGTTCTCATACTTCAGGACAGAGGGATGGTTCTCCAGCTCCTGGTATATATGAGGACTGAGAAGCTGGGCAATTTCAGGACGCATGCGGTGCTGAAACACAAAGCAGCTGTATCATTCTTGAGGAAGGAGCCCCATATTTCCTTGTCATTATTCTGTTGTTTCACTGTACAGACTGTGGCTGAATCTAAGACAAGGATGACTTTCCAGTAAAAGTCAAGAAGGGAGCACCTTCTAATCCCCATCCTCCCCTGCCCCATCACTGCCACCACCAGCAATTACAGGGGGAGTAGTAGCAGGTTCAACATTTGGGAAGGTGGTTGTAATAGGAATGCTGGTTTCAGTGCAAATCTAAGAACGCTGTTCTAGATAACAAAAGCCAACACCTCACCCTAACCACTACATGAGCTTTTCTAGGTAGTCTGAATACAGGACTGCTGGAAGTAGAATGAACTTCTCCAGGCACCAAAATAGATGATTAGAGAAGTTTTGCAGAAAGCAGCCTGAGAAGACTTGTGCTGTCAGTCTCCAGAGTTCTGGAAGCTTCAGATGCCACAGTAAGCCACGTACATTGCATTAAGACATGTGGGAACCACAGTGCTGTGGACGACATCACTGAATAATTGGAAATATACTGGTACACTTTGTGGCAGTTTGACAGCTCTTACCATTCCTCTTGGGAATTTAATAGCGCGTTCTTTTCGTTTAGGCTGCTCAGAGTAGAAATATAAACTTAAGTGTACTACAAACTTAAAACAACCTAAATGCAAATGCAATGGAGTTTTTTATAGCTCTTCCTCACTTGGTATTTCAGACGGACAAAGGGGAAATCGACTTTCACCAGCCGTTCAAAGAGGGAGACTTCCAGATTGAAGTTCTTGGCCAGGTCATATACGTTTGCACTAGGCCGCAGCTGAAAGAGAAGGGATAGGAGGTTCACATTGTAGCACTTTTCCTATGTGTTAGTATGATTTTTCACTCTTCTCTTTTTCTGTCACTGGTCCCCCCATAGAAAGGCCAGAGACTGGATTCTTCCAGAAGTGCTAAATATCAAAGTTAGATACAGTCACAACTGAAGCGAATAAAGTACATGTAAATTCAAATCAGTTAAACTAAAAGACAGGTCCCACAGGAGCTCTACTCCAAAACTACAGGAGACAGGACCTGTGCTATCTGTGGAAGCTGGGGAGCAGTAAGTCTTGGCAACCTTTCACATACGGTGTTTGGTTAAACGTTTCTATAGTTCATTTACACAACAGTTAGTGGCATTAGTCATGGTGGCATTACCTGCTGGTGATCTCCAATGAGGATGAGATGCTGGCAGGCTTTACTGAGAGTAGTAATGGTGTGAGCCTCAAGCACCTCTGCTGCCTCTTCTACAATGACAATTCGCGGCTCTACTTTTTGCAAGATCTGACGGTACTTGGCAGCACCTGAGCAAGGACAGAAGATAAACCTTAGCAGAATATAATTACGTACAGGCAGTATGACAAGAGTTTCCAGGGAGGGGAGCAAGCTGTGTCCCAGAAGAGACTGGGGTTCTTCCCAAGATTCCCCATTTCAAGACTCAGCTTCTTGAACTTTAAAACAGCACCATACCAAGGATGGCTTCTGTATGAAGAGTTATTAGGGAAGGCAGGTGGGGATTAGAATCTTGTGCCTGCCTTGGCCCTTTCCCGACCCCCACTTCAGACATAAGATACCTACTCAATACATTGATCAACACACATAAATAAACCTAAAATTGTCTCTCCGAAGGGTCATATTACAATGACATTTACACTACCATCACCAGAAGGTGATGTAGGGATAGCAGTGCAGATATTGTGCTTTAGTCAGGCACAAGAAGCGGAACATTTCTATTAGAAGAATGCTGCTCAAGGTGGAGGGAGTGCACAGAAACTGCTCATGCAGTTACTTGACAACTCGCACAATAGCCACATTTGCAAAGGCAGTCAGAGATTAAGAAAGCTGCAGACTAACGCAGAGCCTGACCCAGACCGTCAAGCAGCACGATACTAATCTTTTGGCAACAAGGTCCTTTAACCATTACTGGATGCAGTGCAATACTGATTTGCTTCCCAACTGCTGTGCACCTGTAGTTGTCATCCCCACAACTTGGGCCTCCTTGAGAATGCAGAGATCTTCCTGCAGCCTCAGTTCTGTCAGCCTTTCTGCTGCTACCCGATACTGCTGTTCATGCTGCAAAATCCTCTGTCGAATAAGCCCCTGATAGGTCTGCAGCCAAAGCCTGAGAAGAAATGCCGTTATCATACACCACACGTTGAACAGGATAGCGATCCAGAAGTTCTGAGTGGATTCAGTTCAAAGTGTCCTCTATGTCTTTTGGGCAAGAGATTATTAGCACCTGTACTTAGTTCTGAACACAGTGGAGATGACAACACTGCCTCTGCAATACAGGGAAGGTAAGAACAAGCATGTTCAAATAAGGAACTGAACAGATATGGACACCTTGGCTTGACAGAAAGAGTTTGCAAACTGGAACAGTCCTAGGAAACATTTGCCTGAGAGACCCTGCAAAATTGCTTTGTCACCTGTAAAGCCTCCAGCGGGAGCTCAGGTCAAGTTGCCACAGATCCTGAATAGCCTTGGCCTCCGACTCTGTCATTGCACTCAGTTTGCGGAGCTCAGCCTTCATCTTCTGTTTCATTTTCTTCCTCTGGGCAGCAGTTACCTGCAGAAAAAAAGCTCCTCAATAAGCAGTTACAGCACAAAGATTCTTCTTTATTAGCATCCCCGTGTTACTCTTCACACAGTCAAGCAGAGCCAAAACATGCTAGTGCATGCAATTACCTCCCACTGCATAGTCTTCTGTTGTGGTTGGGCTGTTCCTTGTTCCTGGTCCTCCAGCTTCATAGCCAACAGCATGCTGGCTAGTTCATGAACAGCTCTGTGCTCTTCCTCCTTCCTTCCCTGAGGCTTTGCTGCCTCTTCATCCTCAATCACTCTGTCAGCTTGAATCAGGTCAGCCTCCTCTGGGATCTCCAAAAGCTCCTCTTCTGCTTCACCTTCCCACTCCTCCTCTCTCTCCTGCTGGCCACCTGTGAGAGTCACCAGTCACATGCAGTAAGCCACAGCCACTCTAGCAGAATCACAGTGCAGCAGTCAGACCATCATGTGGAAACGAAAGTTAAGGTACCTTACAGTACCATGCATCTTTCAGTGTCTGTTAAGAAGCAGTGTCTCTTTTCTGGCACACATGCACTGCTTAGGCAAACACACCTGTAGAGGATGGGGGGAGAGTTGTGTTTGGTTTTGGTTTTTTTACCTGGATTCTCAGCCCCTATATTCTCTGCAGCATTCTGGGTGAAGACAGTTACACCAAGGCCCAGCCACTCCAGAATCATTGAGTGTCGTGAAGCGCTGTAGTAAAACTCCTCATTATCCTAATACAAGGAAAGTGAAATCAGCCAGGCCTATTGCATATCAGAATCTTCAGATGACACCAAAGCAGCACACTGCAGCCAGCAGGCAACTAGGACAAGTCCCCTGAGAGACCTCCAGAGCTAAAAAGTCTGAGCAGCTTCAGATCTTCAGAAAGAGCATCCCTTCTCCCCTTCAGTTTAAGAGGCTTTCATTCGGGCACTTGCACTTTTATGCTGATAAAGATAACTTAGAATCTCTGCAGTTTAAAGAAGCAAAATTTAAAGCCCCTGCCTGCCCAGCCCAGTCTAGACTACTGTTGCTTGCACAGCTTGCTGTTTGCTCTCTCACTTTCCTGGTAGCCAAGAGATGCTAAAAAGAAGTGTGCTTGGGGAACCTCAGACTCATCAGCAGAAAGGGCAGTAAGCGTACATTGGGACTGCTTGACTGAGAAGAAAGGGACCTCTCTTACCAGACCATTCATCAGACTGTCCCAGTGCTGGGGCGCAATGAATGCTTCCAAGTGGCGCTCATGCAGAACTCCGTATGTTGTGCACTCTAAGAGCTTCGCTCCTTCGTGGAGCTCCTGCTCAGCCTGTTTCATCTCACTGGTTATCTACTCATAACAAAGAAAAGGGAGGCATCATCATACTCGGAGAAACAGACTTCAGAAACAGCAGGACAAGAAACTGATAAAGAAGGACAGAAGAATGAAGAGGCTGATTTCAGTGAAAGGTGAAAGAACAGGTGTGGAGGGAGTTCAGTTAGCTCCTCCAATGCACAGGCAACCCACTCCCACCATCTCCAGTGAACTCTGCACATACATTCACATAGGCTCTGCGGAGATGCATGGGCAAATTGTATCGGAATTCACACTTCTTCCGCAGCTCCCTCAAGGTGAATTGCTTCAGGACCTCACTGCTACTTCTGCCCCCTACACGCACCATCCCATGTTTCTGGAATGTGTATATTCCTGGGAATGAAAGAGAAATATTAGTACTAAAGAGGCCAGCTCTGTTTTCTGCAGTAGAACAAGGGCAAATGCTACACTGGATTGGTCACAGTGAAGTTTTCTTACTGGGTATCAACGGGGCTAGAGTCACTAGAAGAAGCCAAAACGGCAGGTCATCACACCACAAGATGGGCAGAGTAAGAGCTATGCTGTAATTTCTACTTGACCCTCCATCATACTTGCCAGGTACTCTTACCTTCTAAGAACTGATCCAGTGCATGGTTAGTGTAGCAGACTATAAGGATGGGAGACTTCTGGACAGTGCTTTGCCACGCATGCTTATTAGTCAAGAGAGCCTGAACAATCTTCAAACCCACATAAGTCTTCCCTGCAAAACAAGTTCAGAATTAGAAAAGGGTAATCCACCCTCTACAGGGTGCCTTGAAACACAGGAATCATCAAAAACAGATACAAGACTTCTTTCTAGGCTGCAGATCTGGTCTGTGCCAAGAGAGGTGACCTCAGAGGCAACTAGTTTACAAAATGTAAATGAAGTAGCATGACACTGTCTGGCCTGTCGTTGAGCAAGACCATGCTCTGCAAGAATGTTGTCTCTTGGTTAATACCCTGGACCTGGACCCAGGGTTTCCTCTGCCACTGCATCCCCCAGCCCACTCTGATACTGGCCTCATACGTGACATTTGGCTGCACACGAAACAGCCGCATATGAGCGGAATTCAAGCAGTGGTGCTTGTTGAGTTCAGGTACCATTTAAAACAATTACAGTTAATCTTGTAAACACTCACAACGTTCTAACATGCTACAAAGACAAATAGGATTGTTGCACAGTAAGAGGTACCATGTTATCAAAGATAGTTGAATTTTTTTTCACCCCAATACACAAGCAGAGCCAATAATGCAGTTGGTGTCTACTTGCAACTAGATCACCAATGCGTAAGATCAGATATGGGTATCTGAGGATATTTTCACCTTCTCCACAGCTCATGCTAACTGGTCTACTCAAGCATCAGTCAAGCATGGGACCAAAGATTTGGAGACCGTACAACTGGCTTTCTCTGAAGTTCATCTCCCCAAACAGGGGAGTCAAAGAGAACTCAGTGACATGAACTCAATGAACTTAAATGACAGAGACTTAAAGCAAATGTTTCTCACCAGTCCCAGGAGGTCCTTGGATAATAGCCAGCTCCTTGGTGAGTGCAAGATTCAAAGCTTGCATCTGAGACTCATCTAATCTCAACGCTTCCATTGAAGGCCACTGCTTGGGATCTAGAACACGGACATTTTGCGTTCTCAAACCATCATGGTTCACCTCTTCATCTGACAGGGGATCTTCTATCAAGGGTGCAAAGTTGTAGACAGTATCCATTGTCAGGTATGTTGGCTTCTCCACCTGTGCATCACATTCCACGATGTACTTCTGGAATGGGATATCTTCTTCCTGGATTTCCTGTAACCCTTCTAACACATGCCGATAGGCCTCAAAGTAGGCAGTTGTCTCTACCATGAGGAAGGAGTCTGAGGGCTGAACCTCTGCCAGCAGTGCCTGGCTCTGTGCATTAAAACATAGCTGCACAATCCCATGGGCAAGATCTGCATTATCACGATTAGAAACAGTGGCAAAAAGGCATGTTTCAAAGTGATCTTTGGACATGCAGATCAGGGATCCATATAGCAGCCGTTTGGAATTCTGCCATCGTACAAACTTCAATGGTTTTATGTCAAACTGGACCTTGTAAACAATACCAGTTGGGGAACAGAGAGGGGTAATAATCCGTGTGTCAAAGTAGATCCTGATATCATCAAATTTTTTTTTTCTCAAGCCTTTGTCCTCAAAGCTCTGCAAAAGCTCCAAGATACCTTCCCTTAAAGGCCTTACAAAGTCTTCTCTCAAAAGCCGGAAATGGGTATCAAGATAAATGCTGGTGCTCTCATATCTTCCAGAAACAATATTGGGACGTAGAAAGGGTTTCTCATCACGATGTACCTCATTATATGTCGGATAAATGGTCATTGTACGATAGGTTTCTTCTTGACCATCAGTCCGAGGCTGCATAAGAGTATAGTTATCAGCCCTTAGTGTGCCTTCACGTCTCTTCTCCTGCAGATGCTGCACAAGCATCTGGACTTTATTTATATTTTTCTCTGTTTCTTCTGGGATATCCACACCAGAAGCTCTCAGGGCGTTTATGGATGCTGGCAAGACTGTCAAGAGAACGGAGATTTTCTGCACGGAGCTGGCTGGGAAAATACTGATGAGGTCCTGAAGAAGTGAAATTATGTTGCTAATATGCACAGGGTACTGATGACGTACAGCAGGGACTGCTTCTGTCATCATGTCAGACACATACTGTGGCAGACAGATCTTGAGAAAGTTGGACTCCTTTACCACTCCAAGAAGCTGTTGGACACTCTGCCTATCCATTCGGGAACTGCATGCTTTTCGAAGCACCTGGCAAACGAGCTGAAGGAAATTGGGTTTCATATCCATTTGGGAAAGAAGTACCTTCAAACCCAAACTGGAAGCAAGTGTGATGACAACTTCTGAAGGGTCTTTCTGGAGGAGACTTTCTAGGAATTTATAGCCAATCCTTTTGACTTGCTGAGGCTGCTCACTGAGCTGGGCACCACCTGTAGTAGGGTTCTGGTAGAAATGAGGATTCTCCCGAGGCTGCATCCTTCTTCCCCTACCTTCATTTTCCTGCCCATTCCTCAGACCTCTAGCTCCTTCCTGGGCTTGTCCACCTTGATACCTCCTTCCCCTACCCTCATTTTNTTGTCCACCTTGATACCTCCTTCCCCTACCCTCAATTTCTTGCTCATTCCAGGGTCCTCTGGCCCCCTCGTGTGTTTGTCCACCTTGATACCTCCTTCCCCTACCCTCATCTTCTTGCTTGTTCCAGGGTCCTTTAGCCCTCTCATGTGCTTGTCCACCTTGATACCTTCTTCCCCTACCCTCATCTTCTTGCTCATTCCAGGGTCCTCTGGCCCTCTCATGTACTTGTCCACCTTGATACTTCCTTCCTCTACTCTCATTTTCTTGCTCATTCCAGGGTCCTCTGGCCCTCTCACGTGCTTGTCCACCTTGATGCCTCATTCTCCTTCCATCATTCTCCTGTTCATTCCAGTGTCCTGTGGCTCCACTGTTGCCTTGTCCACCTTGGTTTCTTGGTTTATTCATGCTTGATTGAGGAACCCTCCAAGTCCAGCCACCAATTCTTTCCTCTCTTTGCCCAGGTAGAAGAGTATAATTACTGGCCTGGGGGCTTCCCCCTAACTGAGCTGTCTGGCCTGACACATTATTTATTCTGTTTGTGCCTCTTCGTATAAAGCCACTATCCCAGTGATCTGCATGACATTAAAAAAAAAAAGACACTCCTTAATTATAAATCAACCACATTAACCTGCCTCCCAATACAAACACATAAGCGTTTTGGCCCAAAAGTCAGCATATTTTGGACATTTGGCATCAAATTAGAAATCCACCATTATATTTGCACCCAGACTTTCAAGTTGGGCTTTCCTTTGTACCCCTTTTTCTAACTGCTAAAAAGCGTGCCATGCCTAGAGTTCACTTAAGCTGTTAAGCCATGAAGATGCTAAAAAAAAAACACCCCTAAACCCTTTTCCACAGATCAGAAAGCAGAATTAAGAAAGGCTGAATGTGAAGTTTCCGGCACAGGACAGGATTTCCTCAGAGTTAGCTATCATGGAAATAATGACAAAGACAGCAGCAGCTGACGTTGACTGTACATGGCATAGTTCAAACACAGACCTTTTAGACAAAGTCAGAGCAGGAGGAAGCATAGACCGTATGACCTTTGTCACACTCTCAACAGAATACTTAGGGAAGCACCGAATTCTGGCGGAAACTTTCAGAGACAGTTGCAGTGCATCATCACCTCATGGCCTCGCCGGCAGAGAATGAAACACTGCAATTTAGGCTTGAGAGGGAATTTCACTATCCGCAGGCAGGGAAGGAGTGGATCCCCCCGTACCAGCACCACCCCCCAGACCTTCCACAGCCGTCTGCCCCGCGTTCCACGGGCGACCCTCACCTCTGCCTCCTGCGGCTCGGGGCTGCCGGGAGCACGGCTCCTGCCCGGTGCCCTCCATGGCTCGGCCCGGCGACTCCTCGGCGGGGCGTCGGGACTCTCCAGGGCGAGGGGTGGGGGGGCTGCACCGCTCCTGCAGCCCGACACAGCCGTCGTCGTGCTCAGCTTCACTGCGCTTCCCGCACGCCCCGGGACACCCCCGCCACCCACAGTTTCGCTTTCCAGTTCCCCGAACGGCCCGCCCCGCCGCCCCCGCCCGTCCCGCTCTCTGTCCCACCCTCCCCCGGTACCGGCCCACTCCCACCGCCCTCCCCCGCTCTCGGCCCCACCACCCCC
>RSEF01000001.1:42517210-42570782 GCA_003993805.1 Himantopus leucocephalus
GCAAATAAATACATCATCCTCATTATATATGAAATGGGAAAGTACAAGACATGCACATAGTCATACTTTTTACACAAGAGACATTATTTAGCAACATAGGTTTAAACAATTTAACACAATTATTTTTTTTCTTGCACCCCCTGCCCCAAACACGACGACGGTTCATTCGGAAATCGCAAGGTGTCCTCGGGGCCGGCGTCCGCTGCACGCGTAGCACCGAGGATTTCTTCCAGGCTGAGCCTCCCGATGCTTGGTTTGGCAGGAATGAGAGAAAACGAAATGTTTCGACTAAGTTAAAACAGCAAGGCAGGTTCCAGCCTTGTTTGACTGCTTTCTATCAGACAGTATTTCAGGATCCAAAGGAACCCTGTAAAGTGTCCTCTGTGGAGGCGATCAGTATGCGAGTCGGTTAAAAATACATCAGTCTCGTCTTGTGTGCTTCTCTGGGGTACCAAAGCTCTCTCGGAGATATTTTCTAGGGTTGAAAGTATTTTAATATGTTTAATCTTGTACAAATGCTTAAATCTGATACGGAACTTTTCAACTATATGTTTTATCCAAGAAATCTGTATCATCTTCCGTTGCAGAAGGCAGGTATGCCCATACGAACAGACTTTCACAGAGTACACTAGGAACCATCAGCATTTTCTAGCATGACCTACAGAGAAAAAACATTGAAAACTGGCTAATTCCTCTCTTTTTAGAACTAAAACCAGATTTGGCTTATTCACTATAAAGGGGAGATTTCCTACTTGAAAACTGGGCCCAGTACCTATGTCAGATGGTGCCATCTGTACACACAGAAAAAAAATTCTAATCTTTAGAGTTCATGACTCCCTTTTCAAAGTTGAGTCATGGCAACTCAAAAGCTTGGCTTGAGGGGGAAAGGAGTATAAAATACATCCTGACCTCTTTAAAGTGTGCCTTGAACAAGTGTTCTGGATTTATTTGTTTGCTTGTTTCCCTGGAAATGCTTTATAGCATGATAAAAAATGGTTCATTTAACTGCCTTTTTGGAATTAGGATGAGCTGTTTGACTGGCAAGGCTTAGAAGAAATTACAAAAGCTGACACTGAAAATGCGTCGAGATAGCAGTGTGAACTGCCCCAAACCCCAGCGCACAGAGCGCCCTCGCGGCCTCAACTTACGCCACTGCTTTACGATACAGCCTGCGCGACACTGCCACGTGCTACTTCTTCCTCAGGATCTACCTCACGCACAGCAAGAAGGGAGAGCGCTCACTCAATGAGAAACTCTCTGCTGTTTTGCTTTAAACCCTTTGTTCAGTTTCTGTTCTGGTGACAATATTCCGACGCAGTGTCAGAGGCGGCAACTCGCCCCGGCCGTGGACCCAACAGCCACGCTCGGCCCTCGTTCAAACGCCGGCTTTGAACAATTTCCTCAGCGGGGCCCACGCTCAGTGCGGGCCCACCGACTTCTGCTTTTCAGAAGGTCGCGAAGTCGACCAAACCTGAGGGAAGACGCAGCCCGAAGGTGACTGAAGGGCGGTGCGTGCAGGCGGTTAACTTTGAAACTCCTGCTGCAAGGAAAACGGCAAATACGCTTCCTGATGCGACAAACGNCTGCTGCAAGGAAAACGGCAAATACGCTTCCTGATGTGACAAACGTGATGAATTTTGGGTTGAAACCCGCCCAAATACAACAAAGACAAGCCCACAGGACGGCTTCGCTTGCCCCTGCTGCCAGAAATGGCTAAAACGCATTTGCTTTGTATAAGATACGCAAAATGTTTTCTGTGTATTTCTGTCAGAGCAAATACGTACCTGAACGAGCGACGGCACTCACGGCCAATGCTCCGACACAAAGCCTCACCCCTGAATCCCGGCAAACTCACCCCGTCCCGCGGTGGGAGCTCCGTCAGCCGCTCTCCCGAGTCAGCCCACGCAGTCCACTCGCGGCCGCTCCTCGCCGCCCCCCCGGGCACGGGCGGCAGCACCGGGGCGGAGGGCGGCGGGAGCGTCCCACGGGCTGCCGCTGAGGCGGGTCCCCGCTTTTGGCGGGTGAGACCTCCGGGCGGACCCTCCCCGGGGCGCCGGGACAGAGCAGCCGCCGCCTGCGGACACCCCCCGCGGGGCGGGGAGGGCTCCCCCGGCGCTCCGCGAACACCCGCGCGAGCACGCGCGCCGCCTCACACCGCTCCCCCGTTTGTTACGGAGTCCGCGCCGCAACGCCCCGCGCCCCCCCGGCGGACACCTCCTCTGCCACCGGCCCACCGCCAGCCCCGGGGGCGGCCCCGGCCGCGTCCCGCCGCCTCCGCGGAACCTCCCGCCGAGCTGACACCGCCCCGCGGACCCCCCCTCCAGCCCCGGGCGCAGGCCGGTGCCGGACGCCGAGCTGCCCCGCGCCCGCAGGGTCGCGCCGCTCCTCCCTCCGCGTCCCGAGGGGCGGGGCGGGGCGGGGCGGGGCGGGGCGGGGCGGGGCCTCCCCGCGCCCCCGGTCACGTGCCGCCGGCCGGGGCGGAACCCCGAGGCCGCGCGCACCTGCGGCGTCCCCCGCCTTTGTGCAGTGCAGGTGCAGGGCCCGCCCCCCGCCCTGACGTCACGGGCCCGCTCGCGGGGCACCATGGGAGAATCCCGATGCTTTCCGACGGATGCGCTCAGCAGCGCGGCGGCTTGAGGCGGCTCCGGCAGCGACGCTCGGGGGGGCGGCCCGGGAGGGGGCGGCGGCGGGGGGCCGGGCCGGCGGCCCGCGCCCCGGCTCTTCCCCAGCCCTCGGCCGGCATGGCCCACCCCGCTGAGGCGCCCGCGGCCGCCCCCTGAGCGCCCGGCGCCGGCGGAGCGCCCCGCCGCAGCCCGCCCACGGCGCCGGGGAAGATGCTGCCGCGGCTGGTCCTGCCCGGCTGACGCCCCGCCGCCGCCCCCCCGCCCCGTCCCCATTGTCCCCCGGCCGNCCCCCCCCCCCCGGCTCCATGAGCGCCTCCTCCGCCCCCCGCCTCTGAGCTTCCCGCCCCCCGCCTCATGGCTGCGTCGGAAGAAGGGACCGGCTGCTTTCTCCCGCGAGGCAGGTCGCAGAGTGACCCCAGCATCCTCACCGAGCCCGCGGGCCCCGCCGCCGGGCAGCACCCAGGTAACGGCCCCGCTGGGGCGGGCGGGCAGGGCCGCGCCGGGACCGCCCCCCGCCGCTCCCCGTCCGCCGCGGCGGGGACCGCGGCCGTGTTGTCCGCCGTCAGCGCCGGAACGGCGCCGCGGCCCCGCTCCAAAGGGTAGCGGACGGCGCAGCGCTGCCCACCGCTGGGCCGTGGCGGGGGGCGGCCGGGGGTCCCGGGGGCGGCGGGGGGCTGCCCCGGCCCCGGGCGGGCGCTCCGGCCCGGCAGCGGGTTGCGCGGCGGCGGCGGCGGTTGGCAGCGGGCTCGTTTGTCCCTCGGTGGGGCGGGGGGCAGCGGGGTGTAACGGGGCGGGGGGATCGCCATGGAGACGAGGGGAAGCAGAGCCGCGATTAAACGCTTTCTCCCCGCGAGAAGGTAATTTTCGCTTCATAGGGAGAAGCGTAATCTGCTTATGAAGTGTGGGCACAGAGGGGGGTGCTGGGGGGACGCAGCCGAATCGCCAGGATATAAATAGAATATCGTGATTAGTTTGGGTTGTTTTTTTTTTAACAATGGCTAATGATGTTCTCAGCTTAACTTCACTTTGAGGAATAATTCTAAGCGTCTGTTGGTGGTGACTCAGTAATTTCAAATTGTCAGAATCTAAGCAATGATGACCCCTGTAGAAAAAAAAAAAAGAAATAATTACATTGCTTTGATGTGATGTGACTGCAAGGAAAGGCACAACAACAAGCTGGAAGCCAGGGCTGAGAGCCGCTGTACTCTCAGTTCATCTGAATAGATGGTCATACCAGAACTGGTAGGTTCCTTTATGAGAAAAAGAGTAATCAAAACAGTGTAAGACAATGAACGGGGTGTTGATCATCGCTGCCCGCTACACTGAATTCCAAACCAAGAAATGGGTTTGGGTTTTGGGTCAGGCACTGTCGGCCTGGAAGAGACAGTCCCTGAATGCAATTTTGGGTTGAACTTTCGTTCCAGCCTTTTTCAGGTTACTGAGTAAATAAAATATTCCAGGCTGTTATCGTACACCTGCTGTACTGCTTCCTTCTGAGCCAGTGAGGATATTAATATTTGTAACTATTTTAAGTTCTTCTATTTATTTGTCTTATCAAGCAATTCTGAGCACCTTGCACTGCAGTGAAATACAAATTAAATTAAGGCAAACAGTAGATGATTTATCTCTGATGCCCAACTGCTCCGATACCCTAAGTGAAGGGAACAAAGGACTCTTCTAACATGAACTGCTCGACTCACTCCCAAAGGGGCAATCCTGACTGAAAGAGGAATGTATGTTTCTGCCATTTCATTTCTGGAAGCAGAAGCGACTAATGAATGGAAGGCATATGCAATCTCAGTTTTAATTCCTCTATATCATGTTCTGCTAATTAATTATTTTGACCTTTGTGAAATATACAACAAGGAAAGTACACAACATGTCCGACATATAGACAAAGATATAAACATTGTTGTGCTTTTTGTAAGGAGAAAGAGCTATCAATACTAAGTAGCATTTTTTTCCCCTAATACAGACTCCATCAGATAAGACAGTGTCCCATTGCATGGCAGGAGCTATACTAATACGCAAGAAAAGATGTCTTTTATGGTTTTGTGTTATACATACAATAAGTGGAGAGAAACAAAAGGTGATAAATACCGTACGGTTTCTGTCCGGGTAGGTATAGTTAGTAGCAGAGTTAGCACGTTTGGTCAGCTTTTCAGGTTTAAAATTTGTTTATCAAATAGTATTGAACATCTGTATGTTTCAACATGATAATAAAATGAACATAAGTGACTTAATTTCAATAGTATTTGACCCTGCAGTGTTGTAAGTAATCCCTTACCACGAGCAATTTCATACAATCGGCTACTCCAAAAACTGAAATACAATTTATACTATTGTAAGAATCATGTATGCTAGATGACATAACTGTAATCTGTCTTATTTTATTATTCTGGAAAATAATTTTATCATTATAATACCAACATAATCGTCTATGACTCTAAGTCAAAAGAAAGTCTTAGGAGCACTAAATGATACATAGAAAGTTTGTGTTTACATCCCAGCCCTGCTTGCAGACAAACCATGCAGAGAAGTAAGTTTGAACATGTAGGATTCTTTGTTAATTTAAAAACTAGATTAATTTTCATTAACATTTAAGTCATGTATTTAAATTATACAGACAAATAAGCCAATAATGAAATATGGATATAACTGAAGGATCACTACAAAAACATTCCTACTTTTATATGGCTTTTGAATGATACGATATTCCTACTGGAGACGCACTCTTGTTTTGCAACATTTTCTTGAATGCGTGATGTGTTCAAGGGTTATTCTGGACCAATTCATTTGCCTATGTCTACTGTAGGAAAGTATACCGAGGTAGAAAACGTGGTAATAAATGAAGCCAGCCTGTACTCTGCAGATTTTTCTGGTGTTCATGTGGGTTTGTTTAAAGACATGATTTATATTCCTCTTCCTGACCTATACAATTACAATACATTTTTTTGCAGCCCAGCTTTATACAGGAAATTTTGGTGACATAGTTGAGAAAGTAGTGGTGGCAGCATATATCTGTTTATGTATTTATCTAAGAAAATTCTCTGATGCAATGTTTCATTTTCCTTTCTCTCTTGAAACGCCAGCTTAACGGTAGTATTGACTGCACGCGGCATGGTTACGGGACTTGCTGGCTGTCTTGCACAGGTTCACAATCTTCTACACTGGACCGTATAACCTCCTTTTAGCTGATACTGAGTAATGTAAACATCAGATTCAAGGGGCTCAGGATGATCAGACCGCAGGTGGCAAGTGTTAGTTCACCCTTCTATTGTTTCATTTGCAATTTTTTTTGATGAACTGTTGCTTGAGGTCAAACCTCAGAGGGCATTTCGCATGTGAGAACAAAGCTGAAATTTGGTTTGGGGTTTTTGCTTGTTTGTTTGTGGGGGTTTTGTTTGTTTGTTTTCAAAGAGGACTCCCTCCTCTTCCAGCAAGAGCACGAAATACCTGAGTAACTGGCTGGTTCAAACAGCCTTAGGTGTTGATTTTTGAGAAGTTCTGGACACTCGCAGTCATGACTGGTGCCAGCAGAAGCTGCAATTACTCCAAGCCTTGAACAATCGGAGCTTCACGCTAAAGCTTCTTATCTAGTGTGCTTTTCTTCACACAGCATTCACGGTAGAAATGAAAAGCTATTTTATAACCCTGATTTAGTAGAACAGATGTAAAATTCACTGGACTCTGTAAAGATTATCACATGTAAAAAACTTTAAAAATTAACACATGCCACTATGGTCTTATTAAATGTTCCTGTAGTAAATAAGCTAAACAAGGTGTTCAGTAAACTAGACTAGAGGCAGTTAATAGGTGTTTATTTTAAAACAGAGATGCATTTCACGGATTTCAATCCTTCACATGCAAATTTAATTAAACAGCAGCTCCTCACAGTGACAATTAAGACACCACAGTCATGGCCTGAGAAGAAAATATGGAGTTCCCTGTGTAGGCTCTACTGACAACTAGCTACTTTCCTCTGGCATTTAAATGGTGCGTGTAGTTCCTATTCGTAGCGTAGGGAATACTGGAAATAGTATAAGAAAGATAAGAAGGAATGAATGTTTCTTTGCTTTAATTGAATCAGTTATTTTGTCCTTTCAGCCTGTGATTTAAGTGAACTATTTTATGGCCACTGAGCAGTGTTTTATGAGAATTAGTATAGTACAGCGAACATTGGACTTCGTATTTCCATCTTTATTTAAGCACGCTGTCACACCGAGTGGGCAAGCCTTAACAAGGAGTATGTCCTGAATTTGAGGAACACACATCAAAATACTTACGCCCTGTTTCACTATAGACTGTCTCTAGACCATGCTGTCATTAAGAAAGTGAATTTCATTTTTCTTATTGTGCCATGACTTAATGCCAGATTCACAGGAGAAGAATCAGAATTAACACAACTTTCATTTGGAAATCCTCATAGGAAAGAGTTCTAAAACCGCCAGCATCCTTCTGGGCTGCCGTTAAGACGGCTGTTTTCACTGAGTTTGGGAGAAGGCCAGAATATCCAGTTGTATCCGATTTTGTTTATAAAGTCACAGCCCACTTGATTGTAGATCTGGGGTTAGGTCTGAGCTGAAAAACTACTCTAGAAAATATCACATCCTGCCATAACACCAAGGGGATTTTTTTTGAGGCAGTTAAGAAAGTTTAAAAATGATAAAATACTACTTAAATTGTAATTAAAAAAAAAAAGGTGATGGAAGTTGATTTAGATGGCAAAAGATGGCAACCACTTGAAGAAACATAATGCAAAGAGGAATTTCATTAGTTCCAGTGATCATAGGTTTTTTCCCTTTCTCTTTCCCCTCCTCCACCTTGCCAGGTAAAGATCAAGAGAGAAAGGAGAGTCTAAAGGGGGCAGGGATATGAAATTTAGATCAGACTTCAGTATCACCATCCATTTGAGAGGCAGTTGCAGGAAACCAAAATATTGCTCTCATTATGTCCTTCCAGCAGTCACAGGGCATAGAAAAGACTGACAATCTCATTTGGTTTGTAGCCATAAAAGATGGGGCTCCACTGACTGCAGAAGCGCACACCATGTCAAAACTCTGTGTTACTTGAGGAGATATAGACAACTATGACAATGTGTGAAAACGTCACGCCCCCCTCAATTTTGGGATAATCCATTTTAATGTGTACAACTATGCATTGGTGCCATGACATTTTGCTCTATATGCTGCCAACTTTCCTCCCTGGCACCACGCAATGAAAGAATGCTTTTTCAGGATTGGCACTACTGAGTTCTTCAGTGGACCCGGCCAGTGGTCCACCACGTCTTCCTTCTCCTCCAGCGTAGCATCTATACCAAGGCAAGGAGCTGCTGTAGCGCGAGCAGTAGTGTTAGATGTTGTTAACAGCATTATTAGCACAATTTCTTAGCTTTCTCATTGGAGAAGGCTGATGAAGGGGGCTTCTCAGCCTCTCCACTCTTCGGCGTGCTTCGAGATCTGACAAGTTAAAGCTACTTCAGAATAGCTGTTCCGGAGATGTCAAACTATGTCGCTGCTAGACACTAATTCCCTTTCTATTGATACCGTGTGTAATCAGCAGCACTGTGCACTGAATTAACTGGAGGAGAGAACAACTGCATAAAACCTCAAGGTCCTTCATCACTGTTCCTAGTTATCATAATTCAAAAGTGTTGTAGCAGGAAACATTCTTGCAAGTACTCTTCTAGGATGCTGAGAAGGGAATTGAAGTGTTATGCTCTTTTACCTCGCCTGTCTTTGGGGTGAAGGGTGACCTGTAACCCAGCAGAGCCTCGCAGGCAGTGGAGGGACGTCAGCCTTCTAAGTAATTACTCGGGAAAGCCGTAATGCGGTAAAACATCAAGTAGAGACTACTCTGTGCTATGGCTTTTTTTTTTTTTCTTTCTTCTTTTTTAGAGCTGTAACCTAGCCTGAATAGACTGCCACCACTCCCTTCATATGCCTACCATTGATTTCTCATAACTTTTTAGGGTTGATTTATGCTGCTAAAGATTTTAATTAACACTTGTTGCTGACATATTTGTTCCTTCAACAAGTTTGCTCAGCTTGAGTCTAGTGCATAGTGTTCGGGGGCTCGTTAGCAACTGGCGAACTGTGCTTTTCCTCCTTGGCCATCGGGACCCTACACTGCTAAACTGCGTGATGTTGGAAGCTACTGGCAGGGGAGGTTTGAAAACTCAGAAGCATATTAAAAGTAAAATATAGTAGGTTTGGGCTGCAGATGTTTGTAAGGAACAAAGGGAAGGCAAAGAGAAAGAGGGGTCCGGCTGGAGTGCAGGTAGATTGGTGCCAGCTTTCTGAATCTGCTCGAGTCATTTTTGCTGCAGATTATTCATTCCAGGCCCATAATTCAGAAAAATCTTGTAACTGTGTGCGTGACATAAAACATGTGCTTAAGACACAAGGAAATTGATAGCCGAGTGAGCGCCAGGACAGAAAAAGATGCTGTTGATGCCCTGCCTGTCAGTTGGCCGGTGCTCTCGTCCTCTCCAGTCACTGAGATCAGTGCAACTTAAATCAGGGACTTGTAGGCTTACCTGTGATGACTTTAGTTGTTGCATACATTTTCAAATTGGGTACTAACACTTGAGCCAGGCCACCTATCACATGGGGGTTTTTTCACCAGAAAGATTTTGGTTTCCATTTCATTTTCCTCTCTCAACAAGTCTGTTCCGTTAACAGTTTGCTTGCCCTACATCGTATTTCTTCTGAAACCAGACGTGTACCAGGTCTCCCACGTCCTTTCCCAACGCTATTATTTTATGACCAAAATTAAATAAGCCAGTCAGTGCTTTTGCTCCAGTTTATGACTTAACCCTATTTTTCATATACATGAAGCTTTGTGGTATTTTAAGTTCTCTCACTCAAAGTCAGAATGTTTCTGTTCTAGTCCAACCAAAGGGCTCCCAGCAGAAACTTACTGTTCCATGTGTACGTAGTTCCTCGCGTGATACTGTGGGGAGTATACGCAGGAATACTCAGCAAAGGCGAGAAACATGCAGGATATTAATTTACATTCCAACTTAATATTCCCATTTCCTTCTACAGTGAAATCCAAATTTCAGCCCTGTAAGGCTCCCCAAAACATTTGTTATTTGTAGGAAGGTACAGTTCGAGTTTTTTATCACATAGCCCAGAAAAATCATCGCCGTATCATTAAGTACTGCAATGGTTGTTATCCCTTAATGACCGGGCCATTGTGCTTTTGGGAAGGTCTTTTTCTTTCTCATCAAATCCCCAGTCCCTTGCTGGCTGATCTAACTGGACCCCAAGCCCCTGTGATGCAGAGAAACTTCACTGGAAGCACCAAACTCCTTTTTTCCCCTCTGTCCTGCAGTAATCTCCTCCTGCCCCAGCAGCCCTCCTCCCTGCGTGACTCATCTCATCCGCGTGGCAGCTCTTCTCCAGTGTTTTCCAGGAGGGGAGAGTCAGCCCTCCGTGTCTGGAGAGGAGAACGGGGACGGTGCGCTTGGGCAAGCTGCATAGGTGGGATTTAGTAGGTGTAGATTCTGTTGCTGCCTATGTCTAATTTTGGTACTGCAGATTTGTGACAGTGGTGTGGTATCATTATGTTGCATACTACTCAGGGCGATGCATGCTTAACACAAACTGCTTTATGCTGGTTGCCTGGCTGTTGTACTGACAGAAACGAACTACTTCGGTTCGGTTTAGGGCTTCAAGAGAGAGCTTGGTGAAGTTATGTTTTAATGCTACTTTTGTAGCAGTTAAATGAGATCAGTTGATAAGTATGCTATTCATGTTGAGGGTTGTTTTTAGGCTTTTCCAAGGTTTGACTGTTCCCAGTGTTCGGAGACTTGTATTCAGCCAAATATTAGAGTTCTGTAAATGAAATAGAGACCTTTAATGGGGGGCGGAAAAAGTGTCTTACAGTTCTCTTTTCTCCTAAACCCCAAGTTGGCAGGTAGCTTGAATGTTGCTGAAAAGGTATTTGAACCATTTAAACCTCTTTATCCAAGAAGCAGAAATACTGATTATACACCATCATAACCTAGACTGGATTTACGAGAGTGAGTGCATCATATCGGGAATACCTGGTGTCGCTTTATGAACTTTTTTGCATCTATAGTTACTTCTGCATCCTTGAGTAGTAACTGAGGGCGGGAATACCTGGTGTCGCTTTATGAACTTTTTTGCATCTATAGTTACTTCTGCATCCTTGAGTAGTAACTGAGGGCCCTGTTGGCCTCCTAGGTTTATAGTCATTGAGCAGAAAGATGGGACAGAATCTCACTTTGGAATGCAGAAGCCTAAGGGACTGTCACACAGTGCAAATGCGCTCTCTGCTCCGGCGTTACGGAGACCCAGTGCACTGCTGTTCTGATATTCCAGATGCTTGTTGGTTCTCTTGATCTCGGTGCTACTAGCAAAACCCTTGGGACACGTAAAGGATTTGGTCTAAACTTAAATATCAGAGTTCGAGTAGGTAGTCTATCTCATGTCAGCGAAAAGCTTTTTTGGTAGTTATCTGATCTAACAGTTTCTATTCTCTCTTGTTGAATCAGAATTAATTTATTAGTTCTAGAATGTCTTAAGTATTATATCTCCCCTAGGTCCTGGGGATGCTTTCTCATGCACCAGAAGGAACCTCGTTATGTGCACACAAGTTCTATTGTCACACTTACGTTTGGTTGCAGCAGCTATACTCTGGCATTAAACGTAGCATCGATGGCACTGCACATGGTACAAACAATGCAGGATTTAGTCTTTTATTTTTATATTGATATCTAATTAATGCGTTTGAATCTTATTGAAGAAATTTTTAGGTCTTAAGTATACAACCGTTAAATCAAGCTGTATGAGTGGAAAAAGGACTTTCTTGGAGTTGTGGTATTGCATATGTCATACAGAGAAGTATTACAGGTCTCTTGCATACTCTCTACAAAGGACATTTATGTTTCCACTTCTTAACCCTTCAGATGTTTTCATGCATCATAAAAGAACTATCAGAGATTACAAAAAAGATTCAGGCTCAGATTCTCCAAACACAGATGTCTACTCTGAGAAATACCTCTGGGCTATATCTGAAATAATGCACGATTGTGCCAGTTGCTGTGCAGCGTAGAAAGAGAAGCTGTTCCCGCTTTCAGGAGTTTGCAATCTGATTTGAAGAAGACAGAAAACAGTGAAAGCGCCCAAGTGTTTCTTATATTTTACATATGGGGAATTGGGCCGTAATTAATTGCCTTCTCTGAGTTTCTGTAGGAAGTCAGTGGCACAACTGGAAGTTGACTCTGGATTTTGTAATGCTCAGTCCTGTATCTTAAGCACAGAAATCATGTGCAGCAGTACTGCTGTTGTGATGCACGCTGCTTACGTCCCTGGGTGTTTCACAGCCTACTGGTCAACTCATGGAACAAACTGGAAGGGAGAAGAAAAAGTATTTTGTATGGAAAAGGAAACCTGCTCTCACTGTAAGGTTAGAGAACTTTGATTTATTTATTTATTTAAACGTAGCCGCACTTTCTTGTTCTATGGCTTCCAGTGCCTGATATTGCTAGTAATGGAGAAAACAGTTTAGACAAGCACATCTAGGAAATTTGGTGAATTAAGGAAAAAAAATTCTGAAACTCTGCTTTTTTGCATAATGTTACACTGGGACAGTTTATTTAAAATCACAGGTAAGTCTGGTCTCTCACTTGGAGATTTAGGACAAGAATTTTTACTTGTTGAAAGTCTTCAGAGATTCAGTTTTTGTGCTGGATGTTGTTTCCCCTAATAGGAAAAAAAGGGAAACATTGGGCTTTTGATGAAAGATGAACAGGGGTTTCTAATTACCTTTTAGTACTTCTCCTTCCTCTTTGCAATGAATTTACCTTCTAATGACCTTTTTGATATGAAGTAGAGGTAGTTGGGAACTCAACAGAGAAAAGTTAGATCAGAAAATATGTATTTGTCCACACTTTCCCGCCCAGCTTTGGGCAGGTATATGTACACCAGTTTCAGTAAGGACAGGATGTAAAGAAAAAAAAAAGGAAAGAGCTCAGTAAAGAAGCATCCCCCTGCTAAGCTGGGCAGAACGGGCCCTTGAACAGGACGGAGATGGTTCAGTCAATCAGCTGGTCTGCCGAGCACTGAAACCCTGCCTTAGCTTTGTCTCTTCACTTGTACAGCCTTTAGTTTAAAACAAAGGTAACTCCAAATTTGATGGCATACATTAAGTGCAAGTACTCAGACTGAATTTGCACACATAATAACTTGTGCACACAATTAGTTCCTTCTCTGTGCAAGTAAGATAAACCCGTATGTCTGTCAAATAATAAACTTCACACTTAAGCTATGAATGAAGATGGTTTAAGATAAGTCAGTCAGTCAATGCTTGCACAGCACTGAGAATGTAATGAGTTACAGAATGCTTGGAGTCATGTTTATCTGGAAACTTAACTGTTTATTTTAGTGAGCAGTTAAGTAACAGTATTAGTCTTCACAGTCTTTAGTTTTGGAACTCTGTTTCAAGACTGCCCAATTCGTGCTGTAATAAGTGGTCTACGCCATTTATTTATTTATAACATTATGGCATTTTTAAACCAAATTTGTGGCTTTGCATTTTTTAAATTTAATACATAGAATTAACTACCCTGGCTTCTCTAAGCGGGTCAGATCTATAAATGCGAAAGAGTAAGTAAAGCTAAATATGATACCTTCATTTTGCTTCTAAATGTAGCTGGAGTTCGTATGCCAGTGCAACGGATTCTCTGTGCCCATTAAATCCCAGGCTTTTGTTTGAAATTCAAGTTGATTTATGGTCTAATGTATACACAATTTATACGTGCCCTAGAGAGCACATCCTATAACTACTTGATGCAGGTCAATAGCTTCATGCTCGAGTCTGTATAAATATTTCAGTAAGATGGTCTTAATCAAAGAGTATCTTCCCTTGCTCTCTGTAGTACAGTAATATCCTGTAATCACACGTGGTTCACGCATGCGGACCTGTGATTATAACTAAAGAAAGCCTTGTCCTTACGTACAACGCACTTCATGGCTGTCGCATATAATGAAGAGACAGTTCATGTATTAACTTCTTTATTCTAGGTTGGGGTTTTTTTTAGCATCCTCAAACGGGTCTGTTGCTGCACGACCAGCAACTGGACAGATCACTGTGTTACATCAAACCAGTGAAACCTTCAACCTTTTTTGAGGGCCGCTGCATCCCTCCGGCCACGCAGTCTTCCCTCTGCCGTGCCCATATTGATCTGTTGTGAATGTGTCACATTTCATCCAGTTGCTCACAGAAGTCTGCATCTTACCTTAGTTAAGAACTAAACAGCCTGCACCAAAGTTTGGTTTTTTATCCTTATAAGAACATAAGAAATACTCTACTGGGTCAGAACTGTGGTCCCTCCAGTCTAGGACAGTGCTCTTGACAGGGGCAGCAGAAGGGGCTATTTAGGGAGAGCATCCTTGCTGAGCCTTGAAGCTTGAGACAGGCTGGAGGCAGAACGAAGGGTGGGTGAGCAAACGCGCGTGAACACCGACTGAAACATTCAGGGTCAGTCTTCTGTGTCTGACTTCAAATAACATACCCAAGCGTTGATGCTTTGGGCAAGTTTGCTCAGCATCTAGAACCAGCCCTGCTTGCTTGGGGGAACTCAGACAAACCGTTAGTAGAAATCAGTCTCCAAGAGACTTCCTTGGCTCCTGCGAGTACTTTTTAATTCTTCATTATGAATGGTATGAATCTGTGTGGAATATTTAGCTAAAGCAAACATTTTCAACAGAAAGGTTAGCTACTATTCTACAAAAGAATTATACACTCCTCCCTGTTTCCAGGTCTCGCCGTGTAAGAGACGTGATGAGATTGCTTTGCAAGGAGTCCCTGCCTAAGCCAGGACAGCTCAGCCTCCGGAGCTGGAATGCTTTCAGTTATGTACGCTGGGCAGAGTTGGGGAAGATGAGAGCAAGTTTAGGACTGGAGCCTGGAAAGTTTCCCACGCCCACGCGTCCCACGCCACACTTAGTGTCGCAACATTATTTCAGCCGGACTTGAGAACTGTGGTGAGGGAACAGAGAAAGGAAATAGTTAATAGATTTCTTCTCAACCAGCACACCTTATGGTCAGCTGTGGAATGGCCACTGCTGAACATCCACTTGAGGGATCACTGAATTACTGTAAGCATTGCCACGACTTGTTCCCTGCGTTTTGGAGCATGGCGGAGTGAGACAGGTGGATGGAGAACTTAAATCTTGACCGTCCCAAATTGTTTCAGTAGCAAAGAGAAAATGACAGTACAAGGGAAAAACAGGCTCGCTCAACAGTGTGCCAGTCACCTCTAATGATGGCTCAGAGCAACAGGGGATTTCACGAGCTACTGCAGAAGAAGGGAGCAAAGCTGTACAGACTTTCACCGGCAGACCTTGGGAATCACACTTGTTGAGATTGTTTGAGACACTCGGTTGGTGTGCTTGCCTTCTCTCCAGCTGCCTAAATCCTCAGCTCCTTTTGGGTTGCTCACAATGCATGATAGTGTATGTAACACTGACTTAATTGGGTTTCTCTGAAGTTTATGCTTTGCAGATGGGACTTTTATAATTTTGTAAGCTCTGCATTTGATAGAATGTTTTTATTATTATGATTATTTTTAAATTATAGCAGCTATGCAGACTGGGTAGCAGCTTTCTGGGATTACAGAGGTTTCAAGGGCAAAAGCATCCTATTTTCAGATACAGCAGTTCAGCTTAACTTCAGCTAAAAAGTTTACTTCCATAACAGCTGCTCATTTGACTTTGCTCTATGTTACAATGCCGAGAAGCAGAGAATAAGTACTCATATTAGAATACTAACTATGCAGAGAAAGCTCTGGAAAAAAGAAAATGGAGCCCAGTCTTTCATTCATGCAAATTCTCCACTTGTTCACCATGAGTTTTAAATTCCTAGTTTCTTATTTAACTCCAGAAAATTAATGGAAAAATCAGAACTGAAATAAACTATGTATATCACTTCAGGTTCCCCATATGAGATACGTCACTCTCGAGAACTAGCAAGCGGTAACGCTGCTTCCTGCACGTGAGGAGCATGAGTGCACCTACTGTCATCTGGGAATCCCCTACGTTTAGGAACGTAACAGAGGTCCTGAAGAACATCCTATTTTACTGTGAACTCCTGATACTAATTCAGAATTCAATGGCACGATACGAAAAAATGGCATGCTCGCTAAACCCATGACTCTGCTAGATCTGGAACAGGAGCAAGTGTCAGCCACTGCCTGAGGCTGTTTTACTCGAACCCTCGCAGTAGTGGTTAACTTAACAGATGACATGATCAGATGCGTATTTTCTTAAGGCAAACATAGGGTATGTGAACAACGGCTGTCAAGATAGATAGCAAATAGACTTCCTAGTGTCATGATGTACATTTTCTGCTGTAATTCAACCAGAAGAATAAGCTGAAAGGAAGCCAAGTAAAAGAGATCATTTTAACAAGTAGACCTACAAAGAAGTATCCTTCAAACATCTGGAATATTGTGCGTGAATGAAAATGTTTTAAGAAGGGGCCCTAACTCCTAACAGAAATGTATCCTGTATCTCTCTTCTTTAGTCCAAGAAAGTATCTTTGAAGACAACACAGGCTGATCCAGAAAACTGGCATTCCTCCTGTCTCGCTGAGTTGGTGCTTCCCTACGTTCTCTTGTGAAAGAGTAGAGCCTGTTGCAACTTTTGTTTTATACTTCTCAGCCTGTTTTCTCTACAGTTTTTTCACTTTTCTGCCATCTAGTCCGAGCTCATTCTGTTAGCTAGCACTTTTCTCCCGCCTTAGCAAATGCAGGAGCCCCCTGCTCCATTTGCCTTTCTCCCCAATTATTCTTCTGGAAATAGAATGGGTGTTACTACTGTAACAACAGAGAAGCCAACTTAGCCTGCTTCCCTATAGTTTCAGCATTTTCAGTCCTCAATTTGAACTTAAACTGTCAAAAATCTCATTTATGACTTGTCATTTAAGATTGGATCCTCTATTGTCTAATGAAGTGTCAGTCTGACTGAAAACTATTCCCTTTGGGCACTCAGAGCGTCTCTCCTGCGTGGGTGCTTTGGTGCGTAAGCAAAACTGACCTCACACGGAGGCTTTTCCTACTGGTGATACTCAACAGGGTCACTAGCGTCTTTTTCTGTGAACTATATCCTTTGTTGAAAGTTGCCAGCTCCAAAGTTATTGTGGGCGACATGAGATGAAAGGTGATTAAATAACCCTTGTTTCTGAAAGAAGAAGCTGGGAGCAAAAAATAGAAGAAGCTGTTTTCAGTAACTTGCTGTTCCATTCTTATTTTTCTCACTCTTGCTCTCATAACGCTACTTCTAGGATGTGTTTAGGCTTTATTCCAACACATCAAAGGTCTCTAGTTCTACCAACCAGTTCTACCAACCTCTTCAAAACACCCTGCACTGTGACCTGGGGCATTACTCATCTGTCTTATCTGGGAGACGATGTTTTATATAATCAGCTCTTTGTGTCTTGCACCTGCAGAAGATTCATTCCACTTCCCATCCTGGAATTTAATATTTCTCTATTCCTCTACTTCTTTGCTTGTTGAGCATTTTAGACATATTTTGCAGTAACTTATTGAAAAAACAACAACAAAAAAAGCCCAACAACACCCCCCACCCCCTCAACCCAAACAAAAACCACACTGCCAAGAGCTTATGCATTTTGAGGTCACGGTTGGTTTGGCTGCTCTAATGAAGTGATTTTAAGAGTTAAGTGACAGAATATGCTCTTAGCAGCTTAGACATCATGAAATTATCAGCAGAGAAATACATCCTAGATTTTTGAATAGGTGCGTATGGGATGATGTTTTCACTCTATCCAAAAAGACAGGTCTCTCAGAAGGAGTATACACCTTTTTATAAATGTATTTTTCTTTTTTTTTTTTCTCACCCTATTTAAAGAAATGGAAGGCTATTTCTGGTGGGTTTAATTAATTAGTTTTTAATTCAAATTCCCCTCCCACCCTCCCTCAAGAAATTCCCCTGCAATTTACCATCACAGCATTGCAGAAATTTTTTTAGATCTTGGTGGCTGAGGTAAAGTTGTAGGAGAACAAAAACTACTTTTGAACAGATTAATCTAAATATACGTATCCAAGTAGAAAAAAAGGAGAAGTAGATACCCTAGGTCTTCGAAATGGACTTTAATTTTAAGTAGTTTCTTGAAGAAAGAGGAGAACCTCAGGTATTACGTCATGTCTTTTCAGAAATGCTGATTGTTAAACACCAGAAAACTTTTTTTTCCTGCTTTATGTTAATGGTCTGATTTTTAGCCTGATAGTGTCTGTTAAAATGAAATCATACAGACTTAACTGTATTTTCTGACAGAAAGAGACAAGTCTAAGCATATCAGAGCCAACGGGGATGCATGTGGTTTAGGGATTTTGTTGTTGTTACAGATCATAATATTCTCATAATACAAGAGTGATTACGGAAATATGGCATAGTCTTATTTTGTCTGACATTGTGAAGAAAGACAGACTTAAAGGATTAGTCTTGGTAACTTAGCTGTTCTTTTGCAATGTATTGTGATATAATAGGAAATAATGCAGCGCATATCCTGAACATGAAAGAGAGCCTCTGGTCAGAATCTCGTTAATGCCAGAAATGATTTAAAGCTAGCTAACAGTCCCAGTTTTCTGTCCCAGAAATGACAACACAAGATGTGACACCTCTTATTCTAATGCTACATAAGAGCATATCATGCATATGATTAAGATATCATTCAGCACGACTAATTCCTCAAGATTCACTTCTCTTCGTTGTTAGAAACCTGAGGACGGCACAAGAAAGCAGGATTATGTTTTAGATGGAAGCTGCTACTTTGATGGGGAGTGAAACTATCTAACTACTTTCTTTTCCACTGTCTGTTGAGGACGATGGGCTAAGGAGGCAAAGTGAACTGGTTTTCACTCAAGTAAGCTGAGCACCTAATTTACACATTCATTGGACACAAAGCTTCACTCACTGCGCTAACAAATCACCATAATGAAGCATTTGCACACCCACACACATTTATACGCTTGCTATTGCTCAGCTTGCACCTGCAATGATGGTGAATAGATGTGTAATTGCATGTAGAAGTTGTTGAAAGAACAGCTACTAGGCAAGGTCTATATAGCTATAGTAAGCGGCTGCTTTTTTTCTCAGCATTGCTGTGGTTGGCAACTTTTTCGAAGCTGTTTTACCACATAAATCCTGCTCTTCCATTATTCAACTCTCAAAGACTTTTCCAAGGAGCCTGTGTCAGCTCTACAGGTGTTGGTGTTGAGTCATGAAAATGGTGGGTAACTGCTGCTTGGCTGGTGTCTCCTGCAGAGTCGGAGCTGTGAGTCTGCTGACGCTGATGGCTCAGGGCAGGGCACGTGCCAGAGAGCCGAAGTTCAAGCATGCTCAGACCTTGCAGCGGAAGGAAGCTGTGTAGAAGAGGTCGAAAACTGGTACTAGAAGATTCCCCTGAGACTAACAAATACTCCGTGCTGAATTCTGCAAAATTTGTCTTGTATGTGTTGCTGATGGCAGTACTGTGTTTCCTGGCTTACGGCTTCCAAGTCAGATCTTACGGTCGCTTGATACCACAAACCTACGTAATCCCATCTTCAGAGGGGCCGCTGAAATGCTGAAGTCATACCACTTCATTAAACATCCAAGTCATGTCCCAGGCTTTAAAATCATGACTGTTATTGTGAAATTCTTAATTATACCTTCTCAAAATCAATTTTTATTCCCTCATTTTTCATGTAACATACATCTGTGTGCAAAAGAAAATCATTGATAATTTGGCTGTTTTGTATCCTCCAGAAATAGCACTGAGGTTCCTTTGTCGTCATTTTACCATTGCAACAAGTTTGACTGACCCAGTGCTCCTGCTCTCATCTTCCCATTTGGATAGCTTTCAGAAGGTATGACTTCAAAGCCACTGCTCCAAAGTACTACGTCTGGAGTGGTTTTAAGTAGTTGCTGTATTTCATTGTTGTTCTGCCTGTTACACACTCTGCCTTCTGAGATGTGAAGAAGGCTTCATCTATGCCACTAACATCTAAGCCTACCTGGGGTGACGACCTTGTTATTTAGGATTATTTCTCATGACAGATGGGTTATTTACAGCAGTTGTTTCCCAAAGATGTACACAGTATCATTTTCATAAATTGTCGGCAGCGTTGGGATCGCAGGTATCACAGTGTATTTGTTTGGTCTTAGCATTTACCTGCAAATCAGCGAATTCGAAGTGGCTCCATCATCAGATTCCAATAACAGTGGTGTTTGAATAGGAATTATATGCTTCTTTTTAGAGTTTTGTCTGAAATTTAACAGTTCTAACTACACGTTTTTAATGGGCATTTCATGTCTGTGTTTGATACCACTGTCCATCAGTTTGTTTGACTGCGGATAATGGAAACTCACAGTTGCACATCTGAAGCAGTGTGTCACTGCAAATCTATTTGCACTATTTAAATGCATGGACACTAAACTGTGATTCTCTCTCGGGTCTTGTGCTATCATATAAACCATATCCATTGAAAATTAATTTGATATGCATAATCACTGTTTAATTGTAGTATCTCCTAAGAAAGCTATTTTATGTAAGTGAAAATAATAGTGTAGGACAAGTGTATGGTTTTCTCTAATAAGCAAACTTCTTATTAGCCTGTCCTAATAGCATAATTGCATTCTGTATGGTCTTTCCTCAGCAATAATTCTGGTAATTACAGTCCACGTGTGGTCCAGGTCCTGATGGGAAAGGAAGGGATTTGGGCTCGGGGTTTTGTTGTTGATGATGTTGCTTGAAGCTGAATTTTTAAAGTATGTAGCTAGATTTTTCCGCAGCGCAGCTATGGTCAAGCTCTAGGATAAGGGACAGTAGCCATCAGGTTTTATTAATATTTCAGTTTTTAGCATTGTTGCTGAAAAAAATAATAATTGCAGCCTTTATTAGTGGGAGAGGTAGGAAAAGGAGAGGTAAGGAGGGGATGGGAGCTGTCATCTCTTTACCTTTATATGTTGGTGTGTTCTCCTGTTAACATATTAGGTGAAAAGCACAACCCAAAGGGTAGTCTGGATTTCCCTCATTTCCTTTCTTCATGGCTCATGTCACTATAAAGCCATCGAGCCTGCAGCCACATCCTCAAACTAGCTCTGACTGACCTTAGGCGAGGCCAACTGAGAGCACCAACTTTGACCTCAGTATCCATATATAAGAGGTTGCTCAAACTTCGGCTGTATTTAGGACTGAATTTCAGCTGATGAAGTACTACTGTAAGAGCTGCTTCTCTAAAACAATTTAGAATTCAGAGCCAAGGATGAAGCCATTTGGCCGTCATAAGAGATGAGAACAAAGCTTTTAGATTCAAGAGGATTTAACTGTGGAACAGTCTTGTAGAAGTGCTTTGGCAAATCTAGTCTGATAGTCCTTAAGAAATATTACGTAACCATCCTAATTTTCCAATTTTTTTCCACCAAAAATTATATTTACACTTGTAACACCCATTCTATTTCCAGAATATTCTTATCCTCCCCTCCCTGAAAAAGACTCCAGAAAACCCAACCCTAACCAAAGTTTGGCCCCTCAAAAAAGAGAAGAGCCAGGCAATTAATGGCTGTAAGTAGCTAAGTTATTGCTAACGGTTTTATGCAGAAAGCGCTCAAATACTGGGATCACAGACAGCATAAAAAAAGTATATAAGAGCCCTAACAGAACACCCAAGGTTTGAAGGGGCCCAAATAACCCATCCCGATGATGTGGCTAAGCTTTGATGAGAAGGACTGGAAGGACAATTTCACTGCTGTTGCATGTGGAACGCTTGTTCTGTAAACAACAGAACCTCAGTTCTCCTGGGAATACTGCAGTCGCTTCAGGAAAAAATATAGTTTGCAATTTGTTAGTTCATGATATGCACTTTGTTTACTATACAATAAGAGATTTAATGAAACGGCTTGGGGACTGAAACAGAATTTTTCAGCTATTCATAATTTTGTAGCTGATTTAACCATTCACCTAGAATTGTGATGCAGAGCAAGTAATTGCACATGTTAATGGCAATTACAGTAACTAACAGGCATAATTAAGTGGTTTGCATATGCACTCATGGGATTTTTGTGCATACAAATGATTTGTATATTTTGGCATCTGATTTTACAAATTTTCTTCATTGTATGTAAAAGAACTCTTTTATATGTTGTTGCCATGCCTATTTCATTTTACATAATATATTATTCTAAACGTTCAAAGCATTTAAGCACACAATTACCACTAGATTTCAACCAGATGATTGTAATTGACTGACTGCTTAAACAGATTGGATAAATAATGCTTTTTTTTAATCAAAGACTGATTCTTATGTGTTTGTCTAGTTTTCTGGTAGATCACAGACTGTCTTATTTACTAGAAATACACACATTTTAGAAACATGGTTTTGTAGCTGAACTTTGAAAAATCCCTTTATGTGTCTGTGGGGCCTTTCTTGGGAATATACCTGTGGAAGACCCTCTTTACTAAAGAGTTGATAGCATAGAGGCCAGAATTTGCCAGACTGCTTTTCTTTGGTTTTGTTTCATTACTTCAATGTTCCTTTTTTATTTTAATTTTTTTTAAGACTGAGTAAGTCATGCTACTAAATAATTACCCATCCCTGATCTTTAAGTTCTGTTTTCAGTTTCTCAACAGTCACTTTATTTAATCTTGTCACAGCGGTTTTAAATGTGACAAACACGCGGATTCTGAATTGGTAAAGATAGGGTATTGTGCGTTGGTTAAGACAGGGAATGCTTACTCTGGGGCTGCGTATCTCTAGGGTGTTATCGTCTCCTCAGAAGCAGAAGTCGTCTTCTCATTCCCATTTACACAGGGCCAAATCTTAGTCTGAGTGGCACCCAGGTTGCCTGAATGAACCAGAAACGCAAGAGCTGTCATTGAGCTTATCCACTTCCACTTACTGCTGGTTTCTCCACACCCAAGACGTGCCAGTACCTTTCCAGAGTGAGCCAGGTAGAGTCCTCCAAGAGACCATAGCTGATGTGATTGTTTGGTAGGGTAAGGGATTTTCTCTTTATATAGTCACTTCTGGAAAATTCTGCGGAGATTAGCCTTGAGGTATCTGCATAACCTATTTCACCATGAAATGGGAAAAAAAGAAATGGGAAAGAATCCCCTGAATTCAGAGAAGCAGCTTACATAGGAGGACAATCCAGAAAGTTTTAGCTGTATCAGTTGTATGGTTTGGCAGTTTTATAATGCAGCTAGACTTTTTTCAGGGAGCAGAATGACTCACTGCAGAAGAGACAGAGCTAATGATAGTTGAAGAGTTCTAATGATGCCTTTTGTGTACAAACAAAGTACGAATCCATTATATTCTGCTTTCATTTTATTAATTAGTCCTTCATTACCCAATGCACTATCAATTAAGCCTCTCTGAAGAAATTCTTAGTACCCTCCTGTTCCTTTTATTCATAATAAATACATCAGTCTCTGCTTAAATGGCTGAATCGTTAGAACAGGTTTAGAGGATACAACATAGTCTACCTCTTTACAGTACGACCTAAGGCTCTGACGACATGCTCAAAGCATGCTGAATTGGACAGAGCAGCTGCCCACAGTGCGCATCCTCAGTGGTCTCATCCAAAGTCGTAATGGTTATGGCTCAACCCAAAATCAATCTGCAGGAGTGTCCCAATATGCATATGTCTCACAACACCCTGAGTCAGCCTGTGCTGGAACGAAGCATGTAGTAAAACCCAATAACAATCCATGTTTATTGAAATCACAAATTCCTACTTCAGAGCGTTTGCAAATAGATAAAGTATTTAAATTCTCACAAGCAACATACCAAATGGTCATGTTAGTCTGGGAACACACTCAAATGGTTCAATCTATTCTAATTTGGCTAATTTCTCCTAAAAGTTAGAGTGGTCTCTCCCATTTAACTAAATTAGGCAATGTCTGTACAAAACAAGGTTTGAATAACCAAGCATATGTTTTGCACACATGCAAATAAACTTAATTAATAGTTGCACTCAGTCATGGAGTGAACTGACATAAGGTATTGGACTAGAACTGAGCAATGCCACTTGTGTTTGGCTGCTGAATTCATACAATACGCATTTTGAACACTGCAGAAATAATCTACCAAGTACGAGCTGATGATAGTGTCAGGAAAACTGTGGTACAATCAAAGGGAATATGCAGATAGAAAGTAAGAAGGTGCGAATATATTACTCACCAGGAATTAATGCTCAGCTATAATGGTATCATTGCATCTAACTAAAACAGTAAGGTCTGTAAAACCAAGGTTGGGTCACACTATAATGTTCATTAGTAACTACTAATCTTCCTAAACTTAGTGCTTCTCAACCAGTCAAAACCCCCCAGACTTTTGCCTCGATGACCTGTAATAAACTTCAGATTGCATTTTATTTAACTAATGCTGACTTGAAAGATGAACGAGTTCTACCCTTCTCAAAAATACAGAAATAGCTAAAAATGAGAATTAGAGAGAAAGCCCTCCTTACTTCTTTTTATAGTCACAGTTTGAATTTCGTGCATGGCAGTAGCTCGAAGGCATTGAAGCTATTAGATCATTTTTAGTTCTACCTATTATGTGAGCTGTTTTAGAAGAGAGAAAAACCTACTCAAATGTATTTAAAGATAAAAGCAAAACATGAAACACAGCATTTTGAATGTATGCCAGCATCTGCATCAATGACATTCATGAGCCAACTGCATTCTAAAACAATCACACAGAGCCTGAATTCACAGCCTGAACCATTACAGCAAAACCTGCCGGATTTAATAGATGCACTTGTTTAATCTCCATTGTAGTATTGAAAGATGGCAATCGTACATCCTGGCCACAGTGCTTCCTTTTGTCATGAGTTTACACCAGTTTTTAGCAGTCATGACAGCAAAGGGTGGCTTCATACTCAAATGGGGAAAGGTGTTGTAAAGGGGAAGCCACTTAGTTCCGTGCAGCATGGCTGGTACCAGCCGTGCTTGGCCCCCTGCGATCTCTAACGGGCTGCATTTCCAGCTGGTGGAAATGGCTGTCTTCAGTGGGATCGGGATAGTTAACTCAAGCTGAGGAACTGGTGTGTTCTCTTTTCTTATCTTTCGCTTTCTCCCACATACACCCCCATTATCTTTCAAATGTCTTAATTGCTTCTGCTGGGCAGAGGAGGAGAAGAGAAGCAAGGTAGCTTCTTGTCAGAGTAATTGCCTTATTCTCTGTTTTAATTGAGATGATAGGCCTATGTACCCTCACATTTAGGAAAGCAATCTGGAATTGCTGTTGAAGAACCAGCCTGGAAAAGTCATCCAAATATGTGTAATGAAACACAAACTGAATGGGGCGCAGAAAAACCTCTAGTCTATTGCCTTTGTGGAGGGCCATTTGTTCTTAGAACAGTCATGAGTATTGTGCCCACACCAGAGTTCGCAAGCACTGCAATGCCTGCTGCGCTTTCTGCGGAGTTAGTTACGAGGTGTTAGTGCAACAACTCCTGGGCAGTGGGGAATACCCACATCAAATGACAACGTTGTCTAGCTGCTTATTTTCTTCCCACCTACTAGAGGCAAATGTTTACCTAATGAAGAGGTAAAGAGACAGCCTGTTTTTTTTTTCTGAAGTCTCTAACAATTTGAACCAGTTGTTTACCTTCTTCTATTGTATTTGAGCTTCCATTTATTTCAAAGGGATTTGGGGATGCTTAGTGCTTCGCAATGTTTCAAAGACAGTGTATAAGAGGAATGCGGCATTCAGGCTTTGGAAACCACTCCTGCACAGAGTCCTGTGCAACTCAATGGGAGATAGTCTTAGAAATAACCACTGTGTATTAACATTCTACTAGAAGGACTCTTGTGATCCAATATGATATTTAATTTTTTCCCATGCTCATAACCTGTGGGTATATGGGCTGTATGTTTTTTTATATACGCTGACTGCTATTTTCAGCCGAAGGTATTTTTGCTTCAAGAAGCTCCCATAGCATTCTGATTGGCCTTTTCCTCTGATCTGTTACAACCTCTGGGTTGCCTTAGTGCGCTAACGATGCCTTCCTGAGATACGTCCTTTACCTAAGTCACACATTTGTGAAACAAGAAAGGAACTCTAGTGAAGATCAAAAGAATCCATATCTTAAATTTCATCTTTCATTACTGCTGTGCAAGTGAGAATAGAAAAATATTTTTGCCTGTCCTCTTCATCACGTGATTTTAGACACAAAGACCTTCATTCTGTAGATGTAGTAGAAAGATGCTAAAACAGATTTCTTGTTAAAAACTACCATTCACTCTATTTTTCTAATACAAGAACATCTGTGTTTTCATGAACAGAAATCACGTGTCGCTAAAGTAAAAGCTGAAAAGATCTTTGAGTTTCCATTGAAGAAAACAGTTGAACTTCCATCTACTTCAAAGAATCTCTGTATGTACTCCTGGCCATTTTAATGGTTCTCTCTAGTAAAACTGAAGGCTGGAAGATCAGTTGTCATGGGAACTGGCAACAGATGACTCAAGAAAACAAAATTAAATGTTGGCTTGATGTCAACAGCTAATCTAGTGCCCTGCCAGCTGAAATCACAGTTAACATGAACCATGCCTAACAAGCTGTGATTTGAACAGAGTTGCAGCCAAAGATAGTTTCTCACCCCATGAACACGAGAACATATTAAAATTTGAAACTAATGAGGGGACCCAACAAGTTTGGGAACAGTGAAACTTCAAAACCCATTGTTTATAATTGTTGAGTTAGAGCCTTAACAGCTATAAATCAGTGTTTCTTCTTTGACATCAAAATCATGATATCAAGTTAATTACCATTTCAAGATCTGTCTTAGCATTTTCAGAATCCATGAGATTGATTTGTGCTGGGACACAGTCCAAAACTTGTTTCAAATTGTGGTTTTATCCCATCTGTTATTGAGAAAATCCAATTCTTATGCTATAAGCTATTTTGCAAAGGAACATCTTCAAGCATATAATTTTTAGACTTAGAATTTAAATAAATACTATTTTTTCTAAAGAATCATATCTAGCTTCATTTGTTGCTTATCAGTAGGCTTTAAGGCCTAAAGGGCTACATTAAGGATGGCAATTCAGAGAACATATAAAAAATTGTCTTTTATATACTGTGATGGAAAATACAGTCTCAGTTAAGAATGATCCGCTAATACTTGGCTCCTCCTAGTGACTGTTAAATTAGCCCATATGGAGTGTAATAGAAAATAGAACTGTCTTGAAATAACATAGGAGTGTGTTTACATATACACAGACTATGAAGATTCATGCACTTTAATTTTTGAAAGTACAGTGGATTAATTAACTATTAAAATCTATGTGGACACTCATGTCGAGAATTAAAGTGAGCTCAATTTAATTTAGCTTTATTCTTTTCCAAAGTAAATGAACCTAAATTGAATTAAGATTACTTTAATTCTAAGAGAGAGTAGTCATGCAAATTTAGGGTGGTTTAATTAAGCCACTCCAAGCACACACAGTTAGATAATTTGGATTAGATTTTGTAAGCATTGCCATGTAAAAAACCCCTTAGATTCACGTCAAGTACAGTTTTTAGGCTGAAATGTCTTTGCAGTACTGTATCAGTCTCATTACTTAAGTAAATGTACAGTGATTGACTTTTCTCTTTGTTTGGGGATTTCCCATATGCATTATTGCCATGTTCTCTCTGGTGACACTATGCATTCCAGGCTACTGCACTGGGGACATTTTCTAACCTTACTGCAGTTTTGTGTTTTTGGACTATGTACCAGAATTCTCTACAACCACAGCACAACAATCTACACAACCACTTTGAAGTTTTATAAGTTTTATACTGTCAGTGTAGCTTTGTTGTCACTGGTGGATTGCCAAAGTCTTGTTCAGAACCAGTGACAATTGGTTCTCTAAAAATTAAAGCACTCTTTGGCGTGATACATAATAAATCCGGTGGGACCTCATTTGCCTTTTTATGCATATAAAATATCAGAGGCTTTCTGAGTTCGCATTTCGCATGCATCTAGATCATTTTAAGGTGAGGAACAGATTCATCTGAATCTACCCAATGCATCTCCGTGTTTCAAATCCACACCGAAAGGAAATATAAGTCAGCTAAACCTACACAAAAAGAATCTAAGTTTGTGAAAGACTATATACATCTGTTTATGGGAGTGAAAATATCTGTCTGTCTCAGTCTGCATACCAGGGGGCATACATGCAGTCTGTTATCTATGATACCTTTCTTCTCTGGAAGATGAAGTTGAGGAGTAGACAGGGAGAAGTGGAAAGAGAAATAGACTTCTGTTGTAACGATGCAGTGCCCTGGTTAGTGAGTGCATGTGAGACACTGCAGGCATGCTGTAGACTGCTTCTGAAAAAGTTAATTTGTGGCTGGCCTATCATGAAGCAAAGAGGGAGTTGTGCTACAATATCATGTCTTCTGAGATTGTGCAATTTATGATCTTTGTTCAAGACTCTGCCTAAAGGCATGATTTAGCCCATATTTTGTACACAGGCAATTCAAAGAAAAATAGATGCAAGCACAGTGCACAATTCATCTGGCTTTTCTTCCGTCACACTTACAGGTAGCGGCATTGTGCATTACTAAGAGTATATAATGTCACAAAACTGTATCTCGCATCTAACCATTTTGCATGATATTCCACTTAGAATGTTCTATAAAGAATATAGTTAATGACTAAAACAAGGTTTAGATATTTTTTTATAAAATCTTCTCTATTGGGATTGCTTATTTCCAACAAGTGTTTTATTAATTATAGATTACTGTCTATTTTTTATGGGATTTTTGACTTTTTAATGGATCAGTAGGTTGAGTTGAGTCCTGAGCTGACCGTGGTGCTGACTATGGGAGTGGTCTGCTCTGGTACGGATTACTGCATCACTGGTACTCCCAGTGCTAGGGATAGATGTATGCTTATGAGGTTATATATCACATTGGCGTATCTTACTCGTATTAGCTCATTAGCATAGAGCCAGTCTCACATTCTTACAGCAATTTTTGAGGGAGGCTGATGAAGAGAGACCAAAACCAGCAGTCCATGAAAGCATTATTAGACAAAAATTCAGCAATTCCTGACATGCTGATTTGGATCTATGTATATGCATAAAAATATTAGCCAGTTCTAGTCCTCTGAGCAATGAAAATATGGTTTCAAGGCCATGGCCTGTGCAATGTACAGCATGCTTATATTCAATTGATTCATCCTGTTTAGGGAGGAGAGAAATGCATGTTTTCAGAACTGACTGCGAACAAAATACATACTTTTACACAGTATGCAAATTTCCTTCTCATTGATTATTGTCTTGAAAGATCATCAGGATTTCAAATGAAAAGGCAAGAGAGATTGTGAAGTAAGGCTCTTACAATGTGAGAAGGGAGAGGAGAAAATCTTAACAGGAATTACAGTTCAGTGTTACTGCTTTTTGACATCACTCTTTTCACTTTCTTTTATGTTGGCTGGTGAAAAATGGTCATCCATGTTTCAAGTGATATGCTCTGTGGTGATGAATGTTAGAAGTTACAAGGATCTTATTTTAACAGGTGAGAAGAGAAATACGTATTGTGTGTGACACTAGGTAATATCTGTAAAGCTTCCGTAAAAAATTTGTTTGGAACTCAAACTAGCAAGTTCAATTGCAAATACAAAATTCATCCCAAGAAGTTAGACAATACCAGCTGTTGGTTATCAACAATTCCACTTCTGCTGGTTGTCTTTTTTGTACTGAGCCAAAATGAACCTGACTTACTGTTTCTTGTTTTACAAAAGTTACTCTAGCAGTCTAGAACAGTGGATAATTTATGGCTTTCTAAGCTTTTCCAACTTTGGTCAAGTGGAATTTTCTATTGTGCTTCAGTGTTTCTGCCTGAAGGTCAAAAACATACATTTGGGACATCTGTAAAAATATAGGTAAATAATTGATGGATGTGGACATGATTTTCATTTGTAAGGGTTACATAAACAGATCGTAGGATCATAGGGTGATTCAGGTTGCAAGGGATCGCAGAAGATCATCTAGTCTTTGGTTCTTTGCAAGGAAGAGTTTCTAGTTTCTCAGAGGATGCTATGTTTGGAAAATAAACTGAATTATGAAGTTATATCTTGTGATTGCAGAAACAAGTGTATGGCATAATTACAGTTCTTTATTCTGTCTGATACCTTAAGATGAGCTCTTATTCCTGTGGAAATCAGTGCCAGTGAAATAAGAAATGCAATGTTAGGTCTTTCACTTCTTTTGGAGTAGTACTTCTGTATAATCAGTTTAGAGTCAAATTATCCAGCTTTCATTCACAGATTAATGCTTTGCTGTGTATATAATCACAACAATGGCAACAGAAATATGTATGATTTAGTGACGTGAGTGAGTAATACTGGCAGACCCTGCCCTTTGCACCCTGATCCTCACACTCAGAATAGCTGTATCTACTATCACAGTAGCTAATAAGCTGTATCCGTGACAGCTTTACCCATTGATATTTCCCATCCACTGTATTCATTTACAGGATTATAATGAGTATTGATAGAAGGCCCTTGAGTTCTGACACTAGTGCAGTTGGAATACTGCATTTATCGTTCTTCATCTACGCTGTTAAAGACCAGGCTTAATGATTTTAATAATAGCGCAGCACTACGCTGAGTGGCTTCTGTATGCGAAACTAACCATGAAACGGGGCTAGCAGTGGTATACTGTTGAAATAATCATTTCAGACCTATGTAAAACAGATGTGGTACTAAATATTCCCCATTGGCTAAGTTATGACTCTAGAGTCTTGACTGTGCTGGGAATAGGCAGCAGTTATCTATTCCTAACCTCTCAACGTGAGGTACCTAATCTTTGTCGTGGCTGGGAGAACCCTCTCTTCCCTCTTACACTCACAGGGTAACAAAGAGAGTAGCTGTACAAAATCACATATAAAAGATATAAATACAAAGAGAAAATATATTTAAATTCTCCGCCTTTCACCACTTTGCTGTTTCCCCTTACAGTAATTTCTGGACTTGGACAGGATTTTATACAATTCAGTTGCATAACAACATTTCAGTGAACCATTAAATTGCTTACACACACAACAAATTTTTATGACAGTTGATAAAAATAAAAAATGACAAAAGGCCTTATTGAGAAAACAAAAGGAACTTATTGCCACAGTTAAAAACTAAAAATATCCTAATGAAGGCTGCTCAAGAGACATAGGGATAGTGGTATACGAATTTTGTAGCTTTTGAAAATACTTTTTAGGACATTTTAAAGATACCTCTGGGAATATATTAGAATATCGGTCTCTCTTTTTCTACCAACTGTAACATTAATTCCAAATCAGAAAAGGTTACAAATGTTAATTATTGAAGTAGTAACAACATTCTCCAAGCATGTTAAGTGTATTCAAATGAAAAAGACTTTCAAATAAGAGAAATTTCTTCAGGTTCATGACAATAGGAGAACAAATGTTTCGTTCTGCAGTCTTTCTAAATCTAATCTCAGTTTCTGGTTTAAAGAGTAGTTGTTTCGAGTTTTTATGATTATGCCTCTTCTATAGGTATTCATTAAGTCTGGTAGAAGAAAGTCTCAAAATTGAGTCCAAACACAATTTATGTGTATTTAAGAAATACTGAATAAGTTATAGCCCTAATTTCACCTAATTTCAAACCTGTTTAAGAGGGATTCCTCAAATGCCAGTTTTTCTTCAGTGTGTTTCAAAGCGTCTACTGATTCTATTTGAAGAGGTCTAAAATTAGCACTCAGCATTCTGATACACAGACAAATTTTCACACAATCAATTTTTCTTGAAAAACAGGAATCAGAAGCAAAACACCTTGGATTTTCAAGAGGTAACCTAGCCAATTTTCTCTTACCCCCCTTCCTCAATGGGGAAACAAGCTTTTCAGTAGCCATATGGGGTTTTAATGCCAAGTTTGTGCTATGTCAATTGCTCAAGTCATTACCTGGTACCTTTAATAATTTAATGTCTTTTCATTGAAAGACTTTTAAACAAACTGCACAATAAAACATTGGGAGATGGAATGTTGCCCAGCTTTAATGAAAGGGGTTACCATTTGGTACCAGCAAAGAATATCTTATATTTTAGCTGTAATCCAAAGAACATCTATGATCTATGAATATATGATAAATGAATGTCTTCTAACACAGAAATACACTGACAGCTGAAATGTAGAATATTACATCCAAAACTATTACCACATTCACATAATTTTACATGAAACATTTTGGATGCTTTACAAAATTCACATACTTGAAGTATGTTTGCTACAGAAAGCTGAACAAAAACCATAGTTCTCCAGTATGTGGAGAACATGAAAGTGTATGAAGAGAGTTCAGATCCTTAAAGAGATATTTAAAAAAGGCATGAATTCACTGTAGAGTTTATTTATTCCTGCAGTGTAAGTTGCCGGATGTGCTTCATATATAGAAGTGTAAAAATGAGAGTTCTGAGTCTCATGCAAAAAGGCAAGATTGAAGTCCTGGTTCTGTTAAGGAGGAAAAGTTCTATTTTATTTATGGCAATGGAAAATCTAAATCTGAAGTTAAGCCACTCCAAGCTTGTGGGGAATTTTGCCCATCAGCAAGAGGACAAATCATCAGCTTTCTCAAGATGTTCCTTCATTTGTTAGCTCAGTCCTGTATCAAAAGTTTTGACTTGCCTTGGTCACGGCAGTCAGGCTCAGAAGCCCTCCACTGGTTAACAACCAGTTCTATTGGCCTAAAGAGTAATGATTCATATAAACTTCTAAACCAGAAAAGATCTGTTATATTTTTCAACAAAACATTTAAGAAGCTTTTGCCAGATTTTCAAACTTGTGTGCCTAAATTTCACGTATTTAGAAGCTTAGCAAACGTGGTTTTGAAACGCAAAGCAGCATGGTTGCGCATAAGGCATCTCACTGACAGAGGAATCCTATTAACCGTGTTAAGACTATGTACTTAAATGTAAGCACGTGTTTGGGAACTTTGCTGGGTCAGAGTCTTTAATTTTTAATAGAGATTTTGTTTAATATTTTTTATTTACATTTGAAAGGTAGGCCTTTGGTTGTCATAGCTTTTTCCAGAACTTCACTACAGCAGAAGGGATGGCTTCTGTACGCAGAATGGTGAGATAGTCATTGTCATTTTTTTGAAATCAACTAGGGACTTCAATACAAGCAAGGAAGCATGCTTTAGATACCAGGATGTTTGTCCTTTTCCTTGTTCAACTTTACCTTATACTTTTCCCTATTTTACCCAGCTGTCCAGTATTCTGATCAGAGTCTTGTTTACCTGCCCAATTTTGGCATTCCTCCATTCAGGAATCATTGGGAAAAGGCTAGTCATGCCAGCAACAAGGTGAAGAGACTTGCAAGATGACTCAACATCCTTCTTTCTCTTATGATACAACGCAGGAAGATCATTAGACTTTGCAGCACATGCCTGAGAGATTGTAATAGGAAGAACTTAGTGAATAACAATTAGATTAAGGGCCAGACCTGATTGATGGGTCAGGATAATGCTCACTAGCAAACTTCTACTAAATACTAAAAGAAAAATTGGGATTTTTTTTTATCAACTTGTCATTGTATTTAATTCTCTGAGATATTTAATCTCTTGTCACATTACAGATGTAGTTACATAAAAACAATCAGGAAACCCAGATTTATCAAAAAGCAAAGTTCCCAAATTTCTGGGCTGGCTCCCCCTCTGGAGAGAATCAGATACTTCTGAAATGCAAAAAATTTTCTCAGAAGATGTAAGGAAGTACTTAGCTAGAACATATATAGACTTTATGTATATCTGTATACAAAATTTTTGACCTAAGTTATGCCATTGACATAAATTAAAAGACTCCGAATGATGTTAATAGTCATTGAAATAGTGCTTCATTCAACTTGTTCCTTAAAGTATCCCTCAGGGAATAAGTAACAGGCTGTCCGCTGAAGTCTTGTTTATGACTGAAAGTCTGTGCCTCTGTTTTACATATGTTCATTGAACTAAAATAAATCAATCTTACATTATGCGTATAGTTAGTGCACTTTTTTCAGAGCAAGCATTTTGCATGAGTTGCAATGGATCATTCAGTCACTGTCTAAACTATTCTGGAAAATAAATGTGGGTGGTTGTAGAAGATGCATAAGAAGACTCAATAAGAGAAAAAACTATTAATATATATTTCATGTGGCAAAAAAAAAGACTGATTTAATTTAAATTCATAAGATTTTTTTTTTAAAAAATTGTTTAGATTTTCTCCCTGGATTTTGAAAGTTCACTAGCCATTTTAAGAGCAAGAGGTATGCTAAGTGCTCTGAAGTGGAACTGTTTGCCAGAACACTATTTCAGGAATTACATGACCTAATATCTACAGAAGCAGACAGTGCTGCATTTATTTTAAAAGTATTTTCCTTTAGAACTGAAACATTATAAATTTGGAACATGGGTTTAATGTCCATCATTTCAATCTACTAACAGATGTAAAACAATGCTGCTCGATAGTAGGGACAAGATATTTCTGAGCAGTCAACAAAGAGCTGAAGCAGCTGCAGGGTGAGATTTCAACAAAGAGCTGTGAATAGTGATTCTATGTGAAAGTGTACAGGAATTCCCGTACCTGTGGTTTGGGCCAGTTCTGTACAGACACCTCGCAAGCAAAGGTCTTCTCAAACAAGAACTGTTTTTCACTTTGATGTTTTCTGCATCATTGGCACAGAATACTTGAACAGAACAATCATTGTGGCTTTAAGTCTACTTTTGCCTTCATGCAAGAAAGCCAGTGTTTTTAAATTTAGATGGTAATAATATGTTCCCAGTGACAAAATAATGTACAAAACCGTTCTGAGATATGGCTCGCTTGAAGTTGAGAGCAATGCAGCTGTTTCCTGAGAGTCCTCTCTTGTTTCTTTTAAATCTAGAGCATCTGCCTTTCCAAAACACTTCAATGTTAAGTCTCCCTAATGAAGGCATTTAGGATTGCAGGAAGGAAAGACTGTTTTCCTGCCTTCTGAGAAGTATGGTTAAGACTGGGTGGGGAATAATATGAAATTTAAATATTCTAGAAAAAATAGTAAGGGAAAAGCCCAGAACAGGCTTTCACCACTGTAATTTAAGCTGGAATCTTTTCAAACAGTACTGCAGCAGTTTGCTGACAGTGCTGTAAGACAAAATTGCCTCGGGAGGAGGGAATGGCAGGTTTGAAGTGGCAGCTGACCGAAAGTTACAGTGGGGTTAGAGGCACTTTAATGACCAAAACGTCTGCAATGTGATTGTTTCTGCTGTTAAACCGAGTCTAGAGGTCTCCTCCAGCATTTCCAAGGAAAAATCCATATTGGTTAAACAGTGACTTCCAGCTTCTTCTACAGGAGAGAAAAAGAGAAACTTTTGCAATACAGAGAAGTTGATTTGCAGAGTTTCATCTGGTTCTTCATTTAGAAAACTGAGCCCGATTCTGAGCATTACGTGGGCTTTCACAGTAGCATACAGTATATACTATTAATGATGCAGGCGCCTGTCAGTGAAGACATGATTTTCGTGGTTAAAATAGGAGATGCATTCAGCTGTTTTACATAATATAAACAGACCTGGATAGAGCCCGAAGGGTCCATCCCTGTATTCCTATGCAACTTGAAAAGAAAAAAGCAAAGGAGTTTCAAGGGAGAACAGTAACAGAGGGTGGAAGGAAATAACTGTTTTCTTCCTCGGATTGAGCTGCTGCATTCTGTGTGCTCCGAGCAACAGCAGCACTCAGAGGTAAGTCACAAGGAATAGAAGAAATGCACAGAAAAATGGATAAATACTTCCTTCCTGCTACTGATGCCTTATTTTGTTAAACTGATCTATCATATTTACTTGGAATTTTAACTGAGGTGAGTGGAACTTACGTACCCTAAAGCTTTGGGCATTTTTTAAATATTTCTGAGATTCTGTATTGAGGGTATGCAGCTAGCTTTTAACATTAAGGAATTAGGATATTTTGCTTGTGATGCAATATGCAAGAATGTGTTTCCTCTGTGATCATTAGGAATATAGAAAGAAAATTCCATTGCCTGTCTTTTGGCTGAAAAAGTAGGATTGTTCTTTCATACTTTGTGCTCTGAAAATCATACATTTCATAACAATGAATGTATTCCTCCAAAACTGGGAATCAGTGATGGTGCTGGCAGATTAATTGCATAACTGTCTATTACACGTGCTTCATTTCAATATTGATAGATACACTTTCTCAACAGGGAGAGGATTTATGCCTACTGGTAATGGTGCAGAGAAGCTGGGGGGGCAGGGAATGGGGAAGTTTTCCCACTGCAAGTGTCACAATGCTTTTTAGTTTAGACGTGTATGGGATAGCTAGTCTCTTTCCTCCTGGCACTGATGAGAAAAAGTTTCCCTAAAAAATCCAACGGTGTAAGAAAGTTTATTTCTATGAAACTGTTACATCTGGTCAGGTAATCTAACAGTTGTCCAGCATGCTTATGATTGCATCTTGCTGAATATTTGAAGATACAGAGTGGTTTTATGCTACCTAGTACTTAAGACATTGATGTATATTCATTTTCAATCTAAAATTTATAAAAATCAGTTGAAAAGAAATGTATTATTTTGTAAAATATGAACTTTTTCAATAATGTATAAAACAACATATTGAAGCATTCAGAAGGAGATACTTTTTTTAAAAAATAAATTTGGGTGTGCATTATGATTAAAATAAAGTGCCTGGTGAAATTAAATTCACATCCTTTAAAAAAAAGTCATCAGTTCCCCTTCTCTTTCACTCTTCCTACACATTATTCATCTGGTATGTGAAAAGCTGTTCTGTGGCTTCCACACAAAAGCAAAGTGAAAAGAAAGCCGAAGATGTTTTAGTTAAATAACAATTATTCTTCAGGATCCTTTTAAAGCACAAAGCAGAATGTTCTCCAGATACTGAGAAAACATCACATACGTAGTTTCAGATAATTACATGTTATATACCGGAAAGCCACTATATTAAGAGCACATTATTAAGATTTTAAAGGCAAGCACTACAAACTTAGGAAATGCCAGAGTTATGGTTGCCTATGCAAACTCCATTTGGTTCCTTGTGCATATGCGTTATGATTGTCCTGGTTTGAGGTAAAACAGGACCAATTTTATTCAGTAACTTTACTTCTTAGCTGGGCCTCTTCTAACTACTGCAGTTATCAGCATATTGTGCAGACACTGTTCGCTCGCAGAGTGGTAAGACCTACGTTGATAGCTGATGCCAAGGCATGGTATGCAGAGAGGCTCTTATACTCATTGCTCTAACACCCTGGGGCAGCTAGCTTTGCTATTTGCCCCGTTGGAGGGTAGGAAAGCGTAGAGGGGTCCCACCTGCGGGGAGGAGCGGACAGGACAGGTGACCCAAAACTGACCAACAGGGTATTCCATCCCATCTGCCTCGTGCTCAGAATAAAAGCTGAGGGATCAAAGGGTCAGCCCTCTTTCTTCAGTGGCCGGTGTGGAAGTATTTTGTCCACCACCAGCCCTGTGTTTCTGCTGGAAATTTAGCACTGTTTTGCAATTATAAAGCAACCCTGAGCTAACAGGATGTGATTCATGTAGTTCTTGGAGGGCTGAAAAGAGTTGATTTGTAGTAGACCTCACACGGGTAGCATCATGGTATTTACTTCAGCAGCAGCTTGTCACAGTGTCACCTGCCCCATATAACTTCAGATTTGTGTGACTAGGACACTTTTCCTCACTCTCCTTGTGGCGTTAGAGGTGAACAAATCTCAGCTGAGGGTGGGTAAAAGATTTCCAATTTTGCATTAGTATTTTCCTGTTCTGTGGTTTTGACCTAAACACTTAACAGGCTCTTGTGGTAAAGAGAGAGAGTGGAGTACAAAGCTGTTTGGAGGACGAAATGTACTAACCTGGGGAAATAGAAATGTTTTTCTTAATGAATGGACATCATCTGAAATCTGATTAAGCACATAAGGTATGAAAATCCCAAAGGGCCGTGTGGTGAACTGAATTAGATTGCTGTTTGATTTGTAGCAGTCACTTTACCGTATTATTGCAGTTTGCTTTTTCTATTTCTACTCTCCGAAAGCGATGTCTATGAGAGGTAACTTTGCAATGGTATGACATTTTCCATCCTTTTTTGCATTTCAGAATACTCCATTTTCACTGAAGCAGCTGGTAAGGAACCTAATAGTGAAAATGCTTTAACTGAATTAGATGAATGACTAATCTGATTTAGATAACAGTTCCTACTGTGACCTCGGAAAACTTTCTCATTGTTTCCAAGAATTTTAAAAAAGAGGTTCTATTTTAACATAAAAATTTTGAAAATTATGGAATTTTTCATGGCACGAGAAATCCTGTTACTATCTATTTCACTTTCATTTGATGTATATTTTCTTACTTACTTAACCTACCCTTGAAAAATTATTTTTGAAAGTGCTTAGTTCTCTGTGGTAGGAAAAAGTTTTGTGGTTAGAATACTGGACTAAGGACAGGATCTGTTCTATATCCAGTTCTTCAAAACTTTGGAAAAATTCATTAAAACCTATGCCTTAGTCTGTCTTGTAAAGTTTGACTAACCCTTTTGTTTGGAATATTGCAATTTCTTCAGAAAGACACTCTTATTTATCAATTATTTTCTTGGTTGTTTTTACAGCTTATATCTTGGCGTTGTTATATGGCTCAAAAAAACCCCCGACCTGTCCTGCAAGTTTTACAACAATAATTTTTGAATTCTAAAAGGCAAGTTGCAAAAAAGCCCCTCCTTATTCAGCATGGTTGTGGAGCCCATCACTGTGGGTAAGCCTGAGCCATATACAAATAGGGGCTGGTTTGCTGCGAGTAGTGATCACACAATAATCATGTTATGACAGAGATCTAAAACAAGAATAAGGATGTCAGAGCTACCTAGCAGCAAATGTAAATTTAATCTTAAGATAAAAGCATATCAAATATACCCAAGTGGCTTATTGCCAGAGATGCTAATTAGAAAAAACTGTATTATGCACACAGCCAGTTGTTCCAAATGGCTCTTCAGGGACCGGGTTAAGGAGGCATTTCTCCTGTGTGGTTTGTTCTTGTTTACAGAGGTTGTTAATATTTGCATAACCATCTCAGTGAAAAAATATGTCGAGTGATTAAAATAGACTTAAATGTGACTCTCGAAATTTCAGTTTTCAATGAAAAAACTTGTAAGACTTCAGGAGCTGAGATTTTAAGGAAAAGCTGTAAATTACAGACAAGTATCAACAGCAGAATATTTCAACTCCCCTCATATATCCTGTATCACTGTCTTTTCAGGAGAAGACATAGGGATAAATAATTTTGGAGACAGTAAATGACTGCTTCATCAAACAGCTAATCATAGAACCCACAAGAAAAGATACCGTTCTGGATTTCATCTTGAGTGGTGCTCAGGACTCAGTTCAAAAGGGTTTAAGTGGGTAACAGCCAAAATACAGTTGTGGGGGATGGGAGGCCCAGTGCATCCAGCATACAGGTACTTAATTTTTAGAAAAGGGACTACATAAAAATGAGGTATTAGGTAAAAGGAAACCCTAAAATAGACAGTCCAAAAAGCAAGATGCCTACAAGATGCCTTTAAGTTGATAAAAACATACTATGTTTGAAACCCAGGTGAAATATATGCCCATAACTCAGGATAAAGGTGTCTTAAAATACCACGAATGGCAATGGGAAAGTTAAGGAGATACTGTAGGGAAAAGGTTGGCATTCAAAATTAAAGTTTGCCCAAATGAGGAGAACAGACTCATCTTAGAAACTCTCTGCATCTTTCTCATTTCCCCCTCACTAGCACTGCATGAACTCTGAAGCCATCAGATTTCTCTTTGCCTAAAATGGCACTGAGTGTCTGTCACAGGAAAGGCATCCTCCTGCCAAAGCCACTGCCGGGAATGTCCTCTCTATTAAACAGCCATCCATCCATTATCTTAGGAATCCAATGGCCATTGCAAGTGATAGTCATACCTTTCACAGTAAATTAAATTGCTTGTATCCCTTACACTCAAAGAGGATAAATGAAGCCCAGAGGGAAGAAACAGGTTGCTCAAGGCCACCAGACAGGTGAGTGGCAGGACTGCAATAAAAAAAATGTCCCATGTTTGGGATATCTTGGCCCATGCACACAGATGGTCTTTATGAAAAGTGAGGCAAGAAAAGTAACTAGCATCCAATTTATGCATAATTGTCGGAAAAAAAACCCCACACTGAAGTGCAAATACCGTAAAACTTGGGGTAGAATCCTTAGCTGGCAACACTGGGTGTGTTAGAAGAATCATTAATCTTTCCTGGTAAGGAAAGTGAGCTGCCCTATGGCAACATTTTTTCCTGATATATCCACCAAAGCCAGTACTGCTGTGAGCCGCTCTCAGCCATAGCAACACCATAATTATTTTTGCTAAGCATTTATCAACTGTGTTGCCACGTCATCACAAATAAATAATGCATCTTTGAAGTGACAAGTAAGGGAAGTGTGAATGAGGAGTTGTTAGAATCATTTCACCTGGTCAGCAGGCGACCCAGCCTGGGCAAGGGTGCCGCAAACTGTCATTGGGGACCATCATAAACAGAGCAGTTTCCAGCCCAGAACGTGCTGAAAAGTTCATTAACTTTGTCAGAGAGCTTTTGCTTATCAAAAGCCAAAGGAACAATACAAACCTGATAGTATAACAGTGTCCAGCAGAGAAAAACCCGTTAATTCCCTAATAAAATCATGAACCATCAATGTTAGTAGATCGCAAGCTGAAGGCGGGGGCTCTGCACATCAGCTGAGAACAACCTGCCGTTCGTTACCCAGCAGGACGAGCGGGCAGGGCAGCACGGTCTGCGCAGGTCCCTGCACACACTTACCATTTCAGCCACCTACGGTACAGATTTGTCTTCCCACAAGATCTCTCTGGCTTGCGGCACCGCCCACTGGGTAGCCGCGCTGCTTGGGGGAGCACATTGCTTGTGAAGACTTCACCACAGCCATTCCCCTCCCTGAGCAGCTATTTCCCTGCTGGTCACCGCTGCGCCAGGCAGGCCAGGGGAGCTATACTGCTGGCATTTCCTAGGACGAAAGCTCAGGGGCAGTTTTACCACATCCTTTCCGCCTCTTCTGCAATGCAAAACCACTAAGCTCTGAGAAAGGGGACTCATGTACCTCGTGCCACAGCAGCTCCTGGGAGCGCCCCTTTGCTTTTGCCCCAGACTCTCGCTTGCCTTCTCCTACTCGGTGTCACTCAGCTCCTAATGGGGCCAGAGCAGAGGAATTCCTGCTGTCCATTCTGCAATGTGGGTGCACGTGATGCTTTATTATACCTGTCAAGGCTGTCTGTAATGTACTTGCTCTTGTATATCCAGCTCCGGATTTACAGAGAAGCTGTGCAAGCAGATGCCTCAGTCCAGTTTATATATACAGCTTGAGTCTACCCCATGGGCACAGTTATGACAATTATGCATGCAGGCTGGATAATGAAAAAACAAAAATATCTAATTAGACATGAATTTGCTATTATGCAGCAAGTAGAACTGTGTAAGTTTATAAATAGTATCCATAGACCTCCCTTGCTGGATGACACAGGATTACTGTTGTGAAATTCTTGCAACCCTTTGAAATCCCCAAATGAGGCATCATCAGGCAAGTATGGAAAGATCTGACAAAGAGAAGAGGAGCCTGAGTAGAGACAGTTGTGATAGAAATACGACACTGGCCTTATTAACAGAAAGCTGAATTTTTAACCTGCAAATACGGAAGAACTGCAAAGGTGATCTCCCATTATTTAAATAGATTGTGTCACAATCCTTTCTCCAGCCACACTACCTTCAAAGATGTTTCAGTTCTAATAGATTATCTGACATTTTAAAATACAAGTGTGGAGGGAGTTGCTAATATATTTAGACTGGGAAGCTTCATTTTGGTCATCTCTGCCTCCAGCTTCCTCTTAAAACATTTAATAGCAGCTTCATTCCTCTTGGCTTCTATGAAGTGGGGATTTTAATTTATTTATGCTGATGAGGAACTTTTCAATATCCTCTTCCCCCCTTGTTGCCATTACAGAGAAGAGGGCAATGATGTTTTTTATCTAGAACATGCAAAATTAAAAAGATACTGGAAAACGCAGCATAATTCAGGCTCACAGAACTCCAGAGACCTAGTTAAAGAATACCTGTTAATGGAATTAATTTTTCATGCTCCACATACCCAGAGGAATGTATTTCAGGGAATATATAGGCCTACAATAGAAAATCAGAGTCAATTTCAAAGGTAATGTAATGAAGTGGTAGAAACTTGGCCTGATGAAAGTACTGGTTTGTTTAAATATCCCACGGCTCGTTAACTGTGCAACAAATGCTCAGCTTCACCCGTCGCACAGTGGTTGAAGAGGAAAATGCCACATGTGACTAATCTGACAGTTACTTGTAATATTTAATGCAGCCAGCCCCCTCGCAACCTTCTGCTTCTGGTTAATCTACTTATTTATAACTGTGCTGCCAAGCATTACTTTAAAACAAAGGAGAGGATCCAAATATAAGGCATGGGTCACTGCCGCCCCATCTTCCCTTGAGGCTGCTTCTGCCAGCTTCTCCAGATTTTCTGCACCAAAATCCTTCAGATTTACTTCCCCAGTCCTTCCCTGGTCTTTAATTCTTTCTACAGAAAGTTCATCTCCCTCCCCAGAAAATCTTGAGATTTTCTTAGAAGTCATGTAACTTAAATTAAGCCATGGGTTACTGAGCTTTTATGACTCACTTTACCAAGCTCTTCTGAATAACCATGTGGGCCACAAAATTAATTAATTTCTATTGTCTGTTTGCAAAATCTATTAATATTCTTCAAGAAGAAATAAGCTCTGTCACAGAAAACTGAACTCTCAGACCCTAATGTTATTTTTGCAGCACTATATTTTTCTCTAAAAGAAGATCTCTCTCTGTTGCAAGATTATCCAGAAACAATCACCAAGCACCATACTGCCTAGGCCGCACTTTGGAAGATGCACAAATATATTCAAGTATCAGAAACTTTAAGAATGCAAATTTCTGATTTTCACTTTTGGAGAATAAGATTTGAAAATTTGATCCACGTGCACCCTAATGGTTCAAAAACCAGACAGCCAAGGAGATCCGAAAATGTTCTCCCTTTCCCTTGCCTCTCTCCAGTGAAAAAAAAAAAGGGGGGGGGGGAATGCAATTTTTAAGACAATGTTAAAATTCAGACACCTAGCAATAATAATATAGGACTCTTTCTCTCCCTATGTCAGCAAGCCAAAAGTCTTCTCCCTCCCTTTTAGTGCCAGAGAACTAGGACTTCTTCCATTTGAACGGAATGTTCAGCATTTCATACTTTGATAAACTGAAGAAAGTTGAAACAAATAGTTTCGTGACAAAAATATTAATCTGAGGTTTTTTTGGTGGTGGAGGGTAAGGGTACTCTTCAACTCAAAGGTGTCACTGAAAAATTTTATCCAGAATATTTTCTCCAGCTCTAGCTTTTGCTGCGTCCAATGAAGTGACGGCCTAGGTAAAAAGCCTTTGGATCTGCAGAGCTGTCAACTAGTGTAACTTTATAGTGAGATCACATTCAGAATTTGGGACTGTAAAATTCTGGAGTCAGGAAGTTGCAAAGAATATTCAGTTTTCATGTAAAAAGCTGAACATTTTTTTAATCTTCCTGGCTGCAGACAAGAAATGAGTAGGCTAGAGAGACCTTGAAGACAGAATAAAATCGAAAGTCAATCCGTCAGTCAAGCAATCTTGTGGTTCTGGATCTCTGAATCATGATTATAAATGGTTTGAGGCAAAGAAACTGGGTTTGGTCTTCCTTAGTACAGATGTTTGCTGTGGATATGCACTTCTGTGATTATTCGGCAATTTATAGAATCATAGAATCACAAAATGGTTTGAGTTGGAAGGGACCTTAAAGACCATCTCATTCCACCCCCCTGCCCTGGGCAGGGACACCTCCCCCCAGCCCAGCTTGCTCCAAGCCCCGTCCAACCTGGCCTTGAACACCTCCAGGGATGGGGCAGCCACAGCTTCTCGGGGCAACCTGCGCCAGGGGCTCACCACCCGCACAGTTATGCCAAAAGACACACTGTATTATTATCTTCCACGCACACAATAACAACTTACCGAACAGCATTTTGAATGGCAGTTACTGTTATTTGCACATGTATCAAGATGCAAACATATATCTGTCATTTCATAGCTACTGAAACACAGTTTGATACTTTTCCCACTGGGCTAACTGTTTTTTTGAGTAGTTCATGATTCAGTATTCAGAATTCATAATGGAAGGCAACACATCCCTGAGTAACATTTCAGTTTTAGGGACCATCTGTAAATGAGGGGCTAATATATAAATTACCCACAGTGCAACTCTAGTCAGGACGACATAGCTCTCACTTTTCTCTCAATTGGGAGTGGAGCTGGATTCATAAGCAAACCATGAACCAACCCTTCCCCCTGCCCCGAGAGACAGAGCCCTGTTTGAGAGGGGAGAAAATCCCAGGAAATCTGCATTGCTTATCGGTACACAAATGAACATTGCTGAAGCTTCAAAATAGCGTTTGGAAGAGGCTTGTGAAGTTCTGTGAATGAAATATTGAACTGGGGTCTAAAAATGAACTCTGGTTATTCAAAGTAGACAGCGTAGAAAGAAAATTAGTATTGTAGAGGAGAAAGGAACTGTTTACTTTTTATGTTTCTAATCATTAAAAGTGTGATTAAATTGAAGAAGGCGAGATGAGATAGACCATGTGTCATGTATTTCCACTGAAGACAGCCAGGCAGCATCGTATTTGACTTCAAAATAAATTCCCCTGTAGCTGCGCATCCTAGTAGGGCTTAATTTTATTAAATGTCATGTTAGAAACTATTACTTTGCTGTGTTTGTATGAAGTAGCTACTGGTGCCATCCCATCTGTGCCTCAACCCTCATTAGCCTCTGCTCTCATTTTCTACGAAGATTAATCTATTTTGAGAAAAATCATGGCAAGAAATTATGCTTGTATAGCAAGGTCTCATTCTCCAAATTGTGAGAGCTGTGAAGTTGTCCTTCTGTTTGCACTGAAGCTAAGGCCACAATGTCAAAGAGATGATTAAATGAGTCTGCAGAAAGGCATATTATTGGCAATCCTTGGTTTTGCTTGTGTAACCGCGTGGTTACATGTGCGTAGTCAGAACTGGCCCAGAATACAGCCAGTATATGATTGCCACCTACAGCTGTGGCAACTATATATCAAATTAGGTCTAAATATGCACATACTTCAAGTACAGCTGCACACGACAATCATTGGAAATATTTGTCTGTGACTGTAAGTGCAGTCATTCTACACACCACTCAGGTCTGTTTAAAAAAACCCGGGTACATTATCCATTTGTGCACCTTCAGCTTGCGCTCGCTCCAGATAGCACGGACCTCACAGCTGCTGAATTCTTTCATGTTCACGGCAAGATAAGCTCCATCATGCCACCAGGCAGCTCTGTGGAACTTGCTCAGCCTGTAACCGCAGTCAGAATTTGCTGGGCTGCGGGACTGCGCTAAGGAAGCTAAAAGGCCAAGTGCTGGACCAATATTCAGAGGTGAAGGTTCTCTTTCCAGCACTGGTTCAGCCTGAGACAGGTCACACTACACATTGTGTTTTAGCTTTCCTTCTTTGTGAAGCACTTGGGTATATACTTACAAAAAACTGTTATGTAAGACTCAGCTGTTACATTACCATAGCAATTGGAAAACGTGATACTAAAGCATGATACTAAGCTACTTCATGTCGGTTTTTTATCATTTTTAATTTTAATGACTGTAGAGTATCTAGGTTAGCTTGTAGAACAAGGTGCCGAGGACTACTTTACTGAAGAGTTTGTATGTCTCAAGTGACTTTACAGTTGCCACGGAATTTATTTGCTGAGTGCCAAAGCGCATCGTGGAGGAAGAGAGTTGTTGTTCTTAAACGGTCAAAACATAACTTAAACCTGCCTTTAGGCAGGCTCGGTGTACTCTGCAGCCACCCTGGAACATTTTCAACAAATAAGAAAAGTTTGCAATTTGAAACAGGAACACTTGGGTTTTTTCAGCTGTTTTTGCTAGTTTGGGCTTGGGACATGCTTAACTGTCTAAGCTTTTCACTTTTCATGTTGACTAAATGCTAAGTAGCACTGCCCTTCTCCCCTTGCCCTTTCGCCAACCCCAGGGGAAAAAACAAAAAAGAGAAAAAAAGAGGAAACACAAAAATCAGAGGAAACACAAAAATCAGAGGAAAAAAAACAAGGAAAAAAAATACCAGGAGAGGTGAGGAGAGCTAAAGAATGTTTTAATGGGAACTGCAGTTCAACTCTCTTCACAGTCCTTTCACTGTGCGTTTCGGTGCTCAAGCATTATAAATACGAACATTCAGGACAGCACTGTAACAGATGCCCAAGTTTAACTTCTAGCTTGTGCCTTATCTTGTTTTATTTGAAAGTCATCATACACGCTAGTAGGGTGAATTAGGTGCATTACTGAGAAGGGGTTAGAAACAGCGTGGCTGAGCTAGTCAAACTTTGCACTGCGGTCTGCTGGGGCACATGTGCTGGGTAGCTTAGCTGGATTTACAACATCTCTGATGCTAAAATCAAGCTCCCAAACCCTCTCTAACCCTGACCTACATGAGAAGGAGCTATTTTATAATCAAATCCATATTACCAGCAGACTCTTTGAATTTTTAAAAGATTTTTAAATAGGTAATTATGTAATCTAATGTATAATATTGCGTGCGTATATACTGCATAGATATACTATGCAGAGAGACAGACTATAGAATATCTACTGAATTTGGGGAGCGTGGAGCACGCGTGCATTTGTATTGCATAAGCAAAAAGCCCAAAGCCAAACCCAAAGAAAAGCAAACACAAGGAAGGGTGTGGTCTGTTTTGCTCTGAAGATGGAGCTGTTGTGCATCACCCCGCCGCCTCGCTGGATGCAGCCACACAGCGCAGGCTCATGCCCTGTGAAAACACTCTCCGTGCTGCTCGTGTGCACGTAGCTGCTGTTGAAAGTTGAGGTCACTGAGCAGAAGTGACGCGGACAGAGGCTGGAGCCACCATGCATTGTCTCATTGTGCTTCTTGCCACCCACATCTCTGTGCTGGGGCGGCAGGCAGAGACGTTCCATTAGTTTCACATCACCTTCTGGCACCAAGAGGCTCTGCTGTTGTATGAGAGGCTGATGTTAACACCAGATCTGTGCACGATTGTTTTTAACAGCACTACAGGTTTCATCCAGATTGGGGATGGGCAAATGATCATATTTCTGTCAAATCAGCCAGAGCTGTGATAGGGTTTATGCCAGCTCTGTGCTTTTATGCCAGATTGATGCCAACTGTGGGAAGACAGACAATGCTTGATACGGCATAAAGTGCAGACAAATAATACCTGATTCCACAAAAAGTTGCAGGTTGACTGAACAGCATTTTTTGAACACATTTGAGATGGCAGAATGAATTTCTACTGGATCTGCACTTTGTATCATTGGGACCATGGTAGTTTTGATCTGATACTAAATGCCCTAAAACTAGATTTGTTGGATACCAGCCCAAGACTTTGCAAACCAAGGCCTACTTGGGCGTGTCTGTATCTTCTAAGGGTTTATGTACCTTGTGGAAGAAAAGTTGTGTTAGGGAATCATCTGAGCTGCTGTATCTAACTCAATGCCGTGCGTAGATCCTGGAAATATAGAACTCCTCCCATCTAGCACCCTGCTGACTGACGGTGCTTCTTGGCTCTCCATTTTAGAGCTCATAGCTGCACAAGTGCCGCAGTGGTGTTTAAGCACCCTGCCTTGTTTGGGTTACTCAGAGGTCCCTAGCACAATGCTTCACTGTACATTTTACACATATCTCTTGTTTCCATTTCCTTATTAAACAAAAGAAAGAAAAAAATCATACAATGTGTTTTATTTTCAGCTTTAAGCGTTCTGTTCTGGTTTTGGTGCTTTTATTGTGAATCACAGGTTTTGGGTAACACACCCATGTGATTTTGCAAATATGATCTCCGAGTGATCCCACTAGGAATGCACGAGACGCATAACTCTCGTAACTCTGGAGTAAATTGCTGGAATGGCACCTGGGCGGTGTGGCCAGCATGCGAACGAAATCACCGAGCGCCAGCACGTGTCAGAGAAGTACAGTCTAACGGAGCAGGTGCCTGGAAGCAGGATATGAGCTATTCAGTATAAAATGTCCTCTTTAAACTCCCGGGGAGGTATCCTGTTTGCTGATTTATTGTGACAGGAACTCGTAGTGCTGTGCCCACACAAAATGTCATCGCAGCGAGTACCAGTTTCCTACCTCTGCAGGAGGGTCACGGGGACAGACTGACACCTGCTCTGCTGACCGTGGGCCAGCTAGGCCAGGGCCAGGCTCGGCTGCGCGGCAGCGCGGGGAAGGCATGCAGCTTGCTCGCTGGGCCCGCTTCTGGGAATGATGGAAAATCCATGTTTTTCAGTGCTGTGAGGCCAGTATCCTCAAATTTGCTTCCCTCAGTACTAAGGGATGAGCTGGGTGGGCTTCTAGCAAGTATGCAGCCGCTGCGTGCAACTGTGTGGGGATAGGATGTCTTCTCGATCATTCTGCCTCATTTCCAAATAAATGTATTTATTTTAGAGCCACTATCTGAACTCATCATCCAAAGGCTATACTGATAGCCAGATGTCAGAATCATAATTTTTTGTTCTTCCAAGCTTTTCCCCAGTAGCCTTAAATAGAAGAATACATTTTCCACAGAGAAAGAATCTTCTATTAATAGCATTAGATCATTTCAGCACTTGAAAGGAAGAAATTAGTTGAGTTTTTAATGGGTTTTTTTTCAAATACTTTTTAAAATACTTTTTACTAAAGCACTTTTTACTGCGCAGACAAGAGCGTCCGCCTTCAGAGTTTTAATTACTGGAGAAAAAAAAATTCTCTTTCTTTCTCTGAGTTCAAAAAACAAAAATAGTGAATGAGACTATGTGAAGTGGCTTAAAATAAACATCTTCAAACAATCTGGTCCTATGTGTCAGTTCTTTCTCATGCTTTGATAATCTCATCTCAGTTGTTGAAACAGACTTACACAGATTGCATAGGAGGCTTGAAGATGATTGAAAGGACTTCTGCTTACCCAGTGCTGTGAATTGCCAATAAGAGGTGATGTTCTGAAGGGCAGTCTCAACAAATTTCCTCACTACATTTTCTCATAACGGAGAAAATTTGGCCAGTTACACTTCCGTGATCTCACATTCTAAAATCTCTCCTCATTCATTTAAGAAAGTGAGAGAAAAACAAGCCGTAGGCTTCTCTGCCTTTTCCAAATAAACTTTGTTATCCTCTTATGTAAAACACTAAGAGGATATTCCAAGTGGCAAAGAGCTTTATACACAGCTTCATGTAAAAGCAAAAACATAAAACATGTTTTGTTCTGCAGTCACAGAAATTCAGTCATTTATTGTAATGAATGGGCAATGTCAAAGGAACATATGGTATTTTTAGCTCTGCTTCATTACCCAATGTGGTAAATGAATCCTGAATGCTTGTAACATCTAAAAGCTTTCTCTGAGAAGAAAGGCTTTTCCTGCATAGTCTTGATTAAAGTCAGACTGTTACTGTCCAGAGGATCAGTAAACGGTACTGAGCGGGAAGAGAAGGCTGCCTGCGGGATGAGCAGTACGATCTGTGCAAATGGATAGCAAACCCCAGCGTTGGGTGTAAAAGCAGAATGTGTGTGGAGAAGAGGAGGGGCAGCCCAGTGAGAAAAGGAATAGCCTCTGATGGAGAGATGTAATTTCAGTGTGACAAACTCTTTGTCTGACCTTCTGTTCAGGAATTGAGGACTGAAGCTCCATGTGAGAGGCAGATAAGCTCAAGCTAACATGACTGAAGCAGGGCGGTATACAGCATAATAATACATGCCTATAAATGCAATAGGGCTGACAGGCACATTTGAGGCAAACATCCTCCGTTAATATGTTTCATAAAATTTTTTTACTGTTATGTTTCTGTATTAATCCATTTGACCTGCCGATGAATTTAGCGTAGGCTTGAGTAAGCTGACCTTTCTTTCTTTTTCCTCTCTTACTGCACAAGATCCTTGACCTGGTGTGGTATGATCTGCTCAGTCTAGGCATGAGCCGAACTATGAGGGATCTGGCTTATTCTACACAAAGTTGTGGGATTTCAGAATGAAGAATGGTTTTCTGCCACGAGCTTCCCCTGTCGTTTCTAAATATAATGCTATAGGTAGCTTCAAACAGAGATTTAGTTTGGATATAACTTACATTGTATGGGAAGGAACAGGCAATGATGAACATGTTAGCTTGGACTAGCGTGGATCAGCGTGGCAAGCACTGAACACCCTTCCAGTTCTCATAAAAGCCTGTGGATTTCAGAGTTTCTTGGAACATCACAGGATCAAATCCAAATTATGCCTAGACCAGTGAAATTCAATACCATCATTACACAAAACGATCCACAAAGTCAACAGCAGTCTAAAATCTCTGCAAATGCCGAAAAACAATGGCATAAATTTCAAGACAGAGCGATATGGAAATCTTTAAATATCCTAATTTTCATTACACTCATAAGTAATCAGCTTTTGCAGCTAAGATATTGTCACTTTCTCTATTAGTTCCCATGTAGGTTTCTGGCACAAAGAAGCTTTCGGGAGATTTTAATGGCTTTTTAGTGGTATACCCCAAAACACACATAGGTTTCCTCCAGAGGAAGCAGTTATTATAACGTTGGGGGGGGGGGTGTCTTGTTTCCAGCTCTCCATGACTCATGCGAGCAGCTGAGAACACAGTTAAAATATGAAAGCTGAAAAGAAGCTGAGAAGAGGGAGTAGTTATTCCACTTCTCTTTCTCTTGGAAGAACTAAAAAATACATAAATTTAGGTCAGACAGGGTAAAAATATTCCACGCTGTTTTTCCTTCCATGCTATTTGGGCTTTGTGAGACTTATAAAAACAGGCCCAGGATCTGGCTGAAGTGAACAAGACTATTATTTACTTGTTTAATAAAAACCTCATGCATTGAAATAGAAATTCAGTTCATATTCTATGGTGGTTTTAAAATGAAAGTTTTGTCACAGATCTGGTTATCCCTTTTGCATTAAAAAAATAATAAAATAAAAATTAAAAAAAATATAAGGAAATGAGGAGAATGTCCAAATATTCTTGCTGATGAAAGGGAAATGTTAGAAAAACATTCATTAGATGATTCCTTCTCAAAAACATAACCCAAATGAAAATCAAGAGCTGGAGACCAAACAACTACCTGGGATTGTTATTCTTTAAAAAACGTGAATTTAAAACTTGTTGCCAGTAAAAGTAACAAAGCTTCTCTGTACAAAGACAGAGCCTCCTGTCATGCTTTTAATTTTGAAAACGATAGGTATTTTTTGGTCTTTTTCATAAGCGCTGACCAGCAGAACAGAAGTGTAATCATGTGCTCCCTAGACACTTGTCAATATTGTAGAATCTCATCCTTTTTTTTTGTTGTTTACATCATTACACTATAAATTAAGTCTGTAAACGTAGAACTGGGGCAATCTTACCTGTTCAGACAAAATGTGCAGAACAGGATTTTGATCAGCAATTTCTGTATGTATGTGAAAGACGGTACAGGGGGGGTTTGTTATAGCAAGGCAGATTTGAGCTGCTCCAGGTCCACCATGCTGGCCCCCACCACTAAGTTGCCTTGACAAAGCCATGGGCAAAGTTGTTGGTAGGAAAATCTTGTGCAACTCAGAGTTGAGCAGGGCAATGCCTGACACATTAGCCACATGGTGACACTTAGGGAAACCTTCCAGGCACTTAAAGGCAGATGTGGGGAACCTTTACCAATGCTGCTATAGAATTTTAAATGCTAATGCTGCTAGTAGCTTTTACAATATCAAAAAAGCCATTTCTCAGCATTTATCATTTACATTACAGTTTAGCTCATGGCATTCTTTATACCTACTTTGAGTATGTTTGTGTGCTACCTCCTTCCTCCTCTGTTTATTTCAGTTTAAGGTAGTTCTTCCCAAGGTGGTGTAAGCACTGAAGTCATTAAACATCATGCTTGTACATATTATTGCCTAATATTTCTAGAGATCGTAACCATCTGCAAACATATTGTTGAGGTTTAGATGTGGTTTTGTCAGGTTAGGTTAATGGTTGGACTAGATGATCTTAAAGGTCCCTTCCAACCTTAACAATTCTACGATTCTATGATTCTGTGATTCTGTGTGACCTTTGCAGTTGTTGTAAGCAGTACAACCTAGCTAGCCCACAAAGTTTCTGCTTGAAAAGAACATGAATATTAAAATGGTATTTAAGACATTTCTCTCCCCTTCTTTCAAATGTAACAATTTCAAGAAATTATTACGCATTTTCTGACTTGTTTTTAGCAAGAATTGTCTAGTTTGTGTGGAAAGAATGTTTTATGATGTCAAAAATTAATACAAAACTCAGTTCTTGCACTGAACAGCATAAATACTCACTTGAATTCATTAAATCAGTAGAACTCTGGTTAAACGGAAAGCCCTTTCTCCACTAAATCCAGTGCACTATAAACCTTAGAAAAGAACAAACTAAAAGAAACTTGTCCATCTGTGCATTAAAGTAAATTTGCTTTTTCTGTCACAACCATAGCATCATTCTAGCAAGTTTGAAGTTGTCATTATATCTATTTTGTTAATTTATGCGTAGCAATTTCATTGAAGCTAAAATGTCTTGCTGAAGGGGCCAAGGAAGATACATGCCATTCTGGACAGAGGGACCTATACCGGACAAGTGTAGTATATGGAGGTTTCAGACAAGCTGTAATATGGGCTAAAACACAATACAGGGGAATTTTTATTTTATCAAATATGTAAAAGCCAAAGTCTTGATGAAACTTAGTAACTTTTGATACCAACAACTCATAGGAATTTGCACGTGTGTTTAGGGGCTTTTGAATCTTGTAATTTAGTAAGAGAAGTAATGATCTTTATCCTTCCTCTGGAAAGAAAATACAGAAATTCTTAGTTCATTTTTGGAAGGATGGTTGTTTAGTTTGGTTGGCATTTTTGTTTTAAAGAAGAATCTTGTTTCCTTTGCACTTCGTAAGGAAAGAGCTTGTTCTCTGTCAAGTTAGAGTCACAAGATCACACTACTTAACAAATGCACGCCAAAAGATGTTGAGTCCTCAGCACCAGCTGTTCACAGACCCACTTCTAATGGGCTGCATTACTTGCTAGTGTAGACACAGCCAATATGTTACATGAGCAAAAGGAAAAGCAGTTACTTTCATAGTTGTTCTCCCTGCTTGGCTGCAGGGAGACATAGGGAGTTAATGGACAGAGATCCCTGTTCTCCTGCCAAATTCTCATTTTGTTGTTGCCATGTGGGACATTGTCTCTCTATTCTTATATTTCTTACACAGGGCAAGGATTACAACTCAGTAGTTTATTTTTCCTGGCTCCTGTAATACAAGAGGAAAACAACCTGGAATGGAGTCATTCCAAGAGATGCAGAGGAGACAGCTTTATATATTTTCAGTAATTTCCATGTTCGTTCCTCACCCTGGAGATCCTACCGTTCCCACTAGGAATAGATTGTGGTCTTGTTTCAGACAAACAGTGATAATCACTACAGTAAATTTGATAAGCAATTATTTCTTTTGGCCCTGGACCAGTAAAGCGTTTCATTTTAGAAGGCACATCACTTTATTAGCACTTTAAATATTGTTAACCAGAGCCCATCAATTTGGAAGCAGAATCTCAATTTTTAAAGTATGGACCTCCCAGGAACTCATTAATTTTTAAAGATACTCATACCTCTACAGCTATGCATGTTGCAGTTTTGTTAGATCAGTGCTTTAAAGCCCTTACCTGAGCCTTGACATAGTGCCGTGATACGGAGCAGGTAATGTTACTTTAACACAAGATTTAACAGGTGAGAAGTACAATTGCCCGTGGGAACTCAGTACTGTCCGACTCTC
>RSEF01000001.1:42570882-42582443 GCA_003993805.1 Himantopus leucocephalus
TGCTCTGCCACCCTCAAAGCAAAGAAGTTCCTCCTCATGTTAACTTAATCAGGATTCATACCACCTGGCTAAAAGAAAGGTGCTACAGCCCAAGAACAGCCTGTACTCAGTGGAGCTGAACCCAGAGCTGGTTTGGATATGGTGCTCATAAAGGACTCCATTCCTCTTTGTCATTCTCCCATTTATCTTATTATTTTCACCCTGCCTTCACGTATCTCAATGAGTCTGAAGTCTGCACAAATTTGCTGTGCCAGATTTCCCCCCCAAGGTAACTCAGTGAATGATGTAGTTATCAAGTGGATGAACCTGGCCCACTATCCATCTGCTTCCTTGCAGATTAAACTATTGGGTGAGACGAAATCCAAGGCGGGAAATCATGAACGTAAAGGATTACGATTTTGTGAACACAGAGATAAGAATTCAAGCCATTTTTACCTACACTGTTGACCATACAAAACCTTAAAATTTGGATAGATAAATGCCTGAATTTGCACCTCAGTCCTGTAATTTTCCTTACTTTGTTTCAGTATTTTTCTGGTGTAAAAAATATGATGTGTCAGAGCAACAATCTATGTCACCTCAGCAGCTGTACATCCAAAATTAGGTTATGATTACATTCAGTAATGTACTACAGGTGCCTTGCCTTTCTAAATAACTAAACAGTTAGGAACTAGGCTTTTTGTTTTACAAAGGATTCTGTGTAAATTTTTCCAAATCACACCAAAACAATATTGAAACATTCACAGCTTCAAATAAAAAGTCCTTCAAAAATTAAATAAATTTCAGGTTCATCAAAAGGTTTTTTCTCATTTCTGATTTTAGTTTCTAACAGTCATTCGAAATTGGAAAAATCAAAATACTGTATGTTCAAAAAACTGAAATAGAAATTTCAAACTGGAACATTCCACTGCAGTTTTCTTTCAAAGAAAGTCAAGAAAGAGAGCATGTCTGCAGAAATGCAGGTGACAGGAAACATTTTTAGAAGAAGGAAGAGCTCTATCACAGGAAACCTCTAACCAGTACAATAAAAAAGCTCTTCAGTTTGAATTCTGTTTCTTTGGAACATAACAGAAGTGTTCAAAGGCTCCCAGACACAAACAATTTGCCCCTATCCTGCAGATTCAATCATTGTGATCAGTTCTTCCTCCTTTAGGGTGCTAAACTAAGGGAAAAGGGGTTTGTTCCTGCTGCTAATTCTCTTTCCTAAAGCTCAGAATAGTCCTTACTTTAAAACGAGGACAACCTTTCTGCCTTCTTTCCCCTGCAGGTTTCTCTCACTAGATAAAAAGTGCCCTCTGTATAGAGCCTTTGTAGAGAAGTGCCATCTCTTGACTAACCTCACAAACGTCTGGCTTGCCTGATTCGGGACTGACCAGTAGTACACATGAACCCTTTAAAAGCTCAGCTCTCCCTGAGACTTCCTCCTTAACATCCTTTTTAGAGGTAGACACTAATTCCAGCCAGCACTGAAAGTTCATAGTGGTAAAGGCACCTCTATCCCAAGAGCTGAAAAGGTCATTTTGATTCCACTCACCATCTCTACCCTCTGGAGTGGACCAAAAGGAACCCTTTTTCCTTTTTTAACTCTGTATCTGAGTTGCAAAGACAGATGCAATGACAATAAAGGGGAGAACATGCAGAGCTGCATTACAAACCAATTCATCAGAAAACAGAGCACGCCTGCCTTACAGATTTGCCTGCAGCTCTTGTCTGCTGTGTTATTTTTAAACTGCCTGCAGGTTGCAGATTTTTCAGTGGTCCTTCTCCTCACAGTGTACACAGAGGATTTAGCAAGGCACAACTTCCATTACCATGAATTTAAGTTACCAAAACTCCCAGCACATTAAAATTCAGCATCCTTCATCCTCCCATAAACTTCTTGCTGCAATTTGCGTATTCACGAGAGGGCATTCCACGTCTCTCACAGCCTCTCTCTGTGGCAAGGTCAGTGTAACTCAGCTCTGCATTCCTGATGTTCCCGAGTGCCATACGGCAGCCTGCGGAGTGCAGCCTGCAGTTGCTGTCATCAGCAACCCGGGCACCAAGCTACAGACTCTTTGGCTCATCATGAAAACCCCAAGAAGATAGACCCAACTGACTGAACCCAATGCTCAGTTTCACAACACTGTTATCACCCAGCCATGATTGTCTCAGCACCAAAACCATGTGATGTATAAGTGAAGGCTACGTGGAGCCATAAGGCACTCTTCTGTCACACATCCAGGACACAAACTTCACTGTACTCCCAGTAAATCTGCCCCACTTCTGTGGGAGGCTGGATGGGATAGAGACAGGACTTGACATCGGTAAATGGGAAAGCTTCAATGTACAGAAAAACTGCACGATCCATGCACAATTCCTATAGAGAAGGGACTAACAGGGAAAGTAGTCACCACAATATTTTAAAGAAGGCGGCAGTGGGGCATTTTTCAGAAACGCTGATCAACCACGACCACTGCTGATGTAAACAGAAGCTGCAGGTGCTCAGACTTTCTGAGGGGTCAGACCCTGCAGCCAAATGTAATGAATATTATAGTTTGTTTCCTTCTTCTCTGTTGCCTGGTTTATTGTGCAGCCCATAGCTGTACTGCAGAGCAATACCCATCAGGTCAGAACCTCTCCCCTCGTGAGATGTCTCAGACATGGTCACACTCCTGACCACCGCTGGGAGCTCTAGAAGTTCCCCCGGCTAGTACTGTAAGAAGCACTTCCCCAGCATCATCAGCAGGGGCACAGCCACATTCATCTCCACCCATTTGACACACACAGAGCAGATGACAGCTGTGTGGTATATGAGGAGTTTGTTTTGGATCTGGAGCTCCAGCACAGAAGCCTTTGCCCACAATAGGGTACAGCAGGGACTTGAAAGTAATTTTGATATAAACAGCCAACAAGCTTCAGTCAGAGCAAAATCCTCCGGCCCCACAGGGCTGACGCCTGTCTCCGTGTGGGACAGTGTGGGACCAGTCGGTCTGTCTCAGCGGTGATGGCCAAGCAGAGCCTGGCCTCCCTGTGTTGGGTAGGGTTAGGTTGCTGTGCTGTGGGTTAAGCTTGTGCTTTCTTGACCCTATATAACCACTGTCCCTCATCCTTCTACATTACGCAGCTGGTTACGCTGTTGCTCAGTTGCGCCTTTCTCCCTGCTGATTTGGAGAGTCTTGATTTGGCTTTTGGCTGTTTACATTTTGCAGACATCCTCTATGTAATTGCATGGCCTGGCCCCAGGCTACGAGGCTCTGGGAGAAATAACTGCATTATTCCACAGAACAGTTAGCATAATTAAAATATTGACTGCAGATTAAAAAAATGTGCTGAATATTTCACAGAGTGGTTGGAGGGTTGGCAAGTCTTGGATGCTTGTTGGCTGCAGGAACTGGCTGCTATTTAGGCGTGCCTTCTCCTTCAGTATTCATTGCTGTATGTGGGAACTGCTTTTTGTGCTGTCAACTTCTGATCTTCCAAGCAGCCAACCCACAACCAAGAAAAAAATGAACTGACTGGAAATCAGGAGCTCCATGGGCTTTCTTGTGATTCTTATTGCCAGTGAGACCATTTCCTTGTTATTTATGACTTCAGGACATCTGTCTTACTGTGTCTCTGTCTATTTTTATTTGTGTCCATCTCTCCAAATGCACAGTGTAGGAACTGCATATGGTGAGAATGTACCAGGTGATAAAGCCATTTGCTTAAGAACTGTCTGTACCATATGAGAACCATTAATAAAGTTAAAAAGCCCACGAAAACCTCCACTGGAACATTTGTTTTAGCTACTATTCCTTCTTTGACATTTGATTTCTATCTGTATTTAATCTGTAAGCAAAGTCTAAGGCATAAAATCCTTCATTTCCACACCCAAGAGGGCAGAAGGGGATGGAAGAAACCCAGTTGACAGGGCTGGTAGAAACTACGGAAGCACTGATCACTACAGGGCACTTAGGGAATTCTTACTGCCTTTGCAATATCTCCCCATTCTCTTTCTTAGGGGAATATCTGGGACAATAAACATTGCTAGAGACACATAGGTGTGGGTTTGAATGACTTCCTGGTTCTTTCTACATCCCCTGCTATCCGGCAAAAAAGGTAAAATCATCTCATGCTACCAGTGTTAAACAAAACACGTGGGTGATGCCTAAACCACTTTGCAGACACCTACATCCTGAATGAAATGCAGTAGGATCAGTAACTTGCCAAGGTACTGCTTTAAATCAGCTCTTTATTTAATCTTCACTTACATGCTTTAGAAATTCCTGGAATGGTCGGAAGTGCTTGAGCAGCAGTGCAGTCTCACAAGTAAGGACCAGGGACGGCTGAGCTGAGGCTGTCCTACTCCATTGGAGCTTCCAGGGACAACGGTCTGATTTACAGTCTGATCTACAGCTCTTTTGAGATGAGCTAATTTTGTGAACGTTTCCATTCCCACTCAAGGGATGTCACAAGAAATGGCCAAATGGTATTTCCTGAGGCTTCTATTACAGCTTTAAAGTAATCGTAACAGCAAATTAATAGCAGATCGACTCTGCCATTTTCCATTCTCATTGCCATCTCTGTAATCAAGAGCAGCTCTACTTCTTCAAAGCTTATTTCTGTGATACTTCTCATTTTCGAATACGCAATTAGGAAAGGAGCATGATATCTTGGCACTCCAGCTGTGGTCTGTAGGCTACTGCCCTCCTTCTGCGCAAGGCTCGTTGCTAGTTGCTGCTCTCAGCTCAATATTGACCTCCAAACTGTAAATCATAAATATCACCTTAGCTAGACACCATTCTTTCAAAGGCAAAAATATATTTGTACGTAAATTTTAAATCTCTTCTAAGTTAAACACCAAGATAAACTCTGTGGAATGAGGCAAAAGATGTTCTAAATTCAGTCCATAGAAAGAGATATTCACTGGGCATACACAATGCAGGGCCGGGGGGGAGGAATTGTTGCAGCCTTTTCTCTGTTCCGATAGTTCATGTGGCCAAGTTTTTAGTTTGTCTTCACTGAATGAGTCATCTCTATTACCAGTATTTTCAAAATTAAATGGAAGAGGAGGAATGTGTTCATTCCCCTGCGGTGTTTAATAATCTTCCAAAAATTGTTTCCTGTTTACTTGGAAATCCCCACCTCCATGCTGTGATTTAAGCATTTTCACCCTGTTAACTTAAAAACAAAGCTTAGAAGATGCTGCATAGTTTTTATTGTGCAGTCATAAAGCAATTTATGATAAATGTTGTTCCAGAGAGAAATTACTTGGAAACGTACGTATGTTCATAGTTCCACATTGCTCATTTAAATCATAACTGATTGTTGAAAAAAAATACAAATTGCCATTCAGTTTTTATTCATGTAATATATCTCATGACTGATGGCAGCCTCTCTTTTAACAATCACTGTATTGGTGCTCAAATACAAATCTCAGTAAGGACATCAATAACCCCATTTATGGAACTGTGCTACTTTCTTCCCTGGTACTGGCTAGCACAAAACTGTGAATAACCAGTATGTATTGTTTCGTGCAAGACTTGTCTATAAGCAAAACTTACAGCGTATTTTCAAGACAAAATATTAAAAATACCTAAATTGCTTTTCCAGCTGAAGCATTATCTTTGAATTCCTGTGGCTTGGCTGGACAAAAGGGAAAGAATTTTCCCCTCAGCTCCAAGGAATAAATTTGCACGATAGTTCTAATATTTTACTTATGTAGCACATATCAAGCAAATTATTCTTATATAAAAGATTTGCATTAGCTCACACAAGTCAGTGTGTTCTGTGTTAGCTTATGTGAAAAGAGTTCATTTAAAAGGCAGCAATATCCTGTGGCCTGAGAACAGAACTGGAAGCTGGGAATTCAGAAGGGACCTGAGCTTTCTCACACTACCTCTCAGCTTTTCATAAAGGTCTAAATTCTTCTAAATGAACATTACATTTCTGTGATTAACTGGAGGCCGCACGGGCCTGATTTACAATTTACAGATGTGTTAAATTTCTACTGCTCCTATTAAAGCTATCGGGAGCTCTCAGCTCTCTGCGGTTCAGAAGGCTGTAATGCAGTTACACGCAGCCCTTGGGAGGGAGAGTAACACCATTACCTTGGTGAGTCCCAGGCATGGACAAAGGTAGAAAAGCGGTGGAATAAAGCATAGGGTGTACAAATTCAGCACATCCCCCGCTCTGTGGGCCTAATAGCCCCGATTAATCCCTGAGGGATGGCGGCGGTGCAGATACTGAAATATTTGGCATCCAGACAGGTACTGTGCAAGGCCAGAGTCAGGAGAGCCACTGGTAGGAGCACCGGGCTGGCACAGGGAGGTTGGACACCTCTCTGACTGGCGTCCCTCAGCCTGGCCGCCGGCTCCAGCAATGCAGGGACTTTCTTTGAAAAAGAAACCTCGCTTATCTCGGTGACTGGACTGAATGCTTATTAGCTGGTGAGCCTCTGTTTGCCTCCTCTTTTTAAGTCTATGCTGAAGCGTTTTGGCTAACAGCTGGCTTTCCTCTCTCTTCCCCTCTCAGATGAGATGGAGCAGTCCCCTGCAATGCGTTCTGACTACTTGGTCTCAGGGATTCGAACTCCACCAGTGAGGAGGAACAGCAAACTGGCGACACTGGGCAGGATCTTCAAACCATGGAAGTGGCGGAAAAAGAAAAACGAGAAGCTAAAGCAGACGTCTGCAGGTAGGGTGAGAACAAGAGAATGATGCTGCACAGAGCAAAGCTTAGCTTGGGCGAAATTTGCTTGCATAGGAAATGTTAATGGTGACCTGATCTAAACCTAAGTCAGAGATTTCATCATGTTACAGATTAATAATGTTTAAGGCTAGAAAGAGCCCATATAGGCTGACTTCCTATATAATATCATATGGTACATTTAGAAGAAAAGGTCAAAATACGAGGGTGAAGACAAGCCTTGACACAGACTGCTTTTCATGGGATGTCCCTTCTCCAAAATAGGCTACATTTATGTCCCCAAGTATCATCACCCCTTTTATTTGGGGTGAAGATTATATAGGTCACAGTAACATTATGAAAAGTGACAGGAGAGAGCTACAGCATGTAAAGTGCCTTCCCTGAAGCAGCTGTCTCTGCAGGAAAGGAGCCCAGCACACAGCACTGTGTGCTCTCGCTAGTCTCCAGGGATGTCCCGGGAGATCAGTAAGGAGACAAACTCACTCACCTTTTCCTAAGATAGGATGGTGCAATTCCCTGCACTTGCTCTGATATCTTGTGGAGTGTCACAGTAAAGGACACTGCTTCCTGAGGGAGCTCCAACGTGCCGTATTAAACAACATGAAGGCTCTAATATCCCTGTTACTCTGCGCTCAGTAAGATCAGACAGTAGGTTAGATCATAAATCTCAGCTCTACATGTGGGTGATTTTACAGCTCTTTAACAAAGGAAAATGCACAAACAGGCTGACCAGTCCATGCTCCCCAAAACAAAATCCTTGCAGTTCTTTCCAAGCACATGGCAGTTGAGACTAGAGGGAATTTGCACATTGCATCTTTCTCTCTCCATTATATGAATACTCTGTTGTTAACTGGTGCTGTGTTATGTTACTACTTCATGCAGTGCTGGAGAAGAAGATGACAGCACGACAAGGTCGGGATGAGCTCATTAAGAAAGGCCTTCTGGAGATGATGGAACAAGGTAAGTAAAAATTCTGCATCCTTTTTATCAGAGTCTTTTTCAGGACAATAGGAAACATAATTGCAAAACAAGAAACCTAACAATCAAATTACTAAAAAGGAAAACCTTCAATCCAAACAGAGAGGAAATTTCAGTATCTGCATCAAGCACATCTGTCTTCAAATTCTTCCCTCCTGCAATCAATCCATGCCGTTTAATTTTTAATGTTTTACCATCTTGAATGCAACTCCATCTTCGCTTGATTTATACATGGTGCAAATCTGAGCCGGTATGTATGTTTTATGCAATTGCTCTAAACCTAGCTAAATCCTACTGCCAAGAAAAGTCCACTAAAGCTGGGATAAATATAAACTTAAACATACAGATGCGTTCAGCTAACATGTACAACCCAAGAATCCATATCTCATAAGATGATACTAATCTGATGTTTTCAGCTGTCTTTCTGGTAAACCAAGTTTGTGACAAAACATATTACCGTTGTGCTTGTTTTTCATTCACATGGAAAAGTTAAGCACTCGGTAGTGTCATTGTAAAGCTTTTCTGAGTACAAACCAGGTTCAGCAGAAGTCACTGAATGAAAGATGATAAATTGTCAGAAACATGCACAAAGGACTGGTTCTGTAAGAGCCCTGACAGATGCTCAAAGAAGACAGACATCTGGGTGACTATTCTGCAAGATCAAGTGAGCTCCCAATGTTACGGACAACATCCCAATTGCCATTTCCACCTAAACAGAGATAAAAAAAAAATAATCCATCTTTACTTTGAAAACTTTACAGCAGAAAGTACTGTCATGAAGAAAGATCAGCCTTTTGAGTTTGACCAATCTGATAGATAGAAATTATGTTCTTTGAAACTAATAATTGAGTTTCTTTGTATAAAACAAATGCCATGCCTATAAACAGCCTGTGGGACAAGACTCAGTGCTATGCTGGAGTGTAACCGAGCAACTGAAGAGTCAGAAAAAGAGCATTTTAAATAGGATTTTTTTTCATTGCATTAAAGCGATTTTCATATTATTTTATTGGATATCTTTTAATATGAGTTTTATGTACAAGTTAAAAAAACCATCAGTTTATTCTAAAATGGAAGTTTTTAGAAAGCTCATTTTTAATTCTGTCCATTAAACTCTTTGTGTCTCTCATAATTCTAGATAATTAGTTGCCCTGTTAGCACTATGGGATAGAAAACCACACCCCATTTCTGTTAGGAGTATGGAAATTCCCCATAAGCTATGAATTTGAAGACATGGGTATGTAGAGCATTGCCAAAGCACAGTGAAATAAAACTTCTGTAGTGCACATTAAAACGTGATATTAATGAATCAATAAACCTCTTGTACGCATAAAGAACTAGCTGGGAGCGAAACAGATGATGCTAAGTTGCAAGATCATTTTAACAAAATTAAAATAGTTTAAATAAATACATATAGTCCAGTAGAAGTGATGACAAGCTGTGCTTTCAAAAAGGCAGCTGCAAACAGACTGCTTACCCGTCTGCAATAAAGTTGCACACAGCTCCTATACACATCAAACAAGTTTTCAGTACCACTCTGTGGCCCAGAAAGGAGAGAATGGCTAAGAGTCAGTTGAAGGACATGGCAGCCACCTGCAAGTTATTTTTCTTTCCTGAGTGTTGTGAATCTCCAGGGTTATTTTATTATATTATTAGGAGAAGCAGCTTATTAACTGGAATCAAAAATTGACCCAAATAATTCTCAGTAAATGATTAGTGCTCTACTTGGACTGAGCTGAAGCGGCAGCAGTTTCAAGGCTAAATCCTCGTTTATGCAGCAAGTTGCAATTGCCAAAGCAGCAATACTATGCTAAAAGACTACAGTAAATCCTAAAATCGCTCTAGTTCATCACGCTCTTCTCCACTTCCAGGGACCTGATTCCTGCTCATTTTCATAAATAGCCCAGACTGGGATGAAGCTCTAGTCTGAGAAATCTCCAAATCTGCTTCATGCATTTACAATAGCTGTGTCACCCTCGGGTTCCGTAGCACAGGGTCTGTCAAGCGGCATTTTGAACTAGGCTGTTTGGCTCAGAGCAAACCACAAAGCTAGCACAGAATCTGCATCACTCTGTGAGCAGCCCAGGGTGAAATTGCGGCGTCCTTGCTTTGGTGATGAGTCATCCTAACAGGTTATGTCACCCTGTCTCCTCACACAACCCCAAAATCCATCTGGCCAGACACACTGCGCAGTTGCACAGCCTGGGCCTCGTCTGTCCTCTCTCCTCTCCTCCCCAGCTCTGCTCGCACAGGGCAAATGCCAACCTGCCCCTTGAAAACGCCTGAACCTGAAATGCAGCTTTGCTCCAGGGAACCACCGTGCGCCCTGTAAGAGGTTACAGGGTCTGGCAGGGTCTGGCATACAGTGGGACTTATTCCCAGCTGAACTACAGCTCTACTTCTTCTGACTACTTTGCAATACCCAAGACTGTCTGCTGCTTTCCTTACCAGTGGATTTAAGGTCTGTGCTTTCTCCTGTCCCCAGACTATCTCTGAAATAAGGTGTTAGGACCCGGTGCCAATCAAAGCAGCACAGCCACTTTGATCTAAGCACAAGCTGATCATTTCCGACCAGGAACATCACTGTTGTGAGTCTCAGACGCTCCTCAACAGATATTCTTCAACAGGGCTGTCTTCTGCTTGTCATGACTTCATTAGTCATTACACTTTCCATTGTCCCGGATCTGAAGGGACTAATGTCTCTGACTGCAGTTCTGTTGTGGCAGCACTGTTCTGCAGCTTTCCTTTCCGAAGGGCACGAGGAATGTGCAAAGCAGAGTTACCCTGAAAACATTTAGGGAACTTCCCCCTGTATTTCTGCCCATTGTGAGCACAAAACTGATCAGATGTAGCTGTACGTACAGCACTGAGATATAAGGGCCGCCTGTCAAATAATGCAGGCAGCTGGTGATACACTGATGATTATGTATAGGCTGCCTTCACAATGAGCTGAAATGTAGGCAATGAACTTTTTCCCCCTCCCCTTCCCTGTATCATAGCAACTGTGCTACTGCAGGGGCTATTTTAAGAACAGTAACTTTTCACCAAACGTGATTATGAGGCAGACTGAGTGAGCTCAGCGTACAAAAATACTGCATCCCTTCCGCAGCATCTCTGGGCCAAAATCTGATACCCTTACCCAAAAGCACAATGAATTACTCTGCGGTTGTCCAAACAGTATTAAAAAGGAGTAGCTGCGAATGCTAGCTATTTTAAATCAACGTTCAAGAAACTTGTCATGATATCATTGCAAGAAAACACAGCCCTGTCAGGAGCTTCCAGAAAGGAGTGTCTAGGGCCGAGAAATACAAGTCAGGAGGTCAGGGGTGGAAGCAGACACGTCCATCAGCATGGAGCGCTGCATACAGCGGGAAGTAATTGCATTAGTTTGCAACAGCGATGTAGATCTTGTAAATTCTGAGGGAGTCATGAAGTAAAAGGATAGTTTGTATTCTGAGGACTCTTGCCTGAATAGCAGAATACTAGAAAAGCTTCAGTCATCAAGATGCGTACAGCTGCAGGGATCACTGCACAAAAATCCTTCAGAGTAAGCAAAGGGAGCAGTTTCTAGGTCTGCGTGAAGAGGGATTTGAATTTCTGATCAGCTCAATCATACAGGACACACTTTTCAAAGCTGAGTAACTAAAACTATGCTCAAAACCTACATCTTGGTAGGAAATATTAGCAGCCTTGTCTTCGGTAAGGCTCTGGCATCACTGCTGGGGCAGCTGGATGGCAGCGTGTCCTGCACGGAGCTCGACGCAAGTCACACATGTCAGAGCAACCTGTGCACGCGCTGCACCATGGGCTCTGCTCATGCAAGGAATTGCCTCCTCCCAGAGACCTCCGATCTCCCGTGCTTGTGCACATCGCCGGGTAAAAAACTGGCTGGATGGCCGTGCCCAGGGAGTGGTGGT
>RSEF01000001.1:42582543-42632274 GCA_003993805.1 Himantopus leucocephalus
GAGGATCTGCTCCATGATCTTGCTGGGCACAGAGGTGAGACCGGCATGTGCTGTTGTTACCAGAAAGAACCACAGAAAAAAAACAGAAGCAAACTGTTTTTTTTTGCAGGGAATGTAAAATGGACATTCTTTACATAACAGCACACAATGCCAGTTTGTTTTTGTGATACCACTCTCTGAACAAGATGGAGTTCAGAAACAAAAAGATGTGTTTGAGGATGAGTGTGTTTTGGATCCACCTTCTTATAAGAAAGGTCCCACTGTGGCTGCTACTCTGCATGCGTGCCAAACAGCACTTCGTGTCATGGGGACATCTACTGATTTCAGCGAAGTTACTGCCAGAAGAAAGTATTGCTCCACTCAGGGGAATGCACTGAAACCTAACTAATTTTCCTACCAAACTACTAACACCTACTGGAGCTCTTGATCTTTCTGTAATGTAACCCATTAGTGACTTAGATTTTCTCTTCCTGTATTCAACATTTTGTCTTCTATGCAGTATGCAGAAAAATACCAAGTGATGTTAGCCTGGAACAAAGCATTTCCCTAGATGTATATTTAAAAGAAAATTATTTCCTTATGTAATTCAGGCAACTATCACATACCACAGCTTTCCTATCAAGCCAAATTTCACAAGGATTCCTGTTAAGGATGCGTATTTATTCTACTTTCCTGTCTTTTTTAAACGATAAATACTCATTCCTCCTCTTCTAGGCATACTCATTAATCTGTTTGTCAACAAGTTAAATGCTATTATCTTGCCAAAGCTATTGTTTCCAACTGCCTAAGTGCTCTGGTGCCTCCCCATGCACTCGGAACACGAGGACACTGAATGTTCAATACTACAGAGAATTTGTATTGCAAACAAGACATAAAACTGAGCCAAGAAAAGATTTGTGATGTGGCGGCTATGGGTGCCCACTGGTGTGAATTTTCAGGAGATGCCCTAGAATGGTTTGGAACGAAAGGTACTTTGTTTAGACAATCCAGAACGCTAAAAAGAGTAGGATTTGCCATTTATCCAGCCCAAGCAGTTTGGACGTCTCTCATGCTGAGGAGAACCTGAAACACTTATCTCCCCATTTGGATGACTGCTTCACCTGCTAGGGTTAGAAAAATAACCCTCATGGCTACTCCTGAGCCTGCAGTGGCTGGAAATGCAGCTTGGAGAGAGCATGGCTGTGGCTGGGGTCCTGGATCAGAGTCAGGCTCAAGCCTATCTGTGGGTCCCCACGTATGCCAAGGCAGAGATCAGAACATGTGACAAAGTGTGAAGGTCAAACAGTGAGGCACTATGTGAGGTTAAGCACTGCTAGAGTCAGCTGGTATCTGGACAGTATTCAAGGATGTTAATTTAGACTTTGTCACTGAAATTCCCCCTATGTCCTGCTTCAGCTTCATGCCTTTCTGGATCTATTCCCCTGTGCCCTCATCACAGCCAGGTCAATTTGAAGAACTGCTCTGTGATTCAGCCTGCAATAACTTTAAGAGCTAAGTGCTTTTGCCATCTTTCAGGAGACAATCCTGAAATCAGCACTGCTTCACCATCTCAAATTACGGCTTTGGTGACTGAAGGTTTTCTTAAGTACTTCACCCATTCTCTGTTCCACACTAGTTTCTGAGATTCACTGGCAAATCTTTTTTATGGCAGGCTTTTCTTGGTTATCAACTGTAACCTCTGGAAAGACTCAACCGTGCTGGAGTCAGGTGCAGTAAGAGAAGACTTGGTATGCAAGTTGAAGTCATGTATTAAATAAGATAAAAATTAAATTGTGAAAATAAATGTGTACAACAAACAATTGGGAAGTCAGCTTTCATGTAATATTACTGGTTTGATACGCTTTGCCCTTTGGCTGTGTGTTCCTAGCACGGACGAGTACTCACTCAGTAACTGTGCCACTGCAGCTGCATGCTGTAAGAAAATTCATTGCAATTCTCAAAAGTTGCTTTGCTTTGCTGTCTTCCTTATTAAAAAAGAAAACAGAAAAAGGCTTTAGGGAAGTAAGGGAAGTCAGCAGTTTTCTCAGGAACACCAAAACTAACATTTCTTCAATATCCTCATACATTTTATTCTCTACCTGCCTTGGCTGGTTGGCTATTTCACACAATAATTATTTTCACTATGGAAAAGAAGTGCTTCTAGCTGTGTGCCATGTGTTCTGTTTTTCTGAATGTTCCTGGCATTGTCCCCTGGCCTATCATTATTAAATTCATGTTCCATTAATTTTACTCATCTTCCTACTAGCCAAGAAACCTTCAGCACCCACGGAAGAATTAGAAGATGCCAGCCTGCCAGCATCTGAAGACAGTCCACAAGCCTTACTTGTATCCGAATCCACAGAGTCCCCACAGAAACAGACAGAAAGAAACTCAGCACAGCTTCCCAGCCCTCCGTTGCTCCCAGCTCCACCACCTAAGGCAATCTCCAAAATCACAAAGAGTGTAACAGGTCAGTCATTACTGGTCAGTAAAGGCTTTCCCATCCTTTATGTGTTGTTCGCCTACACAGCACTGTATATAATTTTTTTCTTACATCCTTTTTTAAGCCTTTTGCCGCAAACCACTGTGAATCAGGCTAGTTATACTGAGTGAACAGAATGCTAATGATTTCCATAAACTGAGTGGTCCGGTTGCCTGATAACAATGCACTGATCTTTGTACTTCACATATTTATCTGAATCTCTCAGGGGATTATTTGTTGCCAGTCTATTGCACTAAACACATGTAAAACAAATCAAACCAACTGCAAACATCTGCTGAATCAGATGCTCATATCGATATGTCATAAAATACAAGGAAGATTTAAATGTTTTCATTACCTAGACTCCCGCTGGATAACAGTACAACAGCCCAAACCAGGTTCAAGTCTATAGGTTCTGTAGAGGTTTCTGTCTGAAGGGTTTGCTCTCTAGGGCAGGTCTAAACTAGAGCTATGAAATCTGGTCTAGTTACACAGAACACATATAAGTGACACACCTGGCTCCTACAAAGCAATCCTCTGTGCCAGACTTCATTGAATGTTTCAAGAGCAATTCCCCTGGGCCTGATTTTCTAATGTATTGCCAATGTTGTTACATTTTCCAACATTCTGGCACTGCAGAAAGGGTGTTAAAGTGAATATGATTTTAATTTGTTCTGATTTTAGGGCCCCTACATATGGTAAAAGCAGTTAAAAGGGCCTTATTGCAAATTAGAATCAAGTCCTGACATCTAAATGTCAGACCAGTTGGATATTTAAGACTTTAAATGACAGCCATTATCTCAGCCCTGATTTGCATCCACACTCATCTACTGGCGCAAAGAATAGGGTTTTCAAAGTCACCAGGAAGCAAACTGTCAGAGAGGCATTGTGATCTGACCACTGGGGTTCATAGAAAATACTGGTGTTTTCAGTCTTTTTGAGGAAAATTACAAGTATTTGTTTCCCCTGAAAAATATCCGTATTTTGCCCATGCATAAAAGCCGTAAGAGTTTAAGTGGGAGCTGGCTTCAAAATGGTATCATAAGGCCTCTTGGGAGCTACTGTTCAGATTGCTTCAACATTTTCTGCTAGGAGTCCGCTCTAGCCTGCCCCTTCCACCATGCAGCATGAACAGACACAACCAGGTCACCCCTTTGACTTTGCTCAGCTGATGAGCGGGCCGTGCTCTGTGTGAGATGTAGGCTATCTGGAAAACCTGACCCATAGCGGGTAACAAGATTACAGGTCCACTGCGTACTTCACAGCTTTTTGAGTCTAGATATTTTGCTGCTTAACCAAAGCATTTCCCTAACGTCCGAGATATTTTGATTTTGTTACTTCATTCTTGTCTAAATTTTCCACAGAGAACAACTCTTAGTTTTCTCAATGGCTCCAATAACTATAGACCCTTTATCAGTAGTGATTACACGTTTGTTTATTTTTGTGTGGATATGGAGGCAGTGGTAAGTTAAGACTAAACAAATACTGTCAATGAGTGAAAGGGAATACAAATGTATGGGGAGAGAGAAACAAAGAGCAATTATGAAAGAAAAGGAAGATGAAGAGGTTGAAAAGCTCTTTTGTATTTTGTTTTTCCCTTAACAATGCTAGAGATGCTGTTAGCAGAGGAGTGAGGAATAAGCCAAGCACCAATTAATCACAGAGAGAGGGGGAACGGGGCAAGGAGCCAAGACATCACTTTGCAAGATTATTCACAGAACAGCTGTCATTAGGACAAATAAGGTGTGATCTAAGGAAACTCTCAACTCTCAATATTGGCCCAAGCTGCAGTGAGGACAGAATTGGCCCTTGACCTGTTCCAGGAACAAGCAGGTATAAAGATAAAACACTCTCCTCCCTTCCTACTTTAGAGTTGAATTGAACCCAGGGTTCTTCCTCTGAGAAAACACAGACACCCTCTCTCACTGTGCAGCAATATAAAGAGGTGGTTTTTTCATCCCCTCAGGCCATAGTTTAATGGGCAATGATCAATCCTAAATGTCCTCTGTGCATCTCCACAGTAGCACATACCCCAAATCCCCTTGACTGCCAAAAAGACATCTTGGCTCAGCAGAGGTTGGCTGTCTTCTGGCCACAGCAACCATCCTGATCAGCGCAGGAGGAGCTGCAGGGTGGGAAAGTGTCTCATTGCCAAGACATTGCTCACTGGGCTCCTAGACACTTGAAGAAATGTCCTTATGCTTTCAGACATTTTTGGATTTTAAAGAGTGTAACTTTTGGACTATCTTGACCCCTGTCACCTGGATGCATAGAGAGATGAATGAAGCCATTGGTTAGGGTTCTGGGTTTCAATGGAGAGAAATGTGCAAAAATGCCTTCCAAAAATTAAGAAAATAATGTTAGCTCTTTCTTGGAATAACAGAGAAGATTGGTATATGGATGTAACTCTCCTCATTGAAGGAGAAATGTGAAAATGAGACCAGACTTAGTGTTGCCACTCTCAAAAATTTTTTCAATGTTTGATTTGGTTATGGCTACAGGAGCTCTCCTTCCCACTTGTGCTTTTGCTATTGCTCTCAGAAATTCTGCTCTCCAGACGCTCAGCTCTGTTTCCAGCGCCGCTCTTACGGAACTGTACCAGATTTCCAGCGGTGAACTTAAGAAAAGGCATGTACCAGTGTAGTTGGTAACCATCATGCAGGATGATGGGTCTGAGAGGAAATATTTAATAACTGAAGCTGATAGGCAAACCTATTTTCATCCTCTCCAGTTTTCTAGTAAGTTACCGTGCTAATAGGAACCAGGTCCTTTTCACATGGGTATTTCAGGATACTCCTGGCCTGAGCAGAAGTTTTTCTCTGCTATGAACTGAAGCATTTATCTCAAAAGGAAGTGAAAAAAGTAAAAATGACCTGTGAAAACAAGTTTGTACAAAAGGTGTAGGAGCTGTGTCAGTTTAAATTCCTGTTTAAAACACTAGGTGGCAACAAGAGAAAAGAAATACTCTTTGTATGAAGAACTTGCATTGCCTTTTTACACCCAGACTGAGCTATTGGTGTAAACAACGCCATATGCCAGAGGCTTGGGATGGAGATATAAGGGAAAGTGGAAGGGAGAAAGAACTGCAGAGCAGAAAAACGAATCAGCATCTTTTTCAGGCCAGATGTTCAGTTATCTTAAGAGTCTGAACCTATGAACTTTACAACCAGGGAAATGTCCACTGTGTTTTGGACTCAGGTGCTAGGGAAATGTATATATCAAAGGCTATTTTCCAATAAAATGCTTACACGGCATAAAACATATATGAATCTGGGGGTGAAAAAAGATTAAATTGTCCCACCCTTCTTTTCTTTTCTTAGCGCTCAATACCACATCTTTCATTTGGATTTCATTTGACAAGTTTTGTTATGCGAACATTACCCTCATATTATAATGATTTTGGCATTTCCTCAACTGGCATATGAAAGACAGAGGTCTAAGCTGTGCAGCAATCACAGAGGAGCAGATAATGATACTGGTACATTCTGTCCTGACTGAGAACCACAGTGCATAAATTTTAATACAGTCTGCCGGAGTCCAGCAGAGAAAGTGCTAGATGGGAAAGCCACCGCAGTACAAGCCATCGGTGGTTAGGAGGAACGTACTGGCAATCAAGAGTTTACTGGTGGGCTGGGAAAAAGGAGAATCTGGTACTGTGGGAAAGAGGGGAAATGGGGAGGCATCTCTTTTTCTAGATGAAAGATCTGGATCTGTGTAGTATGAGCAGTTTGAATTCAGATAGTTACTCAGCTTAACCAGTTACCTTCTAGCAAGAACAAAACATCACCATTTTCCTCTGTTCAACACAACAAATTAATTGCAGCGCAGACTCTGTGTGAAAAAAACAAAAAAAGTGTTGCACAACCTCTTACCCTCTTGTGTTTTGACAGCAGGAAGCGAAATAGATGACCCAGCCATGAAATCTCCTCCTTCCACCATCCTGAAGAATTACGTTATTGTTGGTTCCTCCCAAATCTCAGGACAAGCTGCCCTCTTCCATCCCTCTGGCCAGAAAAGTTCAGATCCCCATGTCAGAGGACAGGTAACAACGCCAACTGGTTCTCCTCACTTGGCTGCCGTCCACCTGCCTTTACCTCCCAGCAGAGTCATTGAAGAACTTCACAGGGCTCTGGCCACCAAACACCGTCAGGACAGGTACCTACAGCCTCTTGGCTATATGGGTGCATGAGGACAGTCATTCCACTAAATCATTTTTCTTGGTAAATGCCCCTAACCTGTTATTAGAATTTTATCTGCTCTTACAGCTTGGGTTTGCCTTCCTCTTGATGTCACTACTTTGAACATCCATCCCTGGTTCAAGTGCTTAATTTGGCAGTTACTTCAAAGTATGTTCTTCCTTTATAAGGAGGCTACTGTGACACGGAAGTAGGTTTTCAAACAGGGAGAATCATTTGATAATCCTTGGCCTATTGCAGAAGAAAATCTCCCCACAAGGTATCAAGTTAGAGTAGCTAAGGCAAATCCTGCTCTAAATATCAGTACTCTACGTATGAGAAATGCTACTATTGCAGTATATGTCTCTTGGCTTATACATGAGCATATACGGTATCCATTTTTAATACAAATGCTTATGTGGAAGTACATTGGATACTTTGTCTGGTTTTCATTTTAAGCTCTCCTGTGTATTAGAGGAGGACAGAGATAACCTTTTCCATCATAGAGCTTTGGAGTTAAGTTGGTAACATTTCTCAATTCCGTAACAGCTATTGTCATGGGGAATAGATTCATACAATATTATTTCCAGGCCCTGTTAAACCTTTGTCATGATCATAAAATATCAGAATGGTAATATTTCATGCCATGTATGTTTTATATTAGAAGGACGTGCTGTGTGGGGTTTTTTTAATCAGTATAGTAGAGCATGTGGCTATATATCAAAGAAATCCATTAGTCACTACCCTTCCGTACCTTATTTTTATGACAGAGATAGGAAAGCTGATCCGTGTTAGCCATTCTCAACACAGTCTTGAGAATGCCATCCCGTGTCATCCCATGTTGAACTCTCTGCCCTGGCCTTTATGAGCTACAGGACATTCTGCTCATTCTCATATAATGGTAAGTTCCTCCTGTGGCAATAAAACAGTCTTTTGTAAAAACTGGGCTGTGCATCTTCCACCCACAGCTTCCATGGAAGAGAAAGCAAAGGCTCTCCAAAAAAACGAGTGGATGTCCGTCCGCCCAGAACATCTAGCATTGAGCGCAACAAAGAAAAGGAGAACTCACTGAGTTACAGCAGTGATTCAGAAAATAAGCGGAACTCAGTTAAAGAGTCGGATGAGAACAAAGAAAACATGATCATGAACTCAGAACTCAAGGAAGACTCTGTTTTTTATCAGGATGAGGAAGTTTTGAATGACTCCATTATTTCTGGTAAGGAAAGTCACTTATATTATAAAGATATACTATCGTAGCCTAACAGAATGCTCTAAACAAGGCAGCATGCAACAGAAAATACTGAGCAGTATAAATTCCTCTATTGTCACATCAACTTTTTCAAGGAATCTTGGTGAAAAGCTAAAGTTAGATTTGATTCATAGTTATTTGTGATCGTGTTTGTCTTGCTAGATACTGCATACTAAGATGATGTTTAGACTTATCCGATAAGTCAATGTATTATTATGCTTTACCCTTTCAGTTACTTAGGTACCCTTTGTACTACTGTATATGAATGGCAGCACTTGCAGACACATCTCACTGCTGGCAGGCAAAGCTTTCTGTATACCCGGTGCCATGCTGTGGATGTTTTGGAAGCATCCCATTTTAGGACTATTATTCCAGTGCAGTGATGGTACAGTGAAAAGTGGAAGAGGCCAATGAATCTAGGAAGGACTAACATCCAGAGAAAATATCTTAAAGAAGAAAGTTGTGTCTCCATTTGGTCCATTTTACCCTTTTTCAAGACATATGGGGAATGCATTGTATAATCCTGAGCAATTATTTGAGTGGGCTTTGGCACAATAATCATCTCTCATTAGAAAATTCATTTTTCATTCAAGCTTTTAATGTTTTCTGTGTTAGGAGGACAAAGATTCAGCCTGAAATGAATCCTTCAATCTCTTCATCAATGCATTAAGAGAAGGCAGGAAGAGAAAAATTAATCAAGAAAGAAAATAATTGTTATAACAGATAAAGGATGAATTTTAAAATTCCTATTAGGAAGTATAAGCCAGCACACAGGACTCATGAGTTCTGCTACTGTGTCTTAAGACACCTAGCAACAGAACAGACTACTGAGAAAAGGCAAAACAAAAGAGAATCCCTTGCATAATTGCTGTGCATGTAAGGATAACTTATAAATCACCTTTTAAATCCTATCTTTCTTCTTTTCCTCACTATGTGCTGTTTCTGATCATAAAAGTGGTCTCTTTTGATATAAATTTTAAGATCTAGAATCAGCCAGGCAAAAATTATGTTATTCCCTACTAGTAAAAATAAATCTGAATATTTTACTGTGGAAGATGAATACTCTATATATTTAACAAAATAATTATTCACTGTCTGTGAACCCAGAAATTATGATGATAGAAGGACATTGGTTATTGTACAAATTTCAGTGATATCTAGAAGCAGCTCTTGGCTTTCTGCAAGAAGTGTTAAAATTCGGAAATATTTCTGTTTACTACAGTTGAGCAACAGTGTTGCTGTATTGATGATGGTTTAAATGCAGGAAGTGTTATAGGGCAAGTGTTATAGACTACCTGATGTAAAAGTTGGATGGAAAAGCTTATAGGACTAATTGGTGAATGTAATGAGGTGGGATACATTCTTGACTGTTTTAGTGATTAAGATTAATGGCCCAAATTTAAAATATCAGGGGCCAGAACCACATACAGACTTCCTTCCCCAGTTCTCGTGATGGTGTGCTGGTAATAGAAGTGCATACGTAGATACGTAGACAGACAGTTAGATGTCTTATCTGAAAGGCTGAAAACTAAAAGGTTTGTTATGAAATTAGGTAGTGCAGTGATTATATACAGGTTAGTATTTACGTGCAGCTGTACATGGGGCAAAAAGAGCAAACGAAGATGTTTTATCATTCGATAAAGAGGCCCCAGATATGAATACAATCCCTTTTTCCATGCAAAATATTTTCCAACTTCAACAAAAATAGTTTTTAGCAATAATTTTCTCTCATTTCTTTGTTTGTAGCTACACAGCCTTCTTCCTTGTAGTCAATGTATCTCACTGTTTGGCATTTGATTCTCTGCACCAAGAGGCCTGTCCCATACACCCCTAAAACTTACCAGAGTCATCATAAGACTTGAGCTTTATGCATAAGATCATTTTCTTTAAGATGGCTGAAGATCATTGTGGACTGCCTTGCCCTTGCAGGTTGTAAATGTGCATTTTTACAAAAGACCTAATTTCTTGTACAAGCCTGGTACTTGCCCTGCTGGTGTTCAAGTTCAGGTGCATTTTAGGGGGACAACAAAAACCCAGGCCACACAAAGTTTCAGCTGCCATGGATGGGTACATGGCAAGCTGGGCAACATGGTCGCTTAAACCACAGAAGTTGTGGTGTGGGGTGGTATAACCACAGCCATGGAGAAGACAACAGCTTTGGGGATGTGACCGCTGCCCGTTTACTCAGTGCAAGCTGGGACATAAGCAAGGCATTTTTGGTCTTGACACTGGGTGGCACTGCTTGTGGCAGCGTTCATTCAAATGATTCCATTTGCATTTCACAGAGGAATGAAAGCTGCACTAGTGACAGGGTTAACACCAAAATTATTCCCTGAAAAGCTCCGAACTCTTCCTAGTTTAAAAAATCCAGGCTGGTTTGCAAGTCCGGGTGTAAAACTATCCATTAATCCAAAGTTGCTTTATGATTACGGTACTGCCTTAGCACGTCACCAACTTTGCCATTGCCACTGTGATGCAGAACAGTGCATCAGTGCAACAGCCCCATGGTTACAGGGAGATTGGTACAGGTTTCAGATAACCCTGGAAAAAGTGAGGAATTGTACCTTGGCTTTCCATTAGCACCCTACTCCATAAATCATTCTTTGAAATCTCTAAAAACACAAGGCAAGACAGTAGCCTTGTACACGAATTTAAAAAATAACGTAACTAGCATGTAACCCACAACTGATAACTAGTGCAAGCAAGGTCTCTCCATCAGCATGCAGCATTGGGATTTGCCTTTTGCTTGATAGAAAGAACAGTAAACATACAGGAAATTAAATGTCATGATTCAACTGAATTAAAACAGGAACTTTGTGAGGAACCTGCAGACCAAGCATGAAAAGGGTGCGAATTTTCAAAGCATTTATTGTTTACCTAGCTGAGCTGCCATAAATCTTGAAACAAGCCACAACCAAGATCCTGCCTGAGATAGCTTGGTCATGGGACAGATTGGCATTGAACATGCCTTATTGACCAGGAAAAATAACCTTTAGGAAGAAAATATTTAAATAAGGGTATTTGCAGGTTCAGTTTCCACAGAGATAGTGATCAAGAAGGCATCTGCCTCAGGGTGCTGAAAATGGATGTGGGGAAAACTAGTTTGGGGCTTTATTTCTTCTTTGTTCTTAGGTTTTATTCATTTGTTTATTAATTCTGAAACATCAGATATGGGATTCTGCAGCAGGTGGAATAACAGAACTGGCCATCAGTGGGCCAGTCAAGATGAAAACAGATGAACTACACAGTGTTTCCCAGCATGTCTCCCTGAATGGGGTAATATCATCTCCCTCTTTTCACTTTGTCGGGCAGGTATTATTTTTCAGGAATTAACACAATTGGTCAGGCATGGGGAACAGCTCCTTAGACTAGCAGATCCGCTTAATCCAGCTCTCTTGCATTTTTATTTGGTGAAATACCCTAAAGATTAATCAGTGCACAGTGCATATGGACCATGGGAGTGGCTATAGCATAAGCCTTTTAGAAATCCAGACATCTGGATGAAGTGAGCACAGCTTATCCTGAGTGGGTTATATGCTCTCCACTCCTCTAATACAACAGCAGGATTTGGGTTAAAGTTGAGATTTTTCAGATGTGATTTGTGTTTTTAATTTCACAAAGTAGTAGACTCTTTCTAAGTATGCAGCAGAGCAGCCTGGGAGTAGTCAAGGCGTTGAAGAGCCACTTCATTTTACTTTGTTTCAAGCAAAATATTGCATTGTTCAGTCTCACTTTGAAATACAAGCCTCTAGGGCATACTCTGAGCTAGCTTAAGCCAACATCTCCACATCAGCTTCAAAACCTGACTTCTTGCAAAAAGGTCCAGTCTTTTACCTGCAGAGCATCAGTTTCAGCTGGCTGTCAATGAGATGAGGGATGGCAGAAAATGAGCCCTGACCTCATCCGAGCAAATAATCAATGTGATTCTAGCCCTTGTCCTCCCACAATTCGAAGATCAGGTGTCGTACGGTATGGCAAGTACTTTTATAACAGCCTGGAGGGAGTTGGGATAGTTCTGCATGCTCATGTCTTTGCTGTCACCGGTGAATGGGAGAATAACCTTTTAGGGTCCATCTCCAAAAAAAGTGTTGACTACACATGTAGAGCTCCCTTGTTTCCTTCTAAGCAGTTCTGGACAGACACGTATGCATGTGCTGTATAGTGTACACATATATTGCTTTCAGTGTACCCAGGATGCACTGAACTGCCTGCAAATGCGCTATGCAGATGGCCAGCACATGGGCGGTACGTCTATCGTGTTCTGGAGACTTTGGGCTTAATGTGCATGTGCAGTCTCTCTGCAGCAACCTCCTGACATGACCAAATTCCTCTTACCGCCTGTTTAAAATTTCCAGGTGAAAATGAGAACACGTTCAGGGATACCCGGGAGTTTGCTAGCCCCAAATGTGCTTCAGATTGTTTCCAGAAGGAATTCTGTTGGTTCCTGTGCTCTACGGATCGAGCACTGCAAACGCCCACTCTGCACCCACTCCCAGTTAGGTGGAGCCTTGAAAAACCTTGACAGAGTCCCAAGCCCATGGCTTCGTGAGCCAAATGTTTCTGATGGAGTCATACATTCAGTTAGCAGAAGGCTCTGTATGGCATCAGCCAAATCATTTAACTTCTTTACCCATCTGTTAAATGCATACCTACTACTTCAGAAGGCTGTGTGGTTTAATTTAATTAATGTTTGCAACAGACTTTGAAAGCATTAGGAGGAAGGTGTTAAACAAGGGCACAGCTTTTAGACTGCAAGCAGGGTTTTGAGCTGATTACGGTTTTTAAAAGTTTAATTCTAGACCACTGCAGCTATCAAGAGACTTGTCCCTGCTCACACAGGGAGGCTGTAACTACTCTCTGCCCCAGTCTTCCCAACATGTATGTGCTGATAGACTCCTCCCCTCTGCATAAAGAAATTCGAGATCAATAGTGATAATAATAATATAGGCCCACAGAATCCTAGCAAATAAAGCTCCAATATTTGGGAATGAGAATCTGTTTAGGATTTAGTATCTTGCCAAGCTCCAGAGCATCCTTTAAAAAATAGACTTTAATCCTATCTCAAATGCCAAACAAAAATACCAATTAAATGTCATTTTCTTTAAAAATGAGATGACCTTTTCTAGAAAAGGTGAAGCATTAAATTAAAAAAAAAAAACCTTTAAAGTAAAAAGGAACCAAAACAAAATAACCTCCTATTACACACCGCGCTCCCAAGATGAAGCAAATGCAAAGATTTAACTGTAGTTCCTGCATACCCTGACAATACTCTAAACCCCATCTGGCTGGTGCTACTCTGCAATGATAATTTTCGCTCTCTGCTGAAGTCCTGGACTGGACACCACAAAAGCCAGTACAGCACAGCAGAGGTATGCAGGGATCTGGTGTAAATTTACTTGCTTACAACCTACCTGTAACATGATTGCTGGAAGACTGTAGTCCTGTCAGTATGACTTAGCAGCTCACTGGTTTTAATACCACTTCCCTCTTCTTTTCCCCCCATCATAAGCAAGCTACCCCTCATCAAATATGGACATCACCTCAGACTTTCAGTCTGCATTTGAAAATAAAGATGGTTTTCTACTTTACAGCCATTTTATTGCATGCCTTTCCAAACACATGGCAAAATGGTTTTGTAAGCTCAGGAGTACAATTTTCATTTGTTTGGCCTGCTGAAGTCTAAACAGTTACACCAGAGATACAGAAACACTTAAGCTCAAATACAGTTCCCTCTAGTAAGCATAAAGGGGTGTTTCTAATGTCATCAGAGGGGCAGCATCAAGGACTCAACATCCAGCACACTAAAGAGCAGTAGACTCCCACTCAAAAGAGTTGCTGCATGGTCTCCTGTGAATAGTTCTTTTGTAATGGCAATTTTTCAGGTTGCCTGGTTTGATGGAAAACATGTGGTATCATATTTTTACAATAACCACTACAGGTCATGCAATCACAGTAAATATTTGTGTCTTATTGCCCGAATGAGCGATTAAGTTGCCAGCATTCGGCAAATCATCATAAAACCTGGCCTTTTTCTTCATTCCTTGGAATACTTGCCCCTCCTCTCTTCAGAGGGAAAGGACTAATTTCAACAGTCTAGTATTGAGCGCTAAATGATATTCTGTTGTGACACACTCACACTGAACAGGATGTAGACATACATAATGGCTTACATTTAGTGTTACAAGTTGCACACGGTGTCTGCTCGCAGTTCTGGTTTTCTAATTTCTAATGCCAGAAAACCAGAATAACATTTATTATATATCTATTTATATATGTGGGTGTGTGCATATATAAATAAATATATATAAATATATATATAAAAATATATAAATAAAAGATATATATTTTTTTATATATGTGTATGCATATATACACACACGCCAAGCAACAAGTTCAATTGTTTCAGTTCCCATTATCTGTTCCTGGTTACGCCTGGTGATCCAGAGAGGAAGGTGCGCATGTCCCAGCCACTCCTGTCACTGAGCGATCCAGTCCCTCTGCAAAGGAACTACTAAACGGTTCAGGAAATAGGGATTGCTCTGGACTAGAGGGATGCTCAGAGGACTGAGGCAAGATGAACAGCCTCTGACTTCTAAACCAGCGACGTGAATCATGTCTCAGCTGCAAATAGTTTTCACCTGAGAGCACTGCTTGCTTATAATGGATAACAAAGATAACAGAGGAATATGATCCTTCTGCATTCGTAAGCAGTTTTGTGTCGAGGCCCCGCGCAGTTGTAGTGCTACTTACTTATATTAATGTGTAGAACTGCTCATTGCACACCATCATACAGATCACTGTCGCTCTGTAGGTTTCCCCCTCTTCATATGTTCATGTTTCATCTCCAGGAGCTGTCTTTCTAATAACTTTCTTTTCAATGCATGTCCCAGGTACTTTGCCAAGAAAATGCAAGAAAGAACTGCTGGCAGTAAAACTACGAAACAGACCAAGTAAGCAGGAGCTGGAAGACAGGAATATTTTCCCAAGGAGGACAGATGAGGAAAGACAGGAAATCCGGCAGCAAATTGAGATGAAACTCTCAAAGTAAGTCTATCTAAGAACAGGGAGGAACCTTCCTTTACAATGGAGCATCCTCTGAGTACTGTCAGATGGGACACTGTCACCCACCCCCAAGTCCATTTCCTGCAGTGAATCATACACAAACTAATATAGCACATTTTCAGCTGTCAATCAGTCACATGAAAAAAATCATAACTCCCTCTTCAGTCAGGATTCCCTTGTTTTCAATAGAAAACAAGACAGAAGTCAATGTGGGAGACAAAATTCTTCCAAATCTACCTGCAGCTCCACTGACATAATCAAGATTTTGAGGTCCTCCAGAAAGGCTAGTGCTTTAACGAAAATAATAGTACAATTATGTATTAACCTGATTTTGCTTTGTCAGCACTAGCTGAATTTGAGGATAAAGGCAATTGTTGTAGCTGCATATTCACTTCAACAAAGGAAAGCTGCTGTATGCATCGGTGGCTGTATTTCTGCTTAAAGGAAGAAGCAACTTCAGTGGCATTGCCTTCACATGAGTAAGGTGTCTGTGTAGGTCTAGCTGCAGGGATGGCAGGGATGGTCTGGTTTTGATCAGTAACCAGGGCAACAGGGTAGAGCTGTGAGAGAAACAGCATTACTGTGGCGTGCACCCTAAAGCAAAGATTTAAGGTAACTGTGAGGTTCGGACTGCACCATTTGGTTTTTGTGTGTGTTTTTTTAAGAGCTACATTTGGATATCTGCAAACATGAATATTTTAGATGAGACAAAGTGGATTGTTAAATAATCTGTGCTGTGCCTGCCCACACTGGGACAGCGAGCACTGCTCGCCGCCAAAATGCTTGGAATCAAATTAAGAAACATGAACAGAAGTTCATTTTCAAGGCTTATTAAATATTAAATATCTCAAGCCTCTCCTGAAAGAAACATTTATTGATATTTAGGCTAGTTCATTCATGTGTGTGCATTTGATTAAACTTTACCTCAGGGGATGGGGAGTGAGAAGCACGCATATGGATCAGAGCACAAGTCTTAACGGACCAGAGTTTATGGAGGAAAACATCACTGCCATCATCACACTTGCCCTCAGCTGAGAAATGAGCTGCTGAATGGACAGATGAGATTTGGGGTGCACTTCATGGTGCCCCTGAAATGTTGGAGATGGAATAATTAACTTGCTCTAGTCTCAGTGATTGCTGTTCATTCTTTGTAGCACGGTAGCACCTTACACCCAAAGGAGAACAGTGCATTGTGCCAGTGACTGCACAAGACAGAGCAGATGACAGTCCCTGTCACAAAAACCTTGTACATCCCATACAAGTCGAAAATATCAGATTACAATTTACATTAAGTTCCAAGAGTTACAGGCAGAGCAAGTCATAGATATGCCACATTAATACCCATTGTCTTAGGAAGGAAACTGCCATGAACCTTGACCATGACCTTGAGCATCCTGACCTTGCAAGCCTTGTGTATTCATATCAGGGAAATATTTCAAGCTGCACTCTGATATTGTTAATTCCAGTATTTTGGCCCGTCAATTGCTCGTTAAATGTCTTCATTGGTCAGGAGCCTAATTTTATGGCTCTAAAATAAACAAAACTGGTTTCCACCCCACTGCATCCCTAAAACCAAGTTGGACCATAACAGTGTATTCACTGCGTGAGATTATCTTATCTCCAGCCACACCTCATATTGCTGAAATGCCTAGAAGGTCACATCTCTTTTCAACACAGCCTGACTTCTCTCATTGTGAAAGGTCTAATGAATTGCAGTTTCAGGTGGTATAGCTGTGGGCTTTATCCCTTTCTTTTCATTTACCATTTAGTTTGCTTAATAATGAGCCTAAAGAATTATTTTAAAGCAGGCATACCTAAAGTCCAGTGTCAGTACAAGGACTTAAAAAGGAAACTGCTCTGCTGGTGAAGAAAAGGGCTGGTCATTACTGGAAGCTGGGAAATGTGCTGTCCGTAGGTAAGCGCAGTGAAGGATGCCTCCATACTGTTTGCTGTGGTCTCATGGAGCAATCTGTGGTGCAGGCTATTAGTCTCATTGGTAATGTCTAGAGGATGGCTAAAAGCCATCTTTGTTCCAAATGCTGAAAGACAGGCTTTCACTTAGTTCCTTCCTCCTGGAACATGGAAGATTCAGCACGTCTCAGGGAACAGACGGTGCAGAGGGTGCTGGAATAGCCAGGAATGGCCAAACAGATTGGAAGCAATCTCCCACGCAACTTCCAGCACATATGTGCACTGGCAGAGCTCTGCTCAGCTCTTAACTCATCCACCAGAATAGAACATGACCATGCAAACAAGCTCAGGTGGTGGACGCGTGCAGGAAAATATTTACACCAGGAAAAGAAAGTACGTGTGTGTCCCCCCCCCGCCAAAGGTAAAAAAGGGTAGTGGTAAAGGCCAAAGAGTCAAAGCCCTAGAGATGTCCCTCTGGAGTCTCTGATTAGGACTGACTAGGTCTCACCCCATAAAACCCAGACCACCCCAGCACAACCTGGCAGTAGCGTGGAAGTGTAACCACTCTGGGCAGAGTGAAAATCTTGCCTCCTTAAACCCATTCATTTTACTGGTATTTGTGCAGCATAGTCTCTCTTTGTGTCTTTGTGACAACTTGCTAACTGTTCAGGTGTGAAGCACTGACCGGGAAATGGGATCCCATAGAAATGTCTGGTCTCGGTATGATTTTGCCACTACCTGTGCCAGTAAGAGCAGGTTGCTGCTGCTGCTGTACTAGTAACGCTGTGATAGCAGCAATGGGACTTGCCGGCTCAGCTATGTACCACATGTACCATCAGGCTACAGACCTGTACTTTAGCACAAAATAATGTACGGGCAGATTAGTCAGTAGTTATATGGCTGGCTGCATAAGAATGGTAAGTAAACAGGCAGTTGTTTTCAAGATCAATATTTTTCAGCACATTTGTAGGGATTTGAAAGTCTAGAGCTGTCTAGCAAATTGCCTCAGTCCCACAGCTAACACAGCCTAGCTCTGTACTCCGGGGGGAAAGCCATGCTGACGTATATAATGTGCAAAATATACCGAATAATAGTGTCTATGTAACTTCAAAAATGGGGACACAAAAGAATAACGTTTTCTCAAAAATGCTGTTTTTAAATGGTGCTGGTTGTAGTACGTTTCAACAGTAGTTGTGAACTTGCTGAGAAAACCAACTCTCTGCTATCATGCTGATTGGTGTTTATGCAGTCAAAGCTAAAATCCCTATTTTTCTTCGCTTTCCTACTCATTGCATCTCAAAAGAGAGATTGAGGAATTCTGTTAGATCTTTTGGGCCAGATTCTACTTTTACAGCTATGCAAGTCCACTGACTTCAGATTTCTTACTGACTGACAGCAGCATGAGTACAGATTCAAGTATTCATTTATGTGCATTGCTGTTTTTGAGAAGTGTATTTCCCATATTTCGTGCTCCCAGCCAATTTGGTCTACCACTTGTTGCCGTGGAAACATGCCCTTCTCCCTCCTCCTCCATCCAAAATGGCAGTATTCCATTTTCCCCAGATTTCCCTTTCCCATAGTGTTTTCCCTTACTAATTCATGCATCCCCAGTGCCCCGGGCCACGGTGTGCACTTGTAACGTTCTACTGTGCATTAGGCAACAGGGCTCCCAACAGGTCCTGGTGCCCGTTATTATGTGTTCGGAGTGCAGATAATAAGCCCTCAGTGGAAATCAGCAAATTGAGAGCTCTTTGTGTCAAGAAGCAGAAAAGACATTTGCAAGTATGATTATTTGCAATAACTGCTTTCTGCCTTACAGTCTCACTTTGTTCTAGAGGTGGTTTATGCTGAAACTGGAGGAGTAAAATAGTTGGTAGACTGAAGAGTGACGCAGGAAAAGGTTGTTTAATTAAATTTGATATCTGACTGTTTAGAAAGTTCATGTTTGAACTGCCTGGGTGGCTGGTACTTCTCAAGTATGCCTTGTATAACCACAGTTAAAGACACTCCATTATTACTTAATGTTTCAATGAAAACATGAATTCCCGGAAAAGATTATACTTGTAATTTTCACTTCGTGTTCTGTTTCACCTCCTTGGATATTTGCATAAGTAGACACGATGCATTAAGCGGCACTTAAAAGATTGTGGAGACAGGAATTCAGATACTGAAATGTGGGCATCAGAGGAGTCAGACAGGAAGAATGATGGTTTTGTGGACACGGTGGAACCAAAACTCGAGCACCTAAATTTGATCTTTACCACAATGAAAATCTTGGCATGGGTAAGCGGATCATGCTGGGGCAAGGTTTCTTGGCAATGTAAAGTGAAAAAGGAGGCATCTTTGCTGAGTACTTTACCACATCTGGAAATCTGTAGTTCTAGTGCTGCCCTGAGGTTCTTGGAACGGCATTTTTGATTTGACTTGCCCAGAAACTGCAGACGTAGCTAAATGCACACCCAGATTAGATCCTGGTTTGTACCTCAGCCTCATGTAACAGAGCGTGAAGTTCACAGTGCTGCTGGAGACAGAACAATACCAAGCAAACAGCACTTCAGATTTGCTGCCTAAAAGCATAAAGCGTGACAGTTCAACACAGAGCAATCATAAAGGCAAATGGTACCTATTGATGAAACAAAAGCTGTGCCCCGCTTCCCAAGAACCGCATGTCCCATGCCACTTCCTCACAGAAACATCTTAGCGCAGCTTTGCTCACTGAAAAGGCATCGGCCCTCCAGACTGAGAGATTCAGGGGGAAACTGGGCTGAATCTGCAGAACTTTGGGGAACATTTTATTTGATTTTGACCAAAAAGGAGGGGTAGGTACAAACTACTAGTGGCCCCAATGCAGAAATTACGCAGATACTGAACTGAGCCCAGTTAGAGACTAGCCTAAGTTCACCTGGAGATTATCAAGGTTTTTTGATGAAGCTCCGACTGTGGTCAAACTCCCACTCGCTGAACTAGAAATCAGGGAACTGCCCTGGTTTCAGAAGGCTGGGAAGACGTGACACAGATTTATTCCAGAGACAGAAAGGCAGGGGCAGGCACAAAGAAAGGATCAGCTGTCACCACTAATTAGGTGTGTACAATTTAATGCACTTCATTCTTATTTGGCAGGAATCATCCAGGTAACCTTGTCACTGATGCTAAAAATAACCCCAGCGAGCGCAGCGTGGGCGTCTGTGAAAGCCTCAGCTCCTCACATGAGACGGGAGCTATATATAGAGCTACAATTTAATTCTGTGGGCGTGTGTGTAAGCCAAGGGAGTCTCCTGTTCTCCTTGCGCTGCACTAGATAGCAGGACAAGATGCTGGCAGCGGGACCAGCTGGGGGGTTGCTGTTGGAGATTGCATGTGGCTGCAGTATTTTATTAACAGCTTGCACAGTGCCCGAATGCTCTTTAAACCTGATGCTGTGTGAGGATTTGGGATTTTTTTTTCATGTTTTCTCTCTTTTCTATTATGGGCTCAGCTTTTCAGGCTACAGAAAAGAAAAATATTGTGGGGGGTGAAGGGGAAGGATTGGAAAAATGGGGGAAGTGTAAGTGATAGCTGAGATTTTTTGGAGCTGCCCCCAGGATTTAGATGTAAGGGTCCCATAGGCATTAATATTCCCCATGCCTTTCCTTGGTGTCAGGCAGTGACACACAGTTGGAACCCTGTTATGTGCCCAGTGACAGAAAGCACCAGCCTTCGAGTCAAGGGGGCTGAGGTTTAGTGTCTGCTGCCAGAGTTACTCTGAGACAGTCTTCAAGGATAAGAATCAGGAGGAAAGGGAAAAAGCTCAAGTTTTGTTAACGTCTCCAAGCAATGAGTCAGTTTAGCCTCCTTTTACAGGGCTTTTCAGGTCCAAGGGAGCTGCAACGCAGCTTAAATACGTGTATTAGAAGAGGTTCATGTACATCTTACATGCCATACCTTAACTACCCTGTCCCTTTCTCTTAAGGACTGAAGAGCTCTTGAGAAAGGTAGCATTTGGACCCTTTCATGTATTACACTTGCAAAAATAGAATGAACTTCACTAATGTGAATGCCTGGTCAGCAAGTAACAAACCTAACCACCATGAGTGTGTGATTGTAACGGGCCCTCTGGACAGAAGCTCTTTAACCAGAGGTGCTTGCTTGCTTCAATAATGAAGCACAGTGCACGCACAATTAATTATGGAGCACCCTATCAGCTCTGGGCAAGAGCCATGATCTGCAGCTGAACCAGAAAGAGCGATTTGCTGTCTCAGACCAGCCCACAGCATGTTTGGCAAGAATTTTTGAGCACACTAATTCATTTATAAAGGACTGCAACAGAAAGGACTTAGTCCTGTGTGTTAGTTCTTGATTTGAACAACATGCGCACCACTCAAAGCTGCTCTCAGTGCAGGTTTCTATCGCTAAGGAGTCAGCATTCACCTCCTGTTGAAAATGTTGGGTATTTCGTTTGTGCTAACACGGGAAAGTGTCATTGCAGAGGGCAGTTACTTCTGTCTGGGGACAAGAAAAACTTTCACATGTCCGGGGCACAGCTGACGAGAGACTGTCTTCTGGGAAGACACTAACTCCTTGCACTGCTCTGTTCTACTTCCCTGGCTCCAGTGCCGGGAATTCATAATCAAACATGTGTTTCATGGCACAGGGAAGGCAAGGGCAACAGGTCAGTGCACAGCAGGGAAGGGAAGAGCAGAGCAGGAGGTGTAAACACAGAGAGGAATATCCAGGGCCTTTTCTGGGACACAGAGTCAATTCCTGGAATAGGTCTTCTAGCATAAGTGGTATATATGAAACTAGAAATATAAAAAAACCCCAGGGTTCAGAAAGCTGTAATGTATCACAAGGGAGAATAATTATGTAAATAAACTTGCAGGAAAACTGCTAAAGCAAGTGTAATTAAATAAGGAAAACATTTTAGGGAAGAAAAGAGTGCACTACTTCTGCCCTGCCAAAATGCCTACAAATAGCAGCATCTGTTCAGGCTCAGATCCTCCCTGAGAAAATAGGCATCTACATGTCTGGGCCCGAGCCCTGTAAAGTGACAAGCAGTCATAAAACAAAACGGAAATCTGCAGAAAGCCAATAATGCTCTGTAATGCTTCACCTTACACTGGATTATGATTCAGGTCCTTAAGTTAGTTTGGATCTGCAGCACAAGTAATTACAGACAGACATTTCTTTAATTTAATTTGCAGAGCTTAATCGATAGCGACCAAAGTAAGCTGCTCTGGTTGTCACAGCCATTTGTGCTGTTTTATGACAAAAACCTGACCAGGACAAGTGCTGTAGCCATTGTGAGCTACTGATAACGCAAGGGTTGAGCAGGGATTCAGGCATTCATGGTGGCAGCCCTCACCATTTGTGGGGACGGTCGCTGTGTTGCTGAGATTACTTAGGATTAGGTTTTTTGTTTTAAACCTGTTCATGAAATTCAGGAAAAATGTTTTATGCGCTTAATGCCAAGCACTTACTTCATGGCAGTTGAAACAGAAGGAAGAAGGGATGGACAGTGTGTATCTGAAAGACTATGAACTGGTATAAGCAGAATCTCAGCCAGAAGGGGGTTTGGCTGCATGTTTTCCATTTTTCACATACTCAGTTTCAGACTTGTCGCTTGGAAGCATAGGAGAACAAAAGAGGGAGAGGGGAGGGGTAGTTTTGGGTTTGTGTTGGTTCTCCCACCCCTGCCCCCCCTTTTAAGCCTAGCCAACTTTATAGGCAAACCGGATATAAACGAGTTTCACCATAACTGCTGCTGTGAATTGCCTGCAGAATACCAAAGCAGATAGAATTCACTTCCACATTTGTAGTGTGGCTTTTAGATTGGGGAAGGGAAGAGACAAAGCTTTCTTACTGTGCAGTGTCACATTTGCACACACCATACCTGGAGGGCATATGGCTAGTACCACAGTGGTATGTTATCACTGATTTATGGCCCCGTGTTGTCAGATGAGTCATCTGCACCTTTGTGTGAAGAACTCAAGCATGTTTTTGGACTCTCTTCCAAGAACTGGCTCACCACATGTGATCCAAGGAAGCTGCGATTAATACAGTGCAGTTGCTGGCCCTCCAAATACTGTTAGAGTTACTACAGTTTCCTCCTCTTGCGGCTCTGAGCACAACTTCTGTAGCTTGGTTCATTCAAATTCTTAATTCCTCCAAGGAATCCAAGCCTTGGGCTTGCTTCTTTCACGTAGAAAAACTGGGTCAGTCTAGCACAGTTTCCACCTTTCTGAAGTAGCCTTAGACAAGGCGAGGGGGGTGAAAAATGAAGGAAATAAATATTTAGAAAATAGGGAGGGGGGAAGGAGAGAAAACAGGTCAGAACAGAAGGTCATTGTTTCTAATCAAACGCTACTTAATAAATATTGTACAGTCGTATCAATTATTAAAATGTATTTCTAGCTAAATCTTTTTGATTCCATTGCCTGTGCCCACCTGGCAAGCTGCAGCTGTATAATCAGGTCTTGTGGGGTTTTTCCTGTTTATTTGTGTAGCTTGGGAGCTACTTGGGTCAAACAGAGCACAGAAGTTTCCTTTGGTATTTGTTTTTCAGGATAATTAACTCATCCAAGTGGCCAGCACACTTCCTTGACCTCTCCAGACTCTGGAGACACTTTTTTTTCCCCGGAAAGCACTCTCATTTTCTATCTTTTTCTTTAGCTGTCGCATGTAACACAAGACAGAAAAGGACTCCCAGATATATCAATCCATGGTCAAGTATTTATCCAATGAAATGAAAAAGAAACAGACAACACTTTTGGAGGTTGAGCACCTCCTGTTGAAAGTCCACTTATGCAGAGGACTGTATCAAGGCAACTAGGAAACGCCCCTGCTTGAAGAACCATGCTGGGAAAATCTGAGTCTTAAATTGCATTAGAAACAGGTTGCTTCAATCCAGTTAGTCCATTGTTGTACAAATATGTGACAGTTGGGCTTTTTTTTTGTTAAAACTATATAAAATACTACTCGGCCAAGAGACAAAAAACAGAACCAAAACATGAGTGCCTCACTGTTGAAAAAAAGCCCTCAAAATCAAGGCTACATGGCTCACAGATGAAGAGCCATTGTCATTTGCTTGAGATGATCATATTCATTAAGCAAATTAAATTCTGAATGAATTAATACTTCATTAGTTTTTCAGAAATCATGTTAAAAAAATAAAAAGCCAGGATCTCACAACAGTCTCTCCAGATAGCAGCTGGTCTGTCGCAGAGACATCAGGCTAATTTGAGGGTGTCTGCAAAAGCCATATTCTGCCCAGGCTACACTGCAGCCTTATTATTATAATTATCACAGGGAGTGGCTATGGTACTTCCAAATACCATCCAACAGGGGAGAAATCCTCCTTCTCAAGAAAAGGTTAAACAAACCAGTACTGATGTGGTGAGGAAAGTTATATTTATAGGCATCATGCAATTAAGTTTAAAAAAAATATTTTGCAGCCTGTTCACAACTTAAAGAAAAAAGCTAACAGAGAATGGTCGGTGTGTGAAATGCCAAGCTTAGGTCCACAAGGATGATCGGAGCAGGAAGCTCAGGGTTAGCAAGGACTTTCTAGTGGACTAGAGGCCCAGCACTCAAACGCAGCATTACCTGTGCCTTGCTGTGCATCAGCTGCAATGAAAAAACACATGCTAGCAAAGCCTAGAAACCCAGCGTATGATGGAGGTCATCTGTGGAGGGACAAGACTAGCTTTGATGAAGTCACTGCCACCTTACATTGCTCTGCTTAGCTCCCCCCATCCCAGCAGTCAGACAGCAGATAGAAAGCAACTCTAAGGAGACACGGAGGTGGTAAAACTGAATCCTTTCCCAAGAACATGGAGACTTCACAAAGGTTTTCTGTTGCAGCCTTGCACTTTGACAGTAACAGTGTATGTTGTACCACAACAAATCATAGCAGTAATGTCAAAACTAAATGCTTGGGTTAGTAGGAAGTGTTACCTCATTAATTTTTTATATTTTATTCAGTTGAGGATCCCAGATTTCAAAAGCACAGAATTTTCTGTCCTGACTGAAATTTGCCGGCAACTTCTGTTTGGATTTACACCACCATAACTGAACACAGGATCCTAAATGGAACTAAGGAGAGTCCCAAAAAGCTTTGGGGAAGAGCACACACAATACGAGGATGCCATTTTTAAATTAAAATCCCGTCTGCATTTTCCCGTAAGTTAGCCTGTCTGCAGTGCTCAGTCTCACGCTTTGTGGCATCAAGTGACAAGTCATACTCCTCACACAGCCCAACTTAAAACCAAAGAAAAACAGAATCACTAAAATACTATTTGGAGGGGGAAGTGAATAAATCCCTGGAGGGTCTGCAGGTCTGGTTTTCCAGACAAGACACTTTGCCACATTTTCCTATTCTGCACAATAGGGATAACCATACAGACTGGCTTTGCAGAGCACTATGAGATCTGCTGGTGAAATAACTACAAAAGAGATGGTTATTCCTGTTGTTGCGACCAGGGGACTTCCGCTCCTACAGAGTGCTTGGGCCACATCTTTGAGTGGTCAATGGGATTTCTCACTTCACTCTTTGCATTGAAAATCAACAGATAATCTCAAGAGAAATTTTGAAAAAACCAAAAGATTAAAATAAAATAAATGGGGATGCAGTAAAGAAGCAGGATTCAGAGCATGCTGTGGGCAAAGGCTGTGTGGCCCTGGCCAGCTTTGGCTGATGACAGCACGAGGGCAAGCTGTTGGTCTAGCTCTGTACTGAAAAATGCTGGGCTAACAGTAGTGTGCACGAGGGAAACAGAAAATAGTACAACAGATGGTGCTATGCTATCTGAAGGCAGGGATATCCCATCCTTTTGGAGATGCTGTGTGGGTGAGTGACAGGAGAGAACTAGAAAGTACTTGCGTTGCCAAGGAGAGTGTTCCCAGAGAGATCCCTGCAGTTGGGCAGCGGGTGTACAGTCACACATATGGTCCCAGCAGGGACTGTCTATCTCAGAAGCATTTGCAACTTTAGGAATCACTATCATTTAGTTTTTTTCTTTAGGGATTACAGAAAGCCAAGAGAGCGCTGCATTTTCCTTGATTTGCTTCAGTGATTAAGAAAGCTATCCCTCGGTGTAAAGCCTGAGGTTACAGGCGGTTTGGGAAGTGCAATGGCATGCCCGCTCCTGTCAGGGTTCGGAGCTACTGGGTTAGTAGGCTCACACGGCTTGATACCACCAGCTCTGGGGTAAATCCTTGCTGTTGCTTTATGCAACACCTTGCAATGGCAAATACGCCTGCAGATGTTTATTTGTCACTTCACAGACTTCGCAGATTGCCAAAGGGTCCTTTATATACAAATATAGGTTACAGGGAATAGAGAAGTATATGCTCCAGAGCTCACATTGCACGGGGAAATTCTCAGCAGCTTGTATCCACGGCAAGAATGGCCATTCTCAAATCATTTTGCATTAAATGAGGGGGTGGAGGAGAATTTACATATAGTCAGCAGAGGCAGGCTGACAGGCTATGCATACCAATATTTCTTTGTCTGCTCTCTGCAAATCCAGCTGTGATTTCTTCCAGTGACCCAAATCCCACAGTTGTACAGTGCAGTGGCATCTGTTGACAGGGGAAACTGCTTATAGGTTAAGTGCACGGTTTTGCAGGATCTTAACACTAGCTGTGCAACAGGGAGCATCCTAGCTGAATTCAGGACATTCTCGGACACTTCCATCCACGTACACTATCTCTATTTGATGGACTCTGAAATGTAGCTAGTGCTACAGTCCAAACTGATGTCTTTCTGTCCTCCTGTCCCCGTTCCCTCTGACTGCGGTGGCTGAAATTGCGTTCCTGGCTGCCCAGGAAGCAGAGTCATAAGCCTACGGACACTTCAGTTCTTCCAGGGGTCAAGGGTGGCTGGTGACCCAGCCTCAGTCTCCCTGGAGGAGATCACGCACAAGCATTGTATTAGGCATCATTTATACAGTGAAGTTAAAACTTATTTTTTTTTTCTTTTTCTTTTTGTACATATCATTAACCATCCAGGAGTGTGCAACTGTTTCACTAGGGGTATTGGAATGTCTTAGTACAGGGGCAGTCCCCACCACTGAGCTAAGATTTGCCTCTGGTCTACTAGTGATTGACTTGTAGACTGCTACTGTTGCTCAAGCAGTCCCTATCAGAGCTAATTTTTAGTATCACTTCAGCAGTGGCAGATGTCTTTATTTAAAATAACATAATGGTAATACATACATAATGGGATAGAACTAAAACCCTGGGATTTATATGATTCCTTTTGTTTGCTTGTCCTGAAGCATCAAACCCACGATGTTCTCAATTTGCCCAAATCTGAGATACAAAACACGGGTTTTTTGTGGGTGGTGTTTTTTTTTTCGTTGGGTGGGTTTTTTTCCCCTTGTGGGAACACAGGGCTCCAGAGTTTTAGACCTGCTTCACAGAACAAAAAAAAAGAGAAAAAATCTATTGCTTTGCAATGAAACTTTATTCACCATTTTCAGTGACCCGCACAGTGTGACCCAGATCATAACCAGCACCTGCTTTCAGTTGGAAGTCCCTTCAACATACATTTTAATACATAGCCTTGAGCCCTCATCAGCCTTCAGCAGAGGAGTTGCACTGGGAGTCTGCACTACTCGCACTGTTATTTGAAGAGCATGTTCTTTCAGCAGTTTTTCTTGCTGAGCTATTTTTAGCTTGAATGTATTCCCCAAACCAGTTCTTTGCCCAGCTGCAAGGCTAAGCAGAAGCAAGAGCAAGCGGTAGTGCTGCTCATGCTGACACTGCTACCAAAAGGAACACTTATCAAACCACAGACTCAGATCATGTCTTTGGCTGAAAAATCAGTTGGACTTTTGTCACACTAATGACTAAATATCATAATTCTATTACAAACAGGACAGGTCCACTACCAAGCAGCTCTGTTAAATCACCGAGTGGGGGAGCAGATGGAAGGGAGAGGAGAAAGCTCCTGTTCTGAGATAAGCAGCTATTACATATACACCCTAATGTAGGCACATTGCTTCTTGTATATTAACTAATAGCTCAACTGAAAATAAAAACCTTTATGTTATCTCAGTCCTGGAATGTGCCACAACATAAGACTCCTTAACTACATGTTGAGAGATGTATGAAAGCAAAAGCCTCCTGAAGGTGATGGAAGGGTGCTCAGCATCTTCCCTGAGCTTTGCTGCAGGCCGTTGAACTGAGACGCAGGCTCTGCTCTCCAGCTGTGTCTGGCCTTTCTTCCTCACACATAGAGAAAACTCAGAAACCAAAGGTCAAATGCAGCAGGGCTTTCACAGGTGGTGAAAACAGTGATTACCATAAAGCCTTCTCCATCTGAATCCCCTCACATAATTAGATACTGGCTCTGTTGGTGTATTTCAGCCCACACAGTGCTTATCACTAAGTAATGCTATGCAATAGCAAACCTGTCACAAGGATGTAGGTCGTTCAGGGACAGTGGGTTATGATACAAGGGTCACGCTGGGCAAGTATGTAGTTTTTATTCCAACTGAAATCTGAACTCCTCATTGCAGGGCTTATATCACAGAAATTATAATGATGGACAACTGTAATTGCCTGGGAGATGAATGACAACATAATTAACTGAACTCTTGTTCATTTGCAGCCTTGAAAATCCAGACAGAACTAAAGGCCAAACAAATGAATAAGATATGTAATTAAGGCAACATACATGGCCTCTGCATTCATCCAGTATGTTCTACTGGACACCCAAAGGCAGTTTTCTTATTTGGATGCAAGAAATAGTTTATGAAGGAACATAGACATAAATATTAGGCAATTTTAAAGCAGTAAAGTTTTTGCATGCAACTCACAGAATCTGCCATACCAACTCACCCTTTTCATACTGCTCTTTAGCCTCCTACTATGAGAGGACGGCACCAACTACTCTTATCCTGTTATGGGAAATACTGATACGTCACTCAGCTACCACCTTTTACTTGCTCCAGAATTACCTTGGGGTAAAATCAAGATTGTGTCTCAGTGTCTGCCTTCTAATTTTGTACAGACTGTAAAAAGCAAGTCCCTCCTACCAAGGATTTACTACTACCCATAATTGTACATTGCAAGCAGTACCTCACTGCCACAGTGCAGTGCGTGGGTGACTCAAAGCCCTGGCACACATCCTCTTCACAGCTACTTATAGGAAGGATGAAAATAAACTTCTTGTTGAATTGAACATGATGTTCTGGTAATAGAGATGCCAATTTCAGAGGCAGTGCCTTTGCCTCCCGATGGGCAGCAGACACAAACTGCTTTATGGGGAGCAAGCACAGGGCGCTCCTGTTTCTCCTCTCTTTGCTTGGACTGGAGCTCTCCTGTGAAAGGGATCCTCCCCACCACCCGCCTTCCCAACTCTGTCTGCAAAACTACCTGTCACAAGAGGCAATCAATGCAATTGCTGCTGGCTACAGCTCACTTACTGAAGGCTGGATTGATTGCTCACTTGTCAGTCCAGAGTCCACAGGCACAGGCACATGCACGTGTCCACCTCTACCCAGTCTACCCCTCCCTTTGCAGATTATTAGAATCACATGGATCTAACTAAGAGCAGAAACAGGATTCCAAAGTATGTCTTTTAGCTTCAGCTACAAATCCGAAAGAAATCCAGTTTTATGACGATCATACATACAGATACTGTGCGACAGACTCTATGCAAAAATACATTTGGGAAGAAAAGGAACACATTTTGGGGACAGGTAAGAAGCCCCCCCCCCAAAAAAAAAATGTGAGCTTTTTTGCACTGGATTCTGCTGAACGCTTGCTGGGGTCTGCCGGGCAGGTGAGACTGCAGACCAGTACAAGGAGCTAGAAAGGCAGGACCGTCTGAGGTGTGGGAAGTCAGCATAGCCCCATACACTTAGAGGTGGGCTGTACCTGTTCCAAATTTGTCTCTCACCAGCTATTCTGTGCCCATACCTGCAGACCCACAGCTTGCTGTGGCTTGGCTGAGATGCAGTTCCCACAATGGACAAAGCAGACACTGCTAAGATTAACCATGAGGACAGAGAACTTGGCAGTGTCTCCTGCTTGTAGGACATATTGATGCATTGCCCATCTGATAGCAGACCCTGGGGGTCCTAGTGACACGCAAATCCTCAGACTGCTGAGGATTCAGAGTCACCTGTAACAGTCCAATACCATCAACCTTGGTGTAATGCTGGTCCCAAGACATTAATTCCCTTGAATGTGAAAGAGACAATCTGACTGTGTGAAGTAAATATTGATCTATTGATCAGTAGTCACAGGCACATGTGAGGTCATTGGGCTCATGAACATGTGACCCTGCTCCAGAGGGGACCAGCAATTAGTGGTTTTCCCCTTGAAGCCGACTCCAGCATCTGCACTGGTGCACGTGTCAAACATGTTAGTTAGCAGGACCTCAAACCGGACTCTTGTGGCGATGGGCTGCAGCCCACTCCACCAGCCCAGCCCAGAGAGACTTCCCCAGCCATGGGGCTGGTAGGGGCAGTACTCGTTATCTCCCTGGGCAGTCTGTTTTGCTACAATTAGGCACCGCACATGTACGTCAAGGGAAACAGCCATCTCGGGGCCAGCATGGAGCGCTCATGAACGTCACAGGATTCCCATGTGCACATTCCATGGAGAAAACAAATGCCTTGAGGCCATGTGCAGATTCTCAGCACCCGTGGTACTCCAAGAGCAAGAGTGCACATGGCTGTACCTGCAGGGTGTTCTCAGGCAAACCCCAGGGGGCTGAGCTAACCTGCTCCTCTAATCCTCAGGAGTAACACTGCAGAGGACACGGGAGCAGGCAAAGTCTTTGGCTTCTGTGAGATGGCAATATATACATTTATCCAGTTATCTTTGTGAGCCCAAATTACTGGAGAAAACATTCTAAAGGTAACCTGAAAATACCCACCAAACACTCCCCAAACTTCAAAGAGCTGAAGAACACCTAGTGCTTGAAGGTTTACGCTCGCTTTGCACAGAACAACAATAACACAAAAACTTTGCTGTTTTTCCAAACTTAAGAAATAGCTGTCCGTGTAGTGTTGTGTGTGTGTGTGTCCGTCCTCTGTCCCCCGCCCCCCCGACTTATGGTGACTGCTTTGGCATTATGAGAAAATATTCAGATTTTGGTCTCTATCCAAACTTGGAGCATAACTGACACATGTACAGCAAACTCTGTCTGAACTGTATGCAAACATAATTTACAGGGAAGCGACATTGGTGGCTGCAGTTCTGCTCGGTTTCCCTGAGGAAGCTGCAGTTGCCTCGACTGAGGCGCTGCGGGTTCGGCTCCGCTTACTTCTGCTCTTGGCCTCCGTTGTTTTAAGCTAATGGGGAAGCAAATTCCTGGAGTGGATACTCGTAACATGAGACCATGGCAGTATCAGTGACAGTCCATGCATTTACACCATGGGGGATCTGGACAGAGATGGGACTTGCCTGCAAGTTACTTGAGAGTTTTCAGGAAAGTTTCAAGACCCTTCTATGGTTGGCCCTGCAGAGGTGCTCAGAGGGAACGCTCCTGCCTCAGCAGGCAGTGCAAAAATACACAAACCTAGATTTTAATATTGCCCAAGAACACAACAGCATTAATTGGATACTTCTCCCAAAAGCAAGAAATAGCTATCTAAATTTAAATCAACTGAAAAGAAACCTTACTGTGGCACAATGGAAGTGGTGCACTGCATTAGCGCTCCCAGTGGACCTCACAGTCACCTCACTGAGGTGAGTCCCATGCGGGGCTGTGAGTCCCCAGGTGAACAAACAACAGAATCAAAAAGCACAGAACTCACACGTCCACGTCCACATTGCAGCAGGGCTGGAGTCTCATGTCCACCTCAGACCTTCACATGGCTCCTGCAACCGCAGCTGCAGAGCAGTGTGGCTCCCCGGAGGGCGCAGGCCGGCCCCGGTGTGGAGCCCTGCGGCCACCCGCACTCAGGTGCAGGAAATTTGCTGAACCTGCAGGACACGAGCCAGGACTCTACTTTGCTTCAGAGTGGCCTGTGGCTCTGTAATGCAAAATCCTCTCTGTGGATGATCCTGGAGATCATCCACAGTCCACTGAGGGATCAGTTTTTAGCCTTCAAGGCAGATGCCTGCTTCATCCTCTGGGATCGCACACCGGCTGCCCTGCTGCGGTGCAGTCTGCTTATAATCGTTGTTCAGCTGGAGTTTGTGTCCTTTAAACAGGAGATTTGAGCATCCCCTCTTTAGAGCCTTAGTCCCTCAGCACCCGCTTCCAGGCCTGCACGCCCCGGGAGCGCTGTGGGGAGAGCCGGCCGCCATTTCCCCAGGCCCCGTCTCCCTCAGGCGCTGCCTCTCCACAGGGCCGGACAGCTGCCGGCTGAGGGAACGCACTGAGCTCAACGCACTGGGGACGTTTTCTGGTTCTGTCAGTGGCAGGATTTCATATTTTAACAGCGTCAGAGAAAAATATGAAATAAATGTCCAAAGTAGAGCACTTGTTGCTCAGGAGAGCACGTGGAACCCTCTGGTGCCCAGGGAACAGCTCACCCACGCAGAGGCACAAACACATCTGAAACGGGTTCTTCCTTAAAAGCTCCCTTCAGGAGGGACGTGCGCTTTTGACAAGAGGTAACCCGCAGCTTCCCCTGCGCGATGCTGAGCCACTGACCTGGTAGGAGCCCTCAGAGATGTGTTTGTCGTTATCTCGCCCCGAGCCCGTCTGTGGGTGAGTTTTGAGGGAAGTTGGCAGCATCACGGGGGACTGCGCGTCCCCTTCTGGGGAAACGACGTGCGGCTGGGGCTGCTGAGGCCCCGGCGGGGATGAAGCGCCCTCCTCCCTCCTCCCAAAGCGGCTGAGCGGCTCGGGCAGGATGGGCTCTGCTCCCACAGCAAATACCCGCAGCAGCAACTAGTTTCTTGCTATGGCGGACGACGCGCTCTGCCAGCAGGCACGCTCCTCTCCAGACGCAGGAAAGCGCCTCTCGTGTCCCGGTTCGCTCCGGGCAGCTCAGCGCTCACCGCCGCTTCCCCTCGTTACCGTCAGCATCTGGAGTCCTTCACCTTCACCAGCTCGCCCCGCTTCCCCCTCGCCCGGAGCCCAGCCACCGCGCGGCACAGCTCTCGCAGCGGGGAAAGCAAACTGTTAGAATTTTATTCTGAAGAAAAGCCCACTTGTAGTTTCGTGGCTATGATAAAATGCTTGGAAGTGTGGTCCGTATCTCTGAAAAACTCAGGGAAAAAAAATGCAACGCCCTCTCGTGCGTATATGTGCCTGTGTATGCCTGCGCCTTGTCCTGCTGTTGTGGGTAAAGCTGAGGGTGTGCACAGAAACCTTGTCGTCTCTGGGCACTTACCATGTATTTATCAAAGGCAAAAGGGAAACAGGATTTTAAATAATTAACCACCACAGATATTGTAACTATATATATATATAAATATACAGAGCATTCACATACATATGCATTCGCATACTGCTTTAATCATTTCTGTCAGGCTTTTAATGCCCCAGTTTAAAAGGGGCCTCTGAAATCTAATGTACAGATTGTGGGAGAATCTATAAATCTCACATTGGAGGGGCTGTAATTAAGAATGTCTCGAGAGAGGCGTGTGAGCAGCAGGTCGGGTGGACCTTTCGCTGGCAGATAAGCTCTCCGAGTAAGTCATTCTTCCCTGATTTATATTATAAAATGCACATTAATCTCTTGCAAACAAAACCTAGCCCAGTTGTATAATTTCTGAGACATACAGGGGAATGAGTGAGGAAGGAGGAGTCCAAGGGTAATAGGAATTCAAAATAAATGTTTGAAGCCTTTAGCAGGGCATTTCAGCACCATTCCTGTTTCAGTATCTGACTTACAACTCCAAAGAGGAATCCAGAGACTGGGAGAAAAACTTTAGGTGACACGAAACGTTGGTAGGAAGAACAAGAGTTTGGCTATAGGTGTTTCTAAGCACAAGAGCTCATCATCTAAGTTTTTTGCTGGTGTGAGCCTGGTATGGTAGTTGTGATGTCTTCCTGTTGCCAAAGATGAGAGCTTTCCCAGTGATCTCAGGGAAATGAATGAAAAAAGGATAAGGACTTGCATCCACATTTTGTGCTGTTGGTGTCACAACATATGAATACAGAGCTGATTTTGAAGCTATATTTGGTAAGGCTTAAAAAACAGGAGAAATTAGAATTGAGTACTTTTACCGGTTCTTTTACTGGTCTGTTAACGGTTACTTCATTTTTTCATCTCTTGTGTATTTGCTAACATGTAGATCTTGTTATAGCATCACTTTATAGTCATTCCTTTATTTCCTATACACAGCAGAGGGATAACTACTGCAGCAGTGGTTTGCAGCGTGGTCCCTGCTCTGAGTATTTCTTTGTCTCTGTAACTTTATCTCTGGCTTGGCAACATCTGCTGGAGAGGAGACGATGAGAATCCTTAACGTTGCCAGAACACAGGCCAGAAGGCATCATAGACTCTTTCCGATCTGCTTGCTGGATTATTACTTGAAAGCTATCAAATGCCACGCGTGTGTGTCTGCCTAGGGGAGGGGTTCAATTACCTGAGATTCTCTGCAGATATTAGCAGTGTCTCGTGGGGAAGTCTCATTTAGTATGCAGAATAAAATCGCTATGGCACTGATCATATGATTTGAAGACTCAATCCTGAAGCAGCACTACTGAAAAGGGGAGGTGAAACTGCATGAGACACTCCGTTCAGACAGCGCGAGGCTGTGAGCAGCACACGAATGCTATTCAGCAGGCAGGAGGAGAGCTGCTGGAGTGGTCTGTTAGATGTGTAGTCGGGAAACCACAGGGAAGCTTTATTTCTGGCAAGTCTGCATTTTGTCAGGATGCACCACTGGTGTTACTAGAAAAAAGGAAGCCTGCTGCTACGTGAGATTAAAAGGTAGAGGCAGTGATAGCTACAGAAGATCACTGTGAAACTCATTTGATAACCACCTTAAATACCCCCTCGAGAGCGAATTTAACTGTTGGAGAGCACTGGTTCCAAGTGACTGTCGGGCAAGTATGGTGAGAAGGATGCACGTTCTGAGGAAGCGTTTCACTGACAGCAGAGCAAACTAGAGGAGAACTTCTACCTGCATTGCTGACATTTGGGAACAATAATATAAGAAAGCATTCTGGTGCCAGGAGTCTTGTGTTTTTTTCTCTTCCTGAGTCCTGGAGAGGGATTTTGTAGCCCCCTCCCGGAGGAAAACACCAACCAGAATTCAGAATACTGCAGACTTTCCAAAGAACAGGCATGGTACAAAATGTGATTTTGGTGTTTTTCCGCAGACGACTCAGCCAAAGACCTGCTGTTGAGGAGCTAGAAAGAAGAAATATACTTAAACGTGAGTATTTTTTTCCTAAAGTATTTTATGTGTGTTTGTTGAAACCAGCAATTGCATTTCTGGAACATGTTATTTTTAAATAGGCAAATTCATTCACTGGGATGATTTTCTGTACCTAAAACTTTTAGTTTTTCACATGTTCTGCATTTCAAATAATGCAGGAATCAGAATGTACACTTTGATAAAGGCATGCAATTCAGTGCAGAAAAGAATGACTAGTTCAAATTCCTGCTTTCAAATAATTTTCATTCGGATTGCACTGTTACAGATGTCTAAGCAGGGAATACAATCTCAGTGTCACACAGTGCAATGAGCATTGGACTGTCATTTTTCAAGCTGTGATCTGTCATGGCAAACCGTACCCTGAATACCACCAGGGCTGAAGTGGAATGGAGAAAGCATCCTTGCAGAGGTGTGATTCTCCTAGCAAGTACCTTTGTTCCTATCATTAGAGATCTTCCCAAAGACAAGTCAAAGAAAGCTCATTCTGAGATATTGGCGTTATTCGAGGGACAGTTCCAGGCCTGTTACAGATGCTGCCACAGGGGAATGGTCTCAGCATCTCTCAGATAAACACAAGGCATAAACTTGCGACTCTTTCCGGAAAGACTGGTGTTCTGAGCTGGGGAGCAAACAAGTGATGAACAGAATCCCTTTCGGTACAAGTGCTGGGAATCCTCTAAGTGAGGGGAAGGTGAGAGAGAGCTTTGAAATTGTCTCCATTAGGACTCTCAGACAGGAGGAAGGGAGAGGCCATCTGCTTGAAGGACAAGTACACTGCTTCTGTTATTTACATGGTCTATTTAGTGTTGAAAGACAAAAATCAGAATGATGTGAACAATAGTTTGTTTCTCATTAAACAAGCATAAAACATGAAGCCACCTAAGTTTATGGGATACGAGCAATGCTGCCTATGCTATTTAATTCATATTTAATTATTAATGTGGTTGTAATTCACTAGGGAAAAAATTATCTACATTTTGTTATCAAAAATTTAATGTCTCAGAACTTTCTTAGTAGTTCATAGAAAAAACCTTATGCTCTTGCCATTGAAGTTATTGGGGATTTCATTTCAGTTTTAACACAAAGGAATTCCATAGTCAACTTAACATTTATGGGTATTTTCAGTGCTGTTCCAATGCATACATGGCTCCTGGTAAAATTAGATGTATCTAACACGTGCATAGCTAAATGACAAACAGGATCCAGTCCTTGCAAATGTGGATGGATGAACTCGGCCTAACTTCACCTGTCATCTACCACAAGAGACGAGAAAAAGCGTTAACCCAAGATGCTGAAATATCTGGGGGCAGATTTTCAAGAGTCAGTACCTAAGATCTCTGAAAAACTGTTTCTTTGGGTTTTTTTTCCTGGCTGAGGAAGAGCTGATCTCTACTGAAAAAACCTGTTCCCTTATGTTTACTTTTTGAAGTGTGCCGGTTACATCCTTAATCTGGGTTAAACTGACCAGCTTTAATAATAAAAAAGTTTGAATACATTCATATAATGAGCTTAGAGAGAGATAAAGCAGCAAGGAGATAAAGCAGAATTAAAGATATTTCCTGAATGTCAGATAAGCACACTGGTCGAGATTTATATCTCATTTAAAGAGCTCCCAGCATGGAGCAAATTTATTGACTTCAGTTCAGTTGCTCAGGCTTTATGCAGGTTCAGCTGAGATCAGAACCACTTCTGTTTTATTTACCTCTTCCATTACATAAAAAACTAGGTATCTTGTAAAGAGCGAAGGTCATCACTGAGCTGCGTCAGCTGTAATCTTAAAAGGCTGGACAGATGCAGCAACTCTATTCTCAGTTTTGAGTGAATCTGGAAATTAGTAAAGTCTCCTTTTATTAATTGGAATACCGTCATTCTTGTTAGGGACTTCAAAAACACCTGGACTGGGTCTGACGCGCAAAGCGGTAGCAGTACAAATGCCCTTCGGTGAAATCACTACGACCTCCTCCAGGTTGAAGGGTTTGTCCAGTTGTGTTCTGTGTCTCCCAACATCTTTGATATTCATAATATGAACTGCTAACAGAAGCAGTGTTGCCCCCAAAGCTGTTTTAAGGACTAATAATTCACATTTGTACAACTCTGTCAAAATGAGAAGCATACTGCAAGTGCCTAAGTGCAACTACTATGTTATTTTAAAACAAATCTCAGATTTAAAAAAGTGGCTTCTTACCTCCTTTTGGGAGATGTTTCTGAGATAAAAGTAATACTTAAAAAGCAAACTTGAAGCCAACTCTTTCTTACAGTTTTGCTGATCTTCTAAGTCCTTTAACTACAGGAACACTGCTGGTTTCCCACACCGCCTGCAAAGCCTGGGAACTCAAATCCCGACCCAGGTGTTCACATGTGTTCTTCCTGTGTTCAACAGAAAGCTGACGTTCACATTCAAGAGGGCAGCATCTCTTAAATCACACTGTGCAATCCCTGGTTCCTTCTTAACACAAGGAATTGTTTCAGTGTCACGCACAGCTAAGAGTCCCCTGAATAACTCACAGAGCAGCAAAATGAATTACAGTACTGCACATGCCACGGCGTAATTGGGAGCGTCGCTCTACTGAGATTCACACAGCCAGCCCTCACCAATGAATGCATCTAAGTGTGGGCAGAGTGATGCTGGTGGGGAAACCTCTCTGGTTTCTCTCTGTGATAACGCCCGAGCTGTATAATGCCCTTGCTAGCATTTCCTATCAAATCTTATTTTTTCTAAAAGAGCTATTTCTTGTATTTCTTGAAGCTGGGAATAAGCACTGAACCTGAGCGAATGTCTCATAGAAATGGGTTGCTGTACATGTTTAGTATATTTGGAAAAGCATTTTCTGATCAGAAATGCATATTTGTGGGTTTTTTTTAGGAATTCTCTCGGTGCATATCACAGTCCTATCTTAAAAAGGCACTAGGCCACAGAAAATTGTCTTCTTGTAAAAAAACATATAGATAGGAATATCTACTCTAAAAGGGGTGAATTAAAACTGAATGAAGCATATTAGTAACTTCTTGAAGGTATCTCTATGTCTCAGAATACACTTTTTAAAGCCTGTTCTGTTTTTAAACATTCCAGACTTAAATAGCTGCTTATCCCTGACAGAACACTGAGTTTAGCTGTCCTGTTCTCTTTTAAATTTGTGTGCCTTGCCACGATACTGTAATATAGCACGTTATAGCATTTTAGGTTCATTTGATTTACATTTCTACTATAGCCAGTTGTGGGTACGCACTACTATGTTATTTTAAATAGATACTTATGATTGCATTTCATTGTAATCTAACGCACGTAAAAATAAGGGAGAAGAATGCTTCATTACTGAAAATATCATTTTGGAAACTCATCTGCAGTGCTTGAGTTTTTTCAAGGCACATTAAAAATCACGTGTGTACTTTTACTGGAAATACCTCATGCAAGTGGCATAATAAACTTCACAGTAGTATCTACAGACTCCCAGAACAGCTCAACATTTTTGTCTAGGTCTTCAGTTTTGTTCAGGTCATGGGCTCATGCCTTAATTTAGTAACAGACAGTACTAGAAATAGAAACGCCATTAACTTGTTTCCCAAGGCAAAGGATATATTTCACACAGTGTTACAGCACTCTAGTCTATTTTTAGACCCAGTGTGTAGGAGTTATCACGGCTTGAATGTTAATAGGCACAACACACAAAAGGAGCTGGCTTAGAATGGAACGCTACGAAAGAAAACCCCGTGAGGATAAAGAGGTTCTAATGCCAGTGGCATATCCTGAATCGCAGAGGGAGAAAGCATGTGAGCCACAGATAACTGTTGGGGCAGTGTGACCATCGCAAGGTGTAGCCTGAGAATAAGGTTATGCAGGAAAGAACAGTTTCCCCGGAGCTGCTGCAGTAAGTCTGTTCAGCATCTACAGCAATCCACAGCATCTCAGCATCCACAGCAACGTGGAGATTGAAAACTATGGAATGTTTTGATTTTCCTTCTAAAGTTTACACAATTGGAGAGTCGGTGTGGCTGATGTTGTTTTATTAAACCTCCTTGGAACGGGAGTTTAGAGCACAGGAAAAGCTGACATTGGCACCAGTGCGTTGTCCTTCCAGAGAGGTAACTCCGTGTTCTAATAGAGAGCCAGAGAGATGTACTGAACTAACAAAACACACACCTGAGAACCAGCAACTGATTTTTCTGTGCCCTAAATTTTATTGCCTGGAACTTTGGAAACTACTGATCCTCCTCATGAGGAAAGTCATCTTTTTTTTTATATTCTCTGCAGAACGAAATGATCAAACAGAACAGGAAGAAAGAAGGGAAATCAAACAGAGACTGACAAGAAAGGTAAAACCCTGCAATACCTTCTACTAGTCTTTAGAAATTTAGCAAAGCTAATGTAACATCAGCCAGGCATAGGGGTCATTATTACATAAACCCTCCCTTAATGTACATCCTCCTCAGCAGTGTCTGAGATAGTGGTATCTACTAATAGGAATTATAAAAATATCTACCTCATCTCAGCTACATGAGACAATAGCATATTTACATATAAACCTTAAGTCAGAAAACGGGTATTTGCTTGTACACTGCGTATTTTGCAGCTATATCGCTAGAAAAGGACTCCTTCATTCTTTGTAGCAATCAGTAGCAGCGCTGACTCCCTGCTGAGCACCAGGTGTGCTCCCACGATGAATTTCTCTTTGCGTTTAAGGCGTTCTCAGAATCAGAACTAGCTCTTTTTACTGTTCTGTTCCTCGGAATCCCTACTGGAGTTATAAGCCAAACGTGCCCATAACTTGCTAAAGACAAAAGGAAATTCTTACCATGGGTCTGGTCCTGAAAACCTCACACAGACAATCTACCACTGACTGTAGTAGAAAACCCCGACAGCGTATGATACCATACATCGATCATAAATTCATTATGACTCACTCCATCACCTATTGTAAATGCATTTTATCAATATCAAGGTTAAATGTTTTCTCCTTTTGTCCATTATGAAGACACTGTGCTGTAGCCCACAACTCCATTTAAACCATTATTACTCTCTGAAAAATCCTCTGAAGGATTGAATCTTTCCCTGGAATTTTCAAGGGTTTGGGTTTTTTCCCATATACATAAAAGCACACTAAGCTAAGACGGGAAGCAGAAAATGTTGCACATTTTATTGATATGTTTGTTATTAACACCAGTTTTCTTTTACAAAACTATTTAATACAGCTTAACCAGAGACCTACAGTTGATGAACTAAGAGACAGAAAAATCCTGATTCGATTCAGTGATTATGTGGAAGTGGCGAAAGCACAGGACTATGACAGGCGAGCGGATAAACCGTGGACAAGACTATCAGCAGCAGATAAGGTACTGACACAATTAAAATGACATATTACTGCTTTCTGCTTGCTTTGTCTGTAACGATACATCAGATTCTTCAAAGACATTTAACCTCTGGGACATTAATCTCTGTAAATGTTACCATTATTTTTTATGCTGAAACCACACGGACCAATGCAGAGTGTCATAAAAAGTGCTATTTATAAAAATGCCCATTTAGTACTATAAAGGCTTCTACCTAGCCCAGCAACGGATAGAGGGAAAAAAAGGTGGATCCCATCTTTCTTAATGCTTTAGGGCTGCAACTCCAAATCAGTTCCAGCCAACGCAGTAGTAACATTTATCCTCAGACTGGAATTTTTGTCCCAAATATGCAAATACCATCCACTGTTTCTAAACGTGCCAAACAGTTCCTTTCCCGTTTCCTATGAATACTCATGGAGTCACTTGTTCCCACATTTTCACGAGCATAAACAAACACTCATTTCTGTTCCATCACGTAGCTGACTGACACCCTAATTTCACTTTTGCATTTAGGTGCTTGAGTAGTAAAAAAAATAGGTGTGCGTGATTCCAGGTAGAAAAGTTGCTGAATAAGTTTTGGAGTCTCAGGGCTGCAGCAAGTGGAACGAGTCGGGATGCTGAGATAACTCCTGGGTACAGTGGAGTTACAGGACAGTTACTTACGGCTTTGCTCTGAGATGGAGAGCTCAAACACCGCATCCTCCATTCCAGAGTCTCCCCAGTAAAAATTGTAATAAGTGGTTTTAGAGGACTCACAGCAAAGGCACAATGTATTCCTACTACGGCAGCTCTCGCTCCTGAGCTCACTAAAACGGTGAATAAGCTTTTATATATTAATCAATGGAATAATGATTTTGTATTTTCCTTGTATGTACTGGGTATGTATTAAAATTAGGCTTTTCCTGCTTTACTGTTTTTATATTGCAAACTAGGCAGGTTTGTAAGCTAAAAAGAAAGTGAGAGAGTTCGACTGCGTGTACTGGTGCCATATGTCAGGAATTCAGGGTCAGGAGTTTGACCATTGCATTTGTGACTGAAAAACTTCTCTTTCAGAGCAGACAAATACATTATTTTTTCCTCATTTTTCTTTTAATAAGCCAAATCTCTGATATAAAACATGAACACGGGTATAAGCCTCATAATTTTAGGTAGGTAAACCAAGAAGTACCAAATATATAAGAATCTGTGAAAGCACCGGTAGGTTCCAATTCACTTACAGTTGCCGTTTAAACAAAAGAATGCTCTCGCTTTTATAGTCTCGAATTTCATTACATTTTTCTTCACTTTTGCCTGTGCAATCCTATGGATACAGGTGATAACACAGTCTGGACTGGTATTTGCAAGTTGTGATAAGGCAAACAGTGTGATTTTTATTAAAAAAAATGACACACATGGAAATTCCACAGAAGTCAGCTGAGCAGCTGACCAGTTTCTCGGCAACTTCTCTTAATCTTTAATAAATTTTAACGGGAATCTTATTAAATGTGAGACAATAAGCAATTCTCCTCTCAGAATTGCTTCTAGACAGAAGTGACCCTGTCAGCAATCAGTAATGACGGATAAGAAGTATCATATCACCAGTCCGTATCACCCGAATCTCTACTGCCACAGCGCGCGTTGCTGTGCCCGGTGCCTCTTGTTCCTACGTTAGAAAACTCCTGCTCTGCTCTGCAAGTCCAGTGTCTTACGATGCTTATCAATTATTTACAATGCTTATAAATACAAAATTATTTGTTAACCACCTTCTATTTTCAATTCCTAGGCAGCAATTCGGAAAGAGCTAAATGAATACAAAAGTAATGAAATGGAGGTACACGCATCAAGCAAACATTTGACAAGGTCAGTTTTCCAGCTATTTATTTCCATTGCCTGCTAAAAACAGCTGGCTTGAGTCCTGAATCTGGAGATTCTGCTCTTAAATGCTGAATGTGGGAGAAGAATATGCAAAGGAAACTTTATTTTAAAAGAAAATGGAAGTATTTCTCTTCCTGTTCAGAACGTGGCTTTTTTTTTTACTCTTTTTGCTTTGATTAGCGTGGACTGAGAAGCCCCCAGACCTTCTCCCGAGCATCACTCAGCTTGTATTCTTTGCACTGAAGATCCAAAAGCTATGACAAAAAATTAAGTCTAGGGTATAGCATAGAAAAAAATATTTTTTTAAGTAGAAAAATGACTTAATACACTATATAAAAGTTTTAGAATTAAACGTGCTTGAGTGTGCAACCTTATTATCACAAACGTTGCAACGTCCCTGCTAGGAAATATGAAATTCTCCCTACCATAACGAGACATACACACTGCCCATAAGCGACGCCGTTGCTCCACTGGACTCAGCCGGTAGCTTTCAGTATCGCCTGCATGTGGGCGCCGTTGCCCGAGGCAGGAGCGGCCCCAGGCACACGGAGTGGCCGTCCAGCGGGGAGGCCGGGACAGCACCGCTTTGGCCTCGGGCTGTCCCCCCCGCGGGCGGGCACTGCCGGCCTCCTCGCTCTAGTGCTCGCCGCGCGGGCCAGCCCGAGGATGGGTGCTATGTCTACACGTGCATGAAAACATTCATTTCCCTTTTCTAAGAGGGGAAAAATGTGGGAGAGGCTGATTCCACAGCCATTGTTACATCGTTCGTTAGTGAAAAACTGCAATAGCAATCAGCTGTTTCCTCCAATTTCTGTTAGGTCCCTTGAGCAAGTCCAATTTCTCTTAAAACACAGTTTTAGGAGTTGCTTGGGAGCACAGTGTACTCTTGCCATGTCTGTGAGACTCTCAGGTGTGTGTGCTGCTAAAATAATGCTGCCCTAAGGAACTCGGTGTGCCGCTCGCATTGGGGAGCGCTCACTCCAGCAGTGCCTGCGCCCACGTTTCCATGCTCATTTCTCAACCCGGAATGAATTCCAGCTTAACCGAGCTTTGGCTGTTCAATGACAAGATGGTCTCAGCAAATACAATTGAGTTGTAAATGCAATGTCCATTGATCTTAATGCTATATTTATATAATTCTGAACCATTCAGGCAATTGTTAGGGCCCTTGCAACGTTCCAGGGCTCAGACTCAATGTTTACGGCGAGACATCACTGCATTGATAGAATGAGATACAGGAAAAAACGAGGGGATGGCTGCAGTCTAAGTCTGAAAGGGAGATATACTTCTCTGATTGGAGCTACCTGGGGACTTTAACGAGATTATAGTGATATAGTTCAAAATCTGTTCAGGATATTAGGAGTAAACAGGCTTACAATTTACAATTAGTGCTGAGGCATTACAAATGATTGGGACTTTAATTACGTATCTCAGCCAAAAGAACGAGCCTCCAGAGCAAGAGCGTGTTTATTCCAGACAGACTCTAAGACCATCGTACAGTAAACCAGCAGAATGGCCTCATATTTTCTGAAGCATCAGCTCAACATTGCTGAGCGCATACAAAATAACACCACCACTGCACAGTAAAGAATATTTCCTCCAGTGACAAACCGTGGCCTAATTCCTAAAAGAAAAAGACAAAACCAACCCCACACCTATATTTGCATCTGCACTCCCCAACAGCTGTAAAGGGGTCAGACTGGGCCCCGAGGACTGTAACGGCACTACAGGCACGGCACACGCGTGGAAACGTGTTGGTGAAAATGAAGGCTTAAAGTTGCTAACATTCTTCAACACTGTTACCGTACCTTTAAACGGAATGCATAGGAATTGTTTCTTAAAAACAATTGTTTTGTTAATCTAACATACTATGTTTAAAAATTATATATGCTTTTTTTTTTAGTTTCAAAGTGGTTTGAAAAATGCCTTTTATTTCTCCTAGATTTCACAGGCCATAGAAATTTTCTTCTGAGAAGAATCTGTCTTTACTTTTTGATATTGCTGCTGAACACACATCAGGGAATCTCTCAGTCTTTCCCTGAGGTTCAGTCCAGGATAACTTGATGTTTATGTGAAAGAAGGACTCCGCAGACGACGGCTCTGCAGCACTTACGTACAGAGAGACACCAGAGATGTACTTCGCTCTGAAGTCAGCAGAGTGACGGCCGGTGGAGTGGGACCATCTGCTGAAAAAGACTGAAGAAAAGCTACTTGAAAGAACCTACTGCTCTCCTCTAACGCGTTTTAAACTGTTCTGCAGGCAGCCGGGGGAGAGGAGATGTGCATGTACAGCCTCTGCCATTCCAAGGCCTCTGACATAAACGGACGTGACACACTGTCATTCAGTATTATGTTGACGAGACATTTTGAACTTACCACAATTAGTTTGTAAAACACTTAAGTTCATGTTCTAAAAACTAATTTAATGTATTATAATTTCATTCTTTTTTATATAATGTCTAACAGAATCACAGCTGCAAGCATTTTTGATTCCTGTTACTTTTGTTCTTTAATTAAATGACTACTTATTGCAGGAAATGAACACGTTTCCTAAAGCTCTTTTTTCCCCAGGGAGAGTTGGGAAGGGAAGAGATTACAATTATTATGAACCAGATTGTATCACTTCTTTATCAACACGGAGTCCTCAAAAGGATGATCTCCAGTAAGGTTTTCCATCTGGTGGCGTAGCGGTGTTTCAGACCAGATCCCAAACAGCGTAACGTGATTGTCATTCTACACTGGCCGAGGTTCCGGCTCTCTAAAGAATGACAATTAAGTTCACTGTTACTTCATTCAAAAAATGACTAAATTGGACAACGATAGATAAAAATGTAACAATGTACTTTGATGTTTAGCCAACGAATGCTTTGAATGCTTTCTCATCAGTAAGAGGAAAAAAGTTACTAAATACTAATAACAAAGCAAATAGAACTGGTGTAGTAAAATGTCAAGCCAGACGTTCTAATAATGCTCAACATCTAGAAACATCTGAGAATTCTACTCAAAATAATACTAAAAGGAAAAAACTCAGGAAAAAAAAAAAGACACAGTGCTCGCTGGAAAGCATGCCTGGCAAGACAGCCACAAAATGGCACATACACGCGCGAGACAAATTTCTCTGCAAGAGTCTAAAATGCCACCTTTCTAGGAAGTTGTGCACTGTTAAAAATTTGAAAGAGGCTCTGTTGGTCTCATAGCTTTGTTGAGATGATCTCCGTGAAGCGTGAAAACAAGAAAGAAAATAAGGTATGTAACACTGATTGTAGAGACTACTACCAAATTGCTGCAAGGCGGTGACTACAAGCAGTGCAAACGGTGGATGGACGAACTTTCGGTTCTCTTCTGCTGCGCAGTGTGGGCATGAAATACCAAACAGTGCTGTTCTTTGGCTGAAGTAACGCTTACGGATGGAAGGTAAGAACACACAGCGCAACACTTCGAAGGTACGTCAGTGAGGGCACCGCCAGGAGAAACTGATGAATCACAGGAGACGTGGTGCCCGGAACCAACGCAGCTTGCTACTTTCATCGTAGCTAGCTGTAATTCTGTGCAACTTTTTCATGTTTGACTTACGCAACTATCAGTTGAAGTCTTGAATTACCCAATTACTTGATCCAAAGATTTTTTTTTTTATTTATTGCAATTTTTAAATTTGCTGGCTTTTCACAGAAATATGTAACATTATAACTAGCCTTTTAACATACCGTTAATTGTATTTATCAATTTATTATTAATGAAATACTGTTAATTCTAAACAACAATATAATGATAGTCCAGGTGTAATATACCAAAAGGGTAAACAGAAAGGAGAGAAGTTTCTTCAGCAGAAGAACCATTTTTAGTTTCAGAACAGTAGATGACCCACTGTTAACTACAAACTTGGCTAATAATCCACGAAAGCAACACTTCTGTTTAGCAGCGCCGCATACTTTCACTGGTAATATTCTACAAAACACATTAAAATGATCTTGAAAAATATAATAAACAGAAGAATATTTTAAGGGTAACTTCAAGCAGCTTTTTAAATTTCAAGCAATGCCTCTGAGCTGTATTACTAATGCGACTCAAGCACCTTGTGGTTATGCAGCAATACGCTTCGCTGCTTCCCCCCGTTCTCAGCCGCCCTTCACCGCAGGCACCCCAGCCTTTCTTCTGCTTCCGCCTGGCAAGAGACGGAAAGTCGTGACTACACCAGAGCCACCCGCAGTCCCCACCAGCCAACTGCGTTCCGGGGTGAGTCCACCCAGTTCCTGGAGAGTGCCTGTGCTCGAATACTGCAGGCACGCAGGACGGCAGCCGCCGAGGGCACGCTGCGGGCTCAGGGAGGCCGCGCTCCTCCTGCCGCTTCTTCCCAATGGCAAAACCAAACACGCCCACAGCACACAGTTCCCACCACTTCATTCAGGGGTCTGCTTTGAATGACCGTAAAAAGAAAAAAAAAAAGGCAATCTCTCTGTGCTGAACTTTGCCTTTGGGAATACTCTCTTGTGATACGCTTCACTTCTTTACATTTGTTAAATTTGATTGTACCCGCTCAACGTTTTTAGAAGTTAATGAGGTGGGGTAGAGACTGATAGGTGGACAGTAAAATGTCATGCCTCTATTTTATCACAAGTGCTCACTAAAACCAGCAGTTGTGTTATTTTTCCAGTACGCAATCACTGTAAGAATTTGGGCCTTGCAGTGCACTTTTTAAAACCTTGTACAGTTAAGAGGAAAATACTGTTTCATATGCAGATAAAATAAAAAGTTTAACATCTCATGAGGTCCATCTAGTGGAGATGACAGTGAACAAAGGCTCAAAAAAACCCAAACATCAGAGGCTCAGAAAAATTAGAAGAGCATTAAGCACACTTATGTAGATTGGATGAGTGGACCAAATTATTTACTGGCAATTTCAGTATAATAATTTCCAGAGACAATGCAGCCTTGTGTTTTTATAATTAATTCATAAGAAACATATTTCATTTAGAACTATTTCTGTTTACAATAAACCATTTCCTATCAATGAAGTTTAAGAACACCAGTTACTCCGCATTCTACTCTCAATGTACATTGGATAGAAGTCTCACATCCATTTCTGATTGAAGAAGTTGGGTTTTAAATATGCTATTTTCAATAAGGACAAAAGCAACCTTTTTTGTGAAGTCATAGATTAATGTAGGTTGGTAAGACCCTCGGTCCTTTCCCAAGGTCGCTAGATGTCCCCCTGCCCCAAGTGCAGCAAACTTTGAAACTCCAGCAGGTGGCTCAGTGATTGCACAGTCCAGGCTACAGCCCGAGTATGGACTTCCCTTTTTTCTTTATTTTAAAGACAATATTAATCCAAAGATACAGAAGTAATTTAGAAATCAACAGGTTTTCCCATTTTCTTTTAGGACCTCCGTCAAAGAGTTCTCTACCTTAACTTCACCTTAAAAATCAATTTTAAATCATGCCATTTTTCTCTCTGAAAATAAACTTTCGGAAATGGTTACTCTCAGAAATAGTGAAGGATAAATCAGAGATACATGAAGTACCTGCAGGACAGAGAGATTGTGCGGGTGAGCCAACAAAGAGGTCACAAAACAAAACTGGTTAAGTATATCCAAAGATGCAGATCAGATAGTGGTGAGGTTCAGCCAGGAACTTCCACTGGATAAATATTTTGAAAAAGTGACAGATGTGCGTATGACGTTAAAGACAAACAAAGGACAAAATAAGAGGCATAATGGTATGTCAAATAAGGGCTATAAAGCAACTAAGTTGTGAAGAGCTGTTCCCCCATAATTGGCTAATACATTCTTTTGAGACCTCGGTGGTCCTTACATCAGCTACAGAGAAGCGCGTCCCCTCCTCAGCCTCGCTCCAGCAGCTGTGGAGGTGTGGCAGTGCGGGACAGAGCGAGCTCAGGCCCCGGACGCACCGGCGGTGCTCAGCTGGACCCAGTCCCGTGGTACCGGGGCAGCTCTGTATGAGCAAACGCAGAAAACTCCCGGTCACGCACCTTCTGCGAGTTACTCCCTATGTCTGTTACTTCTGGATCAGCTGGAAATTTTTAATCCCCGTTTTTTAAAAGAACTTAAATGAAAAATATTAAAAGATATTGTTCTGAGCCTGAAAAGTTTAGAGTATATACATGTGGGATTGCAAGTTAAAAGAGATTAAAAGGTTGTAAGGAACTGTAAAATGCAAGGTAGATTTTTGTTCAATTTAAAGGCAAGTTAAGAGAAATATTAGCTCAGAAGTTGCACATAATAAATATTCAGAAGAAACCTTCTAGTTGATACAGGGCAAGAAAGGAGAAGCATGAATTATCACTCACTGGTCATTTTCTTTGGAAAACTTCTGAAATTTACGTACATGGAATAGATTGTATTAGTATGTAAAATACATTTCTGAGCTACAGACAGCCGACCCTCTTCCTATCTGTTGTCTTACATGAAATACAGTTAAGTTTTATCTGACACACATGCAAATATGTACTACTGATTTAAAGCAAAGTAGTAGTGAGACATTTTGTAAAAAAAAAAAAAAGACAGACAATATATATTTTTCTTAGAATATTTAATACAACTATTTGCAATATAGTTCAACAACAAATGTTTACAGTTCTGTTTCCTCTTAAAAACTCCTACTGAAGTCTAACACCACAGACAAATAGGACTGAGATCAAAACAGGCAACTTGATCCCTAAATAATTTCTGACTGTATCCTGGATCAGACAAAAGGGGTATTTCGTACACACAGACCCAAAACACAGATTCAAAGTGAAATCCAAAGTAATTTCTCTGAAAGTCAGTTAAATAACCTAAAAAAATTGTTAAAGACATCTTAAAAAAATAGCATGTGCTAAAAATAAAAAAATTTACATATTGCATTTTAGCAGATTCAGTAAAATAATTCCAAATTTCACATATGAAAGGAGAAGTCCTATCCACAAAGATTTTAATGTTATTAAGGAAAACATGCTTTTACTACAATAGTTTCACTGAGTGTAAAAAAAAAAAAAAGTTGTCAAATTTTACATTATAAAAGAGCGTTCATATTCACCTTGAATTTCAGGAAGGTATTTGAAAATATTACTTCAGAATTCTATCCTCCAATTGAAACAATGCCTGCAATCCTCTGCGAACATTACACAGTTCCTCTTCTTGCTGTGCAAAAAGCATTATATTTATCACATACTTTAAATAAAATCTTCCTTTTTTTTAAGTTTTGTAATTCTGGTGCATAGCATATGCTGCTTTTAACATATCAAATATGATATTTTTCTTTTCCATGTCAACATTCAACATCTTAAGACACCAAACTAAAACACTATATCCATATCTACCTGCTGCTTTTATTACCCAGATAAGATCTAAAGTGTAACATGTCTGTTCCTCATGGGTCGGTACTGGGACCAGTGCTGTTTAACATCTTTGTTGGTG
>RSEF01000001.1:42632374-42661168 GCA_003993805.1 Himantopus leucocephalus
CTTTAAGGTCCCTTCCAACCTAAACCATTCCATGATTCTATGTCAGTGATAACTGGATTCTGACTAATTTTTATTTTTGATGGGGGACTAGAAATTACAATTTTTAGTATTTTAGTGTTCAAACAGCTATACTTAAAAAATACATAAAAATGAGGACAAGAAAACTTCATTTACCATTTCTTTAAGAAGTTTCTCTTGGAGTCCTTTTATGTCTTCTTTCATCAGATGCATCTATAAAAAAATATATTGAATACATCTTCTCTGCTTACAATTGATAACCCATTTTCAAGACAACAATTACATCCCCAAATGGTTTATAACCGAGAGATACAGATGCACATGCATCTTCCTGCCTAAGGAAAGGGATATGTGTTTTAAATTTTTTCTTTCTTGGATGATTAACACTGGTAAACAAAGCCACAGAATACAGAACAAATCTTGCAGCAGTTTTCCAGATAATTGCACACACCTTCTAATGGGTAAAATCTAGGCCTGAAACACTGAATATTGGTACATTAAAGGATATTTTATGACAATGAAAAACTGTACAAATACTTATGTGGCATTAATACAATGCTGAGGAAAAAGACTTTCTTTGGAAAAAAAGTCAATACTATTATCTGTTAGCAAAATTGAAGAATTATTAAAAACAAGAAAGAAACAAAAGTTCATCATACCTCTGAAGTAAAAATATGTTCTTCATAGTCAACAGTATGGTAGATGTTCTTTTCAAATGAAGTTTTAAGAATCTGAATTCTGAAGAAATAAAAGGCAGTTCAAACAGCTTTGCCACATATGAACTTTCCACACATATTTATGAATACATCTCATTATTTGTAGTCTCTTTGTACTTAAAAGCATGGACAAACATTACCATTGTTGTTACTACTGGAATAGTCCCTCTGGTATGTAGAGAAATTCAGATGGAGAATAATTACATTTTTAATCTCATTTTCTCATCTCATCTACTGTCTCTATTTCACAGACGAGAAAAATTGCATAGAGAATAGTACTTGGCCTAACTTACACCTCAAAAGAACAGAACACAAATCTCATCCTGGGATTAATGAAGCCTACTAACCTCTGTTGCTCATTTCTCATGTATGTACTAAAAGTATGTGTATGTTTTTTCCAAAAGGTCTGGAAAGAAAAATATTAATAGACAATAATCAGTAGGAACCAATATTTTCTGAAATGACTAGTATCTAATATGAATAAAATAACCTACAACCACAGAGTCAGCACACAAGGGGTAGGAGTTACACAGTCACCACAGAAGCTTGGGGGGGGAACGCTTAGCTGGTGGGATGAGGCACTTCAGGAATTCTATTTTCATGGAAACAGTTTCACCAAAAATATGTTCTGCATAAAAGTTTTAAAACCATGAAAAAGAATATGCATAGCATTTTATTCAGACTTTCCATATAATTTAAGCCATGCCTTCAGAGTAAAAGAAAAAAAACGAGTATGTCTTGTGTTTACATGAATATTTGTATATTGATTTTTACATTACAGCAAGTAGCAGCCCCATAACGTCAACTGGCTCACTGTAGAACACACAGCAAATCAGGTTCAAATGTCTACATGCCTGAAATACAGGCCAGCTGAAAAAAAAAGGCTTATGAAGTGGGGTAAACAGCCCATTAAAAGTAGTAGGAGTAGTTTATTCTAGGAAGAAAAACATATAGTGGTGATCTAGAAATTCTAAGACCATAGCATTAGCCAATCCTAACACCTCAAGTGCATTATCTGAAATTTGACTCGACTTCAAACAAAATGATAAAGGCTGTTTAAAACAGAATTAATGATCTAAAGTTAAAGATGATATGAGTAATCTATGGATTCCCTAAGAATTCGTTTTTCTCCATGACCAAGCAATTAAAATACAAACCGAGAATTCTTTTTCCATGTTTTTCAGGGACTGAGAATCTTTTTCAAAATTCTCAAGTTCCTCAAGGAGAGCAAAATGAAATTTGTCCAGCTGCCTGATCCTACCAAAACAAAATGAGTTACTTTTAGAAAGTATCCATTGCATTTTAAGGGTGTTTTAAAATAAATCTTTCGTTACAGACCTGCATTCATGAAGCTGGTAACTCATTGTTGTCAAATGCTCATGGGCAGCTCTTAATGATTGCTTAGTGAAATGATCCATTTTCTGTGAGCGGCTCTATGAGGATGTTTTAACATTACATTCAGATTATTTTCACTTTAGGAAAAAAAGCAACCTGTAGTATGTTTAGTACTGTAATTGCTTAGTATCACAGATCATACTGAGCAAAAAACCTTTTTTTATTATATCCTTTAAGGGAAATCTTGCTGTTAATGAAATGTAAGTAAACAGAGGTTTATGTTTTTGATAAAATTCTACCTAACCTAATTAAAAGTACATTATTTGAAAAATATATTTCCTCAAAATAGAGAAAGTACATGTGAAGTGAATGATGTGTACCTACAGCTGTCTTAGATGAACAAATGTGTTATTCAGGCTCAATTTTTCCTTTTTGCAAATAACTTTCATTCATGGGTTTGATAATTTGAAAAAAAATCAAAATGCAGTATGCTCATTACTTTAGATACATAAGCTTGTTTTGAAACAACAGGATAAAAAATAAAACATACATGGGAAAGAAAATAATTGCAGAGTTACGTACAGAAAGGAATTGAAAAAGGCATACAAGGAAACTTGAAGGTCTATGCACATAGCTATTTTCGTGTCTTTTTAAGTAAATTCTGTGGTGTAAGACAACCTATTGTTCATAAGCACATGTACCCACACAGACAACGAATATTGTATATGAAATGTCTTGCCTCAATTTTCTTAGTAAATTCTTTTTGGAGCTTCTGACATATACTGATAGTTGAACAGCCAGGTTCCCAGACCTCCCCATCCAAAACAGACACATCATTTACAGATACAGTAGACAGGCTTTCAGACACTGAAGAGAAGTAAAAAAAGATAATGTCACAATTCAGTATGAGAAAGTATCCTATTTCAAGTTGCAACAGGGCCAAGAACAGCTTTGTTATAAATACATTAATATCACCAATGAGATGGCTGAGACCAGTTTCTATTTTCATATCAATTTTCTGACTTCTTAGGTGGATAGAGCGTCTAAATATTTAACATTTCTTTTTATTTCTTTTTTTAAAATATGTAAAATTCTTTTTTATGGATACTATCTTTCTTGTTAAGACTTTGTTATCTTATTTCAAACTTTTGTACAACTTTCACTCCATAACTAACCTCTGTAAGTAATAGCATCATCTGTTTTAAATAATTTTCTAGGCTGTAACTTTGTTCTTCTCTTTCCTTTCTTTTCCTCCTCTTTGCTTGTTTCCACTTCATCAGAATTGCTTTCTGTATCACTGTGGTAGCTTCGTTTGAAAAATGTCTGTATAGTTGGTCCTTTAAGAAATATGAAAGCAATGCTTAATTTTAGGATTATTTAGAACAAAGACATGGGAAGATAAAGAAGAGTTTATTGACCCTTTGGATCCAAACTCTAGGAGTATGTGTCTTGGCTTTAAAGCTTGTGAACAATATAAAAATTAATAAGTGTTACATTTATGGAGGGCACGTTCAGTAGATATGAGAACTTGATGCTAATGAACAACAGGATTTCAGTAGAACACAGAACTCTGACCCATGCAAGACTCGCTCATTAAAGAGATTCACCCTAAGCTGTTTTCCTGATAATACATTACCCCCACTTTTTTGCAAATATCCGTGGGAAGATATAACTAACTAAATTATAACTACTGCAACTAACTCTTTGCAGTAACTGCATTTTGGATCCCAATTTTCAGGTTTTCTGGGGGCAATTAAAACAGCAGAAAAATGAGAAAAAGAGTAAAAATTGAATAATACTGAAAATATATAAAAGAAAACAGGATTAAAAAACTTGAGCCATATTTTTATGCCACATAAACATTTTTCTTAGCCTTTATAGAGACACATCAAAAGCCTTTTGCTTTAAATTAAATGTTTGTACCTGACTCATGTATGGGGCCACAAGGTTCTTCACTCCAGGACTGTACTTTACTTCCACTGGTAACAGACAATGGAGATGGTGGTACACAATCCTAAAAGAAAAGTCACTGATTTATTAGCTTTGAAATTAAAGCATTTTTAGAAGTCTTCATCAGAAATGCACATTTATGTTGGTTTTCATTAAACTAGGGACATGAACAAAACCAAAGAACCCACTGCATGAATTACTACAAGGTCTCATTAGATGAAAGAATAAACAAATTCTCCGCCATGTTAATAATTTATGATAGCAATAATTCAAATGACCAATAAGGTCTGTTCCTTGCAATAGGACACAAACAAAATTATTTCTTAAAGGAGTCATTAGTGCTTTTTTTCACCAGAAAAAGTACTTACAAGAAGTGATTTGAAGTTATACAGCAGATTTTACTTATTTGCCAATGCTACAACAGTTATATTGAGTACTACGTTAATGCTAGAACTATGAGAGCACTTTTTCACCTCAAGAGCTTTTCCATACAGATGTCACAATTCTTTAATTTGTGAAAAATCATTTTTTATTGAAAGTCAAGAAAAAATATTTACTCCCTGCTATTTTTTAAGATGTTACTTATAACTGATCTTGTTGGGATACAATTCTTTCCTTGTATCCATGTGATAAATAATTCCCAAATTTATCTCAAATATTTAAAAATTAATAGTGGGATTTTTCCAAGCAGGTCACAAGTGAGCATTATATATAGTGTTTAACATTAAGAAAGATGCATTTCCCTTAAACCTCACCATCTGTAAAGTAGACAAAATAGACAAAAGCCTGCAGCTTTCTTCTGAAGAGCGAAGGATTTAGTAACATACCTCCTCTTTACTTTTGGTGATAGGTTTAGTGGTATCTTGTAGTTTTCCTTTAACAGAAAGTATGTCTGAAAAGCAATGTCTGAAACTCGAATCTTCATTATTATTGTGTGTTTCAGGTACAGATCCCTTTGCATGTTTTCCACTGACTGTTTTATATGTTGTTAAGCTGAGCTACACATCAACAACAAAAAAAAATCATTACTGAAAAGAGATGTACAAAAGCATAGACCAGTTGGCAGCTGCATGGAACAATTTCAGTTAAAATAACTGTAGAGTAACTTTAATATTCTTACCAAAGATGCTTCAGTCAAAACTGGTGAGAAACTTTTATTTCCAAATGTTAACTTTTTAACAGTCACCTCAGGGGACTGATTTAGACATATACTTTGAATATTATTTTTTTGTGGATAGAAATTATTGGGAGAGATCCCTTTCTCAAAGTTTAACACTTCTGTTTTTTCTGGTGTTGACTCCTGAAGACCAGGTGATATTTCACTACAAGTAAGCTCTTGAGGAGCATCTCCTTCCGATATTCTTTCAGCACCTAGAAAACAGTTACTTAAGTGTAAGCATGAGGAATGAAAGTTAAGAGGTAAGCAAAAGCCCCATATTGCTAACTGTTCCAACTCCAGATATTTGCAAGTCTCAGACATGTGGAATTTTACTTTAGGTGTTGGCTTGCCACACTTGCACATCTTGCACTCTCCGCACTGTTTTAGCGGTTACCAGATTCATTCTAACACTTACATATTGCACTTCTATATTATGCTGATGTCAAATAACTGCACCAACCTATAAAAGTGTTAGTGATATATTAATATGCTTCCTTAAATTATGTGGTACACACCGAATTAGGGGCTATCGCTTATTTTAAAAGCATGAAATAAATGTAAAATTGTGCTACTCATTTAACCTCCAGCTTTTGATACAGTATTGCTATAAATTTAAAGTCAAAATACATACATCTCATTTTCTCAAGAGATGCAGGACTCTCAGATGAAGGCATTTCAATTTCCTTTTCTTCTGCAGAATGATTTGGTTTAATAAATGCTTTATGCACATAGTTAGATACTCTCTTTGGCTCCATAGGTACAATATTCTGGAGTTCCTTTTGCTGATTATCATCCTTGTTTTCCCCGTTCATATGTTTCTATTAAAATACAAAGTTTATATAAACATTATTTGTAAACATACAGGAAGTGTGTATATATGCAGGTAAAGAGCATATTGTCTATACATTCCCTTGAACAAGCAGAAGGTCCAAAAAGGAACATCATTAGAAGTACTTAAATTCATAAGGGTATCAGGTGTTCTATATCAATGTGCATTGAATTTGTTTAATTCAGCACCCAAATTCCTATTCTTATTAACTTCTTAACTATTGCAGGCAATTACCAATGCTTCATGATTCAATCAATAAAGTTTACAGACCTATCCATATACACTGAAATGTTATGCTAAAAGAATGAAAAAGTTCTAGCACCCAACATCATTGCTTAATTTACAAAAATCCTACTTGGATATTCAGCATACTTGTACACAGAATAGGCATAGCATTATCAAAATCAAATTAGAGGAACGAAATTTGGCTCACTAAAACCTCCCATTTAATACACATTTTCAAAATATTGTTAAGTTTTTAAAATAAAGGACAGCAGTTCTTTGAAGCAGAGTGAAGTTCATAAACAGAAACTGAAATGCTGTTATGACTGAGAAGGTTACTTACAACTGATTTTCTTAGCAGCTAAATACTAATTATTAAAAAAGGGCACTGCTAGAAATAATAAAGAAAATTCATTTCCACTTGCTCATGTTGGACACTTAAAATTCAGGAGTACTAAGTACAAAGCAGACCAGAGTTTATTTTGAAAAATATGGCAGAAGTGGATTTTTAGGAATAAAGTGCAACTTTATACCTGTATTTTTGATTTCTCCTCCTTCGGGGTGCATGCTGAAGATTTCCTTTCACTCTCTGACTCTGAACTGGAAGGCTCTTTGTAATTTTTTGCTAATGCTGCTCTTCGAGGTCGTTTTTCTCTGGTGGTTTGCTCTATCGTTTCATCGGTTCTTGAATTCTGTTTTTTACATTCGTTTCTCTTTGGAAGAATAAAAAAATCTTCAGTTTATATCAGAATTATTAATAAATAAATATATAAAAATAAATAGCAAGTAACTTGGTTTAATTACTTGAAATCATTATTTCGAAACAACTAAAAAAGTTTAACTTTACCAAAGCTCAGAGAGTCCAACGATCAGTCTACTAAGTATTTTAGGAAGGTAATTTTCACTGTAGGGCACAGTGCAGTNATGTAAGAGAAAAAAAAAAAAAAAGAAGAGGCAAAATAAATGCCATTTTTGAACTACATGAAAGCTGAAGTGGGTTTCCAAAGCTTGCTCTCTGAAATATGTGCACATTTAAATCCGACAGTAACTGTTTTGAACTAGAACAAAACCAGAAGCCTGCATAGTGAGCAGAAACCAGTGTCCTTGATCATCACCTCTGAACTGATTACCTTAACCACTAGACTAGAATCAGTCTTCCTTTCTATCTGCCCCCCTTCTACATCATAACTACTGCCACTCTCTCTACACAGCAGTCTGTTCAGAAATACAGCAAAGCACGTTCTCACTGGAAGTACCCCAGGGACCTGACATTTGAAGGGATGTAAAACGTAAGTGCAGCACCTCTCAGACTAGGCGAGATTAGAATTCTTGCCTCCTGCTGTCTTGATAAGTGCTCTATGCAAAACATACACTTTCCTAGCCTCATATCCAGGGTCAAGTCTACTAGCGCCTTCCTGGGCTTCAGATGCTCTCCATCTGAGTCTATGCAGTAGTGGAACCCTACCTGCTCAAAGCAGCCACTTTGAACTTGCTTGGGTAGATTTAGGGAACTTCACTGCTAAAAAAGGATGCTTTCTAGTAAGTAGACAGATTTAACATCAGGCAATTGAAGCCCTCTTCAGTTTTGATATACCTGGACCAGACATCACCATCAATACCTACATGTGGTGATCATATTTTCATATGCATGATTTATATTGAGTGCATGTATGTAGCTTTAAGCTAATAACACATCAAATAGATTTGATTAATTATTGTACAGCCTGAGAGACCAAAGAGTAGTCTGGAGGGGACAGAGGGAAGGTTTTGGGGTTTTTTTGTGTTTGCTTTTGTTTTTTAAACTGTGGCTTACAAACATCTACAAGTACCTTCTATTAACATGTTCATAACAACTTATACTTTATTATACTTCCAACCTGAATACGCTTACAATATTTTGCAATTATTATTAACACCTATAAAATTTTTGTTTTCGCAGTTTCACTGTTACATATATTCATTTAAAGAAATTATAATCTCAAAGGTATCAGAATTCAATTAAGCACATTAGACATATGAAAAACCCTTGCTGAAAAGCTAATGGCATATTCAAAGAAGTAGATGACTATTAAGCCATAAATAGACATAATCAGTAATTTTAAGTAATAAAACTTACAAAAGCATCAATGTGTAATAATCATTCTGACTCATAGCTAGTATTATGCCTGAAATACTAGCTAAATACTACATAAAAGGCATATAGTACCTGAAAAGAACAAATTGTATTTAACAAATGATCTTGAAATAAGCACGGAGAAATGGTACATATATATGAAAAGTTACTTTAAAACAATTTCTGTAGTGAGTTAAGACATTTTGAATATGTATTACAAGTCTAGTTGAAAATTTACATTTACCTTTTTCTTACTGGCATTTTTGCCTTTAGGTTTATCCACGTGGCAAGCGGGTTCAGGGAATTTATCTGCTGTTACAATACATAAAGTCAGAAAAATCAGCAAAATAGTCAAATGTTTGACATTTAGAGTTTTAGCTGTAAAATCATAGAGTCTCTTTTATGCCCACAAACTGACTGATTCCGTAAACTGCTTTCAGCACATTATTTTAAAAAGCCAAAGGTTTTTTTGTTGACGACAACACCCACCTGTCCTATCCTCCAATAATTTTCCATGTTAAAATACAGGCATTTTGGAAATTAACCCTTATAATAATGATTAGAACTAATTTGAAAATTCCTTATGCTTGGCAATAAGACAACAAAAACATGTCGTACTGCAACACAGAACATCACACGCTGTGCAGCTACTTATCTATGGATAAACTTATTACAGCATTCTTAAGAAATATGAAAAAAAGCTTCTTACTTTTGTCTGTGATTACTGGTTTCCGTAAGTTTTTATTTCTACTGTAATCAATTAACTGGGCTTTAGATTTTCTATTTGATTCTTGTAGCCAACTAATGTCTGTCTTGCTGTCATCACCTCTGTATTCTGTGTCTGTGTCACTAAAGAGATGCTTCTTGTTTTGATTGTTTCTAGTCTACAAAAAAACCAGAAAAAGTTGTTAAGTTGTTGATTTACTTTTAATATACCTTTCACTTACATAATTGGTATTTAAAGGCAGGAAGACAAGGTATACTGATCCACAAAAATCTAAGCCTTACTTTTTTTCTTCCTTTCACTTCAGTGCTAGTTTTACTGTCACCTGCGTTCCTTAATTCGAAAAAGAAAAAACACCTTTAAATGATACATTTAAAAATACTTGTTCTAAATCTTTCTACTATTCATGTGATACGTGGATTAAGGATTCAAACAAATGTACCTACTTTTGTTTTCACATCCCTTTAGGAAATACCTGTTTACCTCAAAACCTAAAGGATGTGCTTATTTGCTAAGGATCAGTAAGAACACACAGTAACAATACGTCCTTTGCAGACTGATTATTGACAAAAACTACCCCTCTCCTGTCAGGAGTTTATAACCCCTTAGTATTCCATAAAGAGAACTAATGCTGTTTTCGTCACTTAACATATTCTTTCCTTTTTATCAGCTTCCCAAAGGAAAGTCATGAAACAGCCTAGGAGAACACAGCTTCTATGTTTATTGCTTGAAAAAATAACATAGTCAAGATATTATTGTCACGCATACATTCCCTGGATTTTCATGACAGAATGCTGGAGAATGCAGACAGTGCTATTCCTGATGATTATCAGCAGAGTAGGACACATATAACATCCCTACCCTTTTTTGTTTGGATCTGTATGAACACTCGGTTCAGTAACATGCAATTCTGGGATCTGAAAATGTAAATAAGAAAAAAATGAAACTTTTCATTCGTTATACAATTTCAACAAAATTAAACAGGCCATCAGACAGTAACAGCTAAGGGCTTTCTTGCTTAGTTTTTGTACTCAGCAATTAAATTACGATGATTAATTTCTATCTCAGAAATTATTTAACAACAGAGGTGATAATTAAAACCAACTGGAACTGACTGAAGCTTTCAATACCTCAAGCTAATACATTAGTTTCCATGCACTTTGCTTCCCTACCTTCACCAATTCAGCAGGCTCCTCTGAGCCATAAGCAGCAAAACTATCTTCTGTTGTCTTTTGCTTTTACCTTAGCTAGATTTTCTTTTTGCTCAAACATCTGGGCAAAGATGTCTTTACAATGGGGATTGGAAGGAAGGCAATAATGCTTTCAGGATAATAGGATAAACTGAATGATAATGATACTCCTAACAAGCTCTTTTATTCTCAGTTCAGGAAAACATCATCGTATCTTCAAGTCACCAGAATCTTGGGACAGCATATAGCATTATACATTTGAAAGTGATGGAGGTATTTACATGGCAGACTTTTTTCCCCACTTAGTTCAGTGACATAATTTGAATTTTTAAGTTTTATCTATTCTTTCAGTAGACAATTTAAGTTGACTGAGCGCCTTGATATTCTATTCATAACATATCAGTTTCCGTTATATTCTTACTCCAAGCTTTATTGTAGGCTCATCAAACCCACTGGTGTTAAAGTTGTAGACGTCATCCCTGTCAAACAGACACACAGATCAATTTTGTGACTGAATTAATGAACATGTCACAGAGTTAGGTATGGGTAATTAGAAATTCTGTTTGAAAATGTTTTAACTACTTACATAATATGACCGGCAGTTATATTAAGAAAAGTAGCGGTTTTCAGGTTTCTATGCTGAGCTTCTTCCTATACATAAGTAAAAAGTTAACTTACATGTCAAATTTGGACGATGCATTCATGCACACTGTCATCTCAAAGAGCAAGTTCTTCATCATGAACATATGAAAAAAACCTAGCAGCTGCTCAGACTTCCACTTGTCTAGCAACATTACAATATGGCAAAAGGGGACAAGAGCTAGGAGAAACTAAATCTTTTAGAATTTACCCTTTAAGGATATCAACAAAACCTCAGAATTTTTTTCCCCCAAACATTAAGACTAATTTCTGTGTCCTAGCTCTATGCCATTTAAGAATTCTATAATCTCATTTACAGTAATATTTTTATTCTAAATATTTAGCATTGCTATGAAAAGAAACAGATTCAATTAACAGTTGGAAAACAGAAATTAATTTGGGCTTCACTGGCTGATAGTTGCCTGTAAAAATATTATTCCACATAAGTAAATACATAAAACGTTTTTTAAATATATACAGTCAATGCATAATTAACATTACTGTCTACAGATATTTAACATTCAGCGGTTTGTGAACTTTCGCTTTACATCTACTAGCTACCACTGTATATGTACATATATGTGATATGAAAAAAATCTCAAAAAAAGCAATAATATGTTACCTTAGAGACACAGGATTTATTTAAATGTGGCCTAAAAAACAAGGGTACATTTTGTTAAACATCAATTAGAATATATGCATTAGAATACTGCTTATCTAAATAAAAGCGCTATCAAACACAAGCTATACTGCAGGTTCTGCATGTCTTCCAAGTCCCTATCCAAAAGGTTTAATAGCTGACATAGCCTAACTATTCCAGTCCTTTGTCACCCAGTTACAATCAGACATGGAGAGCATGGAATTATATGTAAAGTTCCAGCAAGGTAAGACTAATTTTCCTAAATAAAAGAATTTGTTAAATTTAAACTCTCTAATGGTCAACTCTTTCAAGAAGAGAGAGCTAGAAACTTGACATAATCAGAAAATTGCTGATTGAATCCAAGTTTGGTCCCCAAACTATGACGATAGGATGGAGACACCCAAAACGTGCAGTGCCCATGAACTATCTCAGTTAATTTCTCTCCATGGAAGGTGTTGTGAGTGAGTGAATGAGCAAAAGACCACTGAATAGAGTTTCTAACAGCCTTTGTAGTTATTTCAACTACTGGAACTATTTGACTACTAGTCTCCTACACTTCAGTACAATAGGGTTTATCAGAACTGAACAAATGATTCAGATGAAAGCCAGATGTGAAATAACTGTAGACAGAGGAGCCGATCACAGACAAAGCCACATGCACAAAAAGAATAAGCACAAAAGTAAATAGTTCACATCATACCTGTTAAAACCCAAGGAGTCTCTTGCTTTGCTTTTCTCATCAGTCTTTACTTTATATCTGTCACTGATTTTACTAATTAGAGACTTTGTTGCATCTGTCATTTCTTTAGACTTTGTTTTCTAAAAAGACAGAATTTAAGACTCAACTTTGAAACCATTAAACAGAAGGGCAAAGCTGCAAACAGAACTACAGGTTCCCAACAATCACCTAAACTTCATTAAATGTCTTCTAGATGTACTAAATCACATTCCTTTGAAAATCATTTTCCCTTGCATTGCCCAAACAAGGAGCAATAAAACATCAGTTTAGCAGATATTTTAAATGTTGCAGTTTTGTGTACTATAACATTCAAAAGTGAATGAAGAAGCGCATGAGAAGTGCAAGTTGGTACTTATTTGAGAATTATTTTTTTAAAAGATTATTTTAAAAAAGAAATTCGGAGTAAACGAATCTTAAACAGGTCACACTGAAAAAGCAAACAGTGAAGTGACATTATTTAATTCACTTGTATCAGTGGAAAGTCAATTAAAAATAAGTTTTTGACTAAATAAGAGTAAAATACAAATTCTGAAACACTGAAAATTTGACAGTTCTTTTAACTGCAAGTCAAAGAAATGAAGGTACGAAACTCACCGTCTTTGATTGGTTTGGATTTGCAGTCTCTTTTCTGACGAGAACATCAACTTCCTCTCTTGTAGAATCAGAACACAAAGATGTTTCGGACACCCTAGCTGAAAGAAATGTTTCAAATGATGTTTCAGCAGTAGTTTAAATATTTTTCCCTTCTGAACTTAACAGTTTCTCTTCCAAATGATTAACAGTCTGACTGTCCATTAAGTATTCTGCAGTTTTCTTCCCTCATGGTATCAATTTTATTTTCTTGGGTTTCTTCCCTTTTTAAATTAGAAAAATTGAATAAAAAACTTTGTTTCACAGCTCTTTCACAAACAATAGAAACTAATACAGGAAAACAAAGCACAGCTGCACATTAAAAATTCATCTGAAACATTTTTAACACTAACAGTTAAGAACCATAACCTGGATGGGACGTACGTGCCAATGATGGCTTCAGCTTTTGCTTGTCACCGGCTGTTATATTCTTCTCAGGAACAGAACATGCTCTTTTTTTCCATGTTTTAGTTTTATCAAAAGAACTCTCCAAAAGACCAGACAACCTAACAAAGACCATCTTATTATCAGTGAATTGCAGAAAGTGTCTTTATTATAATAAACATGCATCACAAATTAGGAAAATAGTGATACCTTGTAGATATCAATGCATTTTACATTGGTACCTAAGCCTACTACCATTGTTCCGTTAACCAACGCAGTGTAAAATGGCAAACCTTCAGAAACAACATATATTTTTAAGTCAGCTTCAAAAAGGCAACAATATCCTATGGCCATCGTTAAACCTTGAACCTAGATGAACTCTGTGGTGTGCCAAATCTACTACTTTATATGGCACAATTCACTTATGTAAGCCCATATGTCATTTGTATTTCCCCTTCTGATTTCATCTGAAAGAATTACTCTCCTTGTTACTACTAAAGCTTACTTAAACTCCTACTCTGATCTTGTTAATGAGTACTGTTTTCATAAACAGATTCACCAATTTGAAGTCTTTGATTAAGACAACAGAACACTATTGCTCATGAAGTAGTCTCAGCAAGTACATATAAGAGTGCTGGTTTGGTGCCATGAAGTTCAGAAGAAAAAAAAAAAACAAACCACAAAACAAAACCATGATATAATAAAAGTGACCTGACATACACAGCCAACAGTTCTTAATGCAACTCTCAGGGAAGACAAGACAATTAAATTCTGGCATTTTCTGAAACTATGCAACAAAACTTCAATTCTGACAATATTTGAAATCACTCCCTTCAAAGTGAGTGACAACAACAGTGACTTGGTATTCTTTTCCAATACTTACAAAGATTTGTTGCTTCTCTCTACTGGCTGAGAATCAGGAACAATATCTAACGCATCATCTAAACGAGACATTATTTTGGTATCAATTATTATTACAAAAGAAAGGGACAAAATTATAATAATTTTAAAAGTAAGGACTATCAACACTTGTAAATTTACTTGCCTAAAGTTTGCTTTTGTGTAGCCTCAATTTCTGCTTCTTGTATCATTTCTAAAACTTCTTCAGCACACATTCGCTACAGTGGGATAACACCCAAAAGAAAATATTAGTGTAGGACTATAAATAGTATAACCTTGTAAACTTGTATTTTCCCTAGTAAAATCTGAAATTATTTTTTCATTTCACAGAAGTGCTGATTCCAGTACCTTTTCTGGTAGTTTTGCCTCATTTCTGATATTTGACTTCCTGATCTTCTGCTCCGTTTCACAAAATTCATTGTCTAGTGCACATCTTTGCTCACTCTAAAAAGCACAATAAGTAACACTGACAATTACAAGCCATAAAAGCCAAAGAAGTAAAATTCCCCTTGAAAGTAACACTTGAAATATTCTAAACTATTCTATATGTTAAAGCCTTTTACTAAACAATGGCTATATCAAAAAATGCCTCAGAATCCCATAGTCCGGGATTTGACCTGAATCTGACCCAGAAAGACATTTAGAACCGGAAATAAAAATCTTACTTTGAAGTCTTTGTTCAACTGGAACAGAAGCAAAAATACATCTACTCAAACTTCAGTTCAGTGACACCTATGTAGTTTTGTGATTTTAGTGAATGCCTAAGCAAAAATGCACTAAACCCAATGCTATACATGCTATAACCTGAAGACATTAATGTTTCACAACTATAGCTGAATGTATTATATGTTTTTACAAGTATTTCAAGACTGTATAACAATTTGAGATTCTCTGCATACAGCCTTCTCATATTATACACAAAGGAAGAATTGTGGTTCTAGTAAAAGCAAGCTAACTCTAGGGTCAGAACTGACAACAGAATGCAAATTTTGGCTAATTTTGTAAGAGTTCAATCCGACTTTAGACATATTAAACCTGAAATCCAGAGGACAAGAAAACATTATGCAATAAAGTAAAACACATTATCTTCTACAAGTTGCTAACTACAAAACTCTTAGCTCTTTAAAATATGAATTAGGAACAAATTAGAATAGAAATTAATGTTATTCTAAGTAAAAGACTTAGACACAGATGACATGCATACTCCAGTAGGTTCTTGATAGAAATTCTTTGTTCTGGTCTCATTTATTGCAGTATTGTTACACCTTTCAGCAGAGCTCATCATTTCCAAAGGTAATTTAAATCGTCCTTTACAAGGAGTGGCTAAAAACAAACCAGAGACATGTTAGAATTCTACCATTTCTTCTGTTACAATTACTGTGCTGTCTGTGACATCACTATGAAGAGTTTTGCCCATGATCACATCTATACCATAAACTAAAAAAAAGTTGGCTAGCATTTATATCAACTCATTATGTACCTTTTATAATTCTATTGATTTCAGTTAAGTTACATGGAGTTAAATGAGCCCATAGACTGTGGGTGTCTGGAGGCAAGCCATGCTTTTCACAGCTTGGCTCTGGTAGAAAATAGTTGGCCACCTATTTAAAGATTTTACTGTAATATATTTTTGCTGGAATAGACTGTGTGGTTAAGTTCCAAATAAAAAAGTTACAGAAGTTCTCTGTCTTGTTCCCTCCTAATTTGAAGATGCCTTCTTTTGTAGCCTCTGTTACTCTTAATTTATATGTGATACATGGATATACATAACTAAGGATACTGACACAACTGAGACAGCTAAAGCAAGAACATTGTTTGTTAGTCATGCTGTTCTGCCACTAGTTGTACCTCCAGGCTCTACTGGTCTTCGTCTTACAAATCTCTCCCTCGTAGAAAGTATTAAATACCTGTTACTCTAAGACTATTAGCAGGAAAGTGATGACTCCTATTTGTGGTAGAGCCCCTTCCTTATCCTTTTCTCTAAGAAGCACTTTTGACATAAGTATCAGTAGCACTGAACCTGTGACTCAAACTCACAGTGGATCCCACCTTGCTCACTAGCTGTATAATCAACTGCAAGTGATAGATGTACACATTGGAGAAAGCAGGTTTTCCACTGCAACTGCTATAAAAGCACTAACTGCTGAGAATTCTTTAAGCCAAAAGCATATGAGGAGAGAGATGGAGAAACATCTGGTTTAGGTCTTCTAATTGACTGCTGACTTCTTAGCTTGTCCAGCACAAACAGCTGACTGACAGCAGCAGCAAAAACGCGAGGTGGCCTTCAGCTGTTTAGAATGCAAGCGCAGCTACTATGCTGCATCATGGCTGTGGGCCAGTAGCAAGCGGCCTAGTTTAAAAATCTCAAGTTTAAAGCACCTGCTAGGGAGATTTTATAAGGTCTACTTGTCATTTCCAGCTCTGCAAAGGATCACAGTTCATGCTTGCATTTCAAAGATGATTTATAACACATTTTTACCCTGAAAGTACTTGTAAACATACATGTGCTGACAAATACCAGTGGACTCCTTGTGGAAACTCTTGTAGTTCCAGGAATAAGCACGGATGCTTCTGACACTTTCCTTTTACAAGATGTAGTTATCTTGAGGAACAGAAAAAACTTGACCGTAATACACAGATTTAAGGATGACAACACAAGATTTTAGAAAAATCTATTTCCAAGAGTCTTTTGACACTTTCTATTGTTGGAATGTCAACTGCCGTTGCTGCACATATCAATATAATGTGATTCTTATGCAGTTCCCTTTTTAGAAAAAGTTCACCAAAATACTTGAATTATATACTACTTCAAACTGATGGTTGTAAAACTGAGATTGGTGATTGTTGTTTTCTAAATTAATTCAATTAAGCATAGACAAATCCTGTCCCTTGTTAGCAATCAAAAGTAAGCAAGATGATTCCCAGGAGTTTCTGCAAAGCCATCACATAAGCTATAAACCAGCAGACTCTCAAGCACAGCTTTACTAGACTACTGCTAGCAAGACATGCACTGCGGGTCTGTTGCACAAGGAAGACATGCTGACACTGCTTCATCTTTTCCCCTATCCCTAGTGTATCTGTAGTTAGTCCTAGTATAACCATTATACGTTTACAACTTTAGAGTGACTGTGGGGCAAAAGAAACACCAGGCTTAACGAATGGGGCTTCTCTCAGTTTAAACCAGAGAATCAGTCATGCATAGGAAGAGTTCCATGAAACTGTGATTTGAACAACCAGGATAGAGGAGTCATCTTGACAAACACATGTTTTTTTGTTATCATCACTCTTTCTGAATTCCAAGCCTGCCGGACTTTTCTCTAATTACAACTATTACCATTGCTGATCATTAGTAAGTCCCCAGAGGCTATACTAGACTTGCGTATATCGTAAGAGATCCAAGCATGTCTTAAAAACATTTCTCTTTAAAGAGAATTCTCAGAGCATAATGGTCTAAAGAACATTAACAACTGCTTTTTTAGTCACATTTTTATAGTCTCAAAATACATGATAATGAGAAATGTCAAGTCATAAGAAAACCAAATCAATCAAATCCTGCATTAATTATATTTGAACTGTAAAATAACGGGTTTTGTATGATAAATATTTAAATTGACTTCTAATGTACTCTTTTCTGTTTTGATAATCCTACTTACCTTGGAGGAACCATCTCTGCATTTTTGTTGATTGTTATTTTTATTGAGAGTCCTCAAAGTTCCAGGAAGTTGCTGGGTTTTGTACTTACTGAGTTTCTCCTCTTCTTCAGATTTTTCTTCCAAACATAGTGACAACTGACTTTCTGGTACCAGAACCTATGTAATATTTTGGATTTTTAATTTTTTTTTTTTATGCAATGTTTGGATTTTTTTATGTTTCATATTTATACAAACACACACAGAGCAACTTCTTTACCGTAACACATTCCTCACTGTAGATTTTGATAAACTTCAGAACTTATATACTTTTAGTTTGAAAAGCATTCAACCTAGCTTATTTTTGCTAACAAGGATGGCTTACCAAATCACAATTCACATAGAGCTTCCCCTGTGTATATTTGTCTGAAGTTTTCTATGATTTGAATATTAATATTATTCCCTCCCCAAACATGTAATAGATACGTACTAGAAATCACTTAACTGGTTTTAGAGTTATCTTACTTATTGGCATTTTAAAAGTCCTCGTTTTTATGGTGAATTATCATAAATTAGCTCATAATGAGACTAAACATAAAAAACAAGAAAACAGTCATCTCAGTATACTGAAGTAAAATACCTGTGATCCGCTTTCATCAAAGACGACGTGTACAGTTGTTTTGGCAACTGATGCAGACTGCTTCTTACTAAAGCCCTACAAAGTGAGTAACCATCTATGTAAAATACACACTTTGCTCACTTTTAAAAAAGAAACAGAAAGAAAATATTTAAGTCAGAGATCATAAGTGTCTGAAATCAGGCTACAGAAGAAGATAGATTCTAGAAGCTCCTAGCAGTTCCATTCCTCACAAGTTTCTCAGCCAGACAGAGTTCAGGGCAAAGTAGTTTGTTACAATCAGTAAGGAGTAAGCTTTGGCTTGCTAAAATTTTTTTACTAAATGAGTAAATTCGTAAGAGTGGTAAGTGTATTGCGAAATGGGATAGTGAATGAATCATTTCCGAAATATTTGTAAGAATCCAGTTCTTGCGTTTCTGGAAAATTATACGTGCAAAACTTGACTTTAAGATATGGTGATCCCTTTCCAGCCAGTTAAAATTTTTGTTGCAATTAATTTTAAATCTTATTAGACGTCTTTACCAAAGCTTAACATATTATGGGAGAAATGCTGTTCTGTAATGGTGACGTTAATCAGAAACTCTAGGTATAAATAGATACCAATAATCACAGCTATAACAACATTTATATAGCAATGAGACATTTATTTTGAATCAATTAAAAGCTATTTGAAAAGGTGTTTAAATCTTACCTTACATTTACTTAATCCATAAATCTTTCTGGTTACATCTTTGATTTCCAAGATAGAATCAAAATATAAAAAAAATTTCTCTCCTTCTTGACTACCCACATTCATTCGGCTTTTTAGATCTATTGTTAATAATTTCTTGGAATCTTTTTCTGGACAAAAACAAGATTTGAAAAGTAGTTTCATTACAATTGAATAACATCTCATATAATGTTTGTAAATACACGAAACCTACTTGTATTCCTCAGTTCAGCTATTAAGATGTACATTTTATTTAATTCACTCTAACCTGCAATCTATTTTATTAGTGAAACAATTCAAGATTCAATATTTTAGAAATACTTATTCTATATATTAGCCTGTGGAATTGTCTTTGAAGGTTATCTACTATACATGCAGACAAAGTATAGATATTTGCAAAACTATTCTAACTAGTTTAATAGAAATATTATTAAATGTCATTGTCTTATGTCTTATTTGGCACTGAAATAACTACAAGACATTTTTTAAAAATTATTTTAATAAAATCACACCTGCACACCTAAAATTCAAATGTCACCACAGTGCAATTTTACCCAATAAAACCTGTACCTATAATACTTTAAGTGGGATTTTTGCTTTACTGAGAATTGAGTCAGTACTTTAGGATTAATGAATTTGAAAATCCAAGTTAGCGTGTAACAAAAAGTCATGTTTTTGAGTGCCAATACCTTCAAGGCTGTACAGCTCTACCTCTTCTTCTGGTATAATAACTGTTTCCCACTGATGATCCTTATACGAAAAATACATATTTTAAAGATAGAAAGGCATTATATTACAATTAAATGAAATGCAGTAATCAGAAAGTTATTCAGTGAGGACAAATTTTCAACTTTTTAAATCCTCTGTTACAAGGCGTGACAATAAACACATGCTTCATTTATAACAGCGAACAATGTTTTGGAAGAGCTTTGGTAGAGCCATTAATCTAAACAGTTGAGTCTCATCTACAAAAGTTATAGCTGCAATTTTGTAAATGGCTTCTTGTCCATGTGTGCATATGTTAAACTCTTCGCAAACAGTATTAGAAAGTCATTACTCTGAAACTGTTTGACCTAAGTATGTACATCAAATGTAGATCACTTTTTTTCCCCTTCACACTATAGATGTACGCATAACTTCCACACGTTGATTGAAAGAGTGTGTACTTACTGCCTCAGAACAATCTAGTATGACAGACAAAAATTAGCTTACAGTATCATCTGCTGCCACATAGAAAGATATGCTTCTGCTACCAACATTAAAATCAATCCAAAATTCTTCAAGATTTTCATCCGATGGTATCTGTAGCTAAACCAAAAAAAACCCCAAAACAATAAAAGAATAAGAGCTGAGAGCAATGCTTTATACCAGCTAACTGGCTTTGTGTTACAGTCTGACAAACTTTAAATACATCTGTATACTTCTGAAAAAAAGAAGGTGCTGAAGAGGATCCAGTGAAGGGCAACAAAGCTGGTGAAGGGTCTTGAAACCAAGTCTTATGAGGACCAGCTGAGCGAACTGGGGTTGTTTAGTCTGAAGAAAAGGAGGCTGAGGGGAGACCTTATTGCTCTCTACAACTACCCGAAAGGAGGGTGTGGAGAGGTGGGCATTGGTCTCTTCCCACAAGTTACAACCGATAGGGCAAGAGGAAATGGCGTCAAGTTGTGCCAGAGGAGGTTTAGGTTAGACATTAGGAAAAACTTCTACACTGAAAGGGTTATCAAAGACTGGAACAGGCTGCCCAGGGAAGTGGTTGAATTGCCACCCTTGGATGTATTTAAAAGCCGTCTAGATATGGTGCTCAGAGACATGGTTTAGAAGTGGGCCTGGTAGAGTTAGATAATGGTTGGACTTGATGATCTTGAAGGTCTTTTCCAGCCATAATGATTCTATGATTCTTACTTGATCCTTATTTTTTCTTAACTAGAAGGCAAAGAATTTTTCAGCTGCACAAATAAAATTCTGTAGATATATGATTAAGCCTGTAACTTACCTCATATTTATCAAGAGCTGCTGATAAACACGGATATGTAAAAACCCTGTAAAAAAAGGATATTGTCAAGTATCCTAAAATGCTGTAACTAAATTTTGCGTATCTGAACACAGCAACTGGATTGTGTTTCCAGCACAAAACTTGTGTGCTTTAGAGATTAAGAGATCACAGCAAAAGAGCAGTCACTTGACTGCACTTCTTCCCCAAAGGAGATAACATGAAATTTGATATATCCTTACAATTAATGCAGTGGTCTCAGACCTCTTGTCACTACATTTATACTTCTAGCTTATCTGCTGATATTTTAAGAATGTTATTCAAACTGAATAGACACCTGATACTAAGACATACCAGACAATATCTTTGCTGTCATGACATAACAGTAACATGCAGAGCATGTGATCATATAGATAAGAAAAAAGCTCGTATTTTCTGTTCCTTTTCGTGTCCTATTTCTCTAGCAGATAGTCTCGTTGATCATTATCTCAATGTAAATATCCCAAATCAATAAATAAAGGAATATATACCAACAGATCACTAGCTATTGTTAGATGATACATTTATTGAATAAACGAGCATCTCAGGATTTTGCAACAGAACTAAAGAGAATACAAAAACTAGTTCCTTATAAGCATTTATTAAAGGAAGTGTAGCATATGCTTTATATTGTTTAAAAATCTTTTCAAATGAATGTTCTTTATTTAGTCAACAGTTTCTTCAAGCTGTTATCTAATAATCTGAAACATCCATTATGTTTGTCTTTTTGCCAAATATGGGAATTACATAAAATTAACATCTTGATAGAGAAGATATCAGCAACAATGTACCAAAAGATAGTATAACTCAATTTCTTTACTATTTAATATTTTAAAAATATCTTAACTGTGTGGTTCCTTGACCTTATACCACAGAAATATTAGTCTTATTTGTATTTGTTTGTATTATTTTAATTCAGAGCTTTCCAAAACCAGTTTTTAGCATACAAAGGTTACTCCTGATGAATGGCCATAAAATCCAAAAAAGAAAATATTAACTGTAAGAAATTCATTTTTACCTTCTTTTGTCTCCAAGCATGCCATTCACCTGGTTAAGAAATTTTCTGCAATCCTATTAAAATACAGAAATTTCTTAAAGAATTGTAAAACAGAAGTTTACCTCTCTGGAAATATTTTTCATACGACTTACTGTTTCAAACTCTGAATCTTTAATTCCTTTAAATGCATTGGACACAAACTCCATGGAAAACCACTGGCATGCCAGTTCCCCTCTTTGTTTCTCTGATATCATTCTGCATAAAGCTTCTGTAATGGCTACTTGCAGGTCATAGTCTACAGTACAAAACATTTCACAGGAATAGTAGTTTTAAAGATACTACCAATGCGAAGAAAATATTATTACGTAGGAAACCAGTATAAGCAGTGTTGAATGTTTCAAATGACATACCACATTATATCCAAGTACATATCCCATAAAAGGACTAAGGGAACAAGGATGACTTAACAACTCACGTTTCAAAATGAAATTTCAATCAAACTTTCAAGGAATGTCAGAGCAACACTAGGCATAGAAGCAAGAGATAAGAAGTTTTCAACTTTCACCTGTCTGAACCGGGAAATTGTTGGATACCAAAGTGCTCCCTGAGAGAAGTTACAGTACTACCAAACATGGCTAGCAGTTCACTATCCTCAAAGACTGACTTGCTTATAAGCTTTGCTATTTTAAAACTTCTATTCTAGACAAGGACTGAAAATTTCAAAGAGTAGGCATACACTGCATACATCTGAAACATGCCAGATTGCAGACTGTTTTTCATGCAGTATTTGTATTTTTCAGAAGACTGTAATTGCAACATTCTGTAGCGTCTAAATGTCTTCTCTGGATTTTTAGTTAGTCTGCATGTAATTTTTAAGAAGCTCAGTACTAAATTGTTTATTAAGTCCCATGCTCACCTCCAGCATCCAAAATTCTCCTCCCCATGTCACTCCTGCCAAACAAAGTAAAGTTTCAGCAAAATACAACAGCAACACAAAGCATAGAAGAAAAGTTCAGTTAATGACAAGCTTTCAATGTATGAGACAAAACCCCGATTCCACTAAACCATTAGACTTCAAAGGGGTAAGTCTGTTATGCTAAGGATATACATCTGAAAGTACTACTGGGGAAGTGACTCACCTGATATATAATTTTTATTCTATTTGATTTTTGAAATACTGTCAAAAAAATTTCCCAATGTGAATACCTTGTCCTTCCAGTGACTAATTCACTGTGCTTTACAAGCATTCTTATAAATATGAGTTTAATTATTTTAAGACAACTGCGATGAGAAGCCTAACCCAGATCGGGAAAGGAGTAAATGTAGGCTTGTAATGGAGAATAACCCACGAGAATACCTGCCCGCAGCCACTACCCCTGGCAACACAACAGCAAATGCAAAAGCGAGTTAAGCGGGGATCAATCTGCATGCACTACAAACTGCCTTAGTAAAAACTGCCTTCCCAGATATGCAAATGATGCAATGATATAAAAACTATACGGAAGATTATTTACATGACAAGCAACATTTCCTTCGTAGAAAATATCTTTTTCCTGGCATCTCGAGGCGTATTGTCAAGCATTAAATTAAGTTTTCTTACTACCTAAGAAGAGTGGAATAAAGGGAATAAGATTAAATACAAAATAAGTTGATAAAGTTTGAGTTATTCTAATTTTGGGCCCTTGTATTATATTTCATACCACTGAAGAAAGTAACATACTTATATAATTGCAAAACAAGAAAAGACAATGAGTCCTATCTGACCTTAAATGGTATTTATCTTAACATAACTACCTCTATTTCAATAAATTACATTAGCTTCAATGTGAACATCGGGTGTTAAAGGATTATGTTTCTTATTTGCAGGTTTAAATACAGAAAAAATACTTTCAAAGCTAGAGTTCTGTCTGCAGTCAATTGCTGACCTAAAGTGTACCTTAAATTTGCATTAAAAAGCCTTTCCTTTGGGGATGTAGCCTCTATAGAAGACTTTTTTGTAACTCTCCTTTTCTTTAGAGAGGGGAAAAAAGCCTGACAATCCGAGCTTGCTAAAATCAATAGCAGAAATCTCCAGTATACTAGAAGGTATACAAATTTCCTGCAAGTATCTAAAGAATTTATCTTAATCCTGTTTATAGCAGTTGTAAAAAAGCATATTATTTCCTATGCTTTTATACAGCTTTCTCAACAGAATCTTAATACTGCTGTTTTGTAATTTACTGTCCAAAACAAAAATTATAGGTCAGTAATCTAAAAAAAACCCAACCCCCAACATATAAACAACAACAAACATTCCCAGAGAAACATTAAGTCATCTTTCTGATACTACAGTGCTACAATATTCTCCTTTTTTTGTAGCATCTGTACAGTTAAATTACTATCTTCAAAGTCTCTTAAAACACTAACCAGAAAACTGTTGCTTAGAAAGAAGAAAGTTTACCTCCTGCTGAACATAAATACTAATTCTTACATCAGCAATGAGGGTACATGTTCTCAGAACAAAGTTTTCCAGTATTTGCATTTTACCTAATGAACAGGAAGAAAAAAACCAACTTATCGAGAGTATAATATGGTGGTCATCAGCATTTGGAAAAAGACTCATTTTCATTTAGAAATAAAATACAGTATCTCTTCCTTTCTATATAGCACTATTTATATGTAAAAATAAACATCTTAAGCTTTGTGGTTAAATGTAAGACAGAACAGTTACTCTGATTTACAGTAAATAGTGCTCTTTATGTTGTTTCTGCTTCTGTGTATCACTTCGTAAGTCCCCTGGGCAAGGGATCATTATTTTTAAAATATAATCGGATCAATTCTGTAACTTAGCTCTCTGAGATACAATTCAAACCCTGGAATTCATCTTCCAGGGACAAGGAAATTAATCTTTCATTTTGATTGTGACTGCATTATGGTCTGTAGTGACTTTCTGCCTACTGAAAGGTAAAAGCAGCGTGATATTCATAACAAGGTCAATAAAGAAGGACTACTGTGCTACGCTGAACTATGAGAGTAGCTTAGAAACAACACTGCTCTTAGGAAAAACTCTGTTCAGTTGCCATCTCTGAGGAGACTATCCTGCTTTTTTATTACTGACATCAGCAAGTTACACGGAAATCTGTCAGTAGAGAAACCTCAAATTGAATAATCAAAGTTATAGTTGACATTCAAGCTTTTTTCACATGATTGAGAAATGTCCTTTGTGCACAGAACAGACCTCTTCAGGATAAGCCCTTTTCTGTTACAATTGATTAGCTGAAACATATAGATCTGGTGGTATATTTACATTAGATCAAGAAACTTTGTACCACCCTTATTATACATGTTCTTCTCAGAACTACCTTGCCTCAGGATGGCTCCACAAGCAGGAAGAGTTTAACACCAATAACTTTAAAATGTCTCTTTCAGAACACTTTAACTATCATACCTAGTGTAAGCTTTTTTTAAGCTCACCTTCAGGTCTGCTATCACATATAGCCTACAATAAAAAACAAATCAAAACACATCATTTTGATACTGTAAATATTACAGCATAAAAATAAGGTAACATGTACCTAAAGCAAGTAATCAAAAAGCATTTAAGATTTTAAAATTACTTCATCTTTAATGAAGAACATAAGAGACTTCTTCTAATACCAAGTGTGGTTTCCCAAAATTATATGTTGGTTACATTTATGGAAATTATTTCCCCACAGACAAAATTTTTTATGAACAGAAGAAAACTCACGGATCTCATAAACTTGGGATCCTGGGTAATTTATATAATCAAAATTAGACAAAGATTAATTTTTTTTTTGTTCATTGAACATTTACACTGCTAGGGGATTTTTTTATTTTATTTCATGATGCTAATCGTGAGCAGACAACGAGTATGAATACAGGCAAACTATCCAAAAAGACTTATAATCTATTTCAGAAATGATTGCAACATTAACTTCAGAAGGATATTAAACAGAAACACATTTGAAAGCCTTTTTGTTGCTAAACTAGTAATAATTATTTTGACAAATAAACAGAATGTATTTTATTATCAATATATTTTTACCAGTAACATGTTGAAGAAATCTTCAGCCAGACTTGTAAGCATTTCATTCTTTTCATTCCCTCTGAGGATCAGAATTCCTTTTACCTTTTCAAACCAATTAACCATGTAAAGGGAAAATAAATCTATTTTAATAGCATGAAAAATGACAATAGTTTGTATTATACTTAAGAATAATTATACAAACTATATAAAGATTAAAACAAAAGCAACAATGTTACCAGTCTGCTGAGGGTACTTTAGCCCCAGACTGAAATTCTTCACTCACACTAAACAAACATGATTTCAAGGTGATTTCAAACTAACGTAAGTAATTTCTGTAGCTGACTTTGTAACACAAAACCTCGGGATCTACTTTTACAATTGCCATCACAGATAAAAGAGCTGAAAATTGACAATGGCTGAATGAAGTGTGGTTGTAGGTGTGTATATAAGCATGAAGTTATCACCACACTGTTTTTTTAAAGCAGTTGAGAAGGCAATTGAGTAACACTCATCTGACATTGCTGTTAATTTTCTTTAAAAGTAGACACTTATCAAAAAACATTTAACTCCGAATAATGTTTGTTGTAAAGTTAGAAGAAATTCTTAATTCAGAAACAATCAAGGACCAAACTGAATACTAAGCATTACTTAGGCATGCTTTTTTTTTTTTTTCCTTTTTTTAGAAGTTCACATATGATTTATGGTTATACTTATCCTCCCAATAAGACCGTATTTTATCATTGCTGGGAGCCCATCTTCTCCTGCTATGCTGATTTTTTTCCCACATTTCTGGATAAAATTTAGCAAAGTGGAAATGCTTTTGACTTCTTGTTTGTCAAGTTCCTGAAATTGAAATTATAACATAAGCTTTAGTGTACAGTTCTAGAAGAACCTGTACTTAATTAACCAGATGACATTTTGTTCTCAAAAGCCACCTTAATAGTAGCTTCAAGTAGAGATTTCATTCTCAAATTTTATTTCAGTTTTTCAAATCAACTGCTGGTATAAACCAAGCCAAATGAAAAAAATCTTTTTTTTGACTATTACAATGACAGCATAGATGATTCTGATGTAACAATTACATTACCCGACACAGAAGCTTGTCTAATTTGTTGACAAACTGTTTGCTGCATCTGTGAGAGACATTTTCACAGTCTGCTGTTGCCAGGAATTGTTCTAATAATTGGAAATCTTTTTTTCTTGTAGCTTCATCAATTAACTTTTCAAACTGTCAACAATAAAAGAAAACAGAGCAACTGTATACTATATGCTTAACACCGATGCTGATTTCACAAGATTTAACATAGGTTTTACGCAATCATCTGTGGCATTCTAAGCAAATATTCTGAATCATAAAATCACTAAATGTAAAACCTAAAGCACAATACATCAATCATGCAAAGACTTATTCACTGAGGTTTTAATTATTTGTCAGTTTTCCTTAACTGAATGTTTTTTCTTTCCTCATGTTACAAATAAATGCTGACATAGGTGCTCATTGTGTTAATACCCCTTCCTTAGTACATTTAATATTTTGCATTTCTAAGTTACCTATTAGTGACTTTAAAAGACATTAATACATTTGATGACTACTGCCTTCCTCAACTATTTTGCCACTCTATTCTTTCTAGATCAGTTATAACCAGATTTCAACATTTTGAAGTATCTTCCCAACTCATTAATGTATGTCAAATGCATACAATTTATTTTCATCAATGACAATTTCCAGTTCCTCCTGCTTTCTACCCAGCTACTTAGCACTAACCTATGTCAACGGAAAACTTTTTTGTACCACATTCTTTGCCACGCTGACAATTTTACTTGTAATTAAATACCAGAAGCAGTGCTTTAAGATGGTAATTAAAATGATCAATAGTCATATTCTAGTCTATAAGCACATACCTGCATCTCACTCCTGGCTGCCATTTTTGCAAATCATCTACTCAGCTGCGTAAGAAGGGAACATTCATCACTTCACCAAAACACAATTCACTGACATAGACCTCCAACAGGTTTAGCAAACACATCAGTAATCAGTCAAAACACATTAGAAATTCCAAGTTTTGTCAGTAGTATAAATACTATTCAAGAAATTAAACTAACTGGGGATATAAGGAAACATCCTTACATGGATAAACAATTGCTTAAAATAAAAGAGTGGAAGGAAGGAGCAACTTCGGCACCGGAGGGCCAGAGGGTCCTGCAGTGGACTGTCAGTATTTGTCACAGAGAAGAGCACGAAGAGGGCCAACGGTACTGTCAACACCAGGTTACTCAGAATAGGCCAGCCGACAGCAGAACTCCAGAAGGGCCTCGTTATAAAATGGCAGATTAAATCATTTAAGAAAAATGTGATAAATGCATGAAGGGAAAAAGCCTTCTTAATTATACAAACAGTGATAGGCTCAGAGATGACTATTACCACCANTAAAATGGCAGATTAAATCATTTAAGAAAAATGTGATAAATGCACGAAGGGAAAAAGCCTTCTTAATTATACATACAGTGACAGGCTCAGAGATGACTATTACCACCAAAAAGCAAGAACTCAATATTAGTTTTCTGAAAACATTGTCTT
>RSEF01000001.1:42661268-42697714 GCA_003993805.1 Himantopus leucocephalus
CCTTTGCTGTCACCTCACAGGTCTCTCGTCTCCCGCCTAGTCAGAAAAGCCAGAGAAGAAAATATAAACCCCTTTCAGGTGCCTCCTTCTCGACGAGGGAGACCTCCGCCCTCGAAACACACGTAGTCGCCGGCATCTCCCCCCAAGAGCTCTGTTACTGCGAGGAACGCGCCCCGTAGTGCCCCCCCGCCTCCTCGGCCGCGGGGCGGCAGAAAAGCGCCCCGCACTGCAGCGCCCCTCACCTCACCGCCAGGGCGGAAACAAAGCGTCGCTTCCCGCCGGCCAATCACTCCCAGCGCCGGTAGCCCCCAGCCAATCACTGCCGGAGAGCGCGCCACGCGGACCAATCGCCGTCGGAGGAGCGGGGCGGGAGGAGGGATTAGCTGACCGCGAGGCAGCCCCGCCCAGAGCGTCCTGCTCCCTCCGCACCTGAGGCGGTCTCGCCCAGCGGGCGCGGAGGAGGCGGCGCTTTGCCGAGGCGGTGCTGGGGCCGGGCGGGCACGCGGCGGTGCCTCCGCGCGCCTCAGTCCGCCCGCCCGGCCCGGCCCGGCCCGGCCCGCGCCGCCTGACGGGAGCCGGGGCGGGAATCAGCGCGGGTGTCGCCTGTCCCAGCGCCGTACCGGGAAGGATCGCTCTGCATAGCTGCAATTAGCAGCAGCAGCTGAGCACACAGGAGGAGAATCGCTTTTGACGGCAGATAACCTAACTGTAAATAAAGTAACACCTCGGGCTTACTAAAATAAGAGACAAAACAATGCTATAAATGGCAAAAAAAAAAAAGCTGTACAGGAAGTATTTAAAATGGCGCCAGCTGTGCCCGTAAGTGAAGAACAGCCTTAGTCATTGCACAGCAAAAGAAGAGTGAGCCGTGAAGTACGGAGAAGCGGATCCCGCGCTGTCCCTCTCGCCCCAGGCTCGCTGAGGTGGCTGGCAGGCTACTGAACGTTCTTTTCTCGTTCTCCGATGTCTGGTTTGTTTGGGTAGCAGACGGGAGGTCAACAGAAGGCAGACTTCTCATCAAGTTACCCACTGGAACAGCAGTGAAATTATTTGGGCCATAGGTACGGCAACTATGCTTAAAAATTTCAGAGACGATGGAAGCAAAGCTGTGTTCAGGGTCGGGCGGCACTGTGTACAGGTACCCTTTCTCCACTGCACTCACAGAAATACTTACCTTCTTTACAGGTACGGGAAAACATCGTACCGGTCAATATAACCAATCTTTGGCACAGCTGCCGTTGTATGTAGAACTGAGAAGGGTCAGTAGCACTGATGCCAAATAGCTTTAATACCAAGTGTCAGCTGAAATAGCTGCAGATCTGAGATCATAAGGAGAAAGCCAAATCAGGAATGAAGTCAGCACTAACATTAGGCTCATGCTGACAAATAACTAACCGTTTAGACTCGCCGTTCTGGGTCTTCACCAGGCAAAGTACATACAACATTGTACTGAGCACTGATGATACGCTAAATTAAGCACTGTAGTTACAATTGACTGTTAGCATACTACTGTTACTGCAAGACAATTTTTTTTCTTTTTAAGATAAATACACATTAACTATGAATTTGAAACTAAATGTAAAAATAACACCTATATTAAAAATAACACTAACTACCTGTAAGATAAACCTGATGGTTGAACGTTCACAGCAAAAGCCAGTCCTTCTCTTAAATACTCTTACACCATCCCCACACGCCCCAGGTTAAAACAAATTCACATTGTTCTCAAGTGATTTGTTAAAATCAAAGACCACTGTCTTTACCCTTTGCTGCTCTCCTGGTTAGTCTACACGGTGGTTGCCATGTTTATTTCTAGGTGATGTTTAAAACTCTATTTCAGTGGGTAAAGTTATCACAATTAAGGTGGTACTGCTAGTTCTGATTCAGATCAGTAGTATAGGAAAATAGAAAAACAAGAGTCATAAAGACAAGATATTATAATACCATGCTTTCTAAAAGCACCTGCCTTTATGCATTTACATGCATATCACACATAATCTGTATACTTTGTGATAAAAAGTGACATTGACATTCTTAAACAGCATAATACAGATATTCCCATGTATTTAAACTGTGATTTGCAATAATCGTCTTTTCCCCAAGCAACTTGGACAATGCCGTGTTGAAGTTATTAACACTGATTAAAAAGTAACTGGTAATGTGTGTCTTTATTATTTATGTCTTCTAGTTAAATGTCTCAATTTTGCTTTAGAAGAAACCTTCCAACAGATTATTCAAATCTTGAACTGTATCAGGTAAACACATGGCACTGATGGAGATGCATTTCACGTAGAGGAGGAATCAGTTACTGTAGAGATGGACATTCTCTTAACGCGCCCTATGTAGATTATTTTCAATAAACCTTTGAGTGAAAAGAACATGGTTTGAGAGGAAAGACTGCAGGAATGANTGCAGAGGAGGGATCAGTTACTGTAGAGATGGACGTTCTCTTAACACGCCCTATGTAGATTATTTTCAATAAACCTGTGAGTGAAAAGAACATGGTTTGAGAGGAAAGACTGCAGGAATGAAAACTGAAAGAGCAAATGGAAGAAAGAGTAACACAACTGTGAGGCTCAGAAATTAACATGCTAAGTACAGTCTAGCACAGCTTTGGAAAGTGCTATTAGAAGAAAACCCCTTTCTCTTCTTTTCTGTGAAACCATATTAGAATCAACTGGCAGTGTGCCTTTTTCCAACATTAGATCTTAATCCTGCAGGTGCTGCATGCACAGAACTCAGGTGAAAGGACAGCAAATTCCATGTAAGAAGTGGCAGCCTGGTCATTTTTGCAGCTATGTAGAGCAGTCACTATTTTTGTCAAGTGCTGTTCATTTTTTAGCAACTTGAACCCACCTTACTTTCCTGAGCGTGTTGCTCTGTAAGTGACATCTCGGCACTAAGTTGCCTCATGAGTTTTCTTAACTGTTAACAGGAGTACCATTGAGAAAAACAACACAGAATTGTGAGAAGTTTTTATTACAATATTTTGTATTACAATAGCCATAGTTTGGGGTTTTTTTAAATGAATTAAGCACTTTGCAATTGTACAACTCTCCACTAAAACAAAATGAGCTTTTGTCTAGCATATGTGCTTTATTGATATACTGTGTAATGTACTTTATTCTGGACAAGACATTTAATCAGGACAGACAACCCCTTTTCATGTACATGGATTCCATGTTTCTTTAAAAAACATGCTTGAAAGAACCTTAAAACGTGGACCACTAGACATTAATTTATTGTATGACTATAATAAATACAGGTTTTTTAAAAGTGCATTATATGGCAATAACCCTTGTGAAGAATTCACTTTTATAAAATCTTCATTATAAGGGGAGTGCTCAACTTGAACACAGTGCAAGCAGTCAAGTTGTCCTGAGAATTTCTAAAGGTGGACATACGTTTACCTTTATCCCTTTTTTGTCAACTAGAATCCTTTTGATGTTCACTACTGAATGTGACAGGAAAACATAAGTGCAAATGTCATCTTTCATGCGACAGGTGCCAGCACTCATGTGTGAACGTTTAACAGCTTAACCCAGAGATCACTCTCAGTTCCGCTGCAGCGTAGACCTGCTCCACTCTCAGTCAGCAATGCCAGACAACCGCTTTAGTAACAGCTACTGTCAATTCTTCTCCAGCAGTGCAAGACAAGCAAAGAGAGAAAAGGCAAACTTGGAGTAATACTTCAGTGTTCAAGATTTTGCATGTGCAAATACCCTGAGAGGTTGTGGAAGGAAGACAATACCAGCCAAACTCACATTGCTGTGACACTCATTTCTCACCTCTCTTGACACTATGGTATACGTGACACTAACCTTTAAACTGACAGCCTCAGCTTTACATCATCTGTCCCTGCCTGCAATAACACTCAGATCTGACATTTGCTACCACATGAGTCTCTCCCAGAAGATGGCAACAGCATCCTTCTGCCAGTAAGCCAAGTACTGCATAGTAAACTGGTGTCAAATACCAGTCTCATACGAGAGGGATTTTTAATGGTGTGTTGAGAGGCAATTCAGTGTTTTTGCGGATGAAAGAAACACAGAAATCTGGGAGGGAGGTGGAAACAATACTTTAAAATAGTGCCTTTTATTCAGCACAAGTGCTTCTGTGTGTCTGTCCACTCTCCTCTTACTTTGATGACAAGTACATAAAACGCTGCTTCTACAGACAATGCTGGATAAACTTTAGTGGAATTCCTCAGAGCAAGTTTCACCAAAGTAAGGGTATGCAATTTCAACTCATGCCAAGACAGACTTCTGCAGTCACTGAAGGTATATGGCTCATCTGACTTGACATTTACAGACTCTGGCACAATTTGGCACAACCTTGCACTAATGCTGAGAATTGCAGTACGGCAGAACTAGTCCCGCAGCGTTCTCCTGCACTCAGCAGAGATGGCACAGTTTGTCACACCACAGGTAATTTGCTAACTATAGCGAAAATGTCTCCATTGACTATGAAGAGCATAGGCTGACTGGTTCAGATATGTCCTATATCGTCATGTCATTTAGTGATATGAAGCCCACCACAGGAGGCAAAAAAAATTAGGATTAGATAGTGCCCTTCTTACAGAGCTCTCACTTTCGTGCCGTGTGAGGAAGACTAGACTTCTAGTTCACTGCATTGATTTTTCTAGGAGACAAGAGTTACTGCCAGATTGGTAACGGTCACTTCTCTAACCCAGGTACAAAATATAACGCAGGAAGATCAAAAGCAGGCAGCACTCTTTCCTCTCTGTAGTTGGCAATTGCACCTCAGCCTCACCTCCTCCTTCAAAACAATTTCAACTTCAATGTTCAACCTCACAGTGCTCCAATACAAAGTTAAAGCAGACAACACAGTCAATTTGCAACGGTTTCAAATAGGATTGAGTTTTCTCAGTACTCTGCAAGAGGTGCTCAGCAGCTCATGGCATTGTCATTCATGACTTCGGTTCCTTTGAAAGCCAAAGACTAATGGAACCGGGCAGCTCCTTCCCTTGAAACCCCAGCGTTGCTAAATGGGTATCACAACTAAGTAGTAACATGAAGTTGCCAGACATGAATTTTCTTCAGGTTTCTGCACTTCCACAATTACTCAGCAGACTGTTTGGACTAATATATACCTGGCTGTGTGTTGCTTACAACTGTGATTTTAAAAACAGCTTGTGATTTTATAAGTGGTCTGATTTTCATAGTATAATCCTTCTAAAAAGCAGCACTTCTAATACATCCATCCATCCAGCTTTAAAAATTTATGCTACATGTATAAAGCTAAACTTTGCATGCAGTGATGAGTATGTATGAAAAAAATCATGGGCAATCTTTTACTTACTAGATTTAAGCCTGTCGCCAATCTTAAACCACACTGAAACCACAGAATGAGTGGCAGAGCAAGAGGCATGGGAAGACTCTGTCTAACAGTGTTACTGGGCTCGCCCTGCTGCACCAGGGATTCTGTTTATGGGCCTGTGTAAGTATTGATTCACCAGTAAAATCATAATTTTGCTTCAAAGTTCCCACATTGTGTTGCAAACATACTACTGCAGTAGTACTGGGACGCTAGGGAACAGGGAGCCAGGATTTAGGGTTCTAGTGTACTACTCCACGGCTCTGTAACCAGCTCCCTGTATTGTCTTTATAGATGTATCTATCTCATAGCCATTTCTTGATCTATAAATTTACCCGTTTCAGGGAACAGTGTAAGATCATTAGCATTCATATAGTGCTCTGAGATCTTCAACTATAATTGCCATGTAAGTGCAAAATTGCTCATTTCCCTTAGTAAAAACAGGTGCCAAGGAAGGGACAATTCCTGTACCACCACATAGAGAAACAGCCTACTTGTGCACCACCTGAAAAAGATAAGAACTTCCCAAGCTGTGCCTTACACAAACTTTGGTAACAATCATTCCCACTGCCTACAGCAAACGCTGGAGAGAAAAGGCAACTTTTTTTTTTAAGGGAAATAGAGGGGCTGATGGGACATTTTCATGTATGTTTTGCTCCTAAAAACATTTAATTTCCAACCCAAATATTAATCTAAATATTTAACATGGTTACAGTCTTAATAATATATATATAAATACAAGTACTTCCCTACAGTGCCTGCCATCCAAATTATTCATAGACGGAATAGTGCCCAGACTTAGTGAGATAATTAGAAACAAACCAGTAAAGCCACACTGCCCATTTAGAAAACAGTACAAAATGGTAAAATAGATCAGGTAGAAATATTCTGTGCAACCTAGAATACTAATAACAACACGAAGTGTGCTGTTTTGCTCTCTGGTAGCCTGACAGCATCCCTTGCAACCATTCTGCACCGATTCACACGCTACAAGAAATCACACGGGCTTTCAACGGATGTAACTCAATACACATTTTGGCCCTTTTTACTTTCTGAGAGGTTTAGAACAGTTTGTTCGGGCCATTGGCTACTTCCCTGCCCTGCAGCGCTCTGCCAGGTCTGGCAGGTTTCAAAAAGGAGACTGTTGCCATAGGAGCAGAGAGCCCGGCCAAGGACGAGTGTGCCACCGCGACTACTGACAAGCTGCTCTGCACCCACTTTGTTCAGTCAGATGAAGTGGATCCAGCTCTCCTCACATTCTCTGGGCATCTTAAGGGGGTGAGTCCGGCAGGTAAGAGTGTAGTTTTTGCCTCTGTTGTTATCCCAATACTCCCAGCCATTGACTCGGTACCTTGCTGCAAACTGGACTGCAGAGCACAGCTGCAGGAGGAAAGGAGGCACAGGGAGAAAGAAAGTGAAAACATCAACCTGACCCTGCCCGTTTTTCTCAGGGATGCTACTGTGCCAACGAGCACACACTTCGTGGAGGCTTCTCCACTGGTTGAAGGTGTATCGGACAGACACCTGCTTCTCAAAAGCAACGTTGCGAACCTGGATGGTGCCACTGAGCCCCAGATCTGAGCTGGTCACTCGTTCCAGACACACCTGCTGCTCCTGAAGTCGGGAGGAGAAATCCATACAGTCTGCGGGCTGCGGGAAGTCTGGGACCAAGCACTGCATGGTAAACTCCAAGTCTGAGCTGCTGTGCCAGAGGTCTGAGTTTATGGAGAGCCGGGAAAGCACGTGCAAGGGGATCGACGGATCCTCCCCGGTCTGGAAGACTTTCACTTCAGTGAGCTCCAAGCCCAAAGCATCAGCAAATCTCACCCGGTTCATGCGACTCTGGCATCCAGGAACCCGACACTGCACTGCTGCCCGCTTCCTTCTTTCGGGTGATGTAGGCAAAGATCTCGCTCGGCGGCGTATGATAGGCCGTAACGCCGGATCACAGCTGGAGGAAGTGCTGCTCTGAAGCTGTTTTGGCTGCGGGCCCCCCTTGGCTGGGGTACTGCTCCAGAGAGTCGTGCTGCCACTTGTATGGACTGCCGGGGGCTGCTGCTGCCCTCGTCCCGGCGCTTCTTCACCCCGTAACATGTTCTGATAGAGATCAGAGAGGTAGCTGGGATTCCTCCGAGGACCACGTACCTCCATTCTTAATCGATGGCAAAATCAGCATTAACGCTGCAGGCAATAACGAGCGCTGCCTCTCTGAAGGACATTAACTTGGGAACGGCAGCCACGGGCAGTATGTGAAGTTTTTGCACTGGACACAGCAAGAATCAACTGGAACAACGTTGTGTGCTGAACGAAGGGCAGAAACCTGGGAGCTCTGGCCGGAGCTGGAAGCGAAGCAGAGGCTCGCGCGCTGCACGGGACACGAAGGCAGCCTCACGGGCTGGTGGACTCGAGGCCGCTGTGCTGGCTGGGGGACCCGTTACTCAGGCTGGAAAGGGACTCGAGGCTGTCCCCCCGGATGCTGGAGGACGCGGCGCTGTCCCGCAGGCTGGAGACCGACTGGAGGCTGTCCTGCGGGGCGCCGAGGGACTCCAGGCTGTCCGAGAGGGCACCGCACGCCCGGGGGTTGCGGCGCCGCGCCCCGGAGCACGCTCGGCCGTTCCAGGCGGGGAGCGCGGCCTGCAGGCTGTCCTCGCAGGCGGCCGCCGACCCCACGCTCCCGCAGCAGCAGGGACACTCCAGGCTGTCACACTGGATGCTGGGCGACTCGCCGGGGCCGCCGAGGCTGTCGGGCGCGAAGGAGCCGGAGCCGAGGCCGGGGCTGCTGCAGAGGCTGGAGGGAGCGCGGGGCCCCTCCCGGCGGAGGCCGTCTGACGGGGCGGCGGCGGGGTCGGCCCTGCGGCCGGAGGGGGCGGGACCCGCCTCCGGGGGCTCCGCAGCCCACATGGGCCGCGCGCCCCGCCCGCCGCCGGCCCGGGACGGCCGCCCCGCGCGCCCCTACCCCCCGCGCATGCGCGGAGCCCCATCCGCCCTCGCGCCGAACGGCCTGTGCGCGCCGCCGCCCCGCGCCTGCGCAGTGCCCGCCCGGCGTCACCGCCCACGGCCTGCCCGTAGTTGCCGGTGGCGGCTGAGGCAGGTAGCGGGGGGGGGCTGGCGGGGCCGAAAATGCGTGGAAGGCGGTCCGTTAACGAACGAGCCGCCCTCCGGTCCTCTCGTCAGGCGGGAACGGCCGGTGCGTGCCGGGAGGGAGAGGGGTACAAGGGGCGCTGGGGCGGGCAGCCCGCGCCCTCCGCCGGCTGGGGGGGGGGGGGGGGGGGGGGGGGGGGGGGGGGGGGGGNGGGGGAGGGCGGTTAAGGAGTGGGAGTGGATCAAATGTGAATAGATACAGCTGTGAATGTGGGTATGAATACGAAAATAGCACTGCAACAAAACCAAAGGCGGGTGAGGAGTGGAATTTTGGCGCTGGTCTTCTGTCAGCCTTTGCAAATCGTATCCGTGTGCCCCTGGTATGGGAGCGCGGGTTCTGGAAAATAAGAGAATGCCACAAATTCTGCTCCCGAGTATTTTTAGTAGGAACTTACAAGTATTGAGAGATTGGTTTTGGAAAAAGAGAAAAATTCAGTATTTGATACAAAATTTGCATATATGAATCTAGGAAGAGCGCATTTTCTGACACGAAAAGGACAACTCAGCGCGCAGAGGACGCGGGTGGTGGAGCATCTGTTCTGGTTAAATTAAGAGCAGAAACACCCACCACCGTTGGGCTGTGGTACTGGGCTCCAGGCGGTGCATGCCGCGCTGCGCAGGAGGAACAGAATGATGAGGAGCGCGTTATACAATGAAAAGTAGCTCTTCTAACGCAGCTGCACCCCCAGATATTTTCCTGCATTTCACCAACACTCCTTCAGGGATGGGCTCGTAGACCTCACGGCGAGGGCTCGGTGGTTTGTGGGGCGGCCTCCCCCGGTACCAGGCTGTGCCCCTGCGCCCCGGCACTGGCCTTGGCCCGCTGTGCCGGGGACGGGGAGCAGGGCTGTCCTCGCTGCCCGGCTCTCCTCACGGTACCGGGCGATGGCGGCTCAGCATGGACCGGCAATGGTAAGGCGAATGGTGCTGGTTCCTGTTAAGTGAGTGCTGGGGGAGGGGATGGTGTTTTCCAGTGCCGTTTTGGTAGCTGATTACGTTTATCTTGCTGCTTTAAAAATAAATCACGTTGGGAGGAATGGCATGGTGTTTGTTTACTGCATCTCTAGGACGTGGTGATGTTTGCATTTGATACGCTGTGTCTTACGGACCCAAAAGACTGGAGTCGTTTGAAGATTATGTAAAAATAAAGGTGCAGATGCCCTTTAAAAAGAGTAATAATGGGACCAGGCATTCAAGAATACCCCTTATTACTGCACAGAGAGGCACAGAAAAAGGAAAGCCAAATCAATGAAAACCACAAAGGAATGGTAAAGTAAGGAAATTATTTTCTCTCTTTGTAGTTACAGAAATCTCTAAATACTGTAGATTAGTTAATAAGTGCATGGCTATGCTGTTCCGATTCTTATCCTCTCCTCTGATCCACAGCAACAGAAATGATTGTGCAGTATGATCACACAGGTCACAAAGTGACAGAGGTGACTGCATCAATGATGGAGGCACAAGACTTATTTTCATTCTTTTATAAGCTCCTGAATTGGTGAAATCATATTTTTTAAACCAAAATCTGACTACCGTGACATAAAAACTGCGAACAAGACATACAGCTTGGCAAATTAACTGAACTGCAGTCAAACTAGATTAGACCGGGAGGGTGCAGTTTGCTTATTCCTGTTCTAAAATGACATTATAAAGCTTTCCTTTTTAAAATCAGTGATATTTCTTGTTTGTAGAACAAACACTCTTTTCTGATTCTTACAGAATACACTGATGTAATGATTCTGTGTGCTTACACAGAAGTGTGTCTGATTTAATTGAGGAAATATGTATTCTAGTCTTAAGCTGTCCGGATCAGTAATGCCATTCCTTTTGCTTGCATATGAGTTTTTCTCCTGCTAATATTTCCACAACCCCAGTATATCATGAAATGGTGAATTCTGTTTGTGCCTTTGTTGTGAAATAGTTTGTATTAATATCAAAATAGACTGTATGCTCCCTGCTCACTTTCACTCCTTAACTTCAGAGGAATAATCCTTCAAATTCTGTTGACAGTATGCAAATGCAAAAGGCAAGAAAGATTTGGCTTGCAGTAGCCTTCATGTTGTACTGCATAATTAATTTTGCTAAATTGCAGTAGGACCATGTACCGGGTACTATAGAAATTAGTAGTTAAATATATAGTCTCTACTATTTACTTTTTATTATCCACAAAGTGACTTTGGGATCCTCTGAAAGAGGATTCTATATAAGGGCTAAGTTATATTATTATATTATCTGATTGAATTATTCACCTCTGCATTAGTAGTATTAAAAATACGGTAGTGCACTAGTAGTATAAAAAATAAAAAGTGACCATGGCATAGTTCTCATGAACTTTAAGTCTAAGAACAGTTGCAATTAACTCTCTTCTTTTAAACTGAATTGCACTCTCAACTTTTATTGTATTTCTATTCTGATGATCGTATATGTACTTATTTATATGTGATATTCTGTTTAATCCTTGCTAGTTACAGTAATGGAAAAAGCCATCCGAGCACCAAAGGACTAAATAAACCAATTTCTCATGTGAAATCTTCTCCTGGGAGATTAGGCAAAAATGTATCAAGTGCCACTGAAAAGGTAAATCATTCCTTTTTTTTTTTTTATTTATTTATTTACAGAAAAAGGGTACTTAGTTTACGCCAGCTTCCTAATAACATCACAGACTTGCATATCTTTTCAGAGTTCCCACAACACTCAAGATGGTAACCAACCAAGTATTTTTAAGAAGGGAAGAAGCCAGCTGGATGACAGTACTCAGTCAAAAAGGTAATTTTATGTTAAGATTGTCTAATTTGTAGACATTTCAAACTGGTACGTGAAATGCTTGTGATGAAATCATGGCTTCTCTGTTTTGCCTTTGACTTGACTGGTCCCAGAATTCAGCATTTATGAGGACAACAAATTTAAGTTACCAATGTGGAAACTTACTTAGTGAGTCCTCAGGCAAAATCAGAATAAGATAAAACAAAAAAAAAAATCACCTGTAGGCGGTGATATCTCTGCTAGCAAATATTAATTTTACTTTAATACTAAGTTTCCATGCCAATTTTAGTGTCATTCATGTAGATCCATGTCCTTGAAGGAGGTAGCAAGACCTTTGTAAACTGTTGTTCCAAAGACATTAATCATTCTAACGGGATATGATCTTTCTTTTTATTTAGGATCACGAGTGTTTGCACATCACTGCACAGAGTACAAGGACCAAAGAGGAGCCTTCCAGAAAGAAGGCAAAACGAATCTCTTCTGCACAGGAGCCCTCCTAGCACAAAGGGCAACGCACAAGGTAGCTTCTGTAGGGTTAAAGATGTTCCAATGCAACATTTTTATTGCAGTAAAAAAGAACAGTTGGAAAAGAATCGCGAAGAACGTGTTGCTGAAGCGGCTCCACGCTCTTCTAAATGGCAAGAAGCGTCTGTAGATGAAATGTTTCTTGATTTTGAATCAGTACAAATTATTAAAGAAGATGCTGAAGATGATAGTGCCAGTGATCTTTCTGATTCAGAAAGGATTCCCATTCCCCCATCTCCCTGCACACCACCAGAACTCATTCTCAGAGCTGAAGAAATAGATCCAGTTTGCTTGGAACATGTTCCTGATACGGGTTTTAAAGAATTGGAATATTACTACCCAGACTTCCTCCCACCCCCTTTTAACTCATGGGACTTGAAGCAACTGGCTATCTTTGTTAACGTGGAGGGTAAAACTGAATTTCGACCAAAGCCAACAGGATTTCTGGAGAAATACATTGATCGCCTTTTGCAGCTGGAATGGCTGCAAATGCAAACTGTACAGAATGAGAAAGGAAAGGCAGGCAAAGCCAGGCCGCAGACTGCTCCTGGCTCCATCCGTACCCTAAAAAGCCCTGGCAAAGGCAAAGCATTGCTCAGCCCTTTGCCCAACAAGCAAGCGGTTCCCCAAGAAAGTGTTACAAAGCTGCCCAGAAGTTATTCCGGTCACAGGGGAGACTGTGAAGAAAGTCGCCAGTTATATTCTCATCCAGGTCACCTGAAACTTCCTGAGAGAATGGGATGTGCACTGTCTTCTCAGAGACAATCTGGTGAAGTAAGGAATGAACTGAAAAAAACCCCAGCTGCAAAGCAACAGCTTCTCAATATGCCACCCTCCGAGAACAGTTCTAAAATTCAAAGTGTTGGTAATATCAGACCCGCTAAGCCCACCCCAGCATTTCATGGTTCAGCTGCTCCCATCAAAGGCTTAAAAACATATGCATGTACAAATCCAAAGAAAAATGGCAATGCCAACAATTACGTTCCTTCTAAAAAACCAGCAGGGGACAGGAAAATAAAACCAAATGGCACAAAGCAAACATCACGTAAATTTAAATGAAGAAAAATTAGTTAGTAAATGTTGATGCCTCTTTGCTAGAAAGCATTTGGCCAATGCAGAAGGGTCATGTTTCTTCTTAGGAAGATCCTGAGAAAATACGTTCTTGATGCATGGTTGTAAGTCAGCACTGTTCATTTCAATACATCTGATCTGAAGCCAGCAAGGCCCGCAGGAGACTTTTCCCCTGAAGGCAAGTGTCTTCCATTGGTCTTTCCTCAAATATTTCCAGTTGCTCAATGAAGGTAATGCTAGCAGAGTGTGAAAGTTTAGAGAAATAAATAATCATAACAAGTCCTCCTATTTGCACCAGTTGAAGCCCGTTGAAGTCTGTGGTGTTTCTTACATCGGTGTATTTGAGAGAATGGGATCCATGCTCTTTTTCTTGAACAGATGTGCTGTTTTGTGAGACGGGTTTGATGGTGGTGTTTTGTGATGGAAAAGGGCTCAACTGTTTTTATAAAATAATGGAGCGTGCTTATCTATGCAAAGTCGAAGTCTAATTCTTCACAGAAGGTGATGAATTGGATTATTTTGATGAATTAGATTTTTTTAATAAGAATGGAGATAATGTTTTGAAATATTTTAATGCAGAAAGGATTCTTTTTAAGACAAAAAATTGTTAGGGAGCAGGCAGCTTCAATAGTGACAGATTAAGAAAATGGAATGCATATTTTTATACCCAGCTTTCCTTGAAGTTCATTTTTTAAGCCTCGATGCTTTTTGTCATTTAGAGGAAATGACCAAATCTCAAATTGCACATGGATATATGTGACTCGTGCAAAATGAGGGTATTGCTAGAGACTCTGTGGCCTAATGTGCAGAACTGGTAGCCTCTCAAAGCATAAAAAATAGGCTCTTAGGGGATGAATTGAAAGACTATTGTAAGTTCAAGTAAAGATATATTTTGATACAAATGATACCTATTTTCAGTCACCTAAGATGACTATTATTTATCCCATGGTCCAGTCTACTTCAGTGAGCTTGGCTGCTTCTTTCAAGGTTTAGTGAAGCGATGTAGGGAAATACCGTACAGAGACCAATTGTATGACCAGGACTGGGTCCTGTCCTGGGACCCTCTGCTGTCGCTGGTGCCCGTGAGGTGCAAGAGAACGTGAAGAGTGGTTCAGTGGTTAGTCGAGTGTCAGTTCATCTGTTACAATATCAAATCAGTCACAGCAGCTAGGGACACAATCTTGTTAAAGATGAAATTGGAGAGGGTATTTTGTACCTTCATTTTAAAATGAGATACTGAGCAGCATTAACTTGATCCTCAGCCACCAGTCACAGTGAACTGTTTGCGAGAAGTGAGCTGAGGTCTGACGGACCAGATTTTACAAGTGGATCCTTCACATTGGGATAGAAAATAAAAAAGTAGCAAACACTAAAGAATACATGATGTATATAGTTAAATTGCACTTCTCTTGTTGATCTCATCTTGGTTTTAAGATGCTTAGCTGTTTCTGTTCTTTCATTGTGCCTACCACATCTTCAGCTTTGTAAAATTTCAAAGCATGGATTTGTATGTAGTTTAAAACGTGAGAATATTATTAAATGTAGTAATAAACTAGAGTATTTTACAGCACATTAAAACATTGCTCAGGAATAGTCTTAAGAAATATTTTTGGTGTTTTTTTCCTAGTCTACTGGAGACCAAATGTGAAATTTTAAACTGAGTAAGGAAACAAATGTAACAGTATTATATTTCCATATTCAGTATTTGTGAGGTTACAGTTAAAATGAATTGTAGTTGCATGTACATTCTGCTCTATGCAATTAAAGTGAAACTTAATCTGACATGCTCAAAGATCAAATAGGTTGGCTGTGTCAGAGGTGTGGTGAAACTTAGAGGACAGCATTCAACACCAGCAGCTGCAGAGGACCAGCACGTTCCGTTGTTGCTATTTCATCCTTTGGTTTTGTTCCACGCTCGTCATGTATTTCAGCTTTTTTCAGATGAAAGGTTCTTGCATCCAGTGCTAGAATTTCAAGCTGTGGCTAAATTCTGCAAGTCTTCATTAGTCAAGTTTTCCCGATTCGCATTAACAGTAGTGAAGGTTAATAGGACTGCTCTTGCCACTAAGCGCTACTTTAGTGCACGATTTTAGCACGCCGGTGTAGTGCACTCTTATAAGCACCAAAAGCAATGTGAGCAGGATCAAGTCAATAATCAGAATAGCAGTTTTTTTTAAACAAATTCTGTTAGATGCGGTAATTTAGCATGTTATATAGCACTGAGTATTAGTGTATGCTAAATTTTCCTCGGAAACGTTACTCTGTGTTGCTGCTTTCTTAGATTACAAGGAGGGCGGGCATGCAGGTACAGGCACATTTTGCATGATCACTTCTTAATAAATAAATAGTGTTTCAGTCAGCTTTCACCAGAGCAAAGGTGATTGGCTCCGAGAAAAGGTTTTTCTCGTAGACCTAGGAAAGTGTTGTTTTAATGTAGTGCTTGTGACCTGATGGATGTGAACCTGATGTTGGAGACTAAAACATTAAGCAGGTAGAGATGGTGATGCCAATTAAAATAAGTGTGAATACTCGTTCATCATTGAGTTCTGCCTGTGGTTTGGCCAAGTAAGTTTGTCTCGCAGGATAATCACACAAGTCTAATTTTTGTTCATTGATTTGATACTTCTTACACAGTCGTCTTTGTTTACACACAGAAATAGAAATTCTGTGTTTGCCTCAACAAACAGATCTTGGTGTGAGCAGACCCGCAAGGGTTGGATTTTATCCTGCAGCACTTCCGTGTCGGTTTTAAGTGGACCATGTTCCGGGCCTATAGATAAAAAGTGCTCCTTTGATGAAGAAGTCTATGGTCTATGTTTCGTTCATTTTGTATTGACAGATATTGTCTTTAGAAGCACTTCTGAATACAGCAGAAAAGTTTATCCCATCAAATACATTCTGTCTGGAATTAAAATACTTCCACAGCACAGTGTTTGTGTGGCTATTTATGGTTTTTCTCACTATGTTTAGCAATATGATGGTATGTTCTGGTGTGTCTAAGCCTAGCATTGAAGATGCTTCTTGAAGAACATGTTTACTGTGATGTGAGATATTTAAACAGTGATTAATTTTTTTTCTAGATAATTTAAAGGTTTAATGTTCTGCAGTACTACCTACAAAACAAATACACTCAGGTTGCATTTTAAATAACTATCCAGATCCTACTTCAGTTATACTGGTATGAACTTTGAACAACTCTGTTGTTTTCAATGACGTTACCCTGTTATAAAGATGTGAAGATACAGAATTTTGCCTCCAGTATGTATAAACTGTTTTCCTTAGTAATGCTATACTGTATTTTTAATTTGTCACATGAAGAATTTTAAAACAGTGTTGTTTTTCTCTTGACGGGTTTCTTTTTTCTCCATTACTTGCACCTGTGCAGTGAAATCCTGTGGTCAGTTAGAGCTTTACGTGCCCTGCGCCCCCCACACCGTGTGGTCGCTTTCAGTTCCATACAGCAGTTCTGAAGCTTCTGCGCAATGCTCCAGGTCCCCATCCTGGCAGCAGTGTGGGTCTCGGCCTCCTGCAGGTACTCCCTCGGAGCTCCTGCGCCGGAGGGGTTACGGTTGTGTCAGCGATGCGATGCGCACCCCCCTGGGAAGAGGGGCGGCACATCTTCCTCAGGTGGAAGAGCCTCGCAAGGAACACTCGGATCAGTCCCTACCACTGGTTCCATGTCCTGCATCACGCGGCGGCTGCTCGTTAAGGCTGATAAGCTGCACTGTTGTTCTTTCCAAATGAGAGGTTACGTTTGGTGGTACGAATTCAGGGTGGGGGGCGATAGTGCTTCTCGCAGAGGCAAAATCACTCGGCAGTGTTCATTCTGAGAAAGCTGCGTTTGGAGCCAACGGGTCGCCCGAAGTAGGGAGCTCTCGTCCCCCCGCTGCCCCCCAGGATGCTGCCGCCCGCCTGTGGCCCCTGCCCGGGGGGGACAGCCGAGGGGTGTGACACTGCACGGGATGGTTGTGCTTATTTCATTGGCCTAAACTGCCGCGTTTGCCCCCGGACCGCTCTGTGACGCCATAAGCCCATTATTGCTTTCCGTGTTTCATTTACTGTTGTTTGAGGTAACTTTTACCTTGTGTTTGCTATTTAAAGGATCTTGTTAGAACTTTGAGAGTATTTTGACAGTTTTTTTCAGTCAGTATGTGATACCTTTTTTGGAGCTGCTATTATGGTTGAAATTTCTACAGTATGAAATTGCCTGTAATGTACTATTTTTTACCTTATTTTAAAGGTATTGAGCCTTTGTTGCTGCCATTGGCATTAGTGGGTTCTCTTCTGAAAAAGAATGGAACAGACTACTCTCTCTGGAAAGACTGGAACTCAATTAGCTGAGGATTTGCAGCCCAGCTTTGATGTTGGTAATCATGGGTTCTTATTTATTTGAACTTTCTGTGGATATTTTTGCTAGTAATTTCATTGGAAAGTGATCCTGTAATTCAAAGTTGCTGTATATTTACTGTATTAAAAGTGAGATGCTGCCTGTTACTCAGTTGCATTTTTTTTCATCACCCACAAGGTGGCACCTCTGAGTTTTTCCTGTAGAAACGTTCCTCCGGGGGGCGGTGTCCCCCCGCGCAGGGAGCGCTGTGCCATCAGCTCTGCTCCCCGTGGCGTCAGGGCTGCAAGGGCTGTGGTAAGGCACCGTCATAGGGGAAAAGAACAGGAACACTTACTTCATCTTATTCATGCCTTTTTGTTTGTTTGTTTTAAATGCGCTAATCATCGAGTTTCTCGTTCTCCGTTGTAATGCCCAGGACACTTGGAATGTGATCCAAAGAGCAGCAAGGACGTGGGTAGATGCCTGCAGGGACGCGTGTTCTGGTGTTGCTAGCGTATGTGGATAGGTACGTTTAACTTCATTTCACATACTGCATCTTCATATGTTCAGCTGAGACTGATCAAGAGGAAAATGAAGGAAAAGAGATTCAAAGGGGGAAAAAATGGCATTGCCTATTGCCTGTAATCTTTATATTAAGCACTACAAAACTCTGTGAGATATGACAGAGGAATTTTACAATCTGAATGTTCTGGCTATTTGAGGTTTTCTCAACGTGTAAACCAGCCTGTGCTGTGCTGTTAGGTAAGCCTGTTACTTTTTGTCCTGTTAGCAGTGAGTCTCGGCGCATCAGCGGCCTGCCTCCCTCCCCACGCTCGCTTCTATTTAAAACGGTGTGGCCTATTTGAAATGTTCTATTGCTTTTCTTCTCCCCTGAACAGAAGATCAGTTCTTCCCTAAGTCTTCCTTTCACAATGGCCAAACCACTAAATTAATTATTTTCCAGTTCTAAAAAGGAATAAACGTCCTTGTGCCCAGTAAAAGCAATACAGGAGAACGGAAAGTGCTGTAAAAGTTGTTTTGATAGGAGCCATGACCTTCCCCATACTCTCCGCCACTCAGTCGTCTTTTTATGAGGTTTTATAAGACTTAATTTTTCATTTCCTGCTTCTTTACGTAGTTCTATTTATTTTTCACAAGCTGGGTGGGAGGTTCAGCCTCAGCTATAAAAGTTCATACCTGATGGCTTTAGGGTGGACCGGGCCACTGCGGTGTTGGTTTATCGGGTTTCAGGGATGCTTTTATGGAAGTTCGAAGTCCGAAGCCGCGTCGGGGCAGCACTCCGGGGCAGGGCGGACAGACCGGCTCCCAACAAATTGAAAGTTGCGCGTTGGCGTTTTTGCAAACAACTGTGAAGTTATCGGGCAATGGCGTTTCTAAGGAACCTCCGGGGAACGCCACGTGTGTCACCGCAACGGCGCAAAGGCCGCGAACCCGCGGGAATGGCCCCTTCGTCCCGCGCGGCGGCGGCGGCTCCGACCCGCCCGAGAGCGCCGGGGGCGGCTCCGGCTGCGGCTCCGCTCCGAGCGCTCTCCCTCGCCGGGAAGCGGCGGTGCGCGGTCCTGCGGCCCTGCGGCTGGAGTTTTGCCGGAGGGGGCGGCACCACCCGCCGCTCCGCCGGGGCGGCCCGGCAGCGCTGTCCCCCGCTCCGCCGCCCCCCGCGCCGCCATGGAGCGACTCGCCGCGCTGCTTCTCCTGCAGGTGGGTGCGGGCGGGGCGCTCCCCACATCGGCCGCCCCCGCGAAGGGGAGGGGGGGGTCCCCCGTCCCGCGCTCGGGGGTCCCGCACGGGGGATTCCGGGAGCGGGGCCCTCCGCGCCCCCCCCGGGACAGCGGGGCGCCCACGGCTGGCCGAGCGCGGGGGGGGGGGGGGGNGGTGCTCCAAGCCCCGTCCAACCTGGCCTTGAACACCTCCAGGGATGGGGCAGCCACAGCTTCTCGGGGCAACCAGCGCCAGGGGCTCACCACCCGCACAGGGAAACATTTCCTCCTAATATCTAATTTGAATCTCCCCTCTTTCAGTGTCAAACTGTTCTCCCTCGTCCCGTCACTCCCCTCCCTGATCAAGAGTCCCTCCCCGAGCAAGGGTCCCTCCCCAGCTCTCCTGGAGCCCCGTTAGGGACTGGAAGACCGCAGTAATTCAGTGGCATTGCCACGAGTGGTTCTCTGGGGTTCGTGGGCCTGAACTGGGTTGTTCCTTTCTAGCAGTGCCCGTGGCTGGAACGGGTACGGCAACAGCCTCAGCCGCTGCTGTGCAGCTGGTGCACAGGGAGGAGTGTGGAAGCCATAAAATACACAATTAAAGCTTCCAATGCAATTAAAAGTGGCTACACATACACAAAGGGGAAGCACCTTGTTCGGGGGGTCCCGCAGAGCTGAACCTGGAACAAAGCTAATAAATACTCTGTGCAAGTGCCGGGTTAGAGCCTCGCTGGCTGTTTTCACATCGCGGAGGCTCTCCCCGGGTCGTACCGCAGCTTTACAGCGTAGCCCCGAGGCGTTACTGAATGGTGAACCCCCAGTGCTCCGCAAGCCTAGAACCACGGCAATTTGATTTTGTTTCTTCAGAATCAAGTCAGGGGTAAAGGCCTGACCTTCACCCAAGTCTAGGCAGGAAGAGCTCTCACTTTTTCAATTGGATGGACTGAGTCATACACCCACAGGCTTTCCCGGGAAAGCAGCGAGAACTCGGGGAAGGTGTAAAGTTACCCGTGAGCTAAAGGCAATAGTGTAATTTGAGCACTGCCATACTCCTTTGGGGTGAAAGATTTCAAGTAGAAAGCAGTGTTTGACGCCAGTGTAGGGAGCTTGTGCTTATAAAAGGGCAAATCCTGCTAATCAGGGCGCGGTCGCCATTCTCAACAATTTATTTTACTCATCTGGATTAGGGACTCTGGTCCAGTGTTCATCTTCTGGTAAATGAGCTGTGTTTGGGACACAGCGCCACCTGGCACAGTCTCTGACAACCTGAAATACTGCCCAGACTGGACTTTCTTCCATTAGTGGGTTTATGTCCTGTCAATACCAGACAACTTCTAAAGGAGCACCAGGCAGCGAGAGATGGAGCTGAGTATTGTAAAAACTGGAGATACTTGGTTTGAGAAAAGCCGTAGAGATAACACCGCGGACTGTCAGACGCAGTGGTTGCGTGTTTCTGGGACTGGCACCACCCGAGCAGCAAAATTAGTACCCAGGCTTCCATGCCGATTCGTTTGGAATGAGATGGATGATATTTGTGGAGTTTCCAGGGTTAGATACAATTTAATACAATTCTGTCAAAGCTGAATCAATGTGTTTCTGTGAAGCCAAAGTCCTCCTAGACAACATATCAATGGTTTCTAGTTAACCGCACTTCTCACAATCCCTTTTTTTCCCCACAAGGTTACTGCTGCCAACAGTTTTTCTCATGAAATGGAAAATTTCAGTTTGAGACAAGCCATCCAAAAGAAGAGTATTCAGGTTTGTAGTCAATATTATATAATAACAACAGATGCCCAACTGTTAAGATGAAACTATGACACTAAATACACTTCCTTATCCAACAGCGGATAGATTCTTACCAGTTAGACAGCCTGCGTCCTCTGCAGCGCACAAAAAGGACCTGGGTTATCACCACCATTGATATTCAAGAGGAGGACAAAGGACCGTTCCCAAAATACGCTGGACAGGTACAGCCAGCCCGTTAGCAATTCTTCTTGAACCTCAGTCGGGTGTTCATCACCACCGACTGTACATTAAAATGCCACAGGTAGGAGAGGGCAAGAATTGTGCATCAAACAGCACCTTTTTAAAACAAAACTTATTTGTTCAAAGTTGTCTTATTTACACCGAGTTGGGTGGAATTGTGTGGTGGGGGTGGGGGGGGGTATGTTGCTCCTCTCTATGGGAAGCTGCAGGCAGACTCGGGGAAAGACGACTCCGGAGCAGGAGAGGTAAGAGTCACTGCGCCGAGCTGCGTACACGCACGCTGTGCAGAGCTGTGGTGCTGCAGCCCACGACGCTGCTGAGTCGGCAGAGCCAAACCTGCAGAGAAGGGGGGCAGGATGAGAATCGGTCTGAAGTCTTTTTAGTTCTGTCCCGTCTTCCCTACTCACACTGCTTTGTGCTGCTTCTTTTTTCAAAAGCTGTTCAATAATAAATCATTTAACACATCAGTAAAATATTTAATCAGTGGACCTGGGGTAGACGAATCTCCAGAGATTGGATTGTTTTCTATAAAAGATGATGCAAACGGACATGTGTATGTGCATCGTACCATCGACAGAGAAAAGACCTCAGTTTTTCAGGTAACGCACTTTAAAAAAATACTTAAAACTGTTTGCAAATGTTAATTGCTTTCTCATGGCTAAATGCTTCACAAGAATGAGACACGTATTTTTATGACCTCCTTTTCTTATTTTGAACCTCTAAATAAACGATGATTGTCTCAGCAGAGACCAACAGGTAACTTCCACATCACTCGCAGTTATAAACCTTTGTCGCATGTTTGGACTTCCACATATATCTGTACACTTTTCTTTTTTTTTTTTTTTTTTTTTTTTTTTTTTCTTTTTTTTTTTNCTTGTCCTGAAAGTCGAAGTGTGTTACAGCCACAGTGGCCAGAACACTGAGCTGTAAACCCAAAACCTCCTGATCAGGAGAACGGAAGCAAATTAGTTATGTGTTACAAAAACCAGATAATACTGGAGGAGCTGCAAAGCTGTGTTACTGTAACTTTAGAGAAGAGTAAGCATATGTTTCTCCTTAAGAAGCAGAAAAGGGTTCCTAAGCAGTAAGCGTAATGAAGGAAATGTGGTAGCAAATGTATGAATGAAATATGGGAGTGTGGGTTTGTTTTCCTCTTGCAAAAAATCTGCAGTTGTGGTCTCCTTATGTTTATTCTGTGATGATTTCTATTTGTGTCTCTCTGGATTAACTGCACCCAACTGGTAGTTACCGTTCCACGTGGCTTTCTGTGCAAGGTCTTCCCTTCCGTAATGAACAGCTAAATTTTGGAGAGCTTTCTATTCCCCCGCGCTGGACACGTGGCTGTTCCAGGGCAGAGGCTCTGGGCTTGGCTTTACAGCAGAAATAAGTGCAGCCAAGGAGAATGCGGCGTTCAGAATTGAATCCCATTCCTGTTCATGGATATGGAGCCAAAACATCGTAGGAAATGGAACATACTACTCAAATAAATGCTTCAGAATTGGGAAGCACACGTGAAAGCATTCTCTTGTTTGGCCCCAAGGATATTTATGTATTTTCTATTAGGCAGTCATTTCAAACAACCCAGATCCAGCTCCAGGTACTGATTGGGTTTTTTTTTTTAAGTATTGTTTAATGCACAGGATGACGATTATGAATCTAATAACTTTGTAGCTGAAATAATGACTTAGTGATGCAACCCAAAGCCAAACGCTAGCCAAATAGGACTGAAGCAGTGTCAAAATTGAAAGTTCCTTGTTCCATTCTGATATCTGAATGATGCCATTCATTCCATTCTGATATTTGTGTCACTGCTCATCTAGATACGTTTCGATGTTGTGTACAGAAAAACTGGTCAACCATTGGACCGTCCTTTATTCTTCAAGATAAAGGTTAAAGATATTAATGACAACGCACCTGAGTTTCCCAAGGAGGAATATAGTGTTACAATAAGAGAGAACCACAGTAAAGGTAAGTGCCACCCAAACAAGGGGTACTGCTGGTTTGTGTAGGACTGCTCTCTTTTTAATTGCTTTGTCTTTCTTTTTCTTTTCTTACTAAATCTGTTCTGCCCAGGTTTTCCTTAAACACTCACGGGTTTAGGGACTTTATCCTGTGAAGGACTGTTTCCTGCCTCTTGGCGTCCTGTCTGCTTAACCTCAGTGTACGTTAGCGTAACATTGGCGACATGCTGGAAAAACTCCAAAGATATTTCTTCCTAACTACAAGCCGAGACTTTAGCAGACTAATGTGAACTGTGGATCCGCGCAGGCACACTGCTTCACAGGAGATGGTCAGACACACTGTTTCACAAATGCAAAGACTCACTCTGGATGTGTGGACACGTGGCTGTGGTGCCAACTCCTCGGGAGCTGGCTGAGAGCTGGCATAACTAACTAGCGAATGTTTCTCATAAAGTAAATTCAGGAGTTTGAGAACTGTTTCTGTTGGCTATCAGTACTTCAGGCAGATTTGCTACCCAAGTGAGGTGGAGGCCAGAGGCTTTGCAGGGATAACCATGGCCGCAGGAGAAGATATGGCTGTTCTTAGGACTTGCGTGTCCACGACCCTGCAGACAGGCCTGAGAAGCTCCCTGCCAAGACTAAACACTTCTGTTAACGTCTCAATTCTTCACCCTAGATGAGCCAGTTTTCCAAGTTACTGCCTTGGATAAAGATGAAGACGGCACTGCGAATTCTCAAGTGTCCTATTCTCTAAGCATGCAAATGCCCCTTCTAGACGGATTCACGTTTAATATTGATCCTACCACAGGATCAATGCTTCTGTCGGGATGCCTGGATTATAAGGTGATGTACATACGGCAGCTTCTTGTCATTTAATGCATGATACATGTTCACGACACGTTAGCCAGGTTTAAGGGGAGGGAGAGCCTCACATCCAGCCTCATAGCTGTGACGGGCAAAATGCGGGAACTGCTTCGGAACTGAGCCTGAAAGTTCCTTTCTTCTGTTTTTCAGACTGCCAACTCTTTCAAACTTCTGATTAAAGCCAGTGACCATGGGACTCCCCAGCTGTCATCTACTGCAACAGTGAACGTGGCCGTTGAAGATGCAAACAACCACCTCCCTGTATTTACTAGTGATAACGTAAGGAAGAACATTATTACTTTGCTGACCCTTCCTAAATACAGTTCAGTCCTTCAAACTGCTGAATACGCTCAGCGGTGGACATAGGAACCCTCAGACACTTGCAGAATCAGGCCAAAACACTTGCAAATGAGCTTTATGTGTTAGAAGAAATATCTCTTAAAAGTGTGGTCAGTAAAAGAATGCTGGACTATAGAGAGCGATAGACTTCGTTAGTTTTCTGTGTTCAGCACCAGAGGGCTTTTGTCTCCCTGTTGCCCTGCGGATGCTGACAGACCAGGTTGTTCTGACACCTGAGCAGCTAAGGTGCTGATTACAGTCTACTCCTGAAAGCTCCTAGTTTTGATCCAGGAAGACCTCAGTGGCCCTCAGGCTGCAGCCAACTGCGTGCCTCTGGCTGGGCGGGCGGCTGCGGCGGCGGTGGCTCCGTGGGCAGTTGTGGCTGGCGAAGGGGAGCGACTGAGCTGGCGGGCAGGGAGAGGGCTCGGAGGGGTTAGAAGCTGTGAGCAGGTGGAGAGCTACGCTTGAATTCAGATAAGAGCTATCCACTTTCTGGCTCTGGTCCCGTTAATAGCTCAGGTGCCATAACGACTGTTGGTGGGATTTGCGTGGTGACACGCTGTCGTGGTTTAACGGTGCTGGCTGGTGGCTGAGCAACCCCCGCCGCTCACTCGCTCCCCTGCAGCGGGGTGGGGGAGAGAATCAGAAGGGTAAAAGTGCAAAATCTTGTGGGCTGAGATGAAGACAGTTTAATAGCTAAAGCAAAAGCCACATGTGCAAGCGAAGCAAAGTAAGGAATTCCTTCCCCACTTCCCGTGGGCAGGTGGCTGTTCAGCCGTCCCCAGGAAAGCAGTGCCCGTCACGCAGAGTGGTTACTTGGCAAGACAAATGCCCTAACGCCGAATGTCCCCCCTTCCTCCTCCTCCCCTGCAGCTTTCTGTGTGCAGAAAGTAGCTCCCCATGGTCTCGTGGTGGAACCCTGGCTCAGAACTGGCTAACAACCGTCTTCCTCTTGGGGAATAGAGATAGTCCTTATTGCTTTCCTTTCCCCTCCCAGTACCAGCTGCAGGTTTCAGCAGGTCAAGAACATCCAGCTGTATTACGGTTCCAAGTGCAAGATGAAGACTTTCCCAACACTCCAGCTTGGAGAGCAAAATACGTAATAACGAAAGGCAATGAGAAGGAACAGTTCACCATTGAGACGGATCCAGACACAAATGAAGGCATTTTGAGTATTAGCAAGGTAAGGAGCAGTAACAGATGACTGACAGCGTGGCAGCGTGTAGCGTGGCCAGTCTGATTGCAAGACCAATAGCTTAGCGTCTTAGTTGAGTTTGGTGAGCTCAGCTCACCTCTGAGTTGCAGGTATATAGAGATGACCACCAAACCAAAGGTCATAGCTGCTAATCAGAGTTTTGTCTGGGGTTTTCAGCCTCTCAGCTATGAAGATGACTCTGAGATGAGACTTGTCATTTCTGTAGCAAATGAAGAACCTTTCTTCGTGTGTAAGAATGGTGTTGTGATGACCTCAAGCCTAGAATCCACGAATACAACTGTCAACATCAAGGTCTTGCAGTCACAACGTGCCCTTAGGTTTCATCCTCCTATACTTATTGTTCAAAAAGAAGATTCAATGAAGCCTGGGAGAGTATTTAGAAGGTATCTGGCCACATATCCAGATGATGTGCCTAGTAAGATAAAGTAAGTGGAGATGCTTCTAACTCTCAGAATAAGAAATAGCTTAGGAATATAAAGAGGTTTTCGAGTTTAATTTGGTATATGTACTTATATGAATATCCACACACATCTATATTTACAGTTACATGAACACATACATTAGAGGGGCAGATTTAGTGTTGATGATACTGCAGATCCAGGTAGCTGGTTCTGGAGGATGGGATTTAAAGGTGCAGTCAGTCCTTGGTTGCTCAGTGTTTCTTGTCTTCAAAATAGTTTCGCCTAAAACCAGGTTGCATTATTTATATATTTTACTTTTGATGACAACATTTTGATGCCATAGAAAGGACTAAGGTATGCTTGGCTGTAAGAATGGTAATCTGATGTGGAGTTAGATACTTTCTTAGCCCCTAGGAACAGTTTTGATGGGCCCGTACAAGGTGCGGGGACTTGTATGGGGAGCTGTTTGGCTGTGGTGAAACACACAGCTTGTCATAGAGTTAACAAAAGTAAGCATCACTAACAAGTACAAATACCTACAGTGCTCAAAAGGGCAAAGAAAGATGCAGTAGGAATTTTCTATTTTTCAAAATTCATTTAAGAAAATACGGCACTTGTAACTTCCTCCTTTCTTTTTAAGATACGCACTAGCCTATGACCCAGATAATTGGCTGCGTGTGGATGAGAATTCTGGAGTTCTTACTGTGGCAAAAGAATTTGATCAAGAATCTCCTTATGTGAACATCAGCGTGTACACCATCATCGTTCATGCTATTGATCATGGTAAGTAGCTGGTCAGAAAATACTCAAGCAGTATTTGGACCGTTTGAGATGAGGTGCGTGTTAGATATAGAATGACAGCAAGACTAAGTGGAGAATGGTAATGCAGAACAAACACCCTAATGTTTAAAAGTTGTGTTATGTGTGACTAGGAGGATAAACCAGACGGAGATCCTGCCAATGGACTGGCTTTTGTCCATACCCAGTTACAAGTGTTTTTCTTTTTCTTTTACTCCTGTCTAGGTGTTCCACCACAGACTGGTACTGGCACCATCCTGCTTTACTTGTCGGACATTAATGATCGTATGCCAACATTAGTGGCTCCTTCTTTGGATGTGTGTGACAAAAAAGAAGGGACGCCTCTCATTATAAAAGCTAATTCTGCTACAGTCCATTCACACTCTGGGCCATTTACATTTGAGCTGGCTGAGGACTCTGAAGATGCAAAGCATAACTGGAAATTAGGAAGGAACTTCGGTGAGTTCTTCCTTTCATGTCCTTCATGAGAAGTTCATTGTCGCTTACGTGCCCTCTGGCTATTTCACTGTCTGTTACCTTTATGGTTTGTTACTGATTAATCTCAATGAGACTGAAAAGGACACAAAAGAACAGCTTTCAAAATATAAAGTTACTGCAATTTGAAAAAAAGTTACATCGTTCTTCGTCTCTGCTGAGAAGAGGACCAGAAGCGATGTGCTCAAATTGCAGAAAGGGGAATAAGACAGCTGAGGAACCACTTCTGCATTTGATTAACTTCCTAATGAATTCTAGAGGTTAGCGGTGCAGCTGTGTCAGAATGCAGCAAGACTGGGACGGATCTGTTTGCCCCGAAGGCTCGGCAAGGTGATAAAGTGGGATGTTGTTTTGTCCTATTTCCTATGGTGCATTAAGGCCAGAAAAAGTATTTGAAATTGGGGTGCAAATGAGTTTCCCTGTGATTATCAACAGAAGGACTGTAGAATGTCAGACTTCTTTCTGTGAGTCTTGAAATAATTTGCTTGTCTTCCTTTTAGGGCAGTCAGTTGAACTTCTAATGTTAAGAAGCCTCCCACAAGGTAGCTACTTGGTCCCCATCATTATTCAGGACAGGCAAGGCTTTTCTACAAGGCAGAACCAGCGTGTTAGGCTCTGCTTTTGCCCAGATGGACATACATGTAAAGATTCACCACTTCCACAAGCAGCAGTGAGACTTGGAGGTGGTGCCATTGCGGTAATACTGATGGCTTTCTTATTGCTTCTGGGTAAGTAACCTCCTAACTTAGGCGTGCGAGTTATCTGTCATCTGCCCATTGCAACTGTGACTCATGAACATGTGCTGAAATCTACCAGCCTTAACGGGAAAGACCGTTTGCCCTCATGCGTTAGAGTGTAGCCAAGGCACAAGCAATTAATACTTGCAGTCTTCATGGCGCTTTTATCCATGTGTCCTGGTCCTCTTCAAATTTTAGGAAGACCTTAGTTTTCCAACACAAGACATTGTCATTTCCATCTAGTAACCAAATAGATCTTTTTTGATAGCCAAGAAAACTTTCAAATGATTAGGCACTATGAGACGATGTGTAATGCAGAGGCAGGTGGTATCCACGGCTGACAACACAGGGCAAAAGGCGCGACAAAGATCAGTGAAACTTAACCTGCACTCATGGTTGGGATGTGAAAAGGTGAGGACTGTGTACTATAAAGAAGTGAAAAAGGGAAGATAACATAGATGCATGGGATACTATTGGATGAACAACAATAAATACAGGTATATAACCTAGGAAGAAAGAAAATACCTAAACTATAAAACCCAGAAATTCAATGTTAACAGGTGGAATTTTTCAGCTTGTTACTTGTGAAAATCGTGATTATATTGTGGCTAGAAGATGACTGGCAAATGTAAATGTGTTGTGAAGCTGAACTCTAGTACAACAAAGTAAATATTCCTATTTGCATTGAATAAAATGGAATACTTGACTTTTTTGACATTAACCATATACTGGCTAACTGGAAGTAATGAATTTCCCTCATAGGGTTACACTACTCAGTAACTGCTTGTTAGGGAGCTGCTTCCTCTGCAACAGCTCGGGTCGGTTACTGCTGAAGGGGTGAACTACTGCTTCTTTGTCTGAAGCAAACATTAATACCTTATCCGACCACGATTGCTCTGGCTGTCTGCGAGCGCTGCAGTACGCCTGCTCAGCGCAGTGCTCGGTGCAGAGAGCCGCTGCCTCTCGAAAGCAGGCTCACCGCTCCCGGCCAAGCGTCGCGCCTGCCCAGCTACAGTGCTGGCGGTTTCCGCGTGAGCGCGTTTGGAAGGGGGCTGGGTACCTGACCAACCCCTTGCATTGAGCCCCACAGACCTATTCGTGATGCCCATTTCACCATTCCCTTTCTTGTTCCAACAGTTTCCAGTATTCTGCTTTGCCAGTTTTACGTGCCAGGATCTAAAAGCAAAGCCATTGTTCCACCTGGACAGGGTGAACAGACTTTAATCAACTATAATGAAGAGAGCGGAATGTATTTGTCTCCAGTAAGTGCAAAAGCCTATATTCACGTTACCCCACCAGTGCTGTGTGGCTGAAACTGGTACCAGTCATCTCTTTTATTATATTGCCTCTGGTTTCAGAATTGAGCAAAATAAAGCTTTTTTTGCCACTAAGCATATCTGGGGAGTGGTGTTCTGCACAGACTGGATAATGCTGCTCTGGTGACAGACTATTATCACTCCTTCCATTTTTCAGTATCAGCAGGACCTTCCCGGGTGCCTCATCCTACTGATGAACGCAGCAGAAGAGGGGGCACATCGTCTCTTGTCCCACTGCACGTACTAGTGTTTTCAACAGGAAATAAATGAAAGTGAAAAGGGGAACAGACTGCAAAAAAGTGTGATCTGTGACAGCCTAGTTCAGCTTCTTATTAACACCGCCCCTCTCCCTGTACGCAGGCTAAGCTGCATGTCACAGATCATGCGGCTCCACCACCTGTGGCTGTGGAGGCCGAAGGAGAAGCGATTGCTGAGGTAACTGCCTGTTTCCTCATGTAAATGCCTTTTTTATGCCACAGAAATTGGTAATCCCAGGAATGAGGTTTGGTATTAATAATAGTGGGAAGCATAATGCAATATATTTCAATTAAAAAATAAACATCACTTGTTGGAGATTCCCCTACTAGCTAAAATACTGTTGCCAACTTATTTTTTTCTAACAGCTTTCAGTTTGAGACTGACAGTTCTTTTCATTAGTTATTGTTCTAAATATTTGGAAGTGTAATTTCTTCCAAAATTCTTATCACAGTACCTGAATTGACATGCACAAGATTTTATTCAGTTCTTGGTATAAGTGAAATGTAACCATCATTGTTCAGACATCTATCAAAAACACGCTGGGCAACATCTTCTACTTGACATAGTGTAAAAGCGTGGACAGGATTTATAAGTATTTTTATGACTATGAGATGTAATTCTGGGGGTTTGAAGGCTTTTGAGTTCGTTTTGTGGATTTTTGTACTATATTCTCTAACAGATGTCTATTTTTATTGTAAAGAATGCCTGAAGGAAAGTCCGGTCTACGTCAGTAGGTGACAGCCATGTGTTCTGTTCATAAGTACACAGTGATCACCAAGAGACTCAAAGAACAGTCTCTTACAGCAGGCAAAGAAAATGTAAAATAGTCTTTTTTATGTATGTGAGAACCCAATTCCACAATCCTTAAGACCATAGTTAGGCGGTAGGATTACCTGTGTGGGTAGACTTTATAAAGTTCTGAGGTCCTGTTTGGTGTCGTTAATGAAAAGGAATCCAATAAATTTAGAGGAAGAAACATATTTAATTACTGTAGATTATAAAGAATGCCTACAGCTGGTGACTCCAGGTACACGTGGAGTGTGTACTCATAGGAAGAAACAATCCTTGAACAGAAAAAGCTGCAGTGTAACTGGAGAAGACAGCACAAGAGAAATGGGTGTAACAGAGAGAAAGATAGTCGGATTTATTTGTATCTGGAAGAAATGTTAACAAGTGACTTAACGCTCGGCAGATCTGAGATGCTATGTCTGTCTTCCAGGATGGCCTGTACGCTCGTTACGAGACTTTCCAAGTAAGACACCTTGATCACATCGTAGAGACAGTGGACAAAATACTGGGTCAGGTAAGAAACGAATGTTGAGCCCCTCCTTTGTCAAGTTGGCTTGTAAGAATGGGAAAAACGGCTTGGAAAGCTGGGAAGCTGCTATGGCTTCCGCTACTCTCAGCCCATACCTGAGAAGCATTCCAATCAAAAGCAAGGGATGTATTTGATGGGGCAACATTGAAGACTCCTCCTTGTTGAAAATGTCTTGTCTCCTGGACTTCTTGCTGCCTCTGGCGGGTCACCAGCAGTTACTGCAAGGCTGGAGTATGTCACCTCCAACACATCCTTCGAGAGCGGGAAGTGGGGCTGCAGTGCTTTCTCTTACTGTGCAGGGTTAAGGTTTGGTTGCCTGCTCTTTCACTTCTGTGCCAGCAGGGAAATCCTCTTGCCATGTCCTCTCTGGCCACCGCGTGTTGACAGGCCTGTCCTCCGTGCCTCCTTGGGCCAGACCGCGTGTCTCCGCGCAGTCACGTGTAGGCGTGCGCTGGCTGGTCCAGGGCAGATCAACTGCTCTTTCTGCCTCATTTGTACTCTAGGGGAGGTTCAGGCTCTGGTGCTTACGCAGCTGATAGTTTCAGTAAAACTTTTCCTTGTGAGAGAACGACTCATACTCTTCACTGCAACCTCCTGGCTTACCTGCCTAATTTGCATACCATGAATTGCTTTAATTTCCGAGAGGGCAATAGGAGCTTCCATGATGATTTGCATTGTTTCTTCCCTTCTTTAGAAACTGTATTATGAAAACACACTGGAAGATTTTGGGGTCCTTTATGAACCTCACAGATACGCTGAGGAAGGAGAACTAGAGCGGAGTAACTCCTTCTGCTCTGTCTCCACTGGCAGCGAGGACTTGCCTGCTGATTTTTTGAACACTCTTGGACCGAAGTTCTCTGCCCTGGAAGAAATCTGTGAGAAGCGATTTCAATCATTCCATTAATTTCAGAAGGCTGTGCCTACTTTATGGTGTTGCAAAGGCTTCTGGCAGAAGCACCGACCAATTCGGAAAGAAAGAACCATCTGTGCTAGAAGGCGTTGCAGTATGTTTGCACCATGAGTACCTGCCCTTCTATTCTTCCTGCCTACCCTGGTCGCATGCCCGCAGCCAAGAACGCAACGTGTCTGGAAGGTCCGCTCTGCTCTGAAGAGATGGTGGAGTGATATTAGCGTATTTTGTGCAGATTTACACAAATGGAAGATCTGAGATTAAGGATCCTCAATATAGTATGCAAAGGGAAAAAGAGATCTAGTAGGCTAGAAATTCCAAAGTTCCATATGGAGATCAGCCAGTTTTGCGCGGAGAAGGCAGTTACCAGCTAGGCCAGCGATACAGTCCTCTCTCCAGTGAGCAGTCACTTTAAATCCAAGATTAACTTTAGTACGGTGCCGTGCGGATCTGACTTGATGATCTTTTATTCCCATATGACACTGAAACATGTAAGAGAAAGTGCACTTGTACTGGTAGTGTGACTGTAACTGCATAATGACCCGGGAGGTCTGCACCATACTTGCTTTGTTGTATAAAACAGGCACTTCTTTCGTGCCTGTGTGCTTACGCTGGCATCTGGTGGCCGTTGGTATTACTACACTATTGTAAATACTGTACATGCTCAGAAATTGACAGAGGACAAGTTATGGTTATTCCTTTCATTCAAATAACTTCCTTCTCCAAATTAGCTACAAGGGACCACGGTGAAGCAATTAATGGGTTTCCTCAAGCAGCACTGATAAAACAGATGACATGATAGAGAAGGGGTGGCAGCAAATTTCCCTACATGGAAACCACGGATGTGTTACTTTTAAATCTTGTGGTCTGTGCGTGTCTGGGCGCGTGCAGTTGACCCGTGCTCAGTTACAGCGTGATGGCTCTTGGTGTAGCAGTACACGAAGGAGGGAAGAATAGCTCAGCAGACAGTGTTCTGCTGTTGGGTAACTCACACAGCCAGTAAGGGATGGAATTAGCCCCACATTTTACTTCTGTTCTATTACAATTCTGTGCTAAAAGAAAAACTCTTTGCCTAAGGCAAGCACCAAGTCAGGGAGCTTAGGCACTGTTCTTCTGTTTCAAAGTTTACTTAAACAATAAATTATGCTTTTGCTGGGATGTTATTAACTAATAATTCAAGGTTGGAAACTTCAGTCAAGTGTGATAAAAGAATGTGGCTGAGCGGCAGGCAGCTCAGTTTTCCGAACTGCCAGCAGCAGGATCTGTTTACACAATAAATCCCCGCTCTGACAAACTGTCTTTAATTTATGATGCCAGACGGACGACTTCAAATCAGGCCGGTGATCTAACAGCACAGCTAATAACCAAGAGGGCTTTTTTATTGCAAACTATGACCATATGGGTAAGATTAGCATTGTGCTGTGTTTTTCTATTCCTTCTGAAAATTACACGAGATTAAAAATAATAATGAGGTATTCTGTGTGTTTATTGTTCCTGTAAACCTGTGTTGGGTCTGTAGCACACCATGCTTACAAACATCAAACCCTTAGATGGGATCAGACCCACAGCTGCTACAGCCAGAAAAAAATGTCTCTCTCTCGTATGGAAAAAACAGAACAGTTTTCATGCAAAGTTATTGTACAGCAACTGAGAACGTTCACACAGACACAGTTGCCCGTACAGGTAGTGACATTCATTATTTCATTGTCTTCAAGGACTTAGAAGCCTTATTGACACTGAGCTAATACAGCTTCCCAGCATCATTGTGAGGTAAGTACGTAGTTTTACTCTTAAAGAGCAGAAATTAAGGCTGAAGGTGCTCCTTGGTTGACCGCAGTCACCAAGAGAACTTGCAGCAGACTAAGGATGGCACTCGCCCAGCGTGCTCTGATCTTCGCAGCAGCTCTGTATGCCGTTCCTTTTGCCCAGTGACCAGACCTGAGGAATATGCACACTGCTGTGGTCATACCAAAACAGTACAAAACCTTTAGTGTAGACGGTCTTGGAGCAAACAGTGATGGAAGTAATAAATAATAAAACCTTCATTTTATAGATAAGGGACTGATGCACAGAATTCATAAATCAGTTCCCATAGTAAAAAAGAGACAGAATGGAGTTAGAATTTTCAGAATCCTCTTTTTGCACAACAATCATTGAAGCATCATATTTGTAATTCCTGTCAAGCCCGGTCATTTATGCAATTACCTGGACAAAAAATATTCCTCCTTTTGCTCACTAAGCATTTGCAATCACAAATCTGGTGATGTGACGCTTAAACTCCTGTAAGTAATCACATTGATTGTTGATCTTTAACTATGGGAGCTGTGTATACCATGGAAGTGCATAACGAGGTGTTCAGTGCGTTTGAATGATTGTCCTAATATTTTAAACATCACTGTGTGCCTTCTAACGGGAATGAGTACTTTTATGTAGGCATGACAAAGCGTGCCGCAGACACCCAAATAACCACTCAAACTGCTGAAAGCTCTCATGATCCCCGCTGCCAACGTACGGCCAGGGAATCTGTCGCGCGTCGACTGGGGGTGTCTGAGCAAAGCTCAACAGAGGACCCGCACTCTGGCGTTCTAGGGCCCTGTCTCGGCGCCATAGGACAATCACATCTTTTTCTATCTGTGCATAAGGTTTGAGTTGACATTTCTTCTCAAATGGGAGAGAAGGAAACTTAAATGAGTTTATTCATCTCCCATTGTATTAAAAACCAGAAATACCTCCTTGAGACACCAGTAACTTTTTAGTGGAGTTTGGCGGAAGGAGGCCCAGGCTGACGAGGTATACCGCCACTACTAATTTACTGCAATCAAAAAGGTTTATTTAGAGGCTTTCATGAGACACAACGATTACTTAGCAATGAAAATGAGGCATAAATCAGAGCATTTCTCGCCTACATCACACATTTTCATCAATCACACTTTTAGAGACACTATTGCAGAAGGCTGGTCAGGAAATGGCTCTTAACCCACGGGAGGCTGAGGTCCACACCAGGGGACGGACAAGGAGGTAAGTGTCTGGAGGCAGCANGGAAACGGCTCTTAACCCACGGGAGGCTGAGGTCCACACCAGGGGACGGACAAGGAGGTAAGTGTCTGGAGGCAGCATGTTCCCTTGTGCTGAATATTATGATATATCCCAATCAGGCTTTGGGCCTCAAAACTGCAGTGATGCTGTCTCCACTGCGGGTTACGGCGAGCCGACAGCCTCCCGGTCACCGAGGGAGCTTCAATGTTCACCCGAAGGTTGGTGCGAGGTCCCTGCCTGACGCATACCCCTTCTCCACCAGTGCTTCCTGGCAAACCTAGGCTGAGGGACAGACCGTTAGCCAAGGTGACTTGCCATATTTCTTCCGAGGCCCCTCTGCTTCTGCCTGGTGCCCCCCGGCAGCTCGCGCATCGCCCCCAGAANGCCCCCCGGCAGCTCGCGCATCGCCCCCAGAACGGCACAGAAGCAGCCATTGCTCAGGGGACAACGCCAGGCTGGTGTCCGAGGAGTGCTGTCTGCGCAAGCACAAGTGTGTTTTATCGATGGCCTCAGCTTACGCTGTCCTCGTACAGAATGGCAGAGGGGGTGTGTGAAGCCTCTGGTTTGTTCAGGGTCTGCTTTAAACTAAGTACCTTCGTGGCTGTTTTGTAAATGCTGGTGATGGGCTATAGTGTTTCAATTACCTGGTCTCAGCGAGAGGTCTAATCATGGTTCCGCCAAATCCCCATTACTTCTGGCCCCTGCTGTGCCCAAGCCAGTGGGAGTCCCAGCAGCACAAATGTTTATCTCCGCACAATCTTCATCTCTGTCTTTGTTTTGCCTCATTTATAAAAATCTTACTTAAAAGTAAACGACACACAATCAGTAAAGGGGAAATTAATCACACTGGAGCCAAACTTCTGACACTGAGTTTTAAAGGAAACCAGAGGCTCTGATCACAGGATGGTCCTGCAGAGCGTGGATGGCAGAACATCAGCAATAAAGTACTTTTGCCTCAGACAGAAAGCGTTTTCCCTGTCTGCTCTTTCCTCCCCTCTGCTGAGTGATGGCAGATCCTCTGGGATCTTCAGGCTGCCACAGAAGGAGTCTAAGTTTTAATCAAATCTTTCTGTGCCAGTTTGGGGTCATTTTCTCCTTTCTGAAGGATCCATTTGTCCTGATTAAGGTATTATAAGAAGTCATTTAAAGGACAAATAAATGACAAGAGATTTTGTAAGTGTAGGGTAAACCACGTGCTGAGTGGGCTATAATTAGTTCCTTCTATTAATGCCTTAGGTGGTGTTGCATTTCACAGTCCTAATAATTAAACACTTAGTAACAGAGTGTTGGATTAGTGTTTTAAAAAACCCCGTAGGCCAAGGCGGGGACTTTTCTCAAGGTTTTCTGAGAGCAGGCAGGGAACAGACCTTGTGGCACCTGTGGCAGTGGCGAAGTGCAGTTGTAGCGCTGTTATCTCCAGTAACAACAGGTCTAACATCTATTCCTGCCTGCTACTTATCCCCCTGAGATGAAAGCCCCCGAGATGAGAAAATGGGGCTCTCATTAGTAAAATATCAGTATAAACCAAGTATTTTTTCTTAAAGCATAACTAAATATATCAATATTGTTGGGACCACACTTACAAACAATATTTTTGTACAATCTACTGATTATTTATCAGCTGAGTATGATATATTATTAATAATTCAGTAGGTTTTTTTTCTAAATTCTATAAAATAAGAAAGAAAATGACTTCAGGGATTAAATTAGCAAATTATTTCAAGGCACTGATAATTACTGATGCTTCTTGACGGAGGCCTTTCCTGTGTAAAGACAGCTCTGCGGTAGCCCGGGAGCTGGCGCAATGAGGCCGGTGAGCGGCTCCCGGCGGGGGCGGTAAAAGCCCGGTGGGCTTCCTACGGGCGTGCTGCAGCCACAGCGAGGCGCGCAGGGGGACACCGGGACACCAGGAGGCCAATAGGAAAACCT